>CM070770.1:256622627-257251198 GCA_036346955.1 Dipus sagitta
CATATCAATTGTAATATTGAAGTACAACTTACAGTCAATAAAATGTACTTATGTTAAGAGTACAGGCATCAAACGGGTTTTGATACCCAAGTCACCACTACCGATGAAGATAGAGTACATCTTCATCGCCCTTGAAATTCTCCATCTCATTTGCTGTCAGTCCTCCGTCCATCAGTCAATCCTTCTTCCATCAGTCAATCCCACTTCCATCAGCCCTGGTCCTGGGCAACCTCCGATGGCTCTCTGTGACCATAGATTTGATTTTCATATAAATAGAATCATATAGTATGCAGTATATGATATATTTTCTTTGAGTTACTTCTAGGGTTTCATAAGCCTTGGGGGAGAATAGTTGCTATTTGAGGTACACAAATCACCATGGTCCCTACAAGCAGATTCCCCCACCTCTGTGGCCTTCAGGCCACTCTGCCCTTGACTGTGACCATGGTACACCTTGGATCTGCAGCAGGAAAAAGAGCCCTCCTTTCCTTCCTTTCAACAGTGAGCCTAGGGAAACAGCAGGGAAGGGGATTTGGTCTTTGGCTGAGAGATTCAAAGTGAGGAGTGGGACTCTGTCCTCCAAGCGGCACTGCCGTGGCCATGCTGTCCGCAGCAGTGGGAAATGCAGTGCAGCACTGTGACCCGCAGCCCGAGGAGCCCCCCCCTCCCCCAGGGACGTCCTCTTCAGGTAAACCCTTGATTATGTTGCAGAAAAGAATTTCAAGACAAGTCAGAGTGAGACAAAGTGACTTTATTAAGTATTTAAAGAGTCTGTGTAGAAAAGTACTCACTCCTGGGGCACAGATGTGGGCTTCTCACGAGAGGCACACTTAGGCATCTTTACAATGCCTAGATGTATGATTCTATGGCTGAGTTACAATGCTCAGAGAACAGAATTTACAAGAAGGCTTAAAGATTCAGCAAAATTTGAAACTTAACAACATGTATAAGGGCTGGAGAGATGGCTTAGTGGTTAAGGTAATTGCCTGCAAAGCCTAAGGACCCAGGTTCAATTCCCTAGTACCCATGTAAGCCAGATGCACTAGGTGGCCCATGCATCTGGAATTCGTTTGCAGTGTCTAGATGCCCTGGCACACCTATTTTTTTCTCTCTCTCTCTGTCTCTCTCTCTCTGTTATCTTCTCTCTCTTTCAAATAAATAAAAAATAAATAAAATATTTAAAAACACATATGAGCTGGTTTACTTATTTTTATTATCTTAAAGAATTTCCTCTTGTAAATGATATTGTAAGGTGTTTTATGAAGTTCATTGTTTAGGATTAGAGATGAGAGAGGAGTTCTACACAGTTCAAATCAAGGCCACAAACATTCTGGTTCCATGTAAGCCTTGTCTGTTGTTTTTAACATCCTTGTTTGAGATGTCTCTTGGAAGAGAGATTCTGATTCTGGTGGCAATCTTAGTTTTATCGATTGTTCTGAAGTTTGTGACTCAACCAGATTCCAGAGTAAAGGACTTCTTTCCCTTCTCACGTCCTCTTAGTTTTCCCCGTCTTTTCATGCTGCCTTACTCCCAACTTGAAACTTTTCCTGTTAGACATTGACTCTCCACCCTCCCTTCCAGCCCCTAGTAAACACCATTCTTCATTCTGTCTTGATGACTTGCACTACATTAAGACACCAGGTAAATGGAGTCACACAATATTTTTCTTCCTATGTCTGTCTGACTTCACTTAGTATAATGCTGTTGAGCTTCAAGTATCAGGGTGGCCTTTCTTTTTTTTTTTAATATGCATTTATTTATTTCCAAGGGGAAAGAGAGCGAGAGCGAGAGACAAAAAGAGTGAGAGAGGGCTGGAAGGATGGCTTATCAGTTAAGGCGTTTGCCTGCAAAGCCAAAGGACCCAGGTTCAATTCCCCAGGACCCACGCTAGCCAGATGCACAAGAGGGCACACACATCTGGAGTTCGTTTGCAGTGGAGTCATGCGCCACTTTATGCATCTGGCTTTACGTGTGTCCTGGGGAATTGAACCCAGCTCCCTAGGCTTTGTAGGCAAGTGCCTTAACTGCTGAACCATCTCTCCAGCCTGGGGCTCCTTTCTTAAGGCTGAATGATATCCCATTGCACATATGTGTTACTTAGCTTTCTTGCCTCTCTACAAATTCCCTGAGGACAGCAAGTTGAGGAAGGATATATTTTTTTCTTACATTTTCGGAGGTTTCAGTGCAGAATAGCAGGGAGGGTATGGTAGAGCAGAGCAGCCATCAATTATCACCGTAGTCAGGGAGCCTGGGGTGAGGAGGGGAAGGGACCAGGTGGCAGTATCCTCTTCAAAAGCATGCCCCCAGTGACATAGTATCTCCAGCCAGGCCCACCTCTTAAGTTTCCATCACCATTCAAAAATAGTGTTACCAGACCAGATGTTCACCACCTGAGCCTATGGGAGACATTTCATATTCAAACCAGAACAATGTGCTTGCCGCATTTCATTGATTGGCTATTGGTTGATAGGCATTTGAATTGCTTCTGCATTTTGGCCATGGTACTAATGCTGCCATTGTGGGCATTGGCGTAATCTTAGCTAGTCAGGCCGTTATTTCTTTCGGTGCTCACAACCCTCTTAGCAACCCCTGCTTCAGCCTGCTGACACACAGGGGCCCGTGCTATGCATTCCTGCTCCTGGGCTGCTACCCTCTAGCTTGGTGCCTGTGGCAAATACATCAGCCTTTATTGGCTACTAGGGGGTCCAGGTTTCCTAGGCAATGGAATTTTGAGTTCCTTTCTCTAGAAATTTTCTTTTCAGTGTGTCTCAGTTTCTCTTGGTCACCAGCTGACTTCTGGAGGTTGATTGAAATAAGCCTTTAAGTGCAGGAATACAACTGAACATCAAGGAAAGAAATGGAAGTAAATTTCATCACGCTTGCTCGTTTTTGGTCTGGGGTCCTGGTTTGTGTTAGCTGTGCTCTCCAAGTGTGGTCTTCACACTTGTGATAGGGTCAGAGCTGGGGGTTAAAGGTAAAGGATCTGAGGAGAGTCTCAGAACTTGAGCTCATACTAGCCAGCATTTGTCCTCTATACCACCAGAGAATCTCCCTGAAACTTAAAAAGGCAAGTGAACCTGGGAAATTTCCTTGGCCTTTCCTTTTACAATGAAATCCAGGCCTGGAGTTCCCTCTGATTTGAAAAGAAAAATCTTTGAGGATTCCTTGCCCTAGTTCTGATAAAATACAGAAGTAGAATTAAGGGTTTGATTTGTTTCATGAAAGCAGGGAGAACATTCTAATGAGCCCCCGTATACCCACCACACAGCATCAACGGCCCCTGCTTGGCCTATCATGTTTCATCTCTTAGATTCTCTTTGATCTGGGGTCCCGGTTTGTGTGACAGCAGTTGGTATTTTCTGGATGAGGACATGGGATGGGCAGATCCGGGTATCCTAGAGCATAATCCATCCCAGCAGGAAGAGCATTATAGCCACGGGTTGCGATCCTTCTGCCAGTGCGTTACTCATCTGCTTCCTAAACACTGTCCGGAGGCAGGTGAGGGGCAGATCTGCCGAGAGGCCTGGTGGGGTGGTTCGCAGAGAGGCTTACCCTTCCTAGAGCATTTTCTTCCTGTAGGTGGGTTTGATTAAAGAGTCATCTTAGTGGAAAGAGACGAGGTCACATGAAGATAGCTTTCCGCTTAGTGGGGGACCCTGGCTGAGCTGAGTTGGCCTAGGGCAGAAGCACAAAAGTGGGACACAGCATTTGGCCCCTTCAACTAGGTTCAACAAACATGTTAAATTTATTTATGTTGTTTTGTGTACGTGTACGTATGCCTGTTCTTGTGGTGGGGGGAGCATGTACCGTGGTGGTGGTGGTGTGTGTGTAGGTCAAAGGACAACCGTGGATGTTGGTCCTTGCCTTCTTGAAGCAAGGTCTCTCATTCAACACTCTGTTCACCAGGCTAGCTAGCCTGAAAACTTTCTGGAAATTCTCCTATCTCTGTCTCCCATCTTACCATAAGCATGCTGGGATTACAGATTCTCACTACAATGTCCAGATTTTTAGTTGGTTGTTTGTTTTAAACGTAGGGTCTCACTCTAGCCCAGGCTGACCTGGAACTCACCCTGTACACCCAAGCTGGCCTTGAAATCACAGTGATCCTCCTACCTTTGCCTTCCCAGTGCTGGAAGTAAAGGTATGCACCACCACGCCTGAACAATGTCCACCTTTATGTGGGTCCTCAGGATCCAAACTCATGTACTTAATGCTTTCTTCACTTAATTGGTTTTTTGAGGTAGGGTCTCACTCTAGCCCAGGCTGACCTGGAATTCACTATGTAGTCTCAGGGTGGCCTCAAACTCACTGTGATCCACCTACCTCTGCTTCCCAAGTGCTGGGATTAAAGGTGTGCACCTCCACACCTGGCTCTATTTACTTATTTATATATTTTAGAAACTTTTGATTTATTTATTTGAGAAAGAGAGAAGAAGCAGATAGAATGGGTGCTCCAAGGCCTTCAGCCACTGCAAACGAACTCCAGACGCATGTGCCACCATGTGCATCTGGCTTATGTGGGTCCTGGGGAATGGAACCTGGGTCCTTAGGCTTTGCAGGCAAACACCTTATCTGCTAAGCCATCTCTTTAACCCTATTTATTTATTTTTAAGACAGAGTCTCTTTGGGTGCTCAGGTTGGCTTCAAACTCCTGCTTTAGCCTCCCAACTGTCAGGCTTCCCCGTGTAAGCCATCACACCCACGTGGCTTATCATATCTACGGTGTGCCAGGTACTGACACCAAGATGAGAACACAGGTTGGTGTCTGTTCTCAGAAAGTTTGTGGTCCACACAATTAATAGCTAATAATGACTGGCGCTTTTTGTGTGGCAAAGAAATTTCTGAACATCTGTCTACTGCTTCATTCGCTCGTCCTCCCCCACACAACAATCCATAGGACACACAGGTCACAGAGGAGGACGCTGGCCCAGGGGCTGTCGGCATCCTGCAGAGCTAATGAGCATGACTTCATGCTACCCATAGCCAGTGTAGGATGAGGAGTGCAGGGAAGGTCAAGGAACAGAGAGTAAAGGTGACAGAGGCTGTCTTAAGTATCAGGAATATGTTTTTTTAATTTAGTTAAATTTATTTATTTATTTATTTATGAGGGAGAAAGTGTGTGAGAGAGAATGGGTATGCTAGGGACTCCAGCCACTTCAAATGAGCTCCAGGTGCATGAGTCACTATGTGCATCTGGCTTACATGGGTACTGGGGAATCGAACCTGGGTCCTTAGGCTTTGCAGGCAAATGTCTTAACTGCTAAGCTATCTTTCCTGGCTCTACTTTCTCATAGCATTTGGGAGCAGCCAAATGGCACATTTTTCTCTTGCCAAGACAGGGGACTGTGGCTTGTTTTTATTTTGAAAATAAAGCAGTTTTTTTTTTTTTTTTGAAGAGAAAAGAATAAAGACAGGGTAGAACTTAAGAAAAATGTCCTTTTCTGACATGGGAGAAGCAGGTGGAGAGAAGAGAATTCAATACAATTCTATACTTGTATACTCTGGTTTATTTTATTTTTATTTATTTAAATATTTCAACTTATTTATTTGAGAGAGAGAGAGAGAACGAAAGAGCATAAGGGTCTCTAGTCACTACATATGAAATCCAGACACATGCACCGCTTTGTGCCTCTGGCTTTACCTGAGTACTGGGGAATTGAACCCAGGTGAGTAGGTTTTGCAAGCAAGCATCTTTAATCACCGAGCCACCTCTCCAGCTCCCCCCCTCCACACTCTGGCTTATTTTAAAGAAACTTAGCTTCAAGGCAGAAGAGTGGGGGGATGAAGACAAGTGTCAAGAGTAAAGCAGGGGCCAGGCATGGTGGCGCACGCCTTTAATCCCAGCACTCGGGAGGGAGAGGTAGGAGGATTGCTGGGTTCGAGGCCAGCCTGAGACTCCATAGTGAATTCCAGGTCAGCCTGGGCTAGAGTGAGACTACCTCAAAAATAAAAAAAAAAATAAGAAAAAAAACATAAGCCAAAATAAATCGGGTTGGAGAGATGGCTTAGCAGTTAAGGCATTTGCCTGCAAAGCCAAAGGACCTCGGTTTGACTCCCCAGGACCCATGTAAGCCAGATGCACAAGAAGGCACATGCATCTGGAGTTCATTTGCAGTGGCTGGAGGCCCTGGTGCACCTTTTTTTCACTCTCATTCTCTACTTGCCTATTTCTGTATCTCTCTCCAATAAACAAACAAATAAATAAATAAAATATTTAAAACAATTTTTTTTTTTAAAAAGAGTAAAGCAGGGCCTGTTCCTGTCCCAGCTTTACCTTGCTCAGTGACCATCTGGTTTTGGGTTATTGTGGTGTGGACATATAGTCCCAGGACCCTCTGGGAGTGCTAGCCCTCTCATTCAGGGGGAAGCTAGTGGAACATCCCAGCTTCCGTGAGAGGCCCAATTTGTGTTTCAGCAAATTTGCTAGAGACAGAAGACAGACAGCTGTAGCAGGGGGAGGGAGCGCTGGAAACAAACCCTGTGAACCTTCTTTCCACACATCCCAGGCGGCAGCCACTCATCCCTGCCCATCTTTAAGTCGTAATCTCCAAGGAGGAGAGCATGGTGCTAAACTGAGAGGCCTGCCTGCAAAGCCTAAGCGGGGTGAGAACTGTCGCAGAGGCAGTCCCAGTCCAGGTCCCAGTTGGTGTCTCTAAGGAGCAGAAGACAAGTAACTTTTTAAAATTGGACTTTTAATTTTGCTTTGTCTCATCTTAATATTTAATGTATTTATTTCAAATACAGGCTGAGCTCTTTCACTGTGAGATGGGATGAGATTTCCTCTGGCTCAGAGACAGGTAGATGGAACCCCTCCAGCTCCTTCCAGCTTGCATGCTTTAGGTTTCTGTCGTCTTCCGAGTTGCCCTCACATGAGGTTCACAGATCTGTAAAAGCAAGATTTTGTGCAGGATGAGCTTCAAAGAGAACCAGTACGTCCACCATGTCCATGTGCCCATTGCCACGGAGGGGAAACTGATGAAAGGAGGAACAGACATATCTTTCAGCAACCACCGGCTTTCTGAACTGACCAGAAAAGCCAACACCAACAGCAGCAGCCCTTCTGCCCTCCCTCTAGGTGCTGTGTCTCACAAATGCTGGTTGCTATGGATACAGGCAACTGTGGCTCCTCTGGGGCAGTGGCAGCAGGGCTGTGGTGGAAGTGGCAGCTGTTGGTGGTGGTGAAGCAGGACCTGGGGTCTGTGCTTCCGCGTGAGAGGCAGTGCCGTCAGCATGGAGCCAGGGGCCAACTTTGCACACCACCTTAGCCCCTGGGACCTCAGGCTGACCAGCCCATGCCTCTGCCAAGCCATCTGCAACGGGCAATACCTGAGGTCAACCACACCTGTACAGAGCCACTAGGCATTAAGTGGCAGGGTGGGTGAAGGTCCAGTGGCCATTTTGTGTCTATCAGTAGCCAGTGTGCCTTTCTCTGCTCTGTTTTGTTTTTTCTGATTCTGGAAGCTGGCAAAGTCAATATGAATAGTTCCCTCTGGAATGTGCCCCTGGGTTGGAGGTGACACCAGTTAGCTCTCTCTGTGTGAGAACCTTTCCTGGAGGCTAAGAGAAAGATACCAAAACATTGGGGGAAACATAGACTATGTCATCAGGATGTTTCTCTATGAGCTGGGATGCAGGCTGTGTCCGCAACCTGCACCCAGTCTGATGGGGCAAGCATGGGCCTTGGAGCACAATACACAGGAGAGTAGACACACACACACAGACAGGAAGAAGCGGATCACTTCTGTGCTCCTGACAGAGATTATTTTCTTGTTGGCTGTTGGACTCGTGCTGTAAATGCCAGTGCTCTGGAGACCGAGGCAGAAGGAAAGATCAAATGCTCATGTCCACCCTGGGCTACAGAGCAAGATCCTATCTCAACCCCTCCTCTGCTACAACAAAAACCAAAAAAAAAAAAAAAAAAATCCTTACTTGACCAAATCTTGGGCTTCCAGGCTCATCTATGTACTTCCTTGCAAAATCCCGCTTTAGCATAGGTCCTGCTGAGTCAGTTAAGAAGAACTCCTCCTTTAATCCCAGCACTCGGGAGGCAGAGGTAGGAGGATCACCGTGAGTTCGAGGCCACCCTGAGACTCCATAGTGAATTCCAGGTCAGCCTGGGCTAGAGTGAAACCCTACCTCGAAAAACCAAAAAAAAAAAAAAAAAGAAGAACTCCTCAATATCTAACCACCCTTAGTAGCTGACCGGGATCTTGTCCTCCACTCAGCCTCCATCCAGGTGATGTCCAGTCATCCGGCCTGTCTGCAGCAAGAATCCTCTTAGGTAGCTTTAGCCCAAGTTTCCTCTTAGCAATTTCCATGCATTGCCTGTGCCTGGCTCCTTGGCTACAAAGCCCCACCTGTCCATGATGTGTTAGGAATTGAGGCCAGTCTCTTTCCCCCATCGCGTGCTCCCTATGCCTACATGAGTGGTCCCGAAGAGTCTGCCTTCTTTACTTTAACAAGTGCCATAGACTGCTTTTTTTTTTTTTTTTTTTAGATTTACTTATTTATTTGCAGGCAGAGAGAGATAAAGAAAGATAGACAGAGAGAATGGGCACACCAGGGTTTCCAGCCACTACAGACAAACTCCAGATGCACGTACCACTTTATGCATCTGGCTTTATGTAGGGTACTAGGGAATCAAACCTGGCTTGTTAGGCTTTGCAGGAAACTGCCTAAACCACTGGGCCATCTCTCCAGCCACATAGAATGCTTTCTTTTTTCCTGAACATTTTTTTAAATATTTTCATTTATTTATTTGAGAGAGAGATACAGAAATAGGCACAGAGAGAGAGAGAGAGAGAGAAAGAGAGAGAGAAAGAATGGGTGAGCCAGGGCCTCCAACCACTGCAAACAAACTCCAGATGAGTGTGCCCCCTTGGCTTACGTGGGTCCTGGGGAATCGAACCTGGATCCTTTGGCTTTGCAGGCAAGTGCTTTAACTGCTAAGCCATCTCTCCAGCTCCTTCCTGAACATTTTTAACCCTAGTTACTGCCCTTTATGCTTCACATAAAATCAGACTCATCTCCAAGGTACATGTATAAGGTATCATGTGACCTGGCCCTTCACGTCCCTCTGTCCTAATCTTCCACATACTTCTTTGCTCCACCACACTGGTCTTTGGCCTGACTGTAGCCCAGGCCTTTCCTTGCTACTCCCTCTGCTCAGAGCTGTTTCCCCATCACCTCTCAGCTCATGCCTTCACTCTGTTTTATTCAGGTCTCTATCCATGTAAACCAGCCCTTCCTTACCTTTCACTTCCTTCTTTGTTTTGTTTTATATTTCTTGTAACATTTTCCAAAACCTGCACTTGGATTATTTATATCTTTACTGGTTTATTGCCCATTTCCTCCACTGAATGGTAAGTTCTCTGAGTCCTGATTCCTCTTGCCAAAGGCATTGCCCGGCACATGCGAGGGACTCAATAAATAATGAATGCATGACAAACTATAGCTCAGTACATCTCACTGAGCTCTGGGAGAATGTTTGCAATAGGTTTTCCTATTATCTTCCCCATAATAAAGGCCACACTTCTGATTTACAATTCAAGTTGGCAATTGACAGTTTTCATAGAAGTGCATTTGGGTTTAAGATCATGTCTCTTATCAGGGGGTGTGAGATAGCTCAGGGTTCTCATGGGCTTGCATGAGTTTGGGAGAGCTTTGCTCCTTTGGAAGGTGTGTATGTCTTAGTCAAGTTTGAAATTCGGAAATCATACATGTGAGGTCTTGAGACGGGATGCACTGGAGGTGCTCTCCAGAGACCTTTCTAGCTCTTGGACAGTTTTTAGAATGTAGGTCTATTAAGGCAAGTGCTGGACAATATGCGTGGGCCCTGGTTTAAGCAAATGTGGGGTAAAGCCCTTGTGAGGCACTGGGGAGCAGGTCTGCGTGACCCGGATCGAGTGTGAACTAGGAGAGAACAAGGTAAAGAGCTGAGGAGGATTCTTTCCCTGAAAGGCCAAATTGGAGTGACAGGCTGCGCAGGGCTGGGCCGGCGCTGGATCAGTGACCCACGAACTATGCTCTCTAGTCCCTTCCCCGTCACTTGCATCTCTCTCTGAAGTCATGTTGGCGTGGTGGCCCCTCTGGGGAGCACTGGTCCTCCTCTCGTGACCTGTGCAGCTGGGGCGTGGAGCATCTGTGTGCACAGGAGACAGCTGGCAGGTGGAAGATGACCTAACCCTCAGGAGGGTGGTCCCTTAGCGCCACAGCTTGCTGTCCTTTGTTTAGCCAGGAACCCATCAGGTCAGAGGTCAGTGGTTGCTTTGGAAGACAATAAAGCTTGCTGTGGCTGAGGAGGAGCAGGGTCGGGTTCCCAGGGAGCCGGCTGGGATAAGGCCCTATCTCCAGCATGGCATCAGCTCTCCGCTGTCTGCAGCCTGGCCGGTGTCAGAGAGCATGTGACCCACACTGCAGCTTCGGCGCCTGGTCACAGAGCTGCCTGCAGACCTGAGCAGCTGAGAGGCCCCTTTGGAAGCCACGCTGTGACCTCCTTATTGTAAGATGAGGTGCCTGAGGCCCTGCTGCTGCTGCTGCTGCTGCTGGAAAAACTAGGTCCTGAGCTCGAGGGTCCTGACGCGTAGCTGCTGACAGGGCAGGAGAGCCAGGTGGCAGTGAGGTATGGCAAGAGTGCCTCAGAGCCTCGGTATCTTCCTCTGTGCCTTACTGGGAAGCATGAAATAAAGACAGCAGCTATCATGTGGCCACCCCACTGTGTCAGGGCCGGGGACACTTTCGGATGGTAGAAAGCACTGACTGCGTTGGCAGCATTGTGTTTTGAGGGCATTGTGTTCAGAGGGTAATACCTGTTTATCGAGTGGCCTGAGGTAGAAAGGCAATGACTAGCCTGGGCTACCTGCTCTGCCTGCCAGCTTCCTTTCCACCTCCTCCACCTCTTCAAGGCCCAGTGCAAATTTCAATGTGCACTTTTGTTTTTCTGAGACAGAGTCTCTCTGTAAAGCCCAAGATAACCTGGAACTTGAAATCCTCCTGCCTCAGCCTCCCAAGGGTAGGGATAGCAGGCACATGTCACTGCGCCCCACTTCCCTATGGGTTTTGAAGTCTTTTCCCTCTTGGGATTGGGAGGGGAGAGCAGCAGAGCGGGGCTGGGGTGGCGAAGACACAAGCAGGAGAGAAGTGGTGTCACTCTAGCTGCGAGCGAGCGGCGCTGTTAAGGATTTCACTTCTGGAGTCCAGGGCTTGTGCCTGATCGCCTCCCTTTGACGTTGGATAGGTTTTTCGCCTCTGGAGCCCCACTTTGAACAGTAGAATTAGTTGCGGATAGAGCTCTTATGTGGTTAACTACATTCACCAGTAGAGCATTTATCTTAGTGCCCAGCACATAGAAGGTATATGTGACAGTGTGACCTTCATCTGTATCACCAGCACAATGGCTCAGTGCCCACCTTATGTCCACCGCTGTAGTAGGTGTGTGGTGGCTTGAGTCAGATGCCCCCATCAACTCATGTGTTCCGAATGCGTTGTTTCCAGCTGATGGCGTTTTGGGAGGGGGAGCCTTGCTAGAGGAGGTGTTCTAACCAGCCCCCCACCTTGCTAGAATCCAGCTCACTCCTCTGCTGCTGTTGTCCCCCTAATGTTGGCAAGTAGGCGATACCCAGCCTCTACTCTACCATGTTTCCCCTGCCATTATGAAACTTCCCCTTGAAACTAAGCCAAAGTAAAAACAACCAAAAAGCTTTCTGCCCAGCGGCTGTTTTTGGTTGGGTGCTTTGTCCCGGCAATGAGAAGATAACTACAAGATGCTATGGAAAATAAAGAGAATTTCACATTCCAGCTTGATCCTGAGAGCTGACTCTCTAGAAAATTACGCAGGAAGAAAAAAAAGAAAAGAGGACAATGTAAAACTGACATTATGTGTAGATGTCACCTCTAAGGTTGTTGGGGAGAGGTCCAGGAAGAGAAGGTGACTTCAGAGGCCTTTGGAGGAGTGAGGGTGGGATTCCAAAAGCAACTTGATATGTTGTCAAGTGAAGACTTTAGAATAACTCCATGTGGGACAAGCAGGAAGTCTTCTAGTCAAGGTCACACAGAAGTTCCAAGTTGCCAGTAGCCCTGAGAATAGAACCTTCTCCCTGCCCTCTCCCCCAGGGGCATGGTCCACCGGGCACCCCCTTCCCTAAGGCCAGATATTCTGTACAGCTTGGTGGAGAAAGAATCTTCCACCCTCACCCTCTGTACTTGCTAGACTATGTAGGATGCTAGAAATATTTTTCAACCCACTGAAGGAGAAAGAATTAACCAGGGCTAGTGCCAAAATATTCAGTAAATTCAAAAGAGTCTTGTTTTGTGAAGAAAGCAGCTGGGCTGGGAGACTCATCTTCCGATCTGACATCACAACCTGGTGGGTGGAGCCTTCTGATGATCTTGTCCCCACTCCCTGGTCCAGTGGCCGGTCGCTTAGGCAGGATTCTTCAAAAAAAAAAAAACAGATTTCTGGTTCCCCGTGTGCGTTTATTCCATAACCTTAGATAAACTCCTCAGCTGCTTTGGCCTCTGGGGCTTCATATGTAAGATAGCAAGTTGGTTCCACCCACGTTGAAGGGGGAGTGCTGGTTCCCCCAAAAAAACCTGTTGACTCTACCCTCAGCTCAGCTCTGGTGAAGGAGTGCTGTCTTCTCTAGATGGGCTTCTGTGATGTCACCCAGATAACTTCATCATCACGCAAAACATGTTTGGGTGATGTTTAGGAACTGCCTGTAAATGTCTTTCATGATGGGCAGTCTTCTTCCTTTTAGAGGGAATTAGGTTTCCAGAAGCAGCTAATTAGGACCGTCAATCTAGAATCAAGCTGAAGAGACTTTCAGTTCCAAACAAGTGAAGCTGATTTTGTTCAGCTTCGGAACTGACTCAGAAATGGGTTGTAAGTGAGGTTTTCAAGTTCTTTGAGCAGAAACCTTCATTAGACAAACAGGTGATAGATTTTCTATCTTTTAAAGACAGCACTCATTTGAATATATTATGACTTCAGAAAAATTGATTCTTTTAAAATTTTGCTTTCATTCCTCCCTGTTTAGCTGGAGACTCAAGGGCCTTTGTACCTGCTAGGAAAGAACTCTACCACTGTGCTAAGTCCCCAACCTCTTACACCTCATTTTTTAAAAAAAAATATTTTTATTCCTGTTTGTTTGCTAATGCATTTGCTTGTGTTTGAATGTTTGTAGTCTTTTCTTAAAAGCTTATTTACTGAGGTCATTAGTTATAAAAACATCAAATATTCTATCTCATCAGTCCTGAGTTCAGCTTGTTGAGTCCAGCCAGGTTGCTAGGTCCACACACAGGTTCTGACTCAAAGTCTTGAGTGGGGCTTGATAATTTGAATATTTAAAAATTTTATTTATTTATTTGAGAGAACAAGAGAAGGGAAAGAGGCAGACAGACACAGAGAGAGAGAAAATGTGCAGCCAGGGCCCCCAACTACTGCAGACCCACTGCAAACCAACTCCAGATGCATGTGCCACCTTGTACATCTCCTTAAATGGATCCTGGGGATTCGGACCGAGGTCCTTTGACTTTGAAGGCAAACACTTTTTTTTTGTTTTTTGTTTTTTATTATTTACGTGAGAGCGACAGACAGAGAAAGAGGCAGAGAGAGAGACAGAGAGAATGGGCATGCCAGGGTCTCCAGCCACTGCAAACGAACTCCAGATGTATGCACCACCTTATGCATCTGGCTTACGTGGGTGCTGGGGAATTGAGCCTCTAACCGGGGTCCTTAGGCTTCACAGGCAAGCGCTTAACCACTAAGCCATCTCTCCAGCTCCAACAGGCAAACACTTTAATAGCTAAGCCATCTCTCCATTCTGATAATTTGTATTCTAATATGCTCCCAGGTGCTGCTCCAGGACCTGATGTTAGAGTGCCTGGCTTAATTGAAAAGGACTTTGGTCATCTAACTCATCACCTTACATAGCTCAGCAAACTGGGGCCCAGGGAAAAGTGACCCCTTTGCCTTGTGTTGTATAGTCAGGGGCACAGTGAGATGGGAACCCAGAGAGTCCCCGTACCTCTGAAGTGGTATTGTGGTTGGAGACCAGTTAACATGATGGCAGGTTTTAAAGATTTTGGTGGACCTTTTTGATTCCACATATTATCTCCTTCGGTACCACTCTGTCAAGATTTTTACCTGATGGGCTTAGTGGCACATGCATTTAATTCCACCACTCAGGAGGCAGAGGTAGGAGGATCACTGTGAATTTGAGGCCAGCCTAGAGCTACCAAGTGAGTTCCAGGTCAGCCGGGGAGAAAATGAGACCCTACTTTGCAAAAACAACAACAACAAAAAAAAGATTTTTACTTTACTGGGGCAACCACTTGTGTTGCTTTACACTTGTGGCAAAATAGACAAAAAGTCACCATTTTAAGTATACGGCTGGGTGGCATTAAGTACATTTACAATGTTGTGTTCCTTTACATGTCTATTACCACCATCTAGCTCCAGAACTTTCCAGAACAGTTTGGTTGTTTTTTGGAGATAGGATGTTGCTCTGTAACCCATGTTGGCCTGAAACTCTCAACTACCCTGCTCTAGCCTCCCCTCCAGAGCTTTCTCATCTTTTCAAACAGAAACATCACCTATTAAATAGCTGTTAGCTCTGGATTCCCTCCTCCCATCCACTTTGGTAATCACCATTCTGTCACCTTGAATCTGAGCTCTCTACCTCATGTAAGAGGAGTCATGTAACATCTGTCCTGTTTGTGGCTGGTTTATTGCGTTGAGCGTGATGTCTTCAAGGGTTAGCCCTGTTGTGGCCTGTACCAGCATTTCACTCCTTTTCATTGCACGCACATCCCCTTGCATGGATGAGTTCCCCTCTACTTACCCATCCATTGCTCAGTGGATTTCGGGGTTGTTTCCACCTTTGAGTTCTTCTGAAAAATACTGCTATGAACATGGATTATAAAGGTACGTCAAGTCCCTGCTTTCAGTTCTTTGGGGTATAAACATGGAAATTGACTTGCTGGTCCATGGAGTAATTCTTTAATTTTTTTTAGGAACCCAGTTTGCTTTTGACTTTGGGAGTCTGCGGTTAGAGCTATGGATCGACAGCTATGGATTTACCCGCTCTTTAGTGGGTAGACAGCCTGTGCAGTCCTGGTCTCTTTCCAGTCTGGTACTGCTGTTGGAAGGGAATCCAGTGCCCTGAGGCCTTACGATAAAGTGCCCTTGTTCAGAACCAGAGGTCACAGATTTTCTCTGGATTTGCTGCTCTGCCCCTGTCTCTCTCCTGGCTTCCTGTCACTAGAGTTCGTTCACATTGGTCTCCCCTTTTGCCTTTGACCATTTATTTGTTGTATTTCTTTCCACCAAATCCAGACAAAGCCTCTGCACGGTAATGCAAGATGAAGCCCTAAGCCAGCGGCTCAACCTCATTTCACCTGTCGAAAGATAAAATTACAGGAATTTAGTTAAGGCCTAATTACCTTTTACTTTGTGGTTGTAGACTCAGATAACACTTTATCCTTTAAAATAGGCCAGTTGTCCCAGTGAGCTGAGCAGTTTGGCTTTTTAGGCAGGAGGGAGGTGAAGACAGCAGCAGAGGTGGAACTAATGCGTGCTGGTTGTTTGCAAAGTGACTGTCCTGGTGGGGTTAAGACATGGGGACTTCCTCATCACCTTGACTCAGGCTGAGTGGAATCTTCTGCCTTTTCTACCTTTCCCGTTTTCAAACTTCAGTTTGATTACATGGCACCTAACAGTATAGGATGCCAGTCCAAAACAGCGGCCTCCCATAAACTTTGCTGAACACACGCACACCTTAAATCCTGCCAATGGGACAGAATTGTCATCTGGGGTGACAGTGAGCCAGGTGGTTGTGAGACGACTTCATGTGTAGAAATTAAGACATGCTTAAGATTGAGTAAACGGGCATGATAAAGCTAACAGGCAGGGCTCTAGGGTTGGGAATTTTGCAAAAATAACCAATTAGGTGGGTTTGTACTTGGCACAGTTCAGCAATTTGGGGATATACCACCTTAAAAAGTTCTTATGCTGCCCCAAAATTGGAGTTCTCGAAACTCGGTGCCTTCTGTTTCCAGGTGGGTGCCAGCTTGAGGTTGGGAGTGGGTGTCCTTTTGGGATGGGTGAGGGTCAGACAGTGGGATGGAGCACATTGATTCTAGGAGTCAGTAAGGTTCTGCGGCCCAGAGGAGGAGGAGGACCACATCCCGGGTTTGTTGTCACACAGTTCAGCTGAAGTCTGTAGAAGCCCATCTTGTCTTCAGCCAGCTCCAGGCGACACTGTCCGACTCCAAAAGCAGTCAGTATTTCTCAAGTTTAAGAAAAGGTGAAGCTGGGCGTGGTGGCGCACGCCTTTAATCCCAGCACTCAGGAGGCAGAGGTAGGAGGATTGCCATGAGTTCGAGGCCACCCTGAGACTCCATAGCGAATTCCAGGTCAGCATGGGCTAGAGTGAGACCCTAACTTGAAAAAAAAAAAAAAAAGCAAGAAAAAGTGATACTATATAGCATTCTCTTCCTGGTGGATTTTTCTATAAATAAAGCTAAACCAGAAGCAATCAAGTATAGAATTTCCAAAAAGGCTTGTGTCACTTTCCTACCTTCCTTAGGATCAGGGGTTACTTTTTTTTAAAAAAGTGTTTTTAAGGTTGTCTGTTGTACATTGTAACTGTCATGAGACATTACTGTTTTGGTCCATATTGTGTGAGTCCTTCTCTGGGGAGATATCTCCTCTCTCTAGATAGGGCACCAGTGACCGACCAAACTATGAGTCTACTAAAGTTCGTCCTGAGGAATGAGTGGGTTTAATGGACTTACAGAACACAGGAGAGAGGTTATTTATGAAGTATAGGTGACCCCAAAACAGTTGCATCACTGGGAAGTTTCCCCCCAGGATGATGCCCGTCTCTATAGCTGCATAGATGGGAGTCCTCCTTTCACACAGAGCCTGAGACCACAACGCCACGTTCATCTGGGCAGAACTATAGACAGCTAGCTGCGAGGTCCAGGAGGGAGCGGCTTAGATCTCGGGCGAGGGGCTCTTGCTCGTAGTCACAGCTGCTTCTGATGAAGACGACAGTGGCTATTATGCGCGGACGACAGCTCTCTCCAACACTCCACCCCTAGTTCCAACTCTTGCATTCTTTCCATCCCCCTTTTCTGCAGAGTTCCCTGAGCCTTAGAGAAGGTGGTATCAGTGCTTGAGTATTTTCTTCCATTTGTTCCTGAGCATGGGGTCACTGTGCTGCAGCAGCAGCCACTGGGTCTTCAACCGCTTGACTAAAATAAGTCTCTATAGCAGTCACCGCTCACTTCAGAAAGAAGCTTCCCTGACCAAGGCTGATAGCCGCAGTAACGTATAAGAAAACACACAGATGCTTAGATGGCATTTTGGCCGACACAGTTATATAAACTTAACAAAATAGCACTTGCTTCTTCACTGAGGCCTATCACCTCTCCCAGCCACAGGTTTTTTTTTTTTTAATTAACAACTTCCATGATTGTAAACAATATCCCATGGTAATGCCCTCCGTCCCTCCACTTTCCCCTTTGAAACTCCATTCTCCAGCATATCCCCATCCCCTCTCAATAAGTCTCTCTTTTATTCTGATGTCATGATCTTTTTCTCCTATTATGATGGTCTTGTGTAGGTAGTGTTAGGCACTGTGAGGTCATGGATATCCAGGCCATTTTGTGTCTGGAGGGAGCACATTGTAAGGAGTCCTACCCTTCCTTTGGCTCTTACATTTTTTCTACCACCTCTTCCGCAATAGACCCTGAGCCTTGGAAGGTGTGATAGAGATATTGCAGTACTGAGAAATCCTGTCACTTCTTTTCAGTACCATGATGCCTTCTGAGTCATCCCAAGGTCACTGCCATCTGAAAAGAGAAGGTTCTTTACCAAAAATGAGAGTAGCATTGATATAGAGGTATGAACATTAAGAGAAGTGCTTACTGGGCAGTTTGATAAGCATAGTATAAACATTTAGTGGGACAGCAGCAGACATTACACCCCTAGGACTCATGACTACCCCAGTTTTAAGTTTTCAGTGTCAGGGATGTATTCTGTCCCATGGAGCAGGGCCTCCAGTCCAGTTAGAGGGCAGTTGGTTTCCATCATGACAGATGTGCCACTATTGCACCCGTTGGCTCATTTGGCCAACTTGTAGTGTCTACTGTTGAGTATGTTCACTGGTGATTTCTCTCTCTCCCATTGAACTGCATGCAGAATGCCAGCCACAGGTTTTTGTTCTGGTTTATAATACCAGACATGAGTTCCTTCTGTGTAGCAGGCCTTAAGTCCAGTAAGAAGGTGATGGATAGTACCCTCGACAGTCATGCCACTATTGCACCATTGGGTACATCTTTCCTGGAAAGTTGGTAGTGTAGTCCACAGTTCCCGTCAGTAAGTAGGAATGTTGGCCAACATTTCTCTCCCACCCCCAAGCCTGCATAGCTCCTTTCAGCACTGTGAAATCCAGCCAATAAGGACGGAGCCTCCAGCTCCGTCCCAGTTTTCTCCATATCCTACAACCAGTGTTTATTCTCTTCAGCAATAGGGTCTTGCCTTCTGTAGTAGACAGTTTCACAATGCTGGGGTGAGCATCTAGCCGAAGAGAGTTTTATGGAAGGGAGGGATTTATTTCAAGTGTACAGATCCAGGGGTAGTTCCATCAGTGACGGAAGAAGCTGGTTTCCATTCATAAATCCAAGCAGAGAGAGAAAAACCACCACCAGCCAGCAAACACAGCTTTGGGCTCGATTCTAGGATCTGCTCCCTAGCGATACCTCCTCCAGCCAGGCAGCTGGAGACCCAAGTTAAGAAACTTAATGAAATGCCTGAGTTTGGGGCGGGGGGACATACATTCACATTCAAACCACCACCCCATTCAGTCTGACATGCTACCGACAGAAATAACAAGAGACTTTATCATTTTTGTAGTTTCAAGAGACTTTGGCCAACAACTCACAGAAGATGACCCATTCCTAACACTGAGGTTTTCATTTAACAACTTTATAGCTCTTGAGTATGCCTTTTCTCATCCATGCAGGAGTCCTAGGTAACTCTTCAGCCATTGTCACAATGTCTGTGAGCACAGGCTGTGGTAGGATTTCCACTGTGTTGGGTATCACCTCTGTCTTACCCAATCAGAAAACTCCCATGCTTTTCACAGCTGTGTCTGGCCCTTGAACCTGTCCTTGATCCTGCCCTGATCCTCTGGCTGTGTTTGCACATCTGTAAAACACAGAGGTTAGCCCCATATCATCTACATGACGAAGCTTTTTCTTATAGAGCGAGCAGAATTTCCGAAGGCCCACTTCCACCCGTTCTAATTAGGTGCCAGTTGGTCTCAGGAGTCAGTAGCTGAGGGGATGTGAAGAAAAACTTCAGCCAGGCCCAGCACAGCATGGAAAGGCTTCGTCACCTGTGTCAGTTGTTTGCTCAAAAGACCAACGCTGGGGATCGTGAGGGTGGGAGGCATTACTTTGTTGAGCTCTCTACAATCCGTAATGATTTTTCATGGACCGTCCCACTTCTTTTCCTGGCGTGCTGTCACGGGCTCCTGAGCATCCTTCCCCTCCCTCCCCCACCCCCGTCGCCCCCTGGCGGGGCTAGGCAGGACTAGCTGATGCTGCTGTGACATGCCCAGGGCAAAGCGGGAGCAGGGCCGGACTCACCTGCTGTGCCCACACAGGGTCTCCAGGTTTGACAGTCTCCAGGCCGGTGTTGCAGGGGGCTATTGCTTCTTCGTTGGCCACACCTGAAAGGGCCCCTGGCTAGGCAAACAGTCTCTCTACCCACCCCCACCCCCACCCCCAGGGAGAAGTACTTAAGGAACAAAATTGCCCATCCCCTGGGTCAAGAGTAATTCTTTTCTTTTTTTCTTTTTAAAAATATTTTGTTTATTTATTCATTTGAGACATAGTAAGACAGAAAGCAGGAGAGAAGGGGGGTCGGGGTGCGCCAGGGCCTCTAGCCACTGAAATGAAATCCAGACGCATATGCCACCTTGTGCATCTGGCTTTACGTGGGTACTGGGGAATCAAACTCAGGTCCTTAAGTTTTGCAGGCCTGCATCTTAACCACTGAGCCATCTCTCCAGCTTGAGTAATCCTTTTCATCTGCAACATTCTACCTCCATATCCATCAGTTGATGTTCATTGCCCCTGATGCTCCTGGGGGCCACCTGGAACCAAGGTGCACCTTGTCTCAGTGTCTGCCAAAGCCCAAATATTCTGCACATTCGTCGGGGACAAAGAAATCTGCCATTCACTGTGGGGCTTCTAGTCACCCTGCATGGTTCTCAACCTGGAGACAACCTGGGCCACCCCATTAGGGAAGTGTCTGCTGTGGCTCCTTCCCCACGAGAGCTCTTCCTCCAAAGCAGCTGACATAGTAGGGCTCACTGACATCTCCCCAGGATCCACCCCAATGTTAAGTTGCCATTCAGGCTTTAATACCTTCAGAAGGTGGATAAACACAGCCTTTTGCCTTCTGTCCTTTCCCTCCTAGGAGCTCTGGGGAATGAGTCACACAGACATTGCCACATTTGCTTCTGAGTGAGCCAGACAGGTCTCCTTTCTTGCTTTTCCTTTTCCTTATCCCCTCTTGACTGCTTTAGCACTTTACAAACCCAATTTACATGCTGGTCCAAGTCACTCAGCTCAAGTAGTCACTCAGCGTCTCCTACCTCACAAAGATCATGATCCACCCCAAGGCTCAGCAGAACCACCAAGTTCTACAGCAGTCCTGAGGTCCTCACTGAATTGAATTCCTTCTTTTTAAAAAAAAATATTTTATTTTTATTTATTTATTTATTTGACAGATAAAGAGGGAGAGAGAGAGAGAGAGGGAATGAGAATGGGTGCTCCAGGGCTTCTAGCCACTGCTAACGAACTCCAGATGCGTGTGCCCCCCTTGTGCATCTGGCTAACGTGGGTCCTGAGGCATCGAACCTAGGTCCTTTGGCTTTACAGGCAAACGTCTTAACCACTAAGCCATCCCTCCAGCCCTTGAATTCCTTCTTAACTCCCTGGTGAATACAGTGAACTGGGCATCGCATACCACCTCATGTTTAGCTCCTTCACTGTTACTCATTCCTACCTCATTTTTTCCCCCTCCTTATTGTTAGATTCTTCCCATGTGCTCCAAGGTTTTGGATCCCCCTATTTAGCACCAATCTAATGCACTCTTTCCTTTTCATCCCCACCCCAGCCATCAGAAGCAGCGAGCCAGCACCTATCCTCCTGTCTTTAACCAACCAAATCAGAGGTCACTTGGAGCATGATAGCCACACGTCCTTTTTTCATTGTAGCTCCTCCTTGACATGAGCAAGTTCCTCTTGGGCAGCAACTTCGGCCTCAGGTGCACATGTTATTATGCATACCAGAAGCCACACAACCTTGTCCCTTTGTGCCACTCAGGAATTGCAATGCATGCTCCGGTCTTTGAACCATTTTCAAGGAATCCCCATACTCATGAAGTAGACCCCACTCATCAAGCAGGCGTGCCACTCCATACCACATAGAACACCTCCACCCTGAGGCCACCCTATGGGCACTCCACCTTCAGCTGGCTCATGTCTTACATGACAAAACCCATGTAGTCACCACCACCACCACATGCAAGAAGACACACCATACGGGGAAGGAACAGCCGTGTTGGGAGACCATGAAATCATGCATAGCGGACAGGATTACAGAACAGGCTAGGGTGCTCAGGAGGGAGTGTCTGAGATCTCAGGTGAGGTTCCAATGACCCTGCTTCCTCTTTCTAAGAGGGAATGTCACCAGGCCCAACCTTGAGGGTCTCTTGCTGGTTGTCACAGCTGCTGCTGCTAGCAATGGCTGTCAATGTTTGGAGGACAACACTCCATACCTGTCTGGTGCAAGTGTCTCTTTATCCCAACCAACAGGCAAGGGAAGCCGAAGTGGTCAAGTCACAGAATGTCTGTGGGCTCAGGGGTCATGTCGTGCCACTTGGTTTTATGCCAGCAGATGACACTGCCTTCTGAAGAGAGTTTTGTGGGTTACAGTTGTCTTTGCCCACCTTGTCTGCCATGGGCCAGTGTCGTCTCTGATCCGGGGCAGTGTTTCTCTTCCCCCAGGCCATCTTCCTGTGAAGGCGGCGGCCCAGACATGTCCATACTGTGTATCAGCCCTGTCTCCTTTCCTCAGGTTAGACTGAAGGCTCTCAGCAGTTCCCAAATCTCAGGAATAATCAGGGAAGGCAAATGTACCCAGGATAATTGGTGATATTTATCTGGCGGCTGGGAGCTGTCATCAGGTCTTCAGAGTACAAATTTGTAGAATCCATTAACATCAATGTGTGCTGCTAATTGTAACCAGACCCCACCTTATCTCAGCACCATGCCACTGCTTGAAAGGGTAATTCGCTGACGCCTGGCAGCTGCCTACCCTTTCCTGATGCTGCTGTGTGTGAAAGGGAGGATGCTGATGTAACAGAGTCCTCGAATGAGACCACAAAGAGTGTGTTGGGCTCCCCATCCCCGGGTGCTGCCCTTATAACTTGGCTTAAGAAGAGGCAGAGAACAGGCAAACTGCCTGACTCATCTATTAGACCTGCAGGAGGAGATTGATCCCCTGACATCCCTGGGATGGAAGCTACCCTTCATCCATTCATTCAGGAAGGGTTGCTAAACTGGTATAGCACAGGTCCAGGGAGCAGCCTGGGTGCCAGAGCTTGGGAGACCCAGGAGTATGTGCCCTCCCAGAGCTCCTATGTCACTGAGGACAGTAGACTGTGAACACACAGGATCATAGGAGACGTGACAGGTGTCATGCATTCCTCGATGCCCAGCCTGATGCCCTGGGGATGGGCCAGGCCTCTGGGGGCAAGAATAGTAGGACAGACAAGAGAAGGCATTACTTCCTTGATGAATCAGGAATTCAGGTCTCCATCGAAGCAACTAGAAGTCAGGCATCTGAAGTCTTAGTTGAGGGTATAATGTAAAGATAACTTCTTGGTCCTAAGTCACTTGGCATCTTATCTGGAGTCAGTAGAAATCAGAACCTGAGGCACAAGCTCCTTTCTTAGGAAGTACAGCCTGAGAGGCCAGGGGGAGAGAGAAGCAAGAGAGGCAGGCACTGAGGGCGAGCCAATACAAAGATGCATTGTGGACCCAGGTCCTTCGGGTACCAAGTCCAGCCAGTGACTGTGCCTTTCAGGACTGCGAGGATGATGGTTGCTCAGGGCGGGTCATGGAGAAGAAGGGCTGTTCTTTCTGTTGGAAAGACTCATCCCACTGGGCATCAGCTCCTTGATGTGGGCTGCGTACGCCTAAGCTCTCTTAGCCCTGTTTTGCCTCACACCCATCGTCAGAACAAAGCCCTAGAGCTGGGAACAAGAGGTACAGGAAAGACATAGGCATAAGTGTATGCAGTGTTGGGACAGACCTATGAAAGTGAGAGGCTCCCACAAGCGCTGGTCACTTCAGCAGTATCTGGGACTGGGAGAAATGGCCCAAGGTCCTAGAGCCAGATAGAGCTGGGAGGAGCATAAGCGGCTCTTGACCACAGCTCTACACACCGCAATGGGCAGGAATCAGAATGGACTCTTTCATCTGACTGCGACCAAACCTCTAGTTAGTTGGCCAGACTAAGCCAGACTGCCAGGAAACCTGGTGCGCGCATTGTCTCCACCCTGGCCTCTGTGGAGCCCTGTGTTACAGTTTGGAAATGTAGTGTCCCGCAGTGAGGCTCATGTGTTGAAGAATTGATTCCTAGATGTTGGCTCTATTAGAGGTGGCTGGACCATGAGGTTACCAATCTCATCGATTGGTTAATCCACTGATGAGTTCATAGCTGTAAGGAGGAAAGCCTGCTTGGAGGAAGTAGGTCACTGGGGGACATGCCTTGGAAGGGTTTGTCTTGTGCCCAGACCCTTCCTCTCTATCTCATTTTGCTTCCTGGCTGTCACAAGGTGAGAAGACTCTGTCATATGCTCCTGTCATGGTGTTCAACCTCACCACTGGCCCTTAGCCATGGAGCCAGCTGACCGTGGGCTGAAATCGTGGAAACAATAAGCCCAAGTAAATCTTCTTCTTTTATGTTGTTTATGTTAGGTATTTTGTGACAGCAAGGAAAGGCTGAATAACACACCCTGCATCTAGCCTGGCCCAGAGAAAAAAGTCTATAGGCACCTTTTATTTCTACTGGACATTAGAGATAGGCCTGTGTACTCTAGGCATGTAATTATTTTTCTCCTGAGTAAATGAATGAGCCCTATAGCAAACAATTTATAAGCATTGGGAGTGGGGCTCAAGGATGGTTAAGTAGAAATATGTTGTGTAAGAGTGAATTCTCTGATGCTAACTGCACATTTGAACATTAGGTTAGCATCACCCTTCTCTATTCACCTTGCATAGTAAACTCGTTCCTTTTTTCTTCAATACTTTTTATTTATTTGCAAGCATAGAGAGACAGACACACAGAGAGAATGTGCACACCAGGGCCTCTAGCCACTGCAAATGAACTCCACATGCACGAGCCACCTTGTTCATATGGCTTTAAGTGGGTACTGGGGAATCCAACTCAGGCGGTTAGGTTTTGCAGGCAAGCGCCTTGACCACTGAGTCATTTCTCCAGCCCACTCCTTCCTGTCTTGAACTCTTAGTACTTCTAGTTTAACCAATAGAAACACTGTCTACTAGGGTTCAGTGGGAGTGGTGGGGGATAAAAGAAGGTGATGGGGGATAACTATTAACATACATGATACACACGTATGAAGTTGTCATACATATACATAGAATAAAATAAAAATACTTTTAAGAATCAAGTTAAAATATCTTTGAAAAATCAGTTTAAAGAATTGGAAGAAGGAGGAGGAGGAGGAAGAAGAAGAGAGGAAACACTGCTTACTGCTGAATCCATAATCTCTTGTGCAACAGACTACCCTCAGACCTGGTTGCACAACACAACAATCTAAGCTGGGAGAGTCTTCTGATGGTCGTGCCAGATGTCCCTCATGTAGCCATGGTCAGCTCATGGCCCAGGTACAGGTCTTAGGTCACATCTGACGTACCCTGTTATCGTTTGGTTGGTCTAGGCTTTGATGTCCAGTGTGGCAGCCATTGGCACACTTGGATTGTGGCTGGCCCCGAGTTAGGAAGTGCTGTAGCTATAAGCTGTGTGTTGGGTTTAGAAGACTTACTATGTGTAGAGTAAACTACCTCAGTCATGTTTCTATATTGATTATGTGGGGAAAAGAATGGATTGAGCAGGACAAAATAACTTCACCTGTGTCTGTTTTATTTCTTTAGAATGATTATTAGAAAAAATATTAAATTACATTTTGGCATACATCGTCATATTTCAGTTGGAGAGTCACTGGGCTGCGTCAAAGCACACCCACTTAGGCTTTGACCCAGATGTTCCAAGTTCATGTCTGCAGTCTGTGGTCTCAGCAAAGGAAAACTATACTACTCGTCTTCCAGAACCTCAAGAAAAGAATAAATGTTATTGGGAGTTGGAAAGTAATGATCTGGTTCTGTAGTGACGCAGTGAGACTTGAACTAGAACACTAGGGGCGGGGGAGGGCAGAGTAACCTGAGACTTAGGAGGCAAGGTAGATAGGAATTGCTATGGCTGGCTCGGAGAGCAGAGTCTGTTCCTCAGGACTAGCTGCGGGACTACTAGATGGGGGAGGGGACCCACTGGCCATACAAGTAGGAAGAGCAGGTTTGGTAGAAAAGATCATGACTCTGGTTTTCAGTATGTTGTCTTAAGATCCAATAATAGGATGATCCAAGTGGAGACGGTGAGTAAAGGCCTGAAAATATGGATCCAATTGTGGGAGAAGAGGAAGTGCAAGAGAAATCAGTCCGAGTGGGAGGTGGTTGAAACCACTGGTGGAGGTAACACTCTCCAGGGAGCTGTGGAGACAGAACATCTCTGAGAGGCCCTGAAAATAGCCATGTTGAATTGCATGAAACAGAACCCTTGAAGAAGACAGAGGTGATCTAGCAACAGGGCCTGGCACTTGGTCTGCAGTTGCTAAAAGGCAGGAAGAAGAGAGGCACCACAATGGAACATGTGTTCACCACCATTTTAGTCCCCAAAGAAGACATGCAATTCATGCACATCCAATCAGATTAAACTACGTTGAACTGTACCATTCTGAATCAGCTTGGCAGCTTCTTTGTCGTTTTAGGCTTTTTCTGACCTGTCCAGTACTTTCCTCTGCCTTTCCCTCTTGCTCACCAAGTCCGGGATACAGCAAGCACTTCGTTGCCCAGTGAAACATTTTGGGGTCATGGCGAAGCTGGTACAAGTCAGCTCACCAGTTAATCTCTTCCTACCTTCAGATGACTGACAGAATGTGCCAATAACACGGGCTTCAGCGAAAGGACACTAGTTACCTCTGGTAACAGTCAGACTGAAGGTAGATGGTTCCAGGCTTGGAGCATGACTTAAATTATACAGGAACAAGCCTCTTTCTGCCTTTCCTTTCGTAATTTTAGCTTGACAACTCCTAGTCTCCAGAATTATCACCTCATGCTTACAAGATGGCTGCCACATTCCTAAAATAGTTGTCACTGAGGGAAATAAAATGTCAGGCCTCTGCTGTGTCTTTTACAGAGATAAAGTATTTGTCAGAGGTTTCCCCAGCTGACTTCATGACTCACTGGCCACCTTAGCCATATGCCTATCCTTAAATCAACAACGAAGAGGGGAAATGGTATTACCATGCTGGGCTTGGCCACATTTTGACTCATTTCTTACATCTGGGAGAATAGGACGAGAATGTCTGTTAAGTCAGGAATCAGTTGTGTCTTCCTTAGCTTTTGTCTGTTTGTTTGTTTGGTATCAAGAATAGTTATAAGCCAGGTGTGGTGGCACACGCCTTTAATCCCAGCACTCGGGAGGCAGAGATAGGAGGATTGCTGTGAGTTCAAGGCCACCCTGAGACTACATAGTGAATTCCAGGTCAGCCTGGGCTAAAGCGAGACCCTACCTTGAATCCCCCCCACAAAAAAAAGAATAGTTATAAAGCCGGGCATGGTGGTGCATGCCTTTAATTCCAGCACTCGGGAGGCAAAGGAAGGAGGTTCACTGTGAGTTCAAAGCCACCCTAAGACTACATAGTGAGTTCCAGGTTAGCCTTGGCTAGAACAAGATCACTACCTCAAAAAACAAACAAACAAAAAGAGAGAGTGGCTGGAGAGATGGCTTAGTAGTTAAGGCACTTGCCTGTGAAGCCTAAGGACTCATGTTCGACTCTCCAGATCCCATGTTAGCCAGATGCATAAAGGTGAAGCAAGCGCAAGGTTGCACATGCCCACTAGGTAGCACAAGTATCTGGAGTTTGATTACAGTGGCTAAGGCTCTGGCATGCCAGTTTTCTCTCTATCTAAAATAAAAAAGTAAAAATAAAATAAAAAAGACTGCAAAAAAGAGAATAGTTAAAATTATTTTATCACAAAGGAAGATAATAGCTCAGATTTTTTTTGAGACATTTTCTCACTATATTGCCCAAACTGGCACTCCTGGGCTCAAGCCATTTTGTGTTGGCCTTTAACCTCTTTAACAAGTGAGAATACAGGCATGTGCCACTATGCTCTGGGTTTTGTAAGTAGACCTGCTTCCTACCACCTCTCCTTGGCTTTTATTCTTCCTGAGTTCTTTGCTACTTAGGCTTCTGAACCAACTCTCTAGGGTCTGCTCAACTCTAAACTGGTATTGTGTCTATTTTGTGGGTTCTGGAAATGGACTCCAGGGCCTTACGTAAACTCCTCTGTTTTTACTAGGCATTGTGGATAGATCTTGTATGCTCTGGGCATGTGACTATTTTTTTTTTCCCTGAGTAAATGAATGACCCCTATAACAAACAGTTTACAAACATGGGGGACAGGGGCTTAAGGTCAGACAAGTGCTGTACCACCGAGCTAATGCTCTTTGCCTCTGTCCTTTCGGACTCGCCCTCAGCTCTTGTCTTTGAATTGTGTTACCTTCTATTCTTCTGTCGCTCATCAGCCACTGGTCAGTCTTAGTGTCACTGCCAAGCTTCGTTGCTCACTTTCTTCTGCCCCATTCACTCTTCTGCACCTGGTGCCTTGTCCCCTCTGTTCTCAATAGTCATCTGCTCACCTCTGCTGACCCGTTTCCCATTGAGCACAATCCTGTTTCAGAAAGGTCCAGTGGTTCCCATGGCCTGTTGCATGAGTTTTGCAGCCTGCTAGAGGGGTACCTACTGGACTAACAACCCTATCACCTAGACAGGGGACTTGGATGAGAAAAGAGAGTGTTGAGGGGTGAGTTAGTTTCATCTGGTTTTCTCAAACCTTTTACTGCAAGAATGCACCACATGTTATTTGCACAGTTAAAAAAAAAGAGAAAACTCGCCAGGCATGGTGGCGCACGCCTCTGATCCCGACACTCAGGAGGCAGAGGTAGGAGGCTCACTGTGAGTTTGAGACCAGCCTGAGACTACATAGTGAATTCCAGGTCAACCTAGGCTAGAGCAAGATCCTACCTCAAAGAGAGAGAGAGAGAGAGAGAGAGAGAGAGAGAGAGAGAGAGAGAGAAAAGCTAGCCTGGCATTCAAAGCTTCCCACATTCTTTCCAGCTCTCCTACTACTGTTCCATTTGAACTCTCTTCTCCATTTAAACTACTGTCCTTGCTGCCCTATGTCCAGCATTGAGCTGTTGCTCACACCACAACCTAGTGTCACATGGCCTGCACCTCTCCCTCCCAACCTAATGTCTGCCCCTCCCCCAAGCTTTTTGGATCTAAACTGACCTACACCATACCCAGCAGTCCCACCTTCCCAGGAGCCTCCCCCATTCTCGCCTCCTCTGAACGGAACTGAAGCTGTCCCTTTGTTGCTGGTCATCAGGGCTCTGGCTCTGCCTGCCTCTTTGTGTCATTCACCTCTGCTCGTTGGGAGCTGGCTAGGAAAAGGCCATGCATTCACTCTTGCCTTTGTTCATTCATCCTGGCTTCTGCTGATGACACTTAGTATGGCTGGAGTGATCAAGACAGTGGGCAGTCAGGATATCAGCTTATGAAGATGGCCTCGGAGATCTGTTCTCCAAGCTGGAGAGGCAGCATCCGCAGTCTCCCTCGCCTTCTCCAGATTCCTCCTTCCTCCCTCATCTATTGGAGGTTGAGAATGGAGGGATTGGGTTTTGCAGGTGGGATCCATATTCTGTAACTATCCCAATCTATTCGTTTCCTGGAGAAAATTTGGTTCAGAGGCTTCCATATTGCACACAGCTCACCCATTCTCTCACCTGGAAAGACATCATGAGAATAATACAGAAGAGGGAAAGTGTGGGGCGACAGGAAGTCTGAACGCAGAGAGCTAAGCTTCCTTGCCTGAGACTGCTGTAGAGTTCGGAGGGAGGGCGCGCACCTGCAGCCCCACCCGCTGCTGTGGCTTGTCGGGTTTGGTAATGGCGTTCTGAGCGGCGTCTGAACTGGCATTTAGACGGGTCTAGAATGAATTCTTGCAGGGGAGGCAGCCAGCACAATCCTGCTTTGTTCTAGTTCTTTGAGGACCAAGGAAATAATTTTTAAAACAATAACCCTCCTTCCTGGGCTGTCACTTGTTTGTTTGCTCTGAGGAATGCTCAGAAACTCTTTGGCCCCTGTGATTTGTATTTAACCTTTGTGCTTCTGGGCTGGGAATGTGGCTCAGTGGTATTGTTTGCTTAGCATACACAAGCCCCCCTGGGTTCAATCCCCAGCAACACACACACACACACACACACACACACACACACACACATGAATCTGGTAACCTTCATGTTCCTAACCTCAAGTAGGAACTGGTAAAGGCCAAGTTTGGTTTGTAAGAATGCCGGACATGGCCAGCATGCCCATGACCCCAGTGCTGAGGGGTCAGAGATGGAAGTATTGCCGAGGCTCAGTGGTCAGCCAGCCTAACTGAAAAGTGGGGAGCTCCAGGTTCAGTGAGGGCGGTAAGGTGGAAGAGGGAGCGAAGTGAGTACCAGATGTACATTTAGATGGCTGCTCAGAGCCCTGTCAGACCCAAGGAGACGCTCCCGAGGCTCAGGTGGGAGCTAGCAACACTTGGCCATCTCCCTCTCTCACCCAAACCTCTGCTTCGCTCACAGTCGAGGCTGGTGGTGCCAGTGTACGACACATCTGTCGCTTCCCGGCTCTGGAGAACAGCTGCGTCTGGAGCACCTGTCTAGCATGTGGCACATGCTGTGGCCTTGGCAAAAATGGCCTCTTCCCCGTCTCCCCACCTGCCTCCTCAACACCTCCCCACGGAAAGAAAGAGACCTTTGAGTCTACTAGAAGGGATGTTGGACTAAGCAGAATTTTGCTTTTGTCCCACAAGTGAGTCACATGTCACCTTGAGCAAGTCCTCCATTTTCCAGTCAGTATTAAAGTGAGAGGGAGCACAAAGAAGAAAGGCCACGTGATCTGAAACAGTGAACCCCAGATTCAGCTCCTAGCTCTACTTTGAGTTCTGTGACCTTGGATGAAGTGACTAATTTTCTTCAGAGAAAGGACTTATAAAATTAATTTGAGCTTCAAGTGTGTGTGTATGTGTGTGTGTGTGTGTGTGTGCGCCGCGCGTTTGTGTTGTATACATATGTGTGTGCACAGGCACTCAACCTGCTGTGCATGTGTGTGCAGTTGAGAACGCAGGGATGCTTTCCTCTATGGCTCATCCCCATATTTCCTTTAGACAGGACCTGACACTGAACCTGGAGCTGCCGTTTCTGCAAGCCCAGCGAGTCTTCAGTCTCTGCTCCCCACAGGCCTGGGGCATGCCTGGCTACTCCTGGCTGCCTGTGTGGATGCCGGGGAGTTGAACTCAGGCGGTCTCAGTAACGGACTGGGACAGCACCAGATACTCAGGGTAGGGCCTCATCCCAAGCTGCCACATTAGAACCTGCTCATTTTGACAAGGTCACGTGGGGCTGATCCATCTTACCTTGTGCTCTAAGCCACTGAGCCACCTCCCCAGCCGAAGCTGCAGCTTTCTTATCTATGAAATGGGAATGATATCTACTCCATGGAAAGATTTCGATGGTAACGATCACGAATATATTGAAATGCTTTGGCAAGTCTGAATCATTGAATAGCAGTGTTAGCTTTTGAAGAGGAAGCAGATACCCATCCCTGTCCTCACATAGTGTGGTGATGATAATATTTTAAAAAGGATCAGTTGTGAAAATAAAATATTTATCAAAATAGGCAGCTAATAGCCAAAAATGTTTTCATTGAGCTTGAAGAGAAAAACGTGGTGAAGAATGGTGGTGGTGTGGGGGTGGGGTGGGCTATGCTGGAGCACTGCCCCTGAGTGGGCAAGAGGGGCCAGCAACATAGACCCCCACTGCCAGCCACAGAGAGGAGGTGGGACACAGCACACGCACGGGCTGTGGGCATGGGTGAGGGGACAAGTCCTGCTTTGATTGTTTCTATTTTCTAAAGAAAAACTGAAGCCCTTCTCCAAGAGTTGAAGGTTTTTTTCTTTTTCTTTTTTTTTCTGTTTCTTTTGCTTTGTCTTAAAGCAGGATCTTACTGCATAGCTCAGGCTGGGCTGGAACTCAAGATCCTCCTACCTGTACCTATCTAGTGTAAAGTAAAGAAGAGAGAGAGAGAGAGAGAGGGAGAGAGAACTTATGAAATTAAACAGTTATAATCACAGATCAAATAATATTTGATTTATTTATTTAATATTTAATTTATTTAATTTTTATTCAAATTCTGATGTAAATAGTGAAATTTATGAGGCAACAGGATGTCTAGCGTGGAAGGGACTTTGGATAATATTAAAAGTGATTAGTGAGCTGGGGAGATTGTTCAGTGGTTAAAGGCACTTGCTTGCGAAGCCTGCCAGCATGGGCTTGATTCCCAGGTACCCATGTAAAGCCAACACAGAAAAAGTAGTGCAGTGCTCGCTTTGGCAGCACATATACTAAAATTGGAACGATACAGAGAAGATTAGCATGGCCCTTGCACAAGGATGACATGCAAATTCGTGAAGCGTTCCATATTTTTAAAAAAAGTAGTGCATACCTCTGGGGCTCTTTTGCAGTAGCAAAAGGCCCTGGCGTGTGCATGCACATGTGTGTGCGCGCACACACACACACATGCAAATGAATAAATAAAATATTTTTAAAAGCAAATAAAAGTGATTAATGTTAAAGGTACAATGCTATTGAAATTGGGGGTCATTGGTTTTAGACATAGTGGCTAAAGCTGTAGATGAAATTGAACAGTGAGAAAGATTTGCTCCCCAACATTCCAGGGGTGGATGTGGAGAGGCTGTGTGTGGGGGTGTGACTCTCCTGGAGTAACTAGATTTGCCCAAGATCTTGACATTTTTCTTCTGCCTTCATTTGACAAGTTTCACACGTTTACATTTTGTGCTCAAGCATGCCTTCCATTCTGAGTTAGACTTTGTTAGGACCTCGGTTAACGACCTGCTTCTCTCCTTTCTTCTTGCCTGGTCTGCTTGCTGCAGCACCCTTGTGTTTGTATCATTATTAGGCTATGTTTTCTCAGTTGGATTGCTTTGTGTTGCAGATCCGTGGAGCATATTTGTGTGGGTCTATCCCAGGGTTCTCGGCTATGTTGCATTGATCTTTGTGGCTGTTCCCTTGCCCGCAACGCAGAGTTTTGTTGTGTCTTGTTTGGCATGTGTGGATGTGTGATGTGTGCGTGTTTACGTGTGGAGACAGAGGACAGCGTCCAGGTGTTCGTTCTCACCTTCCGCCTCGTTTGAGGCAGAGTCTCTCGTTGTCAGACTCCGACTAGCTGGCCTGTGTGAGCTTGGCAGAGTCCTGCCTCCACCTCCCATCTCACCCATGGGCGTGGCTAGGATCGCAGACACCCACCACAGTATCCAGGTTTATGTGGGTTCTGGGGACTCGAACTCAGGTACTTGGGCTTGCACAGCAAGTGCTTTATCCCCTGAGCCATCCCCCAGCCTAACACATAGTTTTGACTACTGTAGCTACATAATGTCTTTTAATTGGGTTCACTATTTCTCCTCCCTACTTTTCTAAATTCTTTTAGCTATTCGGGATTTTTTTTTTTTTGAGGGGTTAGAAATGGTATTATATGTTCAATTTTTATTTCCATATGATAATGGCTTGCATACAGAAATAAAATTGATTTTGTATATTTATTTTATGTGGTACAGTCTTAGATCACTTAGTGCTAGGAATTTAATAGATACTTTGGGATTTTCTATGCAGACCATCATATGAAATTAGAAATAGTTTTATTTCTTCCTTTCTGACTTGTATTTTCTTCCCTTGATTTATTGGCTGGAACATCCAGCACTATGGTGACTAATGCTGATGAGAGCAGGCATGCCTTGTCTCCAGTACTGGGGTTTTTCACTGCTAACTATAATATTAGCTGTGAGTTTTTGTAGATTTTTTTAAAGCAATAAGTTGAGGAAGTTTCTCTCAATTTCTGTTTTTCTCTTAATATTTTAAGCTATGAATACTGTTGGATTTTGTCAAATGTTATTCCTGTATTTATTGGTGTGGCTACATGATGTCTTCCTGAGCTTGTTAATGTTTTGTATTACACTGGTTGATCTAGAAATATTGAGCCAGCTTTGTATTCTGTGAGTGAGGCATGGTAAATATTTTTTAATATATTGATGAATTTTATTTGATAGTATTTTTTATATTTTTATTTATTTATTAATTTGCAGAGAGAGAGAGAGAATGGGCACACCACTGCAAACGAACTCCAGATGCCTGTATCACTGTACATCTGGCTTTATGTGGGTACTGTGGAATTGAGTGGATTATTAGGCTTTGCAGGCAAGTAAGTGCCTTAACTGCTAAGCCATCTCTCCAGCCCCTATTTGATATTTTATTATAGATTTTTGAGTCTATATTCATGAGATACTATGTGGTCTATATTTTTTAAGTATCCATTTATTTGTTTGCAAGGAGAGAGAGAGAGAAAAAGTCAGAGTAGCATTAATATAAGGGTATGAATACTAAGAGAAGTGCTTACTGGGCAGTTTGATAAGCATAGTACATACATTTATCCAGACAAATTTGCTAGAATTCTTTAGTGAAACTGTCTGGGCCTGGAGATCTACTTTTTTGTTAGTTATAAAATTATAAGTTCAATTTTCTTGCTAATTATAAAGCTGTTCAATTTTTAAATTACCCATGAGAGTTGTGGTAGTTTGTTTTTTGAGGGCTTGGTCCATTTTATCCAAGTCTTTAAGTTTGTGTATGTGTTTCATAGTGTTTCTTCATTATCCTCTTGGGGTTGGCAGCTTGTGTAATGACATCCACTTTCTCATACCTGACGTCGGCAATTGTGCCATTTTTCTTTTCCGGGTTGTTAGAATTTTGTCAGTTGTACTGATTCTTTCAAAGAATCAGGTCCTTGCACCACTGATGTCTGTATTGTTTCTGAGGGTTTTCCGTGTCCGCTGATTTCTGCTCTTTATTGCTTCCTTGCTTCTGCTCGCTTAGGATTTAACCAGCTCCTCTGCTCCTTATTTCTTGAGGCGGAGCCTTATGTTGCTGATTTGGGATGTTTTCTCATTCCCTCATGTGTGGATTTACTGCTGTTTCTCTGAGCAATGCTTTAGCTGTGTTCCCATGGATTTTAGTAAGGTGTGTTTACATTTTTATTCAGGTCAGAGGATTTTTTTCCCCCTTGAAACTTTCTCTTTGAACTGTGGATTATTTAGAACAATAACATTCACTATACTAGGGCTCAAAATTAACATGAAACAATCATTTAAAACAACTTAATGAGGGGCCAGAGAGATGGCTTGGCAGTTAAGGCACTTGCCTGCAAAGCCTAAGAACCCAAGTTCAGTTCCTCAGAACCCACATAAGCCAGATGTACAAGGTGGTGCATGTGCCTGGAGTTCATTTGCAGTGGCTGGAGACCCTGGTGCACCCTTTTCTCTCTCTCTCAAATAAATAAATGAAAGATTAAGTGCATGGTAATAAACATAATGAAATGTGCATAACTTATATGAGAAAACTTTTTTAAAAAGCAATTGAAAAGATTCTAAAGAAAATTTGAGCAAATTGAAACCACATGCTACATTTCGTTTTATATAATTTTTACTTATTAATTATGAACTTTATTGTATGAACAAACCACATGTTGGTCATATTCCCCTCAGGTTATCCTCCCACATCCTTTCCCCTGGCCCCATTGCACTATGGGCCCTCCTCAAGGGGTTATTGGTATTCCCTGTGAGGTTATGAATGCATTAGTCTCTGTGGGGGGGGACAATGTCTCAGGATACTTCTTCCCACTCTGTGGCTCTTAGAGTCTTTCCACCCCCTCTCCTGCAGGGTTCTCTGAGCCTTGATGGGCATGTTATAAGTACATGCTATATTCTTTTATCCATGTATTTTGTTATATATATTTAAAATATGTAATGTGGTGTTATAAGGTACATATATATAGTAAACTGGTTCTTAAAATTGGCAAATTAGGGCCTGGAGAGATAGCTTAGCAGTTAAGGCATTTGCCTGCAAAGCCAAAGGATCCCAGTTCGACTCTCCAGAACCCACATAAGCCAGGATGCACAAGGGGGTGCATGTATCTGGAGTTCGTTTGCAGTGTCTGGAGGCCCTGGCATGCCCATTCTCTGCCCCCCCCCCACCTCTCTCCTTCTGTCTCTCTCTCAAATAAATAAATAAATAAAAATATTTTTTAAAAGGGCATGATTAGCATAGTCACATCTTATGTAATTTCTTTATGTGTTTGTGAAGAACAGCTGAATTTCATTCCCCCAAAATCTTAAACGCAATTCAGTATTATTAACTAAGAACCTCCTGCTCTACATAGTTTCCATATCTGGTCATTCTACAGATCTGCTACTTTGTGTCCTACATCTCCTCATTTGCATGTCACTTTCTGGAACATGGAGCTTCAAAGTCATTAATATGTTAATTCTAAGGCAATTTATAATTTTTACATGACTCCAATGAAATATCTAATTTCCTTTTAAAAAATATTTTATTAATTAATTTATTTATTTATTCAGTTGAGAGAGACAGAGATTTTTTTTTAAGAATTAAGGAATAAGACCTGGAGAGATTGCTCAGTGGTTAAGGTGCTTGCCTACAAAGCCTAACAACCCAGGTTTGATTCCCTAGTACCCACATAAAGCTAGACACACAAAGTGTCACATGCATCTGGAGTTCGTTTGCAGTGGCTAGAAGACCTGGTGCACCCATTGGCTTGCTCCCTCTCTCTCTCTCTCTCTTTCTGCTTGCAAGTAAATAAATAAATAAATATTTTTTAAAAGAATTATGGAATTTGGTTGTTGAGTTCACGTAGAAAAAATTAAAAGCAAGAAACAGGAAAATTCAGCTGGGCATGGTAGCGCACGCCTTTAATTCCAGCACTCAGAAGGCAGAGGTAGAAGGATAGCTGTGAGTTCAAGGCCACCATGAGAATAGTGAATTCCAGGTCAGCCTGGGCTATAGGGTGAGACCCTGCCTCAAAAAATAAAACAAACAACAAAGAAAAAAGAAATAGGAAAATTCTTTTTTTTTTAATTTTTTTTTGTTCATTTTTATTTATTTATTTGAGAGTGACAGAGAGAGGAAGAGGCAGATAGAGAGAAAGAGAGAGAATGGGCGCGCCAGGGCTTCCAGCCGCTGCAAACGAACTCCAGACGCATGCGCCCCCTTGTGCATCTGGCTAACGTGGGTCCTGGAGAAACAAGCCTTGAACTGGGGTCCTTAGGCTTCACAGGCAAGCGCTTAACAGCTAAGCCATCTCTCCAGCCCGGAAAATTCTTAAGATAAAATCAAGTATAAAGCATGAAAGTACCAGCATGAAGAAATAAACAGATGAGTGAGAGAAAGTATTCAGAAATAGACCCAACAAAACACACAAAGAAGTTAGTATATGATAAAGAGACTAATACTTAAAATCAGAAAGTAAAAGGTGAGTTTTTCAATAAATAGTGTTGGGAAAACAATCTTAACATTAGATTCCTCCCTCTTGTGAGTTCAAAGGAAGTTCCAGATAGATAAAAGATTGGATTGTAGAAAATTAAATCATAAAAATGCTGAAGAAAACATCGAAAGTAACTTTTAGGGCTGGAGAGATGACTTAGTGGTTAAGGCATTTGCCTGCAAAGCCAAAGGACCCAGGTTCAATTCCCCAGGACCCACGTAAGCCAGATGCACAAGGGGGCGCATGTGTCTGGAGATCATTTGCAGTGGCTGAAAGCCCTGGCATGCCCATTCTGTCTGTCTGTCTCTCTTCTCTCTATCCCTCTCTGCTTACAAATAAATAAATAAAATTAAAAATAAAAGTAACTTTTAAAGAAGAAGGTCTAAGTAGGATACAAGATGGAAATAAAAGATTTATTGAGCTTAGGGAAAACATTTCACACTGCAAAATACCATAAAGTAGGTGTATCAGTTACTTTCTCATTCCTGAGGCAAAACACATGACCAGAAGCAACTTCTGGAAGGAAAGGGTTTATTTCAGCTTACAGTTTCAAGGTTGGGGGGAGGTGTTCATCATGGGTGAGGGGGAGCACAGCAGAACAGACAGCTGGCTCACATCTTCATATCAACAGCAGGATGGAAGTAGCAAGAATGAGCTTGCTAGCACTTGGCAAGGAGGGCTTGACTATAAAACCCCCAAGCCTGCCCCCCATGACACACCTCCTCAGCAAGGCTCCACTTCCCAAAGGCTCTACCAGCTGGGTATGCAATATGAGGCTTAATCACAAACACACAAAGCTATGATAGGATGGCAATGGTACATGTTATTTGCATCTCATCATACAAAGAGACAACTTTCATTATAAGTATGAATTCTTTGAAACTGGAAAGAATAAACCAACCACTCAGCAGAGAAATTGGCAAATAGCAGTAATTCAAAGGAAATGAAGGTGTTCACTATCCCTCTTAGTCATAAGAGATAATGATGTCTGTGAATGAGATTGTCAGGAATTAACTACCGCCAACAACGCAGAGTGTTGGAAAAAGAGACATAGGAACTCCTTGTGTCCATTGCTGTGGAAGTATGAAGTGTCATACCATCCATGGACAGTAATGTGGTCAAACTCTCTTCTATACAAAAAGCCTGTGTTCAAGAATTGATCCTAAAAACAGTCTTGGCAAATGTAAGAATTCACATTTACCCAAGGATGTGTGTCAAAGTCACTTTCCATGTCAAATGATTATAAGCTACCTAAATGTCCCTCAAGGGATGACTGAGTAAGCAAATGCTGACATGTTCATGTCTCATGATCCTGTGCCACTGTTGATGTAGCAGTTTTATGTGAACATTTATAGAAAGATATTTAGGATATTTGTTGACTGAGAAAAAAAAAGTAAGGAAGGGAAATCATACACAGCATTTATTTTTTGAGGAAGGGTATCGCTATGTGGCCAAGGCTGGCTTCAGACTCAGTATGTAGCTCAGGCTGGCCTTGAAATCATAATCCTCCCTCTTCTCCCTTCTGAGTGTTGGGATTATAGGCGTGCACTGCTCTGCCCGGCAATCTTGTTTTCTTTTAAGTCTACGTATTCATAGATGATCTGTGGAAGGATGCGCAAAAGCTGGTACCAATGGTTGGCCAGTGACAGTGGCTGGGTAGGACGTAGGAATCCCTTAGGTTCCGGGGATTAGGAGGGAGATTTGCTGCATATTTTTACTGTATATTCTTTTGTGTCTGCATTTCATCACATGAAAGGATTAGCTAGTCAAATAATAAGTAAAGTGAAATTTTAAAACACTTATGAATCCTGAAGGCAGAGAGACAGTGATTTAGAGTGACATTTGTTCCTTGAACACAGACTTAAGTACCCAGGGAAAGGAAGTGGCAGAGCCAGGAGTCCAAAGAATTTTGACTTTGTACTTGAGAAGTGTGTCTTTGTGGAATTATGGGGATCCCCAGGTGAGAAACTAGGGATTCCTCTACACTATCGGTTCTTCTGTGGCAGAGGGATAGGCAGTCAGAGAATAATTAGCATTTGCTGGGGAGAGATGAAGAACCCTATGGACACTCAACTAGGAACACAGAGACTGAGCTGGAGATACAGCTCAGTGGTACAGTGATTGTTAGGATCATGGAGACCATGTTTTGGAGCTGGCTAGTCACTCCAGACTCACCTTCCATCATCCGACAGGCTTGGTCCTCTTCCTGATGCTGAGAGCATCTTCTGCACCTACTGTGTCTCCTCCAGCCCAGACCTCACACAGAGGAGGCTGATAGGCTGCTGTCTGGATGCCCCCACTACCTGCTGGAATCCAGGACAGTGCCTGAGGCACCAGCAAACCCTCCATGCTCTCCATCCTGCCCGGACCCTTTTCTGCCCACCTACAGGCTATCGGGTGTCTTCTTGATCCCTCTTCCTCCCTGGGTGTCAGATGTCCTTCCTGGAAGCCTCCTGTCCTTGGGTCAGATGGCATGCCTGCTCCCTGGATACTGTCTCACTTCTTCACCCTGGGGTCCTATGAATGATGATGAAAGCATTAGTGGGAGACATCTCACTCATCTTTAAGGTTTCTCTGCCGTCTGTCTGTCTACAAATCTCAGCTCTCATTTGATCCTCACAACACTTCCATAAGGAAGCATGGATCTCCAGTCTCAAGCTGCAGTAAAATGTTTGTAGGAAGATTAGTTTTCCAATCTCTTTCTTATGCATTACCTCATTGCAGCCCCAGATGCCTGCCTGTAGGTAAGGAAAGGTTCCAACCCAGCGGTGTAAATGACCCTCCCTGAAGAGGTAGCCGTAGAACAGTGGGCCTTTGGTATACAAACCTGTGTATTTGAGTCCTGAAAACGGATCCTTTAGGTTGGTGGTTAGTTGGTTAGTTGATTTTTTTGAGAGAAGGTTTCACTGTGTAGCCTAGGTTGGTCTGGAACTCTCTACCCTCTTCTCTTGACCTCCTGAATGCTGGGATTACTACATAAAGGCATACATACATGGCCAGCTTTCGATGGATTCTTTTACAGCTATTTCCTGAAATGTAAAAGGGGTATCATATTATCTGTCATACTGAATTATTGTTAGGATTAAATGACTCATTCAGAATAAAATTAAGAATTAATGGTCAAATGATTTATTGTCCAGCTACTCTATTACTTAATTTTGCTTTAATTTTAGGAATTCCTCACAAAAGAGAAAGGAATAATGGAATGAAGCCAGTGTCCCCATCATCGTCTTCAGTAATTGTCAGTGTGAGGTTAGCTCTAAATTCCCTACCCCTTTTCTTTCTCTTCCTGGACTAGTGATCAGACTAGTGAGCTACCTTCCTATAGCTTCTAGAAGTGACTAGTGGTTATTTCGAATTATTTTTCAAATATTATCAGGAATTCACAGATCCAGACACTGTATTAGTTACTGTTCTCACTGCTGGGACCAAAAATATCTGATGGAAGCAACTTAGGGGATGAGGGACTTACTCAGCTCAGTTTCATGGTGAATGAGGCCTGGAGGCCAGGGCTCCATCTCTGGTGGTGGGAGCTTGAGGCATGGCCTGTTTCAGAGATCAAGAAGCAGAGCCTTGGGCTAGAACCAAGGCAGGCTTTAACATTCCAGCCTTCAGCGTGCCTTGTCTGCCAGCTTGGCCCATGACCAAATGGTTCTACAGCCTCCCAAAATAGCATTTCCACTTGGTGACCAAGTACTCAAATGTATGAGACTATTGGAGACATTTCACACTCGAGCCACAACAGACCCATTTGTCTTACTTTAGTCTGTCACACTTATGGACCTCACTGATGTTCCACTTGACCATCTGCCTGTAATTCTAGCAGTCTTTTCACTTCATTGCTCTTTGGTGGAATGAAATGTGCTGGGCTTGTCTTGTGCTTTTGTGCTACCACATTGGGAACCAGTTATTTCTCCAAGGAAGGCTGACTTAGTTTACAGTCTGGTTGTGAAGAGATCTCTCACCCATACTGTGATGGCCATTATTTCTGAGCCTTATGGGGTACAGTTAGAAAATGAGTGTGAGAGCACACCACACATGTAATTAAGCTGAAATATGTGGATTTCACACAGATGCTCCCAGTTTATACCAAAGACTTCAGAATTTCCAACCAGAATTCTTATTTTCCTTCAATACCAGTATTGACTCATTTGTTGTATCCAACAAGGAACAACTTAGAATAATAATAGTGTTGCTCAGGCTGGAGGGATGGCTTAGCAGTTAAGGTGCTTACCTGCAAAGCCCAAGGACCCAGGTTCAATTCCCCAAGACCCATGTAAGCCAGCTGCACAAGGTGGTTGTTGCAGTCAGGTTTGCATTGCTGGTAGAAATCACCTGACCAAGAGCAGCTTGTGGGAAAAAAGAGAGGCTTATTTTGGCTTACAGGCTCGAGGGGGAAGCTTCACGATGGCAGGGAAGACAATAGCATGAACAGAGAGTGGACATCACCCCCTGGCCAACGTAAGGTGGACAATAGCAAAAGGGGAGTGTGCCAAAAACTGGCAAGGGAAAACTGGCTCTAACACCCATAAGCCTGCCCCCAACAATACACTCCCTCCAGGAGGCGTTAACTCCCAAATCTCCATCGCTAGAACCTAGCATTCAGGACACCTAAGTTTATGGAGGACACCTGAATCAAACCACCACATTCCGCCCCTGGCCCCCATAAATGGATATCCATACATGATGTAAAATACAATGCATTCAGTCCAACTTTAAAAGTCCCCATAGTTTTTAGCAATCCCACTGATGTTCAAACATCTCCATAGTCCAGGTTCTTTTAACTGAGCCATAATACAAAAAAACAATCCCCCCAAAACCCATAATGGCACAGAATAAACATTCACACTGCAAAAGATGGCACTGGGCATAGCAAGAAAACATTCAGCCAATACAAGATTTAAAACAACCAGGGCAAACATCAGACTCTGTAGCTTCAAGTCCAACAATTCTAGTCAATGACAAATCTCCAAGTCCGATAATTCTAACCAGCAACAAGTCTCGGGAGTTCTAATTCCATCCCTCCAGCTAGGCTACTCACAGTCCTGGAAAACTTCATCCAGGGCTGGAAGCTTTCCTTAGCAACCATCTCATAGTCCTGGCATCTCCAGTGGGTCTCCACTTCAATCCATGGTTCATCCTCATGGCCCCATGGGGTCTCTATGCAGGCATCCAGCAAACCTGCTTCACACTGCCCATGGCCAAAACACATGACCATGTTGCAAACTCAATGACTCTCTCTTTCCTGCATTTCTTATACTCCACAGTACCAGGTAGGGTGCCAATTTGTTAATCCAGGGGGGAATAAAGTAGACTTTAAATAACAGGACACTCCTTGAGCATTCAGACCCCTTCAAAAGAGTCTACATTCTTCCTGTTGCCCAAGTACAGGTCAGCTGGCCTAATCTCAATGGTTGTAATCTCTCAATTGCAGCTGAATGGGCAGCAGTTCGCCCAAAGATTTTTTTTTTTCTGTGCCATATCCCTCTGCTCACACCAGTTCATTTCTATGCAAAGCAACCCTGCACAACTTCTCAGGACCCGGGCATAACAGCAAGCTTCTCACTGCTAGCCCAGTCCAAGCAAAGCTCTTTCTCACCTTCATAAGCCAAACCTCACAGTCCATAGTTCTTACTGCATTCAGGTCTTTCAACTCTGACCAGAATAGTCCATCAAGCTATACTTCCAGCACTGCAAGGCATCTCTTAAGCCAAGATTTCAAATCCTTCCACATTCCTCTTGAAAATCAGCTCCAAAAGGCCAATGCCACACAGTCAGGTATGTAGCAGCAATCCCACTCCTCAGTACCACTTTACTATTGCAGTCAAGTTTGCATTGCTAGTAGAAATCACCCGACCAAGAGCAGCTTGTGGGGAAAAAAGAGGCTTATTTTGGCTTATAGGCCCGAGCGGAAGCTTCATGATGGCAGGGAAGACAATGGCATGAGCAGAGAGTGGACATCACCCTCTGGCCAACATCAGGTGGACAATAGCAACAGGGGAGTGTGACAAATATTGGCAAGGGGAAACTGGCTATAACACCCACAGGCCTGCCCCCAGCAATACACTCCCTCCAGGAGGCGTTAATTCCCAAATCTCCAGTCAGCTGGGAACCTAGTATTCAGAACACCTATGTTTATGGGGGATACCTGAATCAAACCACCACAGTGGTGTATGCGTCTGGAGTTTGTTTGCAGTGGCTGGAGGCTCTGATGTACCCATTCTCTCTTGCACACACACACACACTCTCTCTCTCTCTCTCAAATAAATAAAAATAAAATAGTAAAAAAGTAACAGTGATGCTGTAGTATTACCAGTAACAGTGTTCAGAAATACTTTGGGACTTCCTGTTGGGGTGTGGGTGGGCAGATGGGACTATTCTCTTCATCTTGAAGAGATCTGCTTAATGAAATAGAGACAAATCACCATGTTTTAATTTCTTTCTGTGCAGATCATCAGCCAGCAGTCATTAGGGAGTTTGAATATTTTATGTTCTATAATAATTCTATCAAATACTTACATATCATAAGCCACATTGCCAAGTGTATTCAAAGTCCGGCTTCTATCCCTGTCCTCTCACTGTATTTCCTTCCCACAGACCTTCCGCTATGTAATGTGTGCTTTGTTCTTTTATTGTCCTATAAACATATATAAAAGCATAATCGTGTGTTTGTGTGTGTGTGTGTGAGAGAGAGAGAGAGAGAGGAGAGAGAGAGAGAGATTAATAAGTCAAAAAGTAAGTGTACGGGGCTGGAGAGGTGGCTTAGAGGTTAAGGCACTTGCCTACAAAGCCTGAGGACCAGATTCAACTCCCCAGGACCCACGTAAAGCCAGATATACAAAGTGGCGCATGTGCCTGGAATTTGTTTGCAGAGGCTCGAGGCCCTGGCATGCCCATTCTCTCTCTCTCTCCTTGCAAATAAATAAATAAATATTTTTAAAATGTATTTTTTTAAGAAAAGAGTAAATGTATAATTTGAATAGATATGGCTAAATTATCCTCATGATGATGGAATTTATCATTTCCTACAGACTTGCTGTGATATGAAGCAGATATTAAATGAAATTCATTATCTGTGCTAAGAAAGTTGAAATTATTGCTCAAAAGAATTATAGCCAGGACTTTTTGGCAGACTTTCTCATCACTGTGACAAAATACTCGACCCAAACAACTTAGGGGAGGCCAGCTTTATTTCAGTTCACTGTTAAGATGGTGGCAAGGAGGGCATGGTAGAGCAGAGTTGTCCCGTTCGGGTCTGCCAGGAAGTAGAGTGGAGCCGTGACAGGAAGGGGCCAGGGCAAGATAGAGCCCCCGGTGACCTACCTCCTTCAAGTATGTCTCACTGTCCATAGTCCCACCACCTCCCAGGAGCCTGTTCAACTTTGAGTCCATCAACAGACTAATCCATTCATTAGGAAGGCCCTGTGATCTCCTCCTCTATGGCCTCCTCACAGACACAGCCAGAAGTAGGCTTCACTAATCTCCTTGGTGCTCCTCCATCCAGGGTGACAGTCAAGATCAGCCAACTCAGATTTGAACCCTCCAAATGCCAACTACTAGCCCAGTGACCTCACTGGTTCACCCTAGCATACCTGCTCCCCATTGTATAGACAACGAAACTATGATACACACAAGACTACTAGAATTTAAAAGCCACATCTTTTGACAGTAAAGCTAGACCTCCTTCCAATGGGTCATGGATTTCTTTATGGCAAATTCAGCTTTCTTATCTGGAGATAGGGACTACAAACATAGTAGTTCTCCTAAGGACATTAAGAAATTATCATTATGGGGCTGAGAGATTGCTTAGTGGCTAAGGCACTTGCCTGTGAAGCCTAAGGAACCTTGTTTGACTCTCTGGTCCCACGTAAGCCAGATGCAAGGTGACGCAAGTGCATAAGGTTGCATGTGTGCGCTAGGTGGCACACGCATCTGAAGTTCAATTACAGTGGCTGGAGGCCCTGGTACACCAATTTTCTCTCTCTCTTGCCCCCACTCTTGCTCTCTCGCATAAAAGAAAAAAAGGCCAGTCTGTTGGGCTTATCTCAAAAAAAAGAAAGAAATTATAATTATGGGTAAATTCTCCCTTGAGTAAGGAGAGATTCTTCGAGATAGAATTTAATTCCTTCTGGGGAACAGGGCATGGGCATTGACTGTGGTGTCAGCGTACTAAGAGAGGCTTTTACAAAGGGTGAGGAAGACAGTTGCCCTCTCAAAGGCCAGCATGTTTAAGCACCTTGCATCCTCTGTCATTCTTGCCGCATGAGCAAAAGTCCCATTATGCTTCGCGAAACTACAAATGGCTATGGACAGAGACGTAACTGCCCCAATGAATGAACAACCCCCAAACCACAACGCCTGTGCCTCCCCTAGAGTAACCCTGGGCCTCTTCTTTGTGCTTGCTTTGAGACAGGTTGGTTGACTTATGTCCTATCTGGGAGCCTGGACTTTCCTTTCCCTCTTCAGACTGGCACGGAGCCTCTGCTGGAGTTTTGAAGAGCAGGCTGAATGAAGCAGAGAAGGTGAGTGGGGCTTACCTGGGCGTCAGTCAGTGTGGGGTCGGGGGCGGGCATTGTTGGCCTGGCTCTCTGTTCTCTGCCGGGCCCCAGGAGCCTTCCTTCTGCCCCAACAGATAAGCCAGGATTCAGCCACAAAGCCACAGGCCAAGGCCTGCCCTTCAGGGAGGCTGTGCTGGGCAAGTGCTGGCTCTTTCCTCTTCACAAGGGAAGTCAGTGGACATTAGCTGTTGCCATTGTCCCTCTGTCCACTCCATTGAAAGAATTGGAAAGTACTCTTTGCTGGGCCTGCACACCCTGGGAGCCTCCAGAGTGACAGCCCTAGCATAGAGAGCCTCTCCTCTGGGCGGGGCTCTGAGCCCTGGCAGATGGATGGCTGTCCGGGGCACAGGCAGCAGCGAGGCCCACAGCACGGAGACCATACCCCGTGCCCAGGGTCTGCTTCATTCCGTTTGGAGTTAGAATGTCCACTGGGCCAGCAGCTGCTGTTCTCCTCTGTGAGAAGTGAGGGCTTCATTTTTAAAAATATTTAACTTTTATTTATTTATTTATTTATTTATTTATTTATTTATTTGAGAGAGGACGGGGGGGGGGGGGAAGAACGGGTGTGTCAGGGCCCCTGGCTGTTGCAAACAAACTCTGACGCATGCACCACTTTGTGCATCTGGCTTACATGGGTCCTGGGGAATCGAACCTGGGTCCTTAGGCTTCTCAGGCAAGTGCCACTTCATTTTTATCAGCATAATTGGTGGTAGATCCCAAGCTGGCTGTCTGGGTGTTGGGCAGTCTAACCCGGATGACTATTCTTTTGAGTTTGGCTGTGTCTGCCCCATTGCAGTGTGGTGCTTTTCTTGCTCCAGCTTCGTTTCCAGGAATCTCTGGTTTCCCAGACAAAAAGGGCTGAGGAGGCAAAGAGGGGGGATGAAGAAGAAGAGGCAGAATGTGCTGGTTTAGTGACATGGTTTTAAGGTCTGGGCAGACTTGATGAGCCTCACTTGCTGTTGGATTTTCAGAAAGTCTTTTAACCATTCTGGACCTCAGTTTCCTAGCTTGTACAATAGCAGGCAACATTAAATAGGTATTAAAGAGCCCTGCATGGTGCCTGTTAGTTAGTAGTAAGAGCAAGTTTCTAACTCATATCAATAGCAACACAGACGTACTCATATCCAAAGAGTCTCTATGTGGCTCCTGTTTGGGCTACAGAATTGGCTCTGGCCTCAAGAGCCCCTGGGGAGATTAGGCTAACTGCGGGGCTTTTTGTCCCATCAATTTAGTAAAAACTATACTACGTGATCACGAGGAGAGTGTTTTTTATTTTTATTTATTTTTCTTTTATTTATTTATTTATTTATGAGAGAGAGAAAGGCAGATAGAGAGATAATGGGTGCACCAGTATTTCCAGCCACTGCAAATGAACTCCAGATGCATGGGCCACCTTGTGCATCTGGCTTTATGTGGGTCCTAGGGGAATCGAACCAGGGTCCTTTGGCTTTGCAGGCAAGCGCCCTAACTGCTAAGCCATCTCTCCAGTCCTATTTATTTACTTTTTGCTTTACTGTATGTGGAAGATTATAATCATAGAAGTGGCATGCTAGTCTATACTATTTAAAATGAGCACATAAAACCACATGGGCCTAGATACTCAAGTTTGCAACTCACTTGGAGAGTTAGTCCAGCCCTGGGTCACCACAGCATTCTCTGGGTACTTATTCACGTGCTCTCCCTACTGCTTTTGACACTGCTCACCACTGGATCTGGATGGCCACAGTGGGGTCTCCTGCTGCATCTATCTGACCGCAGCATACTCAGTGCAGCTTGAGCCTCTGGACACATGCGTCCTGTAGGAGTCTGAGCACTGGCATTGGCTCAGGGGCTTTGCTTCTTCACAGCACGTCAGTCACAAAGTGCTCCGTTTCATTCTCACTGTAATTCTGGGGCGGGGGCAGGCTCCATCCCCATTTCCGTAGGATTGGTAAGTAAACTGAAGCTCTGGGAAGTTATTTCCTCCAAATGCCACAAACCTAATTAGCATAATAGCTCCTCCTAGAACGTGGATACCTGGATGCAGGGCCAGACATGGTGAAGGGCAAACGTCTTTCAGAGACTGTCAGACACAGAGAACCTAAGAGTGGGGAGACTATGTGCATATAGGGACATAGGGATATTGTGAGGCAACAAATCCCGACACGAAGCCTCCTTTAGACTCTTAGTTGGTGACAGTGGTCATCATTATAACAGTCCCGCATAGTTCTCTCATAACAGACTTTCAGGGTGGTTCCCTTATCACCCACCTTTTACTAATGACAGAACGGAAGTCCACGGAAGTTGAAAAATCTGGCCCAAAGCCCCATCTGAGAAAGTGTGGCCTCTACCTTCCAGTGCCATCAGTGCCATCCTCTAGGTCCCCTGTGGCTGACTCTTTGGGTTGGGGTTGTGTTTTCAGAATACACTGTGTAGCTGGTGCAAGTCTCTTGAAAACATCGCACAGCGATTCTGAGCAAGCGCCCTTCATGCTCCAGATCAGACTTGGTGGCTCCCTCTGGAAGCCACCTCAGGAGTGAGCCCCACCCTCCGCTCCTCCTCTGGGTCTCCTCCCTTTGTTCCTAGCCCACTGCCATCTGGAGCTGCCACGGACATCTGCTCTTAAGCCTCCTCGCCCTTTCCCTTCTCCTCCCACCCCAGCAGGAGGCACCTTCCTGTGCCACAGCTCATTGTCATCTCAGGTCACTGGGAACAGACACCTGCTCTCTGACGCATGGCAGGGAAACCACCCTGTTTCCCCAGGCCTTCAATTTTCCAAATGGATCCATCTGGGTAATTGCATTTTCACCCCTAAGCCCCTCTGCCTGTCAGCCAGAAGCTCAGCCTCCTTTCTCCAGAAACGTCACCACAGACACACAGCATGGGCTCAGGACATACAGCTGTGGGTCTGTGGGGACAGGGGTGTGGAGCTGCGCTGGGCACTGTTTGGCCTCACCAAACGGATTCTGGGTCACTGAAGTGGCACCAACCTACCTTTGCCCATGAACGCTGAGATCCGCCAGGGTAGGGCATGGAGACAGGGTTGACAACAGACAGCTGGTCCCCTCAGGAGCGCCTGCTGTCTACCTCCTTCCTGCAGAAGTGATGCAATCACATCTGCTTCTCCTTGGGCCCTTCTATTTTCTCTTTCCTTTTTTGAAAAAGGGTCTCAAACAGGCTGGACTCAAACTCCCAATCCTCCTGCCTCTGCCTCTCAAGCGCTAAAATAATGCGTGTACCACATTTCTGGTTAACCTCTAGCCTGTATTTCTTTTCTTTTTTGGTAATTCGAGGTAGGGTCTCACTATGGCTCAGGCTAACCTGGAATTAACTATGTAGTCTCAGGGTGGCCTCGAACTCACGGCGATCCTCCTACCTCTGCCTCCCAAGTGCTGGGATTAAAGGCCATCCATGTCCGTCTAGCCTATATTTCTAACAGAGGCTGGAGATGTGTCGCCCCCTCCCCACCGAGTTCCTGATTTTAAGAGGACCCGAGATTAAGGCAAAGAGCTTCCTTGACATCACTGGGCACACAGCGTGTCTGGAGGCAGCACATGTAGCCATCAGCACTTCACAACCAGTCTCCTAGCCAAATGGTATATCTTAAAACTTGGGAAAAATCCCACCCTGTCTGTTGCCTACCCCCCCTTTTTTGTACCACCCCCCCCCACCTCCTGTTTTCACATCCCTCCTGCCTGTAGGAGCCGGCCCTAAGATGGCAGTTGGGTGCAGACTGCTGTCTTCACGGGATGTAAATGTAGAAGGCGGAGGGAGGGGAGAGGGTGGCGGGCAGATGCACCCCTCTTCTGCTGCCTTCATTCTTCGCTTCTGTGCCCGACTTGCTCTCCACTCGACACACAGGAGAGGAGTTTTACGAACGCACCCGGGGTGGGCCATCTTTGGAATATCAGCAGCTAAATCACTATTGACACGCACTGTGAATCCCTTCAGAACTGATCCCACTTCCTCTTGATGGCCAGAGAGCTGGGTCCTGGTGGAAGGAGCTGGTGGGATGAGGGCTGTAGGGTGTTCTGGAGAAAAAGGGTGAGGCAGAGCCAAAGGGAGGAAAGCGGAGGGACTGGGGCTGCTCCGGGAGCCTTTAATGGCCGCCTGGTCTCTCTGGGTGGAAACAGGGCCTGTAGAGATAACCCCGTATGGCTTGTGAGGGTGAATGGTGGCTCCGTGGGTCACTGACTGGTGTAGGGTTATGTGCACAGGTGTCATCTACCTCATGGATGTATGAAATAGATGTGAGAGCCCAGATTCTCCAAAGCTATGTAGCAAAACAGTTTATCAGTTATGATTTAGGGGAAGGGAGAAAAGCCCTGTGATTCTTAAGAGCACACGTGTGCCTGGCCTGTGGTTAGATGCTATACATACACAGGAGCCCATGGGTTTATTTGAAACTGTCACAGCCATGAGTGTTCCACACCTAAAGATAGAAGACCTGCAGCCGTAAGGGAGAGCAAGCAGATGACTAGAGAGCATGTGGCCGTCGGTGACTGAGGGGACCTGAGACGCAGTGTGTGGGGCTCCACGCCCAGGCCCCTCATGTACCAGAGGGAGTACATGTCACTTCCTCTTGAAGCTAAATCTCTGAGACCAGGTCTGGCATGTTCCCCCTGTTCTGCATGGGGTCCTGGCTGGTTTGTAAGCCCAGCTCCGTTCTGCTCTGTGCTGACATTTCTCTGACAGGCTGGGGATAAGAGAGAAGTCATTTCCTTTGCCCGCAAGAAGCTCATAATCTGGAGACAAAGCTGAGGCTCACTTCTCTTTTCCCCACCACAAATTTATTCCATAGTCTTGCCTTTTTTTTTTTTTCTTTCTTGAATCAGCCTAGTTTCTAACTAGCTTTAGAACTGTGTCTGATCAGATTAGGCTTGAATCCCCCCCCATAAAGCAGGAATAAACAGCTTCACATGAGGGATATTGTAAATAGATCTATCCAGATGGCCTGGACTCCAACTGGACATCCACTCAGCTAGGCTGGGAACCCACTGGGCAGTGCAGGGCATTGGAAAGCTAAGGAGTGGCGGGCACTCACCTGTTAGCTTCCTTTTGGGAAAGCTGCTTGCTGGTTGTTCGAGAGTCACCTTCCCTTTATAGAGGATGTTATAACTTACAGTGGAGATCGTGGCTGGACAGTGGCCTTGCTTAAGGTGGGGCATGAGAACTTAGCACTGTCTTGTGTTATTATCATCTCACATTTGCGCAGTGTTTATGGTGCTGTGTGCGATGTATGCACGTGGTGTACAGCTGTGCACACCACACGTACACACCTGAGGAGACCAGAGGAGAACGCAGGTGGCCTCCTCACAACAGTTACACTTTGTTTGCTTGAGACAGAGTCTCTACTGAACCCAGGGCAGCTGTTTGCAGTCAGACTGGCTGACCAATGAGCCCCAGTGATTCTCTGGCCTTTGTCCACCATAGGACGGGTATGGGATGCCCAGTTTTTAATGTGGGTACTGGCCAGTGAATGGTCTTAGGCCCTATTCAGCCCTTCTGTTTATGTGGTAGGTCCTCTTACTTGTTGAACCATTTCCACAACCCCCTTATTATTTTTTTTAACTAATCAATATACTTAATATATTAAAATTATAAACTTCAAAACTTAATGTTTACTTCGTCTTTATTTTCAGTTTACGATTGTGTGATTTTTCTCCTGAAATCTTATAAAATTTAACAATCGTTTATTGGATCCCGTTAATAAACAGTTGGCTTAATTCCATTGAAAATTTGAAATTTTAGTGTAAATTTAATCTTCAGTTTCCTTTAGGAAGTATCACAGTATTTTTCTAACAATATCTTCCAAGTTCTTATCTACTGTTTTTTTAAATATTTTATTTACTTAATCATTTATTTATTTATTTGAGAGAGAGAGAGGGAGATAGAGAGGGAGATAGAGAGAATGGGCATGCCAGGGCCTCCAGCCACTATAAATGAACTTTAGATGCATGCACCTCCTTGTGCATCTGGCTTACATGGGTACTGAGGAATTGAGCCTGGGCCTATAGGCTTGACAGGCAAGTGCCTTAACCCCAAAGCTATCTCTCCAGCCTGCGTATGTTTTTTTTTTTAATATTTTATGTATTTATTTGCAAGCAGAGCAAGACAGAAAGTGAGGGATAGAGAGAGAATGGACATATCAGGGCCTCTAGCCATTGTACACAAACTCCAGATACATATGCTACTTTGTGCATCTGGCTTTATGTGGGTATTGGGGAATCGAACCCCAATCATTAGGCTTTGCAGGCAAACACCTTAACTGCTAAGCCATCTCTCCAGCCCCTTATATATTGTTTTTCTTACCAGTGCTTTTAAATAATAGCTTTATAAAGACATATTTCACATGCTATAAATTTATTGGTAGAAAGCATTAACTCAATTTTTTTTTTCCTGAGGTAGGGTCTTGCTCTAGCTTACTAGCTCAGGCTGACCTGGAATTCATATGTAGTCTCAGGGTGGCCTCAAACTCATGGCAATCCTCCTACCTCTGCCTCCCAAGTGCTGGGAGTAAAGGCTTGCGCCAACATGCCCAGCCTAACTCAATGATTTTTAATTTTGTAGTGTCCCATCAGTGTCTACCAGTTGGCAGCCATTATAATCATAAATTTTAGGACATGTTCATCACCACTCTAAATCCCCCAAAAGCCATACTGTTAGCAATCCCTCCCCTTCTCCACTGTGCCCCAGACTTAGGCAACCACTAGTCTACTTTCTGTCTTCATGAATCTGCCTGTTCTGGATATTTCGTTTAAATGGAAATACAGCAATATGTGGTCCTTTGTGTCTGACTTTTACTTAGCAAGTGTTAGCATTAACATGCCAGGGGGAACAAGCATCGACACACTGTCCTTTTTATGGCTGAATAACAGTTCAGTGGATGTATATGCCTCGTTTTGTTTGCATGGTCATTTAGTGGAATGACTGGCTCATATGAGAACTCTGAGCTTAATTTTCTGAGGAGCCCTGTGTTTTCTAATACTAATTCAAAGAATCTGTTTCTGGCCTTCTAGCCATCTTCACCTTCTCTCATCTGGTTCCTCTTTCTTACTCTTTTTATTATTATTATTATTTTTTCCTGAGGGAGAGAGAGAGAGAGAAAAAGAGAATTGGGCTGCAGCCACTGCAATCAAACTCCAGATGCTTGCGCCACCTAGTGGGCATGTGTGACCTTGCTCTTGCCTCTCCTTTGTGTGTCTAGCTTGCATAGGATCTGGAGAATCGAACATGGGTCCTTAGGCTTCGCAGATAAGCACCTTAACTGCTAAGCCATCTCTCTAGCTCTGCCACTCTTCCTTACTCTTCCTAAGTCTTGGGTCCTACCCTTGAAAACCTGTCACACAGGATAATTATCCCTGTCCCTCCACAGCCTTCCTATGAGCCACTCCCCTTTAATGACAATGCTGGGCAGACAGCTGCTTCCATGCCCAGTGTCCTGATCCCCAGGGGTGCATTTTTCCCCATGTGAAGACACACGAATGTGTAATTGCTGAGAAAATTTTCTCACAGATGATAGAAGCCAAGCCAGGGATCCCAGATCAAGGAGAAGAGAGGGCTCAAGTGCTGGGGAGGTAGGACTTCTGTCCTTCCCAGCTTGCAGGAATCTTCCAAGACTGTCAGCTATTCTTCTCTCAAGCTAGCATAGTTCACCTGAGAAGAGTGAGATTCGGTGACAGGAGTGGTCAGAGGGGGGAAGCCCGGAGTTCCTTGCTTTGCTTCCCTGACTCATCTTGTTGTCTTCACAAGATCCCTCTGCCTTTCTCCTCTTTGCCTACTTGGTGTCTTTCTCCTTGGAACATGCTGGTGACCATCTATGGCTGGCATTTTGAATTCTTAGTAATCCCTATCTTGGCCTTAGATGTCTGTGAGCTGCCTGTGAGCTGGAAGAAGTGTCTCGTCCTTGAGTGATAGTCCTTTCCTTCCTTCCTTCCTTCCTTCCTTCCTTCCTTCCTTCCTTCCTTCCTTCCTTCCTTCCTTCCTTCCTTTCTTGGCATGAGAAAGACAGCGGGGTGTGGAAGTAGGTGTTATAGGGCACAGAGAGTGGGGGTCATTGTGCCAGGCTGTCCCCTTTGCTTCAGAGGGTTTCCAGAGCCCAGGGATGAGCCACCATCCCAGCATGAGGGGTAGGAGGCTGGGGCACCTGCACCTGGATTCTGAGGGTCCACCAGGGGTGGAAAAAACAGGATGTCCCTGCCAGAGGGCAGTGCAAAAGCTGAGAGTCAGTGAAGAAGACATTCTGGAAAATAGCCTGTCTGGTGTGTGTGCTGAGCAGAGATGGCTGTGCTTGCGAGGAGGCCACGTGGACAGTGCGGCCAGGTGATGGCTCTAACTTCATTGCTCATGCATAGCCACTTAACAGCAGACCGACCAGGCCTTAAGTTAACTGAGGATGTATTAGACTGATTCATTGATGGGCCAACACCTCCCAGCTATGGGAAGTAACAGATAAGATGGCTGTTCACTCAGCCCACGAGGACTTCCTGTATTGTCACCACAAAGCGAGACAAGGCACAGAGCACAGTTCAGAGTCTGATGCAGGAGACGGACATGCGGACAGCCGATACCACAGGGCAGGAGGTAGTGAGCCCTGGAGTGGGCGTGGCATGGCGTGTGCAGGGGAGCAGGGAGTTCGCAGTGCTATGGCGGAGGGGCCCGCTGGAGACCATGGATGTGGGAGAGAATCTGCACTACAGAGAAAGGAGGGTGTAGGGCTTCTGTCCCCGAGGGGACAGGCATAAGCCTGGGGGCTGGAGGGATTACCCAGAGGGAATGCAGTGCTGGACTGAATGGGAAGAAGGCTGTGGGCTTATCCCTTTGGCTTCTCAACTGCTTTTTCTAACAAGGCAAAGTAACAGAGGCTGGTCACAAACACAGCTCACTCTGGCTCCTTCCCTGTACTTCAAGACGGAGAAAAAGGATATGAGTGAGAATGTGATTATAGTGATAGCCTGAGCTACTCGGGTTCCCTTTTATGTATAAGACATTTGAGAATGTCATGGGTTCTTACCAGGAACCATTCAGGGGGAGGTGCCTTACACCCAAGCAAACTCAGAATGTGTCCATTCTGTTTTTGGATGTGCCTCTGATCCCCTCCCCCCCCCCCTTAGCTCCCTATGACTCCTGAACAGGTTGTTTCTGGGCAGTTATGACAGTTGTCTTACTGCCTGTCTTCTTAAGTCTAATGTACAGAGCCTAGGGTTTGCATTGGCACAGTGAGCTTTTATTATCTCTCTGCTCCCCCACAATCTCCTGTGGCAGTGATGTGTGAATGTGTTCCTCCGTTGGTTCTTGTGGCACTATTCTAGTCACTTGATTAGCTTATTCCAAGAGCTAATTGCTGGCATGTGGCCTCGGCAGCTCTAATCTGCTGGTGTATTCCTAGGCATTAAGTCAGGCACACAGCCTGGGAGAGCCTACGGGACTATTATTCATAGCTCTGAGGCATTTCAAACTGAATATATCTCGTGCCAGGTTGAGTCTCCCTGCACCGCAACAAAAGACCACACTGGCTCCTCCTCCTGTGTTCTCGATGCCAGTTACCAGCAGCAGCCTCGTCCACTTCCCGCCTGGAACTCTCTGTGCTGTCCTTCTCATGTCCGTTGCCAGTCAGCCATCAGGGTTCTGCTGCCTGTGACCCAGAGAGAGTCCCCAAGTCTCAGGGAGGCCTCGGACTAGAGAGCTGTCCCTTGCCACACTTTCCCAAGCCCCCCGTGGATCTGGAACCTGAGGGAAGGCAGTAGCATCACCCCTGGCCTATGCAACCAGAGCAGTGAGGTGAGGGGCAGGGGCCAGAGAGCAGCCTTCAGCTAAGCCCAGCCCAGTGACCCGACAGACCACACGCCTTTCTGGACTAGGTTTACACAATATGAAGAGAAAACAGGTGTTGAAGTCAGCTCCACGTTGCTGGGATGAACATCCAACCAGACACAGTTTATGAGAGGAAGGGGGTTTATTTCAGGCTTGCAGATCCAGGGCGGCTCCGTCCATGGCTGAAGAAGCCGCTGACGTCCGTACAGCCAAGCAGAGAGAAACAACTGCAGCGAGCAAACACCAGCAGGCAGCAAACACAAGCCAGCAGGGGTCCAACTGCTCTCCACATCCTTTAGGCTGGAATCAGATCTGCCCCCAGCTTTGGGCTGGACCCCAGGATCTGCCCCTGGTGACACGCCCCTTCTAGCAGGAATCTGCCTGCTAGGGGCTAAAGTTGCAAGTTCAGCTTTTGTAAAGAAATATTTATTTACTTACACACAGAGAGAGACACAGAGAGAAGAGAGACGGACACATAATGGGCGTGCCAGGGCCTCTAGCCACTGCAAGCGAACTCCAGATGCACGCACCACTTTGTACATCTGGCTTTATGTGGGTACTGGGGAATTGTATCAGGGTCACATGCAGGCAAGTGCCTTAACCGCTGAGCCATCTCTCTAGCCCTATAAGCTCAATTTTAAAAGAACACCTGAGTCAATGGGGCCATTCATTCACACATTCACACTCAAGCTACCACAACAGAAATGCTTTACCTCCATGGAGCCAGTGAACTAGTCTGAGCTAATTGCTGCCATGTGGCCTCAGATGCTGCCGAAGTGTGACCAACTTGCCTCCTGGCATTCCACACTCTGCATGTGGTCTTCTGGTTCTCACAACAACCAGGGGAGGCTGGCATGACAGGAATGCTTATTTCCATCTTTAAGATTAAAACGAAGACATGGGCTGGAGAGGTGGCTCAGTGGTTAAAGATGCTTTTTTTTTTTTTAATAAACGCTGATGGCCCAGATTCATTTCCCTGTACCAATGGCGAGCCAGGTGCATAAAGTGGGGCATGTGTCCTGGAGTCCCTTTGCAGTGGCAGGAGGTTCTGAATGCCAATGATCACTGTCTGCCTCTTTCTCTCTATCTCAAATAAATAATATTTTCCCAATTATTTTAATATTTTATTCATGTATTTATTTATTTATGAGAAAGGGTCAGATAGAGAGAGAAAGAGAGAGAATATGCGTGCACCAGGGCCTTCAGCCCCTGCAAACAAACTCAGACACATGCACTACATTGTGCATCGAGCTTATGTGGGTACTGGGGAATCAAACCTGGATTTTCAGGCTTCACAGGCAAGTACCTTAACCACTAAACCAACTCTCCAGCTGTTGCAGTCAGGTTTGCATTGCAGGTAGAAATCACCCAACCAAGAGTAGCTTGTGGGAAAAAAGAGGTTTATTTTGGCTTACAGACTCCAGGGAAGCTCCATGATGGCAGGAGGAAACGATGGCATGAGCAGAGGGTGGACATCACCCCCTGGCCAACATAAGGTGGACAATAGCCATAGGAGAGTGTGCCAAACACTGGCATGGGGAAACTGGCTACAACACCCATAAGCCCGCCCGCAACAATACACTGCCTCCAGAAGGCATTAATTCCCAAATTTCCATCAGCCGGGAACCTAGCATTCAGAACACCTAAGTTTATGGGGGACACCTGAATCAAACCACCACATTCCGCCCCTGGCCCCCATAAACTGATAACCATACATGATATAAAATACAGTGCATTCATCCAACTTTAAAAGTCCCCATAGTTTTTATCAATTCCAATGATATTCATACATCCCCATAGTCCAAGATCTTTTAACCCCCCAAAATAAATAAATAACCTCAAAAAACCCATAATGGCACAGAATAAACATTCACACTACAAAAGATAGCATTGGGCATAGCAAAGAAATACTCAAGCTATACATGATTTAAACAGTGCAAACACCAAACTCTGCAGCTCCAAGTCCAACAACTCTAGCCAGTGACAAGTCTCCAAGTCTGATAATTCTGTCCTGCAACAAGTCTCTGGTATTCCAATCCTGCCCCTCCAGCCAGGCTACTCACAGTCCTGGAAAACTTCATCTGGGCCGGCAGCTCCTTAGCAGCCATCTCGTGGTCCTGGCATCTCCACTGCAATCCACAGTTCATCCTCATGGCTCCACGGAGTCTCCATGCAGGCATCCAGCAAACCTGCTTCACACTGCCCATGGCCATTTCCAAAACACATAACCATGTTGCAAACTCAATGACCCTCTCTTTCCTGCATTTCTTATACTCCACAGTACCAGGTAGGGTGCCAATTTGTTAATCCAAGGGGGAATAAAGCAGACTTTGAAGAACAGGACACTCCTTGAGCATTCAGGCCTCTTCAAAAGAGTCTACATTCTTCCTGTTGCCCCAGTGCAGTTCATCTGGCTCAGTCTCAAAGGTTGTAATCTCTCAATTGCAGCTGATCAGGCAACACTTCACCCAAAGATTTTTTTTTCTGTGTCATATCCCTCTGCTCACACCAGTTCATTTCTATGCAAAGCAACCCTGCACAACTTCTCAGGACATGGGCATAACAGCAAGCTTTTCACACAGTCCAAGCAAAGCTCTTTCTCACCCTCATAAGCCAAACCTCACAGTCCATAGTTCTTACTGCATTCAGGTCTTTCAACTCTGACCAGAATAGTCCATCAAGCTGTAGTTACAGACTGCAAGGCATCTCTTAGGCCAAAGTTTCAAATCCTCCCACATTCCTCTTGAAAATCAGCTCCAAAAGGCCAAAGCCACGCAGTTAGATGTCTATCAGCAATCCTAGTCCTCAGTTGCAGTCAGGTTTGTGTTGCTGGTAGAAATCACCTAACCAAGAGCAGCTTGTGGGAAAAAGAGGCTTATTTTGGCTTACAGGCTCAAGGGGAAGCTCCATGATGGCAGGGGAAAACGATGTCATGAGCAGTGGGTGATCATCACCCCCTGGCCCACATAAGGTGGACAATAGCCACAGGAGAGTGTGCCAAACACTGGCATGGGGGAAACTGGTTATAACACCCATAAGCCCTGCCCCCAATAATACACTGCCTCCAGAAGCTTTGAACCTAGCATTCAGAACACTTACATTTATGGGGGACACCTGAATTAAACCACCACACCAGCCCATCAAATAAATACTGTTTTTTAATAAAGAAGACTTAGAGAATAGACCGAGACTTTTACATGAACCCTTCCATAAGCATTCCCTACCAAGGACTATTCCAGGCACTGAAGACATGGGGATGAACAGGGCAGCGTCTGAACCTTCAGAGTTTCATAAAGGAGGAAAGGTTCACTGCAAGCTAGAGCTATTTTCATGCTCTGATGGTAAAGTTATGACAGAGTCTGTATGTCTCACAAAGCCTAGTCTACTTATTCTCTGGGCCTTTACAGAAAGCCTCTATCCTTAGTTTGAACACAGTTTTGCCATAGTGGGTGCTAAGTACCTGGAGAGGCAGGTGTGCAGTGGAGTGCAGGGACAGGTGTGCAGTGAAGTGGAGGGGCAGGTGTGCAGTGGAGTGCAAGGTCAAGTGTGGAGTGAAGGGGCAGGTGTGCAGTGGAAGGTGTGCAATGGAGTGCAAGGTCAGGTGTGCAGTGAAGTGCAGGGTCAGGTGTGCAGTGGAGTGGAAGAGTAGGTGTGCAGTGAAGTGCAGGGTCAGGTGTGCAGTGGAGTGGAGGAGCAGGTGTGCAGTGGAGTGCAGTGGAAGGTGTGCAGTGGAGTGGAGGGGCAGGTGTACAGTGGAGTGCAGGGGCAGGTGTGCAGTGGAGTGGAAGAGCAGGTGTGCAGTGAAGTGGAAGGGCAGGTGTGCAGTGGAGTTCTGGGGCAGGTGTGCAGTGGAGTGCAGGGACAGGTGTGCAGTGGAGTGCAGTGGAAGGTGTGCAGTGGAGTGGAGGGGCAGGTGTGCAGTGGAGTGCAGTGGAAGGTGTGCAGTGGAGTGGAGGGGCAGGTGTGCAGTGGAGTGCAGGGACAGGTGTGCAGTGGAGTGCAGTGGAAGGTGTGCAGTGGAGTGGAGGGGCAGGTGTGCAGTGGAGTGCAGTGGAAGGTGTGCAGTGGAGTGGAGGGGCAGGTGTGCAGTGGAGTGGAGGGGCAGGTGTGCAGTGGAGTTCAGGGACAGGTGTGCAGTGAAGTGGAGGGGCAGGTGTGCAGTGGAGTGGAGGGGCAGGTGTGCAGTGGAGTGGAGGGGCAGGTGTGCAGTGGAGTGCAGGGACAGGTGTGCAATGGAGTGCAAGGTCAGTTGTGCAGTGGAGTGCAGGGACAGGTGTGCAGTGGAGTGCAGGGACAGGTGTGCAGTGGAGTGGAGGAGCAGGTGTGCAGTGGAGTGCAGTGGAAGGTGTGCAGTGGAGTGGAGGGGCAGGTGTACAGTGGAGTGCAGGGGCAGGTGTGCAGTGGAGTGGAAGAGCAGGTGTGCAGTGGAGTGGAAGGGCAGGTGTGCAGTGAAGTGGAGGGGCAGGTGTGCAGTGGAGTGCAGGGACAGGTGTGCAGTGGAGTTCAGGGACAGGTGTGCAGTGGAGTGCAAGGTCAGGTGTGCAGTGAAGTGCAGGGTCAGGTGTGCAGTGGAGTGGAGGAGCAGGTGTGCAGTGGAGTGCAGGGGCAGGTGTGCAGTGGAGCGCAGTGGAAGGTGTGCAGTGAAGTGGAGGGGCAGGTGTGCAGTGGAGTGCAGGGACAGGTGTGCAGTGGAGCGCAGTGGAAGGTGTGCAGTGGAGCGCAGGGGCAGGTGTGCAGTGCAGTGGAGGGGCAGGTATGCAGTGGAGTGCAGGGACAGGTGTGCAGTGGAGTGCAGGGACAGGTGTGCAGTGGAGTGGAGGGGCAGGTGTGCAGTGGAGTGGAGGGGCAGGTGTGCAGTGGAGTTCAGGGGCAGGTGTGCAGTGGAGTGGAGGGGCAGGTGTGCAGTGGAGTGCAGGGACAGGTGTGCAGTGGAGTGGAGGGGCAGGTGTACAGTGGAGTGGAGGGGCAGGTGTGCAGTGGAGTGGAGGGGCAGGTGTGCAGTGGAGTGCAGGGACAGGTGTACAGTGGAGTGCGAGGTCAGGTGTGCAGTGAAGTGGATGGGAAGGTGTGCAGTGGAGTGCAGGGACAGGTGTCCTGTTTAGTGCAAGGTCAGGTGTGCAGTGGAGTGCAGGGACAGGTGTGCAGTGGAGCACAGTGGAAGGTGTGCAGTGAAGTGGAGGGGCAGGTGTGCAGTGGAGTGCAGGGGCAGGTGTGCAGTGGAGCGCAGTGGAAGGTGTGCAGTGAAGTGGAGGGGCAGGTGTGCAGTGGAGTGCAGGGACAGGTGTCCTGTTTAGTGCAAGGTCAGGTGTGCAGTGGAGTGGAGGTGGACGCTCAGCTCTGCTTCAGTGAGGCTGGCAGGAAGCACAGGAGTTCCCAGAGGATGTCTCAGTGGAGCCTTGAAGACTGAGTGAGAACTAACCACCTGGAAGGGTTTGAGAGGAGCACTGGCATAAGCACTTAGAGCAGGGAATGATGACTCACCATAAAACACATGGGGATGGCCCGCTAGGAGTTCATTCCAGTGGTCTGTGTGAGGATGCGTGCGAAAGGTGAGGTGAGTGAGAGTGTGAGGACAGGAGGAGGAAATGAGACACACAGAAGTAAACTGTCCCCAGGGCCTCGGTGCCTACCCAGATGTGAGCCATGACAAGAATAGGGAGTTAAGGGGGATTCCCAGGTGTGTGGCTTGAATGATTGGTTGGGTACCACTGGCAGAGATGAGTGTAAAGATGGACAGCAGGACCTCAGTGGGGACATAGAAGAAGAGAGTCCATCAGCATGATCAGCATGACCACAGAGGATGGAGGTGCCTAAGAGTGGTATCTCCGAAGCCTAGGAAGAGAAGACATTAGAATGGACGGAGTGGTTGACCTTTTCCAATGCCTCCAGCAGACTGTTGGCCAGAAACAGACTGAGGACACAGGATTTGGCCATCAGGAGGCCAGTAGGGGGTCCAGACAAGAGAGTTACGGGGTGTGGTTGGGTGAGCAATGACCAGGAACCAGATGAGTGAAGCCAGAGCACAAACACAGGGTTCACAAGAACAACTTCATGAGAAAAGATGGAGAAAAAGACATTCAGGTATCTACAGGGAAGTCGTAGGACACACACAATGGTTTTGTGAGGCAGGGAGTCAGTTGAGAAGATCTGGGGAAATTTGGAGACTCAGAGCTGTAACCAGGGGTAGGTCGCTGAGAAGGGCCAAGGCAAGCGGGAAGAGACACGTTTTCTATACAGAAAAAGAAGGTGGGGGCGGGGAGAGGCTTGGGTGTCCAACTTACACTCTAGGAGCAGTCCTGATTTTGATAGCACTGTCTGCTATAAATGACAGAAAACCCAACTCATTTCACTGAAAAATTAAAGAGGTTTTTTTTGGGGGGAGGGATGATTCAGCTCATTCAGTCTCTGGAAGGGGGGAGGGAACGGTACCTCAGGCTATTCCTACCCACCCTGAGGCTCTTGCAATCTTTGCGCCCCCTCTTCTACTATGTTCCCTGAGCCTTGGCAAGCATGATAGAGATCTGATTTAGTGTTGAGTTCTTCAGGAGATTTTTTTAAAATTTATTTACTTATTTATTTGCAAGCAGAGAGAGATAGAGAGAAGAGAGACAGACTGGGAGAATGGGCACATCATGGTCTCCAGTTGCTGAAAGTGTACTCCAGATGCATGAGCCACCTTGTGCCTTTGGCTTTACGTGGGTACTACAGAATCAAACCTGGGTCATTAGGCTTTGCAGGCTAGCACTGTAACCACTGAGCCATCTCTCCATACTTTGAAGAGATCGTTTTTGAGGCAAGCCCAACAGACTGGCCTTTTTTATGCATGAGAGAGAGAGAGAGAAAGAGAGAGAGAGAGAGAGAGAACTGATGCACCAGGGCCTCAGCCACTGAAATCAAACTCCAGACGTGTGCGCCCCCTTGTGCACATGTGCAACCTTGCGCCACTGTGTGTCTGGCTTAGATGGAGACCTGGAGAGTCGAACATGAGTCCTTAGGCTTTGGAGGCAAGCACCTTAGCTGCTAAGCCATCTCTCCAGCCCCCTGGAGGAGATTTTTAATGTGTTTGTATTTGCAATATAGAAATTTACGCTAAGGCTTCTGGAAGATTTTGGTGGTTCAGTGCATGAGGCTCAAGCCTTCTGTTATCCCCTTGCTGCCGTCCACAGTGTTAGATTCTCAGATTCCCCATGGAGACCCTTATTCCCATCCCAACAGCTACAGCCTCCACCTTATGAGTGTCCTTATGAGGTCTTTCTTGGGACAGGGAGCACTTGTCTTTCCCAGTCGACTCAGCAAAAAGTCCAAAGACTAGAACAGATACCTGTTCCTATGACATTGTGGTGGGACACAGGGATATGCTGACAGGCTGGAAACTAGAGTTGAATGGGAACTCTCTGAGAAAGGGTTGGAGAGGAATTCTCTCGGGAAGTGTGTGGTACTGTGGGTAGGAGGAGGACAGTGTGGATGCTGGGGGAGCACCTTAGTAAGTGTCTGTTAGGTTCTTTGTGCTTGACCAATGCCATGCAGGTGAGCGAGACACTGTCTCCAGTCCCAAAGAACTCAGGGGATAGCAGGAGACAGACAATTTGTTGCCACTAAGAGTTAGCTCTCAATTCACTGAAAATGCCCCAGAATGCTCTGAGAGTTTGAGGACCTACTCCAGCCTTGGTGGGAAAGAGTGGTATGGGGAAACCAAGGGAAGCCTCTGGTAGAGGTCACCCAAAGATCTATGGGTGGGTGATGAGAGTCAGGTGAGGCAAGAGATTCAGGCACACTAGAAAGATAGTGGCTTGTGTAAGGAGGGTGCAGAATCAACCCAAATGAATCTATTGATTCAGAGCGTTTCCATCAAGGGAACCAGCGAGCAGTGGTCAGACTTTATCACAAAGAAAGGACGTCTTCATGTACGCAGGAAGCTAGAAGCAGGTCCTAGCTGCAGGGTATCTTAGGTGATAGACTGAAGGACACACTTGGCTTCCTTGTTTGGTCCTGACATGGAAGCAGCACCTCAGATCTGGAAACCAAAGGTCACTGATTGTGCTACTCAGGCTTTTCCATTGCTGTGACAAATGCTCAGAAAATCAACAGGAGGGAAGAAAAAATTTGACTCACAATTCCAGAGGGTTTAGTCCAGAGGGTCTCTTGGTACCCTTGTTTCTGACCCTTGGGAAGTAGACCAGCTTGGCGGGGAGCCTGGGTCATGTGGTGGCGCTGAGCAGCTCACCTCTTGGCGAACAAACCTCTCCCTCGGTGACATTCTCCCTCCAAGCCCAGTTTCCACCACTGTCCAATAGTCTACTCACCTGTAAGTGCACCAAAGGATTACTCTGTTGGTGTTGGTGTTGGTGTTGGTGTTGGTGAGGTTAGAGCCCTTGCTGTCCATTCACCTCTAAACACTGCTGCACTGGTGACCAAGCCTTCAACACATGAGCCTCTGAGTTCCACATGTCATTACAGTGACCAAGCCCTGCCTGTCCTGTGCTGGCCACCCAGAGCTTGTGGCTGGGGGTCTGTTGTCATATGTCTCTTAGTAGGGCTAGGGAAAGAACAAAGACAATTCCTAAAACTGAAAAGTTATTCAGGTAGCTGGAGGCTGGGGCAGGGAAGAGGGGGGCAAACAGTGTGTTAAAAATTTTTAAGTATTGTCAGCTCTCAGCACTGAGTTTCATGCTGAATCCACAGTGGTGGAGGTCTCTAGAAACTAATGGCTAGGTGTTGCAGTCAGGTTTGCATTGCTGGCAGAAATCACCCAACCAAGAGCAGCTTGTGGGAAAAGAGGTTTATTTTGGCTTACAGCCTCAAGGGGAAGGTCCATGATGGCAGGGAAAACGATGGCATGAGCAGAGGGTGGACATCACTCTCTGGCCAACATAAGGTGGACAACAGGAACAGGAGAGTGTGCCCAACACTGGCAAGGGGAAACTGGCTATAACACCCATAAGCCCACCCCCAACAATACACTGCCTCCAGGAGGTGTTAATTCCCAAATCTCCATCAGCTGGGAACCTAGTATTCGGAACACCTAAGTTTATGGGGAACACCTGAATCAAACCACCACCTTGGGGAAGAGGAGACCGGACACCCAGTCAACCCAGATGCACAGGCCAGCCAGCCATGAAAGCCCAGAGAGGCTCTGAGCCTGAGGCAGCCTGTTTCTCTCCTCACTCCTGTGCCCGCCTTGGCACCTGTTCGTCGTCTCCAGGCTTACACATTTGGAGGCAGTCTGTGGCAAAAGCTTTTTCCCAACCTCCACAGTGCAGCCAGAGTGGCCTTCACACCCAGATCTCCTCATTCCCTCCTGCTTAAACCCGGGAATGCTTAGAATAAGTGCAGGCTCCCACGAACACCCCCGTACCACCCCTTCCTAGCAGTGGCTTGTTCCTTTCTTCTCCATGTCCCCCCCCCCAGTTCAGTTCCAGCTTAGTTTCTCTACATCCTGCAAACTTGAGTACTTGTGTTTCACCCTTTCAGGCATATGCCTAGGAGTAAAACTGAGTGATCATAGGCATTTTTTCTCACTTTTAGAACAATTATCAAATTATGCATTTCCTTTTGTCTTTTTTTATTCTATTATTTTATTTTATTTTATTTACTTGAGAGAGGTAGGGAGAGAGAATGGGTGCACCAGGGGCCTCTAGCCACTGCAAACAAGCTCCGGATGCATGCTTCGCCTTGTGCATCTGGCTTACGTCGGTACTGGAGAATTGAACCTAGGGTCCTTAGTCTTGGCAGGCCAGAGCCTTAACCACTAAGATTGACACTAAGCAATCCCTCCAGCCCATCCTTTTTGTTTTTTAAAATATTTTACTTATTTATTTATTTGAGAGAGAGAGAGAGAGAAAGAGGCAGACAGAGAATGGGCACACCAGGGCCTTCAGGCACTGCAAACAAACTCCAGATAGTTGTGCCGCCTTATGCATCTGGCTTCATGTGGGTCCTGGGGAGTTGAACCAGGGTTCTTTGGCTTTGCAGGCAAACGCCTTAACTGTGAAGCCATCTCTCCAGCTGTACATTTCCTTTTTTTTTTTTTTTTTTTTTTTTTTTTTTTGAGGTAGGGTCTCGCTCTAGCCCAGGCTGACCTTGAATTCACTTGATAGTCTCAGGGTGGCCTTGATCTCACGGTGATCCTTCTACCTCTGCCTCCCAAGCCCTGGGATTAAAGGTGTGCACCACCACGCCTGGCTCTCTACATTTCCTTTTAAAACAGCAATTTCACTCTGAGACTTTCCTGCATATGAGAGACGAGGAACTTGAAAAGCCCTAGTCTAGGAGTCTCTTCCTGGCTTTGTGCTAACCAGCTGGGTGATTCTAAGTAAGTCACTTCCCCTCTCTGGGCTTTTGCTTCTTCATCTGAAAAGCAGGGAGCTTGTGTAGAAATACATAATGTTGGGGCTGGAGAGATTGCTCAGTGGTTAAGGCACCTGCCTACAAAGCCTAATAACCTGAGTTTGATTTCCCAGCACCCACGTAAAGCCAGATGCACAAAGTGGCGCTTGCATCTGGAGTCTATTTGTAGCGACTAGAGGCCTGGCGTGCCTATTCTCTCTCTCTCTCTCTCTCTCTCTCTCTCTCTATTTCTCTCTCTGCTTGCAAATAAATAAAGAAAATTTAAAAAAAAGCTAAATAGTGCTTAAGCTTCCTCTCTCTCTTCTAAGATTTGGTTGGAAAAATTGAGTACCTGGAAGCAAAGAGGGAGAGATTTGTCAAGGAAATGTAGACACCTTGATATCTTTTTTCTTCTGTCATCTCTAATAATTGGACTTTTTCCTGCCAGTGTGTTTCTGGCTAATGAATAGCTTCTGGCTTCCTAGTTCATCAGGATTCCCAGAATGCAACATCCCTCCCTTTCCCATCGCTTCTACCACTTGGCAGGTCCTGAGCCAAATGTGATGGTTATGAAGCCTAAACTAGAGCCCTGCCACCATCCTCCCTTAAGGAAGGTGGATGCCTTCCTTATCTTCAGTGAGAGTCTGAGTCTTTGGAGTCATGTAAGTCAAGAAGAAGCATCAGTAGGCTCTTTGGGAGACAGTGTAAGGACCATCTTGCAGAGTTAGGAGGACCTAATGATCTCTTGGGATGCCTGGCCTAAGGATCTTTCTTTGGGAGGTTTTCTGCTCTCCTCGTCTAGCTGGTTGTCTTCCTGGCAAGAAGCAGCATTTGACCTGTGGAGAGGGAGGTTTTCCCCCACTAATTGGTCACCCTCACAGTGGGCCACCCCAATCCATAGCATGTTGCTTTCTGGTACCGCCTGGTGGTTTTCTAGAGAAACACTATCTAAGTGGCTTATTTTATTCACTTGTCCTTTTTTTTTTTTTCATCCATCCATATATCATTGACGCGTTTTTTAAAAAGTTAATTTATTTGACAGAGAGGCAGAGCGAGAGACAGAGAGGGAAAATGAATATGGGTGTGCCAGGGTCTCCAGTCACTGCGAACGAACTCCAGATGCATGTGCCACCTTGTGCAACTGGCTTACGTGGGTCCTGGGGAATCAAATCTGTGTCCTTAGCTTCACAGGTGTTGCAGTCAGGTTCACACTGCTGGTAGAAATCACCCAAGCAAGAGCAGCTTGTGGAAAAAAGGAGGTTTATTTTGGCTTACAGGCTCGAGGGGGAAGCTCCATGGTAGCACGGAAAATGATGAAATGAGCAGAGGGTGGACATCACCACCAGGCCCACATAAGGTAGACAACAGGAACAGGAGAGTGTGCCAAACACTAGCAAGGGGGAGCTGGCTATGATACCCATAAGCCCACCCCCAACAATACACTGCCTCCAGGAGGCATTAATTCCCAAATCTCCATCAGTTGGGAACCTAGCATTCAGAACACCTAAGTTTATGGGGGACACCTGAATCAAACTACCACATTCCGCCCCTGGCCCCCATAAACTGATAACCATATGTGATGTAAAATGTAATACATTCATCCAGCTTTAAAAGTCTTCATAGCTTTTATCAATTCCAATGATGTTCATACATCCCCATAACCCAAGGTCCTTTTAAAAATGTTTTTTGTTTATTTTAATGTATTTATTTGAGAGTGACAAACAGAGAGAAAAAGAGGCAGAGAGAGAGGGGGGGAGAGAGAGAATGGGCATGCCAGGGCCTCCAGCCACTGCAAACGAACTCCAGACGCATGCACCCCCTTGTGCATCTGGCTAACGTGGGTCCTAGGGAATCGAGCTTCAAACCGGGGTTCCTTAGGCTTCACAGGCAAGCGCCTAACTGCTAAGCCATCTCTCCAGCCCCTGTCCAAGGTCTTTTAGCTGAGCCCTAATACTAAAAAGTCTCCCTCCAAAACATGATGGCACAGAATAAACACTCACACTGTAAAAGATGGCATTGGGAATAGCAAAGAAATATTCAACCAATACAAGATGTAAAACAACCAGGGCAAACATCAAACTCTGTAGCTCCAAGTCCAACAACTCTAGTCAGTGACAAATCTCCAAGTCTGATAATTCTAACCAGCAACAAGTCTCTGGTATTCCAATTCTGCCCCTCCAGCTAGGCTACTCACAGTCCTGGAAAACTTCATCGGGGGGAAGCAGCTTTCCTTAGCAGCCATCTCCTGGTCCCGCTATCTCCACTGGGTCTCCACTGCAATCCACGGTTCATCCTCCATGGGGTCTCCATGCAGGCATCCAGCAAACCTGCTTCACACTGCTATGGCCATTTCCAAAACACAAGACCATGTTGCAAACTCAATGACCCTCTCTTTCCTGCATTTGTTATACTCCACAATACCAGGTAGAGTGTCATTTTGTTAATCCAGGGGGGAATAAAGCAGACTTTGAAGAACAGGACACTCCTTGAGCACTCAGGCCCCTTCAAAAGAGTCTACATTCTTCCTGTTGCTCCAGTGCAGGTCAGCTGGCCCAATCTCAATGGTTGTAATCTCTCAAACAATTTGCAGGTGAGTGGGCAGCAGTTTAGGCCCAAAGATTTCCTTTTTTCTGTGCCATATCCCTCTGCTCACACCAGTTCATTTCTACGCAGTGAAACCCTGAACAACATCTCAGGACATGGGCATAACAGCAAACTTTTCATACAACCTGCCTCTAGCCCAGTCCAAGCAAAGCTCTTTCTGACCCTCATAAGCCAAACCTCATAGTCCATAGTTCTTACTGCATTCAGGCCTTTCAACTCTGACCAGAATAGTCCATCAAGCTGTACTTACAGCACTGCAAGGAGTCTCTTAGGCCAAGGTTTCAAATCCTCCCACATTCCCCTTGAAAATCAGCTCCAAAAAGCCAAAGCCACACAGCAGATGTCTAGCAGCAACCCCACTCCTTGGTACCACCTTAGTGTTGCAGTCAGGTTCGCATTGCTGGTAGAAATCAACCAACCAAGAGCAGCTTGTGGGAAAAAAGAGGTTAATTTTGACTTACACGTTCGAAGGGGAAGCTCCATGATGGCAGGGAAATGATGAAATGAGCAGAGGGTGGACATCACTCCTAGGCCCACATAAGGTGGACCATAGCAGCTGGAGAGTGTGCCAAACACTAGCAAGGGGGAGCTGGCTATAACACCCATAAGCCCACCCCCAACAATACACTGCCTCCAAGAGACAGTAATTCCCAAATCTCCATCAGTTGGGAACCTGGCATTCAGAACACCTCAGTTTGTGGGGGACACCTGAATCAAACCATCACAACAGGCAAGCATCTTAATGGCTAAGCCATCTCTCCAGCCCTCTTACTGATACATTTTTGAAGGCCTACTATATTTTTGATACTGTGATAAATTCTGGAAATAAAACAATAGACAGCTCAGTTGGTAACGTGCTCACTTTGCAAGCATGAGGACCTGAGTTCAATCCCCAGGGCTCATGCAGAAATACCAGGCCTGGTAGTGAACACCTGTAATTCAGGCACTGGGAGACAAAGTGGGGAGGATCCCTGGGGATCATTGGCCCGGCAGTCTAGACTAATCAGGTGAGCTCAAAGAAGGCGGACATTCATGAGAATGATACCTGAGAGTGTCCTCTAGCCTTTACAGACACGTACACACACATGTATGCAGCACACACATGCATGTGCACCCCCTCATACATAAATGGCACACACACACATATACACACATTAAAAAAAATAAGCAAGTGTTCTCTTATGGAGACTTCAGGTGAGTTTTTGCAATAAATACAGAATGAAAGGTGCCACCAGGAGAGACACAGAGGGTGTACAGGAGCACAGATAAGGGACACTTAGGTCACACTTGGCAAATTCCTTTTTAAAATTTATTATTATTACTAATATATTTATTTATTTACTTCAAGAGAGAGAGAGAGAGAGAATGGGCACACCAGGGCCTCCAGCCACTGCAAATGAACTCCAGCCGCGTGTGCCACCTTGTGCATCTGGCTTACGTGGGACCTGGAGAATCGAACCTGGGTCCTTAGACTTCGCAGGCATGTACCTTAACCACTAAACCATCTCTCCAGCCCCATTTGGCATATTCTAACAAGAGCCCAGGCTCAAAGAGTGTTCTGCACAGGTTATTCTCACTAAAAGGACCAAAAGGCCTCAGAGCCAGTCAAGGAGGTCAACTTGAACTTTGGGAAAGCAGTGAGATTTGTTCTATAGGAGTGGCGTATTTATATTTGTACTTTAAAGATAACCGTTCTAGGGGGCTGAAGGGATGTCTTGGTGAATGTGGTAGTTTAAATGTATGTATGGTCTCCAGTATATTCAGGATTTTATTAAAGTTTGTTATTTAGATCTGCAGCCACCCGGCTGGAGAAGGTGTCACTGGGCTGATCTTAGGGCCCAGCCCTAGAGGTGTGGTGGTAGATTTGGAGTTCCAGTCTAAAGATATGCAAGGTGCCTGAGTTGCAGAAGTGTGCTTGCCTGTGCTGGTGGTGTGGCTTTTGGGTGGTGGCGTGTGGCTTTCCTCTCTCTGCTTGGACCCGTGAAAGCAAGCCAGCTCCTTCTGCCACTATGAAGCTTTCCCTCGATCTTCAATAAAGCTTTCTCCATAACTGTGCCTGGTCTGGAAGTTCATCTCAGCAACCAGAAGCTGTCTGCTACAGCGTATAAATTACTTGTTGTGCAAACGTGAGGACCCAAGTTTGGATCCCCAGCAACCACATAATCGGTCAGGTGTGGAAGCACGTAGTCCCAGCATGGGGAGTCAGGGATAGGAGGACCCCCAGGGCTTCTTGGCTAGCCTGTTTATCCTAATCTGTGAGCTCCAAGTTCAGTATACCCTGTCTAAAAAAACTAAGTAGAGGGCTAGAGAGATGGCTTAGTGGTTAAGGTACTTGCCTACAAAGCCTAAGTACCTAGATTCGATTCCTCAGTACCCACATAAGCCAGATGCACAAGGTGGCACATGGCATCTGGAGTTCCTGGCACACCCATATTCATTCTCCCTCTCTCTCTTAAATAAATAAATAAAATGTTTTTAAAAATAAAGTGGAGAGGGCTGGAGAGATGGTTCAGTGGTTAAGTACACGACCTGCCCAAGCATGAGGGCCTGAGGGGCCTGAGGCTGTCTGAATTCAACTGTCCAGATCCCACATAAAACAGCTGGGGATGGCCATATGCACCTATAACCCTCGTCCAGCAAGAGAGCAGAGACCTAGGAATCTCTGCAGCTCTGCAAGCTCTGGAATTAGTGAAAAAATACTTCAGCTCAAAACAATATCAGGTAGAAGAGTGATGGAAGACACCTTACGTTCCATTCCAGGTACCCACAGGCAAGTGACCCCTGCTGAAGGCGAGCATATGGGGTGCCACAGGTATACATACACACACACACACACACACATACACCATACCACACTACATGCACACATACAAGCAAAAAAAAAAGTTTTTTTTTTGTTGTTGTTTTTTTGAGATAGGGTCTCACTCTAGCCCAGGCTGACCTGGAATTCACTATGTAGTCTCAGGGTGGCCTTGAACTCATGGCAATCCTCCTACCTCTGCCTCCCAGGTGCCGGGATTAAAGGCATGTGCCACCATACCCAGCTTCAAAAAAATTTTAAAATAAAAAATAAGGTGAGGAGAAATTGAAGGAGACACATGCACAGATATGCACACATATCCACACACTCACATGCACCCACACACATATCAACACATACACATGCCCACCATGCACACAGACAAAAAAAAAAAAATAGCATATCTGGTCATGAATGAATCTTTGGTAAGGTAGAGACAGTAGGATTCTTAGGTAGCAATAACTCTGACGTGAACACTGGTGATCAAGGCCAAAATGGCAGCCCTGGGAAGGGTCGCAGGTAGGTGGAGCCCAGTTATATACACACAGCTGGAGGCTGGTGTTGGGCCCAGCTACTGAAGTGTGAGTCAGAACCTTTCATCCTGGCATAGGGGAGGCAGTTGTCAGTGAACTGCTTCCTGCTCCAGGTCTCTAGGAGCTGCCTGTTCCTTGTCACTCAGGAGCTCTTAGGCTGGGCTGTCCTCTGGACTCTGGGGATGGGTGGGAAATGGTGGTGTGTGGCTGTTGCCGTGGGCTTCAAGTTCCTGCCAGATAAAGCAGGAGCAGAACTGTGTGTCCAGCAGATAGACAACTGTTCACTGGGAAATCTGAAAGGATTCTGGAGATGGGTCCCCTCCCATCCCCTTGACTTGGGCCTGTGATGCCAGAAAACTGGAGCAGTTGTTAAGACGGTGTTGCAGAACCCCAGACAGCCTTACAGTGGTGCCTCAGCTCTAGTTATATCTGGTTTGTAGACAGTCCTATCCCTCCCACTGAGGTCAAAGGACATTCTAGGATCTTGTCTCTCTGCCCCTCCCCAAACACAGCCCATTCTAGGCACACTCAGCACATGGTCCAGGAGGTTGAGAGATTGGTGACTGTCTTTGAGCTCAGTGTGTGGTGTCTTGTGAGTTCCGGGCTGTGGGCCAGTGTGTATTTTCCTGACTGCTCTCTGCAGAGTTGTTCTTTCTACAATACTAGGTCTTGGTCTTTTATTTCTTTTTACCTTGCTTATCTTTATTTCTTCAAAACTTGAAAAGCGGAAACTAGATAGGTGACAGTAAGACAGGAAATGATTCCATAGTACAGAATACACTGTCTCACTAGCCATTAAATTAGAAGCTCTATTTTTCTGTGTCAATAATGTGTACCATGTGTAAGGAACGACACAAGTCACGGACCTCCCCCTATAGCTCTGGGTTTTAACTGCTGGTGGATTTGTCCTCCTGGAACCAGAGGCAATGTGCTGCCACCCAGCAATATGCAAGAGTTCACCAAGAACTGTGCATTCCCCCAGTGTTAGTGGTGCTGAGCTTAGAAGCGCCTGTTCTAGGGTGTCCCCTGCTCTACCACCAAGGGGTTCCTTGAGTCCTTTGAGGCTCCATAGAATTGATTACTAGAGCAAATCACAAGTTCAAGAAAAACTGACTTGCTGTTTTCTTTCTTTCCCCAGCTGAGCTCCTCCTGGGAGGCCTACGTAGACCAACACGAGGCAGCCAGAGCCCGGGGGCTGGGGAGCAGGGAGCAGGGCCTGGGGCTGAGGATGGCCCGGCAGCAGGCGCCGCCCTGGGTCCATGCGGTTCTCCTCCTCTTCCTCCTCAGCCTTGGTGGGGCCATCGAGATTCCGATGGATCGTGAGTCCTGCCTATGCGCTTTGCATTTCCTTCTGGTTTGGGGCAGAGGAGTGCGAGGGAGGGAGGCAGGGAGGTTAGGGATTGGATGGCAGAGCTGAGGTTTTCTTCGAAGAATTAGTAGGGCTTCCAATGGGAAATGAGAGGCTAAGATGCAGGCTGGCTAAAGCTGAGCTTCCAGGAGCCTGTGGGGTGGAACCAGAGGTTACGGAGTGTGGAGTGCCAAGGGAACGCTTCCCTCTGCTCACCCTCATGAACATGACTTGTCCTTAAAAGTGGTCTCCAGGGCCAAGTGTTGGGTGGTGTGCTGCCCTTACCTGCCTGTCTAACCTGAAATGTCCAAAGCTGACACGCCCAGACCTCTTGGCCCTTGGGAGAGTTGAGAAGGGAATCTTTGCAGGAGACCTGGCCAAATAAGCGATCTTACGTTTTCATGGCAGAACCGGCCCAGGTTCCACCTGTCCCAGCATTCCCACAATAAGATCAAAAAGCAATCTCCAGGCTGGAGAGATGGCTTAGAGGTTAAGGCGCATGCCTGCGAAGCCTAAGGACCCCAGTTTGATTCTCCAGGTCCCACATAAGCCAGAAACACATGGTGGTGCATGCGTCTGGAGTTCATTTGCAGTGGCTAGAGGCCCTGGTGCGCCCATTTCTCCCTCCCTTTCTCTCTCTCTCTCTCTCTGTCTCTAATAAATGAATAAATAAGATCTTAAAAAGAAAAAAGCAAAATCCATGTTCTGCTTCTGGGGGTGGGCCCTGTCTGAACCCAACATTCTGAACTAACAGTTGGGTCTCTACTTGTTCTCTCTGTTGCTACATTTGCTGGTGGCCCACTGGTTGGCACCCTCACTCCTTGACCCTTGCCATCGTTCTGACAATTCTACCAGGCATCTTAGCAACCCAGGGCCAAGGGATGGGCACAACGGTACTATCTCGGGTCCCCTGCCTCAGGGAATATATGGGACCCATGTGATGCCACCACAGACTTGGACTCACTTCAGTTAACAAATGATTGGGTAGACCAACACAATCTCCAAGAAGTGCCCCACCCTGAGTCACCACGAACAGCTTCCCCGAGGAGTGCGCATCTCTGGGTGACAGAGGCAAGAGTAACTGTGAATTGGTCCTAGATGCAAGCCGGACAAGACCCCTGCTGCCCCGGAGCTGCCTGAGTGTGTGTGCGCGTGTGCATGTGCACATGCAGGGAGGAAGAGAGGAGAGTTGTGAGCGGAGTGTTCCCATGGTGACCGTCTGGGGCTGGCTCAAGGAGAGTTTCTCATTACCAGTCTCAGGCAGACGATTTAATAAGCAGTGTGATAAGGGCACAGCCCTGGAGAGGAGGGTGCAGAGGAAATGGAGTTACCGAGAAGATGATGAAGGCTCGTTTCTCTTCAGCCGCTTCTCCTTACTCGCCTGCCACACCATGTCTAGGGCTGGCAGGGGAGGGTTCTTGAAAGGTGGACCACAGACCGATGGCTTTGGCATCCACACTGAGAATCTGAATTTCTGAGCTCTACCAGAGGTGGCGACACAACAGGAAACCCACGTGCTGCTTGGGGAAGCGGGGCCAAGAATCCTGACCTCCCCCCCACCACCACCACCACTGACTCCCTTCCAGTGTCCCACAAGAGGCCGGGGAGGACCCCTCCTCCCATGTTGTGTTCACAGAAGCTCAGACCCTTGCTTGCTCAAGTCACACCCTCGTGGTGATGGAGGTGGAAGACAACCTGGGTCTCTTGACCCTGCTGTGACATTTGACATGCTGATGGTCATCTGGCTTCCTCTTAGTCTCCTTGGAACTCACTGGAATCACAGCTGTCCTGAGCCAGGCAGAGAACTCTGAGCTGTGCTAGTCTTGCGGCACGTGATTCTCCCAGCAAATCCAGAAATGGGTGTCATCCGTAGTGCACAGGTTAGGACGCGGGGAAGTGGCAGATCCAGCATTTGACAAGGAGAGTGGGGTCCCTTGACCACGCTGCTCCAGATGGCCTCGGATGTGTCAGGGCAGGCAGCCCGTACACCTCTGCACGTCTCTGGTTGCTGCAGACCAGACGAGCCTGCAGAAGCTGAACTCGAGACGAAGACACAGCCCTGCAGGAGGAGCTCCTTAGCGAGGGTTCTCCCTGGGCTCGGCACCACGGCCCCTCCCCCACAGTCTTGCTGTCTGGGCTTCACACAGTTCAAGTGTTCCTAACTTCCCCATCTGCTGGTGGGGAGGGCCTGAGAGTCTCAGGCCAGAGGCTGTTCTGTCAGGTGTCCTACTCATTCCCTGCCCCTCGAGGGCAGGGCCACCACCTCGGCTCCAAGGTTTGGCAGAGCAGCTCTCTGGAGCAGCGCCCAGGGCTGCTGCACAATCCTCCATTGAAGCGCCCAGCCTCCGACTTCCACTGCGTTGCCAGTGAAGTCACATGCACCCCTCTGCCCCCCACCACCTCCCTCCCCTCAAGCTGAAGGAGAACAGCATGACCTTTGGAGGAAAAAAAAAAAAATCAAGCTAGCTTCATCAGCCAGCGTGGCTTTGTCAAAAAGTGAGTCTGCTGGAAGCTTGTCCGTCTGTCCCCCTCCTATCAAGCGAACTTAGCACTTTTCTCCCAGAACCCGTGGAGAAGAGAGGCCATGTGAGAGAAACACTCCTCCCCACCTGCATCCAAACAGCGCCACAGGATGCTCGTCCTCAGGGGAGGGAGCTAGAGACTGGCTACCAGAGCCCAGGAGGAAAAGAGATACGTGAAGCCCTGCATTCTGGACAGGCATCTGCTCGGCCCTGCAAGGCCAGGTTGGAAAAGGCTTTTTCTCCTGCCTGGAAGCCAAAAGAACAAATTCATTCCCCGCTTGACATGATCAGACAGCAAGTTCTTTAATAAGAGAGAAGTGCATCTGGGTACATGGAGAGGAGGTAGCCGACCTTCTCCCAGAACATGCTGTCTCCCACTGCCTTCACCTCATGGTAGCTTGTCTTCTGGGATGGTTCTGTCCCTTGGGAGCACAGTGGTGGCTGAAAATGTCACTGTCCCTTTAGGCAAATAGATTTTCAGGAGACCCCCTAGCCAGATCAGCAGTGGGGAGGTAGGGCACAGCAGTCATCCAGTTCTAGCTAACCTGAGAACCTCCTCTTATGAAGGTCTTCTCTTTTTCCTTGTTCAAAGTGCCAGGGACAGCAGCCTGCTGAGTCCCACACCAGGCTAACTCACTCCTCTGACCCAGGATGGGTTTGTACAAAGCTCTTGAGCAGGCACCAGGACAGCAGGAGACCATTCAGGCCGTGCAGCCAACTTTCCACATGATCTTTTTTAAACATATTTTATTTTTATGTATGTATTTGAGAGACAGAGAGTGAGAGAGCAAATGGATGCACCAGGGCCTCCAGCCCCACTACAAATGAACTCCAGACGCATGCACCACCTTGTACATCTGGCTTACATGGATCCTGGGCAATCGAACCTGGGTCCTTTGGCTTTGCAGGCAAGCACCATAACAGCTAAGCCATCTCTCCAGCCCCTTCCACGTACTCTTAACCACATGACAGCCCCTCCTTAGAGACAAGATTCCCTGGAGGTGAAGAAGACCCTGTGGTGGGCTTCAAGCCAAGGTGAGGCCAGAGCCCTCAGCTATATGTGAGGATCTAAGAGATCCACTGCATCTTAAAATAAAGGGCCCAGCTCATGATTGAAAAGGGAGTGGTCCCTTCTTTCCAGCACCCCAAACCCTGTGCCAACCCCGCTGGCTTTCGATCTTTCCAGAATTACCTGCATAGGTGAAGGTGCTGCGGTGGAGAGCACCGTAGAGCGTGTGTTCAGAAACCAGACTTGCCTTTCCTCTTGGACTTGCCGTTCCTTTGTTTCCTGCCCAGGTTGGCCTGGGTAGGTGGAAAATAAAATGTCCCTTCAGTACTCCGTGGGCTGTACCACACTGGGCTCTTGGAACTTACTTTCTTTCTTCCTTCCTTCCTTTCCTTCTTTCTTCCTTCCTTCCTTCCTTCCTTCCTTCTTTTCTATCTATGAGAAAGAGAGAGAGAGAAGGAAGTAGTATGCCAGGGCCCTAGCCACTGCAAATGAACTCCAGATGTGTACGCCACCTTATCTGGCTTACATGGGTTCTGAGGAGTCGAACCTGGGTCCTTAGGCTTCGTAGGCAAGTGCTTTAACCACTAAGTCATCTCTCCAGCCCCTCTTGGAACTTTTCTAAAGGTCATACTGTGGGGACTCCTTGGCTGACAGTGTGCCTAGTGGGGTGTTCATTTTGGCCAGGCCTCAGTCCTCCTTCAAGTGCCTATTCCCTCTGCTTCTGGGACCGCTGCGACTCTTTCAGCACCCCTTGGTCCGAGTTGAACTCTGGCTCCTGAAGATTACCCTCTCTGAGCCCCTACATGCCTCCTCTGTGTTTCAGTCCCCTCGGGTAGGGGGCACATCAGGATCCCCACGGCACCACCCCGCTGCCGACAGCCTCCCGCTCCCCCCAGCAGCACTTACTGTGAAAAAGTCACCCATGTGTCTGACATCTGACATGAGATTATCACGTTGTCCCCTGAGGGCATCATGAGGAGAGACTTGGAAAGTCACAGAGGCACATGTTCTCTCTTCTACAAATACAATTGAACCAAGATTTGTGTCCTACAAAGAGCTCACAGGCTTGCTATCCAAGGCCTGACTCCCCCTGGAACACAAAGCCCAGCATCACTGTGCACTTGGAAATGCAGGATTTGGGCTGGAGTTCAGCTCAGTGGGAGAATGCTTGCCTGGCATTGGCAAGGCTCTGGGTTCCACCCTCAGTATTGGGAAGTAAGGAAGGAAAGAAGGAGAAAGAAGGAAGAAAGGGAAGGAGGGAGGGATGAAAAAAGGAAGGAGGAAAGAAGGGAGGGACAGAGGGAGGAAGGGTTATCCAGGCCCAGACCAGGTGAACCAGAACCTGCATTTCCACCATGATTCATATGCTTGTGAGAAGCAGACCTCAAACACACGTGCACACGCTTGTACAGGAGCACACCTGTATGCGAGCCCGTGCACATTCAGATGACCCTGTGGACGGAGACTGTGTGCCACCCACTTCTTTGCCTCCTTTGTGGACAACACAGAATGGAGCAGAGGGCTCAGCCACATGCCTGGACTCTCATTCAGGATCAGGACTTCTGAGGGTGATCACACTTCTGCTGTGGAAGGACAACAGTCATTCACCTGTTTCCCAAAGGACGTGAAGGAGGAGACAGCGAGGAGAGAACCTGCTTTTGTGTGTGAGAGAAGAGGTGTCATGGGAACAATAAGGCCTTGGACCTGCTGGGCCCTCGGGGCTTTCCACACCTTGGGCCTTTGCCTTGCAGAAGTGGTTCAAGTCCCCTCCTTCCCCTGTACCTCCGTCTTGACCTCAGCCTCCTCTGTGTGCTGTGGACCAAGGAACCCTCTTCCCTCGATGACATCGGGTGCCAGGAAGCATCTTTCAAGCGGCATAGTCACTTTGGGACATTTGGACTTCCCTAGTGACATCTCCCTTTGGTTAGACTCTGCTCCTGCACTGTGAGCTTCCAGTCTCCTGGAGAATGCAGTGCCCTTGCTGGGTCTCTTTCCCAACCCTGCCTGGCTCTGCAGCTGGAAGGAGAGAGTCCCATGCCAGTGTGATTCCCACTCCCCGCCCCCCCCCCCGCATGCTGGAGCAAGAGGGCACCTGACAGTTAGTTGGTCTGTTGTGTGCGATAACAGTGTTCTTTTTTTTTCTCCCCCCCAACCCCCAATGCTAACCTACTGGAACTAACAGCAAGCATTCAGAGTGAGCGTAAGTCCCTCACGTGCCTCTCTGTTCGTGCACCTCTGGGAAGTTTGAGGGAGGAAGGAGGGGCTGGGAGAAGCCAGGTGAGACGACAGGGCCTGGGATTGGTAGCCTCTCTGCTGTCCCTGCTGGGGCTTCTCAACCCTAAAGCCCTTATCAACTAACTGGAGGGCAGAGCTTTCCCAGAGTGTCCTATTGCCAGGCAAGGAGGAGGAGGCGTGTGTGCTCAGAAGTTCGGGTGCCCTACAGCTACTGTGACTCCTCCATCCACTGGTGGCTAGGAAGAACGCTGGGGCTTGCTCTTACACAGGGAAACTCTGGGAACTAAAGCCTCTTTCACTCTTGCCTTAGCACAGTTTGACCATCTGTTGAGCCTCGGGGCTCAGAACCACCATGGCTGTAAAACTCACAGCCGTGGCTGCTTGTGTTTCCGTATTCGTTCAGCACACGTTTATTAACTGGCATGCGTGGTGCGGCGTGCTGGGCCTTGGGATATAAGCCTGAGTAATAGGAACCTGGCTTTCCGTCATGCATAGCTCTTCTGGAAAGGATTCTTACGCTCGGCCTTTGGCGCCCACCCCCATTCTGTAGCCCCACTTAAGATGCTGCATGTCTAGCATAGGGCACTGCTCATGTCTGCTTGCTGCTCCTAAGGCTCTTGATTTTAGCCACTCCTCAGGCCAAGTTCAGGACAGGTCTCTGTAACTCTGACCCCTGCCCCTGTGTGCCCCGTTGCAGTGACCCAGCCCCCGACTATCACTAAGCAGTCAGTGAAGGACCACATCGTGGACCCCCGTGATAACATCCTGATTGAGTGCGAAGCCAAGGGGAACCCTGCGCCCAGGTGAGTGGAGGGAGAGGACCCTGAAAGGCTGCCATTTAAACTTGCCTCTGCGCCTAAAGCAAAAAACAAAACAAATAAACAAACAAACAAACAAAAACAAGCAGCTAAAAATGCAGTTCATTCATCAAAAAATACACGTCAATAGGAAGCGGAAGGTTAAATTTCAGTCATTAGAAAATTTACCTGATAAGGAAACTGGGGCTAGAATATATAAATGGTTTGTGTCTACTCACCATAAGAAGCCCAGACTAGAGGCTTTAAAAAAACTTTTTAATTGACAATTTTCATACACATACATAATGTATTTTGATCATAATCACCTCCCATTACTTTCTTTTTTTCCCTCCCAGACCTCTTTCTATTGAATCCCTTCTTTTCAACTAGACTTGTTTCTATTTTAAAAAACATTTTATTTATTTATTTGAGAGAGAGCAAAAGAGGAAAGAGAGGGAGAGAGAGAGAGAGAGAGAGAGCGAGCATGCCAGGGCCTTTAGCCACTGCAACATATATATATATATAGATATAGATATATATATGTCACCTTGTATGTCTGGCTTACATGAATACTGGGGAATAGAACCTGGGTCCTTAGGTTTCACAGGCAAGCACCTCAACCGCTGATTTCTCCAGCCCAACTCTCTTCTATTTTGATGTCATGTTTTTGCCCTTCTCCATCATCCATGACAACATGACGGGCCCAGTATCTTGCAGGTCTTACGTGGGTAACGACAGCCATGGTGAAGTCCTGAGCACCAGCCCCTCGGCGCCTGGATGACAGCATTCCAAAGCCCCCACCCCATCCTTTGGCTCCCACATCCTTCCCACTGTCTTTTCTGCAGTGACCCCTGAGCCGTGAAGGATGTGATGTGCTTCATTTAGTGCTGAACACTCAACTCTCACTTTTTCTTGGCACATTAGTGAGTTTTGAGTCTTCCCAGTAAAACTGTGGTGCTTTATTTTTTGTCTCATATCTTCCCTTTATTTTATTTTATTTTTGAGACAGCTTTACTGCATAGCCCAGACTAGCTTCAAACTCATGGTCCCCTTGTCACAGCCTCCACAGATGGTCCAACAGAGCACCACCACACCCACTTAGATATTATGTTTTCTGACTTTTGGTGGAACATTCTACACTGCCCTGTGTGGCCCTCATCCATCATGATTATTTTTTTAAGATTTATTTTTATTTATTTATTTTTTAATTTTTTTCATTATTCATTTATTTATTTGAAAGCAACAGACACAGAGAAAGAGGCAGATAGAGAGAGAGAGGGAATGGGCGCGCCAGGGCTTCCAGCCACTGCAAACGGAACTCCAGATGCGTGCTCCCCCTTGTGTATCTGGCTAACGTGGGTCCTGGGGGATCGAGCCTCGAACCGGGATCCTTAGGCTCCATAGGCAAGCACTTAACCGCTAAGTCATCTCTCCAGCCCTTTATTTTTATTTATTAAAGAAAGAGTGAGAATGGTCATGCCAGGGCTTCTAGCCACTGCAAACAAACCCCAGACACAAGCACCACCATGTGCATCTGGCTTTTGTGGGACCTGGAGAATCAAACCTTGGTCCTTAGGCTTCCCAGGCATGTGCCTTAACCATTAAGCCATCTCTCCAGCCCCATCATGATTGTCTCATAAGAAGTTCTTCTTCCTAACTAACTTGAGGCTCTCTTGCTGAGCTTGTCTACGCTGTGTGTTCAACAAGAGCAAGCAGGCGGTCAGCAGGAGGAGCGGGAAGTCTGCTCGGTCCGGGCTGTTGCATGCTGCTCCTCACATTGTCATCGCTTGCCTCTCTTCCTCTGTGGCAGGCCCAGTGTCCTCCATAAGAGAGCAGAGATTTTTTTTTAAGTGTCTTTTCCACGGTCACCAGCTTAAAAGGAGCAGAACCAGATCTAAACCCATGCCTTAACCCCAAGGCCCAGATGTCTTTCTGCCAAATGACCCACTCTGGGTCTTTGCCAGTTGTTAAGTTACCAGCCCCAATGTCAGAGTAGCTGCCACAGCCTCCAGCGTGACAGGCTGTGCCTGAGAACAGGGGAGATGAGGCTGGCCAGAGAGGCCCTGGGCTTGTGCGACTCAGTCCAACCTCTGAACCAACAGGGATTCCCTCACTCTGAAGGGCATCACACCGAAAAGCCAGCCACTGGTGACTCCCCTCTGTGGGCCAAGGACTCTGTGACACCGAGCAGTTGCTGCCACCTGTGCTTGTCACCAGGCCAACAGGGGCAGCAGAGGACACGAGGACCTGGCTGGAGCAGGCACATGTGCCCAGCCCGCAGGCCAGGGGGACTTGCTGCGCTCTTTATGAGCACTGTTTCAGAGCTGCCCTTACACCCAAGCTCCTCCTCCATGGCTCCCAGACATGGCCAAGCAGGGCACAGACAGCCTCCACCATCCACTTTGGATTCAGATGATACGACTGAGGGGTAGAGGAGCAGAGCCGGTCCCCTGGTGCACTTCAGTTGGTGAAATACAAATGGAGTGTGCATTTCTAAGAGGAGACTGGGGATACCATGAGAAAAAAAAAAGGAATAGCTGACTAGATTTTTAAAAACTTACTGGCTAGCGCCACATGTTCTCCCTCATATGTGGATCTTAGCTACAGAGGATTGGGCTTCTGTGCGAGAAGGAAAAAACTCAGTAGCAGAGGCCAGTAAGTTAAAAAAGAGATAGAAAGGGAAGAGAAAGAAAGGGAGGAGGGCATTTATTAGGTTGGTATTGTATATATGTAAGTAGTAAGATTGAGATGGGGAGGGGATATGATGGAGAATGGAATTTCAAAGGGGAAAGGGGGGGTTACTACCATGGGATATTTTTTATAATCATGGAAAATATTAATAAAAATTGAGAAAAAAAGTAAAAAAAAAAAACTTACTGGCTGTCCCTCAATTATGTACTCACTCACAGAACAAAAAAAAACCCAGAGGGAGCTGAGTAGCCGCCACTCAGGACCATGAATATCAGCCTTGGCTGGGAATAGCCCTGATGGCGGGCGTGGTCCCAGCAGACCCAGTGGGCCTTTTCATTCTCTCAGGTCACCAGGCAGCTGTGCCTAGCCAGGACTGGGTCTGTTGGCATGGAGGTGTAGTGATTGGGTAGGTTCACCAGGAGTCTATCCCCAGCCCCAACATACAGTCTATCCGGCCCTGTTGTCCACAGCTTCCACTGGACTCGTAACAGCAGATTCTTCAACATTGCCAAGGACCCACGGGTGTCCATGCGGAGAAGGTCTGGGACCCTAGTGATTGACTTCCGCAGTGGCGGGCGGCCTGAGGAGTATGAGGGGGAATACCAGTGCTTTGCCCGAAACAAGTTTGGCACAGCACTGAGCAACCGGATCCGCCTGCAGGTGTCCAGTGAGTGCCCGGGTGGGGTGGTGCTGGTACCAGCTCCTGGGCGGATCAGGGGTGGGCGAGAGCCGCTACCTTCCATGGATCTTCCTCACCCCAGAAAAGTCTCCAGATAGGAAGTTTCCAGACCAGTCTGCTCTAAGCTCACTGGCCAGTCTGGGTACCAGATGAGGGAAGAGGAGAGGGCAGCTGAAGATGAGCCACCCCTGTGACAAAAGGCCTCCCTCCTTCCTGTTCCCTCCTCCCAAGGACTGCCCTGCCTACCCTCTCTCTTGCCTCCCTCGTCCTCCAGTTTCTTCTTCTCTCAAGCCTGCGCAGCCCCAGCCATCCATCTCATTTTGCCCCCTCCCCTCTTGTCTCTTTCTCCCCAGAATCTCCCCTGTGGCCCAAGGAAAACCTGGATCCCGTCGTGGTTCAAGAAGGGGCCCCTTTGACCCTGCAGTGCAATCCCCCACCTGGCCTGCCATCCCCAGTCATCTTCTGGATGAGCAGCTGTAAGTGGGGAAACGTGAGCTCACGGAGGTCCGATTCCAGGGGCTGTAGCAGATAGGTTGAATGAGATGTCTCCTCCCAGGCTGGGACATCCGACTTGTGGGAGGCCGATTCCCAGTAGCCACATGGCTGAGAACACAGCTCTGCAGAGAGGCTGCTGTCGCCGTGTGGTCTTGAGCAAGTTGCTACATATCTCTGGGCCTCTGATTCCTCTTCCTGAAGAAAAAAAAGAGAGAGAATTGCCACTATATTAATAGAATTATAAGGATAAATGATTGGTGCATCCAAAGGGCTTAGAGCTGGGCCATACACACAGGAAGTTCTTGGATATTTGTGCTCATGGAGGTATAGAAGAACACAAGGAAAATGAGGAGAATGTGTGTTTTCAGGGGCCAATTGAAGGCACTTGACACAAAGCCTTCTCTTTGACCTTTGGTCAATCTGGTTTTGCTCCAATTTCTACTTCTAGGAGGACAGAGGGTGAAGAGGAGAGTGACGACTTTGCTAGGTGGGAGGGGAGGTCGTGTTTGGAGCAGGGGCCAGGCAACATTGAGAGATTGTTCTGGTTCAGTCGTGGACCAAGGCTCATTTAGCCTCCCTGGAAGAACCTCAGTGTTATCCACACTTTCAATGAAATTAAAAGGGGAGCATGGTGAAGGTGAGCAGAGGCTCTCCCTATCTCTTTCTCCCTCACTCACCTTCTCTCTCTTTACCTATCTATTTCTATCTCCCTGGCTTTCCTTCCCCCTCCCTTCCTGCCCTCCTGTCTGCCTCGGCTGTCCCTTCTTCCACCCCTCCCTTCCCTGTCCATCCATCCATCCATCTGCCCACCTATCAACCTGCATATCCATCTACTTACCTTCCTGCCATCCTTCCATCTGTCCATCCCTAAATTATTCTCCAGTCTGCTTCCAGTGAGACTGTGCCAGGGAAGCAATACTGGGAGCTGTGCTATGGGGAGAGGCTGGCTTTGCACATAGCCATTGTCCCTCTTTTCCCTCATCACATTTGTGAGGAAGGCTGTCTGGCCACAGGCTGGGTTGGCTTGCTCGCCCTCAGGTCAGACTCTCCCCCCACCCGTCACATCACATTTGACACGGAGTGATGTGTCCATGGCCCACCTTCTCTCCGACATCTCCCCAACCCAGGCGACCCTCGGCTTTTTCCTGGTTCATAATACCCATAATTGGCCTCCCCACTGTTCTGTTCATTCACATGTTTAGAGCCCTTCTGGCTTCTCCCTCACCTGGAGACAAGTCTAGACTCCCTTCCCTGGCATAGTACCCTTCTTGGCCTGGTCCTTCTGCCTCTCCAGCCTTTCTCCTACCCCTTCCTTCCTGCACCCCTCTGCTCCTGACTAGGCCACATCCTCTCAGCTGTTAGCACAGTGTAACTGCTTCCTAGAAACCTTGAATGTCCTCTGGCTTTTTTACCCGACACAGACACACAGCCTTCAGGGACCAGCTCAGGGCCCCTCGGAGGATGAGGCCCTTCTACAGGCTATGGCCTTTCTCCTAGGTGTGTTCTCTCTGCACCAAATTATGGTGACTTATTTACTTATCTCTCCTGCCAGGCTAGGGATTTGTTGAACTGTCTTTCTTGTTCATCTCTTTTGCCAACACACATCTCCTGTGGCCTGGTACATAGTAGGCCCTTCAACAGATCTCTGAGGAGTAGCAAACCCTTTTTCAACAGTTAGCATCATTGACGTGGTGATTTAAGAAATGATTGTCAGGGCGCTGGGAAGGTGGCTCAGAGGATAAAGAACATTTCCAGTGCAAGCATGAGGACCTGAGTTCAATTCCCAGCACCCACAGAAAAAGCCAGGCATAGCCACACATCACTGTAACCCCATCCTGAAGGCTGCGGGGTAGGAGAATTGCTGGGGTTTGCTGGATAGCCAGTCTGACCGAAAACAGCAGCTCAAGTTTAGTGAGAGACTCCATCTCAGAGACACAAAGTGGAAAAACAATAGGGGGGGGGCACCTGATAGTCTACTCTGGCCTCCTCTTGTGTGGACATCTACACACACACATACATACATACATACATAAAATTTTCAGACTATTTATTTGTTTATGAGAGATAGATAAAGTAGCATAAGGAAGATAAAGAGAGAGAGAGAGAGAGAATGGGCACACCAGAGCCTCCAGCCACTGCAAGTGAACTCCAGACACATGTGCCACCTTGTGCCTCTGGCTTATGTGGGGTCCTAGAGAATTGAGCCTGGGTCCTTTGGCTTTGCAGGCAAGTACCTTAATTGCTAAGCCATCTCTCCAGCCCACAAATAAAATGAAAGATAATGATGCTAACTTCATCCTCAGCCTTGCTACAGAGCTGAGAGTATTAGACAAAATGCTGGCAGGTGCCTGGCCCCCACCTGGCCTTCTGAAATGCCCGAGCCTCAGGACTGTTGTGATGATCATCACGGACATGAGTCTGCCAACCTCTTATCACCCTTCTGCTTCTCAACAGCCATGGAGCCCATCACCCAGGACAAACGTGTCTCCCAAGGCCATAACGGGGACCTGTACTTCTCTAACGTCATGCTGCAGGACATGCAGACCGACTACAGCTGCAATGCACGCTTCCACTTCACTCACACCATCCAGCAAAAGAACCCCTTCACCCTCAAGGTCCTCACCAGTAAGTGCAGGTCCTGCCCATGCCTCGGGACTGGAGGAGGCAGCTCCTGAGCCCGTGCAGCTCACGTGCCCGTAGCTGGCTCACAACCTCTCTGGAATCATTGTCCCCGAGCCACTGCCGCTGCCTTATCCAGTGTCCCTCAACGCGAAAACATTATGTCAAACGTGGTCCTAAGCTAAGCCGGTACTTCTCAAACTTTGGTGGGAAACAATCACACCCCAAGGCCCAGGGTCTGCCTTGCCTGGATATAGCCCCGGACCTCCTGGAGCTTCAGTTCTCATTCAGGTGCTCCCACTTTAAATAATCATCGGGCATCCTCTCGTGTACTTAACTTACTGCCTTTGCTTCTAGACACTAATTATTCTTTGTTTCTAGAAGAAAGCCAGAACGTACACTAGTAGAATGAGCGGACACAGCAGAGTAAATTGCATTTGGTTCTGTGATATTCACTCACTGAAGCGCATGGGACTGCTGTGTCTGCAAGCTACGGATCTGTTTTACTTTGTGTGTTTTGGGTTTTTATTCCCCGAGTGTCTTTGGTGAATACAAAAGCAAGTGAGCATCTCCTGGCCCGTTCCAGGGTTGATGGTCCTTACTTAGAAACACAGGGACAGGCCAGCCGGAAGCTTGGACTACAGTCTCTTTAGCCTCCTCAGGGGCATTGCCAGCCGTCTGCAGGTGGCTTTCACCATGCATGTGTGCCATGGCTGGAGGAAGCTGAGCTGACTCATGCTGTGGACATCACTGTCAGTGCTGTAGGAGGGGAGGATTGTCCACAGGCCACCAGGCCACCAGCATCACAGTACTGGCAGTGTCCATAGGAGTGGCCTCCCGAGGAGCACGAGGAAGGAGCCAGCGATACCCTGAGGGGTCTCGTGGGAAGGGGTTTGGGTGCGCTCACCTTGCATTCGTCACAGGGAGCCCCCGTCACTCCCTGCTGCTGACAGGGCAGGCGCGCTGCAGAGTCAACACAGCCGCGTCTCTCTCTGCTGTCACACGGAGGTCCATGAGGAAGCAGATTCCTCCTTTCTTCCTTTTGTTCCTCCCATTTCTTTCCTTTTCTTTACTGCCTTCCTCTGTTCTTCCTTGCTTTCTTTTCTCTCTTGCTGATCTTTTCCTTTGAACTTCTTTGCCCTTCCTCTGACCACCTGTTTCTTGACCGTAGTGTCCTTACCTGCTGTTCCCAGTGACTGCTGGCTCCCATGATGTGACATGCACCCACACGATCTCCCTAAACGCAGACGTGATCCCTGCCTGTTGCTGCAGAGTGACCCAGGTTCCCCCTGCTGCCTCCTTCCCTGGTTCTCTGACTCCACCCCGGGGATCCCTGGAAAAGAAAGGTGGTTGGTCTGCTGGGTCTACTCAGTGTGCCTCAAGTGACTGCCTGCCAGCTGGCTGAGCTGGAAGGACAGTGTGGTCTGCCCAGAGCCTCTGAGTGGCCTCAGTGGCCAAGAGAGTTGGTAATGAGGATGAACCAGTATGAGAGACAGGCTTGTCAAGAGAACAGTTGATCCTTCGTGTTACCACCTAGAGAGGGCGATGGTAAAAAGCCAGCCTTTCCAAGGCCTGGGCTGGGTGACCTCTGTCCTGGGCAGAGGATGGAGGATATAGGGGCGAATTAAGCACTAAGTTTCGATGATACTTAGACACTGAACTTTTCAGAACCATCCTTTCCTCTACCAGGGAACGTAAGGGACACTTATTTCTGCTTCATCTCTGAGTCCCCTGTTCATTGGAAATTCTCTCCTCCAAATGACAAGGAGCCCTCCTGGTGACTGGAACAGAGCCCTGATGGCTTCCTGGAGTCCTCCCAGGGGCAGCTCTGTCTGGAAGCAAGTTCTGAGCATCTGAGCCAGCCTAGAATTGGGCACAGTTGCTTAAAATAGCTCAGTTGGGATCTCTTGACTTTCCCTGTCTGGAAGGGACACAGGTTTTTTCTTGTACCTTCAGAACCAGGTCCGGGGTGGGAGGCCAAACAGTCTGCTCACAGTTTGCCATTTGGGAAGAAATCAATCATAGCATTATTTTTTATTAATTTTTTGTTTATTATTTTTATTTATTTATTTATTTGAGAATGACAGAGAGAAAAGGAGGCAGAGAGAGAGAGAATGGGTGCACAAGGGCCTCCAGCCACTGCAGACGAACTCCAGATGCATGCTCCCCCTTGTGCATCTGGCCTATGTGGGTCCTGGGGAATTGAGCCTCCAATTGGGGTCCTTAGGCTTCACAGGCAAGTGTTTAACCACTAAGCCATCTCTCTAGCCCCTCATATTGTTATTTTTTATTAATTGCCTCAAAGGAAAGGAAGAAGGATATATACTACAAAATGCAGAGCAATCTCAATTTTTTGTTGTTGTTGTTTTTCAAGGTAGGGTCTCACTGTAGCCCAGACTGACCTGAAATTCACTATGTGGTCTCAGGGTGGCCTTGAATTCACAGCGATCCTTCTAACTCTGCCTCTAGAGTGCTGGGATTAAAGGCATGCACCACCATGTCTGGCTCAGTCAAATCATTTTTAATCTGTTTTGGCATGAAGTAAAAAATAACCAGTGGAGGGCTGTAAAGATGGCTTAGTGGTTAAGGCACTTGCCTATAAAGCCAAAGGACCCAGATTCGATTCCCTAGGACCCATGTAAAGCCAGATAAACAAGGTGGCACATGTGTCTGGAGTTCATTTGCAGAGGCTGCAGGCCCTGGTTGAGGTAGGAGGATTGCTGTGAGTTCAAGGCCAGTGCTGGACTACAGAGTGAGTTCCAGGTCAGCCAGCCTGGGCTAGAGTGACACCTCGCATCAAAAAAAAATTTTTTTTAATGATGAGGGCTGGAGAGATAGCTTAGCAGTTAAGGTTCTTGGCTGCAAAGCCTAAGGACCCATGTTCAATTCTCCAGATCCCACATAAGCCAGACGCAGAAGGTGATGCAAACACACAAGGTCACAGATGCATACAAAATGGCCCATGCATCTGGAGTCTGATTGCAGTAGCTGGAGGCCCTGGCATGCCAATTCTCTCTCACACACTCTCTCTCTCTCATAAAAACATACAAAAAAGGGGGACTGGAGAGATGGCTCAGCAGTTAAAAAGCCTAACAACCCAAGTTCAATTCCCTAGTACCCAATGTAAAAGCCAGATGCACAAAGTGGTGCATGTGTCTAGCAGCTAGAAGCCCTGATGTGCCCATTCTCTCTCTGTCTCTCTGTCTCTCTCTCTCTCTCTCTCTCTCTTTCTGTGCCAGATGTGATGGTGCATACCTTTAATTCCAGCACTTGGCAGGCTGAGGTAAGGAGGATCACTGTGAGTTCAAGGCCAACCTGATACTACATAGTGAATTCTAGGCCAGCATGGATTAGAGTAAGACCCTACCTTGAAAAATTAAAAACAAAAGTAGGGCTGGAGAGATGGCTTAGCAGTTAAGGTGCTTGCCTACAAAGCCTAAGAATGCTTGTTCCAATCACTAGGTCCCACATAGCCAGATGCAAATGTGACGCAGGCATGCAATGTCGCACATGTTCACAAGGGGGCGCGCGCACCTGGTGTTTGTTCACAGTGGCTGAAAGGCCTGGCGTGCCCATTCTCTCTCTCTCTCTTCTCTCTTCCTCTGCTTCTTTCTCTCTCTGTCCGTCTCTCTCTCCCCAAAATAAAATAATAAAAAAAGAAAAACCAAAAAATAAAAACAAATGACAAATGGAGTTAGTTGGACAAGAGGGCACCTGTTCTTTTGCCCACACTGTGACAGACTGCTACAATAAGAGGCACTTTGCTGCCTAATAAGAGGGAACAGATTTATAACATCAAATTAGAAGAGATTAGTTGAGAAGAAGGGATTCAGGTGAGGGAAGATGTAGGAGGGAGAAAAGGTAGGGTGGTGGGAGGGGTTTATGATCACTGCATTTTGTGTATATGTATGGAGGTTATCAATAAAAAGTTGGAAAGAAACACAGAGGGACCATGGTGAGAGGAAAAGGGTTTACTGTGGCAGACAATGGACTGCATGCTGTACTTCCTCTCAAGAACAGTAAGAGTCTCCCTGCATCTGTCACTCATGCTCCCAAAGACTCAGCGAGGTCCACTGTGTGTAGGACCTCTGGAAGAGAAAGGACCCTAGAAGAGAAAGGCTCCATTACACCTGACAGCTTAGGTGCACACACACGAAAATAAGGGTCCTTTCAACTGTGCACGCCACCATGCTCCCCAGGAGAAACCAGAAATCGTCCCTTCGAAGTCTAGTCCCACCCCATCTACCCAGTGCCACCTGGCCCTTTGTTCCACTGTGGATCAGTTCCCACCTTCTGCCCAGGTATGCCCAAACTGACTTCCCAAGCAGGTGAGGTCTCTATGTTAAGAGGTAGTTCTGAATAATGAAAAATTTCCTGTCAGTGTGAAGCAGATTGGGGGTGCAATTCAATGCCAGGCCCAGAAAAGAACTCACAAACCCTCTTATAATTAGTTGTAACGGGTTTAGATCTGTCTTCAAATATGCAAATGTTTTGGCACAGCGTCTGGCCTCCCCTAGGCAGTTGGACTGTGTTCTGGCTGCTGAGGGCTGTCTGCTTGGCTTCTAGCCAGTTGCACCCCCTTTCTCCCCGTGGGTACTGTCACAACTTGAACCCTGGAAGGGGGTGGTGGTGGTGGAGAGTACAAGCTATGTAAAGGCAGCAGTGTGTTTAGGTTCCAAAATGTCTTTTCACTGAGAATTAAATGCCAAGGGTTTTAATGACCCCACGTTGGAACGGCAACCACTGATCCTGCTCCTTTAAGACCTTCATCCCCACGTGGTTCAGAGAATGGGAGTCTTCACTACAGCACAGCCTAGGCTTCTCCTGGGCCAAGGTTAGGACTCAGCCCACTATCTCACTGTCCTGTCCCAAACTCCTTTTCTGGAGCCTCCACCAAGCTCTCCCAACAGAGACCCAGGTCAGATTAGAAAGTGCTTGTTGCTGGACACTGCCAAGGGGCCCTCTGTCCTCCCCCACCCTCTGAATCTTCCGATGACTATCTTCTCACTGCTCCCTCCCCACGCACCCTGTAGCTTAGCTTCTGCCCGAGTAGGGCCTTGCTGTCTTCCACAGAGCTCACTAACACACCTTTACCTCTAGCTGGCCTGCGGTGGAGTCCGGGGGCCTGGGGCCTGGGGTGAAGGTGGACGTGAGACTGCTACACATACTGACCCTTACCTCATTTGTTCAGAATATAGAAGGACCGACCAGAGTTCAAGCCTAATTTCTTTACTTTAAAAACAACCTTATCATTGCCTTCTTTTGCAGGATTTAACCATTTTGTTTCCTTTTGAGCTGCTTTGTGTTGCTTGTTCTTTGCCAAGCGTACTCCTTTTCCAAATGTGCCACGTCTTTCATTTGCAAACGCCACTGGTGCTCTCCTTGATTGTGTTATGGCTTTGCATTTGTTTCCTTTCTCCCCATGTGTGCCTCCGTGACTTCTCTGTGGCCCCCTGTTTGCTCACCCTCTTTTGTTTATTGCAGACCACCCCTATAATGACTCGTCCTTAAGAAACCACCCTGACATGTACAGTGGTGAGTCGTGGCGGTAACCTTGGGAGTAACTTCTCCTGTCCTAACCCAGTTTGCCTAACTTGACTGATACCGTGTCATTAACTCCTGCTGGGGCAGAGCTGACGGCTGGTCAGGGCAGGTGTTAAAGGGAGACCTCAGGACGTGTCCACTAGGAGGAAGGTAGCCAGTGTGGGGGCTTGAGATGGCTCATGTGCCGGCCTCAACAGGAGGGTGTAACTGGGATAGGGCCTCAGAGAGTTCCCTGGAGGGTTTAGCAGAAGTGTTGCAGTCCGTGGTGGGTAGATGGAGAGTGTTTCAGTTACTTTTGCTTCAGTGTGATCAAAATGCCTAGAAGGAACAACTTAAAAGATGAAGGGTTTACATCGGCTCACAGTTGCAGAGAGTTTCGTTTATCATAGAGGGAAGGCATAGGAAGTAGCTCTGCGCACGCCGAAAGGAGGCTGTTAACATCACAGCAGACCAGGATGCGGAGGGTAAAGCGGGTTACCCTTGAAAGGCCCACCCTAGTGACCTTCTGCCACCAGCAAGGCCTCACTTCCTAAAGGTTCCACAGGCTCCCAAAAATAGCAACATGAGCTGGGCAAGGAGAGTTTGAAACATGAGCCTATGGGGGATACTTAGGATTCAAACTGTAACAGAGAATGCCTGAGAATAGGTGAGCCACACTTAGGAGGAAACAAGTCTGGTTCTGGATGGCAGTGTAAAAACCACAGAAAGCTTTCAGTTGTCAATTCTTTTGCATTTTCTGGGTGTGAATTGTCCACTCTGTAGGCTAGCCTCACTTCCCGGGAATACCGCTTCATAGCTAGGTCCTAGCTCTCTTTAAGGTTTATTGAGAAAATGATAGTAAGAGGCCAGCTCCAAGTTCTCTTTCTAGATAAGTGTGAATGATATTGGACCATCCATGGTCCTCAGCCCCTGTTCTTCTTCTGTCCTCTGGCAATGAGTGCCAAGCCGGTGTCACCAGCCACATTTGCAAGTCATAGATATCTCTAACTCATCCCATAGCTGCCCATTAAGTCTGATGAACAAGGGGACTGGCCATTTCCACACCTGAGCCTCTCCTTCTTGTGACTCAAGTTTGTCTTGTTTTCCCTGCTCAGCAAGGCAGCTGACCCCATCATCAGTTATGCCTCCGCTACTGAGGCTGCAGCACCCCAAGGGGGTCATCGGGGCTCAGATAAGTAAGAAATATCTGTATTGTGATGCACTTATATAAACAATAATTGGTGTCTGGAGTGGGGGATGGGACAAGGGAGGGAGAGACAGAGCTGCGAATGCTCCAGGCTGGCACCAGGCAGGGAGAACAACGCTGAGATTCCGCCAAAGTGTTTTGCTGCCCTCGGAAGCAAGGGGCCTTCTTTTTGGATTTTGGGGATTATTTGTTTTCATCATAATGGGACCAACCACTGTCATGTCAAGAGAGCTGGTGTGGAATGTGCCTTTTTAAAAAAAAAAATCGAACCCCCAAGTAACCTATTATAGGAAGTATTCCAGAAGCCATAGCATATCTGAGCTAGATGATCCCTTAGGGGCCATCTGGCCCAAACTCCTTTCCTCACATGGACTGAAATGTAGAGTTGTTTCACAGCGGCTGAATGATTCCAGCCACTTAAACCAGTTGTACCCAGAGTTCAGTATTATTATAAGAAAATGAATGAGAGTTGTGGGAACCACTCAGGACTATGAAATGAACAGAGTTCACAAGGAGACTGAGCCCCTGGTCCTCAGTCCATCGCTGGGCTGGGCTGATGAACCTGCTGGAAAGGAGGATATAAAGTCAAAATAAACGTCATGTCTGACAGTCCCAGAAAGTAAGAAGGGAAGGAAGAAAGTTCTTAAATGCAGAGAGTTGGACAAAGGGACACCATCAATGACAAATGCCCAGTGTGGCATGTCTCTTTTGAAGCAATAGGATGACCCTATCCTGATTTTTTATTTCTGATTTGCACAGCGGGTTGGCATCCTTTGAACATGGGCCAGATGCCTCCTGACCTGCTTAGTGGCAGGGGAAGCCCCTTGGGTTTCATCCAGGCTGGAGAGCAGGTGGTTTATAGTGTAGATTGTCTCAAATCAAATACAGGGCCTGCAACATACCATGGAATGATGCTGAGCAAGTCGTTTAATGCCTGTTTCTTCATCTGCCATATGGCCAGAATACCAACCTCACAGGATGGTTGGAAAGGTTAAAGAGGAGAGTAGTTTGCACATGGTTTCTAGTAGGATACTCGGCACATTATCAATGCTTAATAAATACAAGCCATCATTGGCTTTAAAGGGAAGGGTTTAGTGTGCAGTATATCTTATATAGGCCATCTGTTTCTGAAATTATAGGAGGCACAGAGAGCTTGAAGAGCCCAGGGCAGAAAGGCAGGCATGCTTGCAGGAGGAAAAGTACTCCTGAGTGAGAAGCATTATGACACATGTTGAAGAAACAAAAGCTGTCCAGGGGCTGGAGAGATGACTCAGCCTACAGGCACTTCCTTCAAAGTCTGTAGGTCTGGGTTCGATTCTCCAGTGCCCATATGAAACCAGATACACAAAGTGGCCTATGCATCTGGAGTTCATTTGCAGTGGCAAGAGGACCTGAAGTGTGCGTCCTCACTCTCTCTGTCTGCCTCTTTCTCTTTGTCTCTCTCACTCTAAGAAAATAAAAATAAATAAATAAATAAATAAATAAGCTGCCCAGATCCGGAGGACTGGGTAAGAAAAAGCTGCGGCTGGCTACTACAGGAGGGATTTGAGTTAGATTTACAAAAGGAATTTGCTAGCAGCAAGAGATATCAGATGTTTCTAGACCCAGAGCTTTTCTCGTAATCTGTGTTGTTTGGTCAGCTGTTCCTAAAGCCAGAAAGGTGGGTTGGATGCCAGGAATCCAGCCCCACTTGTCTCCGACTCTAGTTCTGAGAATCGAAGGCAGATGAGTGGTTTGAATGTAGGAGCCAGCTGCCCCCAGCAAGTTGCTTTTGGCAAAAGTCCTCATGTACATCTGATATATTGAACTGTGTTGTTCTGCTGAAAGGCAGCATCGACCTAAGGGAAAAGCTAAGCTTGTCAGCACTCTTGACAAAAGTGATGGAAGTGGGCTCATGTCCTGACATCGTATGGCTGACCCTGGAGACCTGTGAACCCTCTCTGAGCCGTAGCTTATAAGAGGCACCCTTTGGCTGGAGGTCAGGTGGGTCCATGTAGACAGCAATTCCTGGATCCATACACGTATGAGCTCAGCATCTGGAGTCTAGGGTTGCTTGATGTCAGGCTAGACCCCAACCTGAAGATCAGGAATGAATAGAAATGCATGTCCTGGGGCTCAAGAGATGGCTTAGCGGTTAAGCGCTTGCCTGTGAAGCCTAAGGACCCTGGTTCAAGGCTCGATTCCCCAGGACCCACGTTAGCCAGATGCACAAGGGGGCGCATGCCTCTGGAGTTCGTTTGCAGTGGCTGGAGGCTCTAGCACGCCCATTCTCTCTCTCTCTCTCTCTCTCTCTCTCTCTCTCTCTCTCTCTCAATCTCTCTCTGCCTCTTTCTCTGTCTGTCGCTCTCAAATAAATAAATAAAATAGACAAAAAATAATAATAACAAAAAGAAATGGGCAAGCACGTTCTGAATGCTGAACAGGGCTATCCGGTGACCTCTAAAGAGAGAGGCATTCATCTTTCATCACTTAGAATTTCATCCAGTAGTTACCTTCATCTAGGTAATTACTGGCTCCTGTGTCTCCTCCAGGGAAGGAAACGAGAAATACTGGCTTCCAAAGCCAGTGTCTAGAACCTCCCAAAGTTTTCGTACAAATTCCTCCGACACAAGCACTCAGTTTCTTCCTAACCTCCCTTTAGCTCCAGCCTTCTCATTCCTTCATGAAACCATGGGTTACCCTGACTCTTCTGCAAGCTTCCTGGGCCCCTAAGAATCCAGGTGAAGCAAATTAGAGCTTCCTGAGTCCCTCTCCAGCGTCTTCTTCCCCAACTCAGGTCTGGATTTATCAGTAGACACCAAGGCGAGATGGGGATCTTAGCTGAGATGTGAGAAGAACAGGACAGACCAGAGCAGCTCACCCCTCTGCCCTCAGAGTAAGAAATATATTCCAAAGTGGCCTGTCAGAAATACAGACAAGTGGGGTCTCCAGCTTTAGACAGAGGCCATGTAGAGTGGCACACATCACAAGTTTGGGGATGAAATAGTGCAGAATTTAAAATACGACCTTGAGCAGGCTCTTGATTTCATGGAGCCTGAATTTCCTCTGCTAAGAAGCAGAAGTGATACCCCAAAGGTTTGTTGGATTAGGCGTGCTGGTGATTGATACAGGCAGACCGCTCAGCACCATGCTTGACCCGTATAGATGTTCACCAAGCGGTGACCATAACCTATGACTTTGAAGGTATCTCATTTTTTGACAACTTGCTTGCTTTCCAGTTGTCTCTTCCTCCTTGAGATAACTCTGTGAAGGCTGGTCCGCACCCTACACACGTGGTGTCGCAATAGCTTGTTCTGGTCATACTACAGTGTCTCTCGGCGCCCAGAGCAGGGCTCTGTGCTAATTAATGGTCCTCCTCCCCAACTTCACAGCTTTGCTGATCACGTGGGCTCTGCTGCATGCTGTGGGATGAATGAAGTGTCCACAGGGCCACAGACTGATTCCAGCAGACTTTGTCCCTTTGCGGAATGAGCATGACAACTGAAATGTGACCTTTTCTATCTACATCACCACAGGGTTCACAGGTCTGGACAGACTGTCCAACCTACATGAGCCTCTGGCTCTGGAGTCTCCCTGGCCCTTATGGTGCCCAGGACTGTGTTACCTTGACTGTTTTTGGTGACTATGATGCTGGGGGTTTGGGGGGAGCTGCTGCTTTGGTGCCTGGCTTCCTTGGTACTAAGAACTGGATGCTTCTATAGGTGTAGACAGTAACCAATTAACCACATAATGGATTAACCCTTTAGTTGCTACCTCTGTATATGTGTGTGTGTGTGTGTGTGCCAATGGGACAGAGGAGGACGACAACAGAAATAGAGACAGCATATGGGGTGAATTGTTGCCTCGTTTTTGGTTCTCTTCTCTCCCTTTAACTCATTTTTCCAACAACCATTTCTTGAGTCCCTGCTTTGTGCCATGTGTGTGCCAGTAGCTCACTACCTCTATATATGTCCCAGCCTTTCTTCCCTTGACAAAAAGACAGGACGGAAGCCACCTCTGTGAGATGTTCCCCAGTGGCTGATGGGGAGAAGCTGAGCGCCTAGGACAGGAGCCTTCCCGGTCCACACAGACATTGGCTAGCCCAGCCAGCTCCCTTAGGAAGCACCAGTGCCACGGAGGAGGTGGATCCCCACCACTCAAGCCTCACTCTACCAGCACCAGTGAAACTCCAGACGAATACCTGTGTGCTCACTCCAGGCGTCTCCAAGGGCCCCTGGCGGCTCTGCCTTCCCTCCACCTCGCACTTGTCCAGCTGAGTCTGAGACTCAGCCAACCTCCAGCAGCCTCTGGCCATGTTATCTTTCATCCTTTACTGGCTTGTGTCTCTGGGCAGAGGTGCCGCCTTCAGTTTCTCTTCTGCCATGGGGTTCCTAGCTGGAAAACCCGTCCTTTCCCTACCAAGTTCCATAGAGCTGTACAAAGAGTACTGGGGAAGAGGCAAGGCTCAGGCAAGGTGGGGTCCACTCCACATGGATGCACCCAGACTGGCATGCCCCTTCCACAAGGAAACAGCCGTCCTGACCGTGTCAACCTGTGGATCACCTGGCCTTTAAAACCTGCGTGGACTGCATTGATTTCCACCTGGCTACTGGCTGTTCCAATCTAGTTGAATTGTCCATCGTCTTGTCCATCTTCGCTCTCATTTTCTCCTCCCCTTCTCATGTTCAATTAACAGCCTCCTCTCCCCTCTTCTAAAGTCATTAGTGAGAAGTCTGAATCGTCTTGGCCCCAGAGAGCTTTTCTGTGGTCTCCCTCGTTCATTCTCTCCATGTCTTTGCTAAGCCATTCCGACTTCTTGCTACATACCCACTGTTTATACGGGGCTTTGTGGCTTTATCTCAGCTCCTTGTCTTTCCTGGGACCCCAAACCATGCCTTCTCTTTCTTTCATGGCCTGCCCTGGGGTCCTAACAGTCACCCCTAGGATCACACAAGATGCTAAGGAACAGTCCCTTCACTGCTCAAACAACCTCTTCTCTGTTCCAGGGGAAGGGAGGGTTACTGGGCTCAGGGACTCTGAGAACTTCTCAGAAGACCTTTTTATAGAACCTAGAGCTTGTCACACACGTGCTGGTGGAGCTGAGGACCCCAAGCTTCCTAACACACCTCTTAATGATGCCCACTTCCTGGGGGTGGTTTGGGCTGGAAGAACCCACAGGAGGCATGATGACATTTCTCTCTAGCCTGATAGCTTTGGCTTCCCTGGGCAGGAGGCTCACAGAAAGTTTCTTCTGTCCTGTTTTCAGCCCGAGGAGTTGCCGAAAGAACGCCCAGCTTCATGTATCCCCAGGGCACCTCGAGCAGTCAGATGGTGCTCCGTGGCATGGACCTCCTGCTAGAGTGCATCGCCTCTGGGGTGTACGTACAGTCTGCACCTGCCTTCCGGCCGTTTGTCCATGCTCTGGTCTTGCCACATGTGCAGCTACAGCAGCAGCACGCTGGGAAGGGGAACAGATAGTTCTGTGAGAGAACTCTCATGTCATAACCATCCCCATCCCATGCTGGCCATCTCTGCTTCAGTACAGGAGAAAAGGAGATGGCTGGGCACCTTGCACGTGCATTAGATCACATGGGATCTTGGCTCTGTCCTCCGGGGACCCTCTCTGGCAGCATAGTCTCCTTTGACTAGAAAAGCTCAGCTCTTAGGCAACCTATACCCTCCCTCTTGGGTCCAAGTATACTTTTAAGACCCTCTAGAAGACAAGGGCCACATCCAGTGATGAACCATTTGTTTCCTGCTTGACCCCTCTACCAGACCAACACCAGACATCGCATGGTACAAGAAAGGTGGGGACCTCCCATCTGACAAGGCCAAGTTCGAGAACTTTAACAAGGCCCTGCGCATTACCAATGTCTCCGAAGAAGACTCTGGGGAGTACTTTTGCCTGGCCTCCAACAAGATGGGCAGCATCCGGCACACGATCTCGGTGAGAGTAAAGGGTACGTTGTGTGTATTTCTCATTATGATTATTTTGCCAGCCCTGAACACCTAACCACCATGACCACCCTTCCTTCTGTGGGGGGCGGGGGGGGGAGGCTGAGGGAGTGAGGAACCTCCGATGCACTGGCTAGTGGCAGTGGTGAGTTGCCACGGTGGCAGTCGCCCCCAGGTGGTGCCGACACACGCACGGGCTTGGGTATCGAGGGAAAGAGAGTCACCCTGAGTATCCCCCACCTCCCCTTGGCGCCGGGGCTCCTTCAGCAGGTAACTTTCCTCCCGCAGCCTTTTCTCTCTTTCATTTGGCATTCCTGTCTGTGCTGTGTCGTCTCCACCCTGTCTGTGTACCCGTGCATGGCACTGTGCTTCTTTTCAAGAGTGGGGAGTCACCGTGGCCATTTCCCTCAGAGCAAAAACAGCTCACCTTAGCTATTGCAGCACCAGAGCTCCTGTCTTCGTGGGTCCCATTGACGGGCTGCGGGTCACTCCTCACGGGGACGGCGAGGTCTGGGGGCAGAGCTTTCTTAGCACGCAGTCGATAGTTGACAAGCCACGTTTGTGTGTGCCACCCCTCTCTGATGGTAACAACACCTTTTAGAATCTGATCGAAATGTTCCTGTTCTCGTGGAAGAAAAAGTGGTGTACTTACAGAATTATCTATTTAATTGGAAGGAGTGGCCAGTTAAGAACTGCTATGACCAAAGATCAATGCCTAAAAGGACAAATGTAATGCTTTTCTTAAGCTGTCTATTCTGGTGACAATAGAACTCCGAAGGATCCAACCCAGGGCAATGGACTGAACCCCTGGGAATCCCCTACTGTAAACACTCATGACCTCTCAGAATGTCAGCCATTTAGCCCTTCCCTGGGGACTTTGATGTAGAAGGCCTAAAATGAGCCCCAGCCTCCTGTGTTTTAACCCCTTCGGGGGGTTCTCACAACAGCCTCTGTTCCGTGGGCTCAGCTAGAGAGACGGGTACTTGTACAGTCCTAGCCACGTGCAGCGTGAGTGCAGCAGTTGCCCTGAGCAGAAGGGCCTGGGGCTAGAAGCTGGGCTCTGCCCGTCTCGCAGGAGCCCTCCTGGCTTCTCCTGCCTGCTCCATGCCATCTAACTCCCTTGCCTCTGTCTGCCTTGTTTTCTAGCTGCTCCCTACTGGCTGGATGAGCCCAAGAACCTGATCCTGGCTCCGGGTGAGGATGGGAGACTGGTGTGCAGAGCCAACGGGAACCCTAAGCCCACTGTCCAGTGGATGGTGAACGGGGAACCGCTGCAGTGTGAGTACTGAGTAGCGGTCCCGCCTGACTTCCCCGCTCCATCCTTCCGGAGGCTTTGCTGTCCCAGAAGTGAAGGGAAGGGACAGCACATTGCTACTGTTCCCGGTGGCCTGCTTTGTGTAAGAGAAGAAGAGCTGGGGGGGCCTAGAACTCTGAGGTCAGTCCCCGTGTTTGGGGGATTTCTGCTCCTGCAGGCTTTTCTCATCGCTCTGCTTTCTGCCCCGTGACTGTCGAGCCCAGTTCAGAGTCCATGCACTGCGACTTCATCTCAGGTCTGGGCTCTGAATGATGGATGGAGCTTGGATGGTGGAGGAGAGCTCTCCTATTGTCATTGGTTATCCAAGTCCTTGTCTCTAATGAGGGACACCTGAGAGACGGAGTTATGTGACAGTGTGAAAGATAGAAGAACGAACTTCCCTGTGAGCAAGGAGGTGCACAGGGTTAGTCACTGAGGAGGAACAGACTGCGGGAAATTTTAGTCCTACCCAGATGGATGGAATAGGGATCGCCAGGTCCCCTTTGAGCTGGTGATATTAGTCTAGTATTTCATCATAGTCTATCCCCTCATTGCTTCATTCAAAGAGTCAGAGGAAATGTGAGCAGTGATGTCAACCAAACTGGGGTGAAGGAGGGCAAAGTAGATGGAAGGGACTCAGGTTGTAACTCATAGCAGCGACTGATAGAAAAAGGAGAGAGAAGCTGCCTTGGGATGCTGTGAAGGAGAAGAGCCAGGATGCAATCTCTCTCTCTCTCTCTCTCTCTCTCTCAAATAAATAAATAAAATTTTTAGATAATATATTTAGGGCAGGAGGGATGGCTTAGCAGTTAAGGTACTTGCCTGTGAAGCCTAAGGACCTAGGTTCAATTGCCCAGGACCCACGTAAGCCAGATGCACAAGGCAGTGCATGTGTCTGGAGTTTGTTTGCAGTGGTTGGGAGTCCTGGTATGCTTTTTCTTTCTCTATCTGTCTCTTTCTCTTTCTCGTCAAACAAATAAATAAATAATTTTTTAAAAAAGAGCCAGGATAGGGCTGGAGAGATGGCTTAGCTGTTAAGTGCTTGCCTGTGAATCCTAAGGACCCCGGTTCGAGGCTTGATTCCCCAGGACCCACATTAGTCAGATGCACAAGGGGGCGCACGCATCTGGAGTTCCTTTGCAGTGGCTGGAGGCCCTGGAGTGTCCATTCTGTCTCTCTCTCCCTCCCTCCCTCTCTCTCTCTCTCTCTCTCTCCCTGTTTCTCTCTCTCTGTCGTTCTCAAATAAATAAATAAAAATAACAAAAAAACGCATTTTTTTAAAAAGAGCCAGGATGAAGAAGTGCTCCGTTCTAAAGAGAGGAAGGGCTTCAGAAATTCTCAAAATTCACTATAAGACAGCTGAAAAGTGTGGAGACACGAAGGGCAGCACTGTGAAATGAAGAAGGGCACATCAGGCATAGCTGTAGCCACATGACGGATGGGAAGCAGAGACCTCATCCCCCAGGCAAGCCAGGCAGCCCCCGGGAAACACCCTCAGACCCAGCTGTGGGTTCTGCTGAGACAGTCCCTTCTTTGGCTGGAAGACAGTAGCCAGGTGCCATATTGAGAGGGAACCTACTATTTTCCTGTCTGAAAACCAGACAGGAAAACAAGTCACAAGTAGGGATCTTGAGTTTCAACCTGCCACAGCCCCAGGATGAGTGAGACACAGGCAGGCTGACAAGCTGAAAAGTGCAGGTGGCAGGTATCCCGGCCCAGGCAGCTAAGAGTGTGGGGAAGGGCAGCCTGGTCCTCAGTGGCTGAGAGCTGACTTCATCGGTTGAGGGTAACTCTGGTGTTTGATAGCCCTGAGCCTGAAGCCAGCCAGCTGTCCTCTAGGGACACCTATCTGAGGTTCACTGCTGAGGTCTAAGAACTCGGAAGTCAGGCAGACTACTGGTCACCTGTAAACACATCCCCCAGGAGGGTTTGGAAAGTATGAGGACAGCTCCTGCTGTACAGATCTCAGTTCTAGGGTTGCATTCCCCATTCCCAATGCAATTCCCAATGCTAGAATATGTTCAACCCAGGGATATAGAAACTGGGGAGGAGGGTGGAAGAGCCTATCTAGCCTGCAGGTTACAAGCTTAATGTGGACAGCAGAAGACCCTTGTATGCAAGGAAGGATGCTACTAAAGTCAAGACGGCTCTGGCAGATATCAAACATGTTCAGTATAGGGCATCACCAGCATAACCCGCAGGAAAGACAAGAGTGCATGAGTTCAATGAACCACCTCCCACCCCTAATCTGTCTGGAGGGTCCCAATTTTCAAGGGCCCAGAAAGAAGTTACTACAACACTTCTCTGTGGGTTTATTTTTTGGGGGGGGGGGGACTTTGGCTTCCTCTTTTTCTTTTTACTATACTTTTAAATTTTTTTACTTATTGATTTATTTGCAAGCAAAGAGTGAGAGACATAGAGAGAGAGAGAGACAGACAGAGAGAGAATGGTTGCACCAGGGCCTCCAGCCACTGCAAACAAACTCCAGACGCATGTGTTCCTTGTGCATTTGGCTTACATGGGTCCTGGGGAATCAAACCTGGGTCCTTTGGCTTCACAGGCAAATGCCTTAACCGTTAAGCCATTTCTCCAGCTCCTTTCTACTATAGTTTTAATGGTATTTTTACTTTAGCTTATTTGTTAAAGATTTTGTGATTTTTGTTTTTGTTTTTTGTTTTTTTGAGATAGGGTCTCACTCTGGCCCAGGCTGACCTGGAATTCACTATGTAGTCTCAGGGTGGCCTCAAAATCATAGTGAATGTTCTACCTCTGCCTCCCAAGTGTTGGGATTAAAGGCGTGCAACAACATGCCCAGCTCAATTTTTTTAAGTTTTTTTTTTAATTCCCCTTATTACATTTATCTAATTGTGTTTATATGTATTTGTTTCATTTTTGGCCAATCTGTTTCCCTTTTTAAAATATTTATTTACTTATTTGTTTATTTGAGAGTGAAAAAGAGGCAGATAGGGAGAGAGAGAGAAAGAGAGAGAGAGAGAAAATGGGTGTGCCAGGGCCTCTAGCCACTGCAAATGAACTGCAGACACATGACCACCTTATACGTCTATCTGGCTTTACATAGGTCGTGGAAAATCAAACTCAGGTCCTTAGACTTTGCAGGAAAGTACGTTAACTGCTGAGCCATCTCTCCAGCCTTGTTTCCCTTCTTAACCCTTTGTATTTGTTCTTCTTTTCTTTTTATCATAGTTTTACTGTAAATTTATATGTCTTCTTTTTCTTAAATAAAGTCTTTTATGTTAGTTTCTTTCTTTTTATCTTTTTTGGTTTTTTAAGGTAGGATCTCACTCTAGCCCTCGCTGACCTGGAATTCACTATGTAGTCCTTAGTCTAGCCTTGAGCTCACAGCAATCCTCGTACCTCTGCCTCTCAAATGTTGGGATTAAAGGTACACGTCACCAGGCCCGGCTATATTGTTTTTTATTCTTCTTACATTAATCTCATCTAGTTTACAGATTTTTCTCATCATCAGGCAATCTTTTATTCACTTACTATTTCTTCCTCTTTTTTCTTGCCCTTCATAATGTTTTTCTCCACTCTTCTTTCCCTCTACTTAACCTTGCTTATCTTGCATTACTGCCCTTTCCCTGACCCCTTCCTTTATCTCCCTCATGCACTATTTCTACACGAACCCTAAATGAGGTTTAGCTTCATAGTGCTTGCTATCTTCCTGTTGCCTGTTTCCGTTCTATGCTCATTGGTCTAATGGGCTTTAATCAATGTTCCATGTGTTTCTACATCTTATTTGGCTTGGTGGCATTGTTGACACAGTAGTTGGTTTTCTCTTCTCCGAATGGTACTTGGGATTGACCTTTCAAAAGCTCAAGAAGAGGGCTGGAGAGATGGTTTAGCAGTTAAGGCATTTGCCTGCAAAGCCAAAGGACCCAGGTTCAGTTCCCCAGAACCCATGTAAGCCAGATGCACAAAGTAGCACATGCATCTGGAGTTCGTTGGCAGCAGCTGAAGACCCTGGCACACCCATTTTCTCTCTCTCTGTTAAATAAAATAAAAAGTTATTTTTTAAAAAGCTCACAAAGATACCTAAATAAAATTGAGATTTCCAGCTGGGCGTGGTGGCACACGCCTTTAATCCCAGCACTTGGGAGGCAGAGGTAGGAGAATCATCTTGAGTTCAAGGTCTCCCTGAGAATACAGAGTGAATTCCAGGTCAGCCTGGGCTAGAGCAAGACCCTACCTTGAAAATTCAAGAAAAAAAAAATTGAGATTCCCAAACCAACATATGTGTAAGTCACAGCACAGAAACGCAAACAAGCAAGGCAGCAAAACTTCTCCAAAAGACCAGTGTTCCTCACTACTGAAGATCCTAAAGATAGGACATGACAGGTGACAAATTCAGAAGTTTATTTGCAAAAATGATTAGTTCATCTCAAAAAGGATTGAAACCAACAGATGAATGAGGTAAGGTAATTAACCCAGGACCTGGAGAAGAAGGTCAACAAAATGAATGAGAAAATCAGCACTATGTATGAAAAAATCAGCAACACGGAATAGCAAGAGACCAAACCGAACTCTCTCTGGGGTAGAAGGAGGAGCTGAGATGAAAACTAAAGGTACAGCAAATCTATTCAGTGTAATTATAGCCGAAAACTTCCCAAATCTAGTATAAAATATGAACATCTAAGCACAAGAAGTACTGAGAATCCCAAACAGTCATGACAGGAGAACTTCTCCATGACACATTATAGTCAAGATGCCAAAAATACAAAACAAACAGTATTAAAAATTGTAAGAGCTGGATGTGGTGGTGCATGCCTTTTATACCAACACTAAATAGGCAAAGGTGAGGGGATCACTGTGAGTTCGAGGCCACCCTGAGACTACATAGTGAATTCCAGGTCAGCCTGGGCTAGAGCGAGACCCTACCTCAAAAAAAAAAAAAAAAACTATAATAGAAAAATTTCAACTTACTTACATCAGAATAACATCAGACCTCAACATAACCCTAAGAACAAGAAAGCACGGAGTGACATACTTCAAGCCTGAAAGTAAATAACTACTAACCAAGAATGCAGCTGGTGTTTCTCAAAATTGATGGGGAGAGAAATAAGGATATTTTAAGACAAACACTAATAAAATTAATTAATAACCACCAAGCCAGCACTAAAGAAGATACCTGAAATCCTAAACATCAAAGAGAAAGACAATCTCACCCAAGAAAGCACTAACGTCCTTGAGTGGAATAGATCAGTAAAGAACTCAGCCAGAATGCATCATCTTGAGCACAGCAAGCTAGGAACCCCTAAAATGAATAGAGGATAAGAAAGAACTAACAATAACCCCAACTAACCAGAAACTTAACCAATAAGATGACAAGAATCAGTGGATCTCTCAATGTAAATGCCCTCAACTCAGCAGTCAGGATTTTTATTTGTATTTTTGTTGTTGTGTTTTGAGGTAGGATCTTCACTCTAGCCCAGGTTGACCTGGAATTCACTCTGTAGTGTCAGGCTGGCCTTGAACTTACAGAGATCCTCCTATCTCTGCCTCTCAAGGGCTGGGATTAAAGGCATGCCACCACAGCTCTTGGATTTTCAAAGACAAGATCCAACTGGGCTGCAAATGTCTGCAGAGTACACATTCTTCTAAATAGTCCATGAACTTTTCGCTAAAATAGATCACATCTTTGGCCACAAAGCAAGTCTTAACAATACAAAATAACTGAAATAATTTCCTGTATGTTATCAGATAATAATAGTATAACTAGAAATCAGTAACAAGAGAAATCACAAAAACTACACAAATGTGTAGAATTTGAGTGATATATTCGTGAATGGACAGTGGGTTATTGAATCAATTTGGGAGGAAATGAAAAAATTGTTAGGATCAAATGAAAATAAAAGAAAGGAAGGAAGAAGGAAGGAAGGAAGGAAGAAGAAAGAAAGAAAGAAAAAAAGAAAGAAAGAAAAAAGAAAGAAAACTATAAGGCCAAGTGTGGAGCCTCACACCTGTAATCCCAACACTCAGGCGACTGTGAAAGGAGGATCACTATAACTTTATGGGCAGCTTGGGCACCATTCTAGGCTATAGAAAAACCTTGTCAAAAAAAATTTTAAAAGGGTTGGAGGGATGGCTTAGCAATTAAGGGGTTTGCCTGCAAATCCTAAGGACCCAAGTTCAATTCCCCAGGACCCACGCTAGCCAGATGCACAAGGGGGCGCATATGTCTGGAGTTCGTCTGCAGTGGCTGGAGGTCCTGGCACACCCATTCTTTCTATCTGTCTCTCTGTCTAAATAAAAATAAAATATTAAAAAAATAAAATAAAATAAGTATAGACCAACTTCCCTGAAAAACTATCAATAAAAATTAAAATTATAAGTTGAATTCATGAACACATTAAGATGATCATACATCATGATCAAGTTGCTTTCATACCGGGGATGCAAGTTGGTTTAACATCTAGAAATAGACTTATAGGCAGAAATCACATGGTCATCCTAATTAGTACAGAGAAGGCCCTTGACAAAATTCAGTGCCCCTTCATGAAGAAACTAGGGATAGAAAGAACATACCTCAACATGGTGGAGTGTACATGCAGCAGATCTATAACCAACACAACAACAGGGAGAAAAACTGAAGGCATTTCTACTAAATTAGGAATGAAACAGTGGTATCTATTCCTTCACTCTTATTTCATATATTCCTTGAAGTCTTAACTAGAGCAACAGGACAAAGACAGAGACAGAAGACAAATAGGAAAGGAAGAAGTCATCTTACTCCTGTTTACAGATGACATGAACCTATACCTAAAAGACCCTTAAACCAGAAAACTCATCCAGCAAAGTAGCAGGATACAAAATCAACGTACAATAATTAGTAGCTTTCTTATATAGCAATGAAAAGAATTGCTGAAAAAGAAATCAGGAAAAAAAGTTTCATTTACAAAACATTCAAAAAGCATACCTAGAAATAAACTTAATCAAGAAGGTAAAGCATTTCTACAATGAAAATGTTAAAACACTGAAGAAAAAAAATTAAAGAACCGACGTACCCCTTTAATTCTAGCACTCAGGAGATAGAGGTAGGAGGATCACTGTGAGTTCAAGGTGAGCCTGGGACTATGGAGTAGGTACAACCTCGAGTGAGACACTAACTCAGAAGGAAAAGGAAAGAAATTAAAGAGTACACTAGAAAATGGAAAGACCGGGCTGGAGAAGCTTAGGGGTTAAGGCACTTGCCTGAGAAGCCTAAAGACCCATGTTCAACTCTCCAGGTTCTTTGTAAGCCAGACACACAAGGTGACGCAAGCACACAAGGCCACACTTGCGCACAAGGTGGCACACATGTCTGGAGTTCATTTGCATTGGCTGGAGGTCCTGGTGCACCAATTCTCTCTCTCTCTCTCCCTCTCTCTCTCTCTCTTTCTCTCTCTCTCTCTCACATAAAGTAAATAATAATAATAATAGTTAATGAATTGAAATAATAATAATAAATAATTAATTTAATTAAAATTTTTAAAAGAAAATGGAAAAACCTCCTGTGCTCATGAGTTGGTATAATTAATATTGTAAAAATAGCTATATTACCATGGGCTGGAGAGATAGCTTAGCGGTTATGCACTTGCCTGTGAAGCCTAAGGACCCCGGTTCGAGGCTCAATTCCCCAGGACCCACATTAGCCAGATGCACAAGGGGGCGCACATGTCTGGAGTTCATCTGCAGTGGCTGGAGGCCCTGGTGCGCCCATTCTCTCTCTCTCTATCTGCCTCTTTCTCTCTGTCTGTTACTCTTAAATAAATAAACAAAAATAATTTTAAAAATAGCCATATTACCAAAGGCAATGCACTAATTAAACTCAGTCCCCATCAAAATTCCAGTGGCATTCTTCACAGAACTAGCAAAACAATCCTAAAATGAATGTGGAAGCACTGAAGACCACAGATAGCCAAAGCAGTCCTGGGCAGGAAGAGCACTGCTGGAGGAACAGCAATACCTGGCTTTGAATTGTACTTCAGGGCCATAGTAACAAAAGAAGTGTGCTTCCGCCACACAGATCAGTAGGCCGACATCGAAGAAGACCAGATATAAATCTACACAGCTACAGCCACCTAATTTTTTGACAAAGGTGCCCAAAACATGCATTAAAAGAAAGATAGCCTGTTTAACAAATGGTGCTGGGAAAACCAGATGTCCAGGCATAGAAGAATGAAAGTAGATACATATCTCTCACTCTGCTTTAAAAAAAAAAAAATCAATGACCTTAATGTAAGACCTGGAACTTTGAAACTCCTAAGGGAAAACACTTCAAGATATAGGCAAGTAGTTTCTATAAAAGACTCCAATCGCTCAGAAAATAACCCTTAAAAAATTGACAAATAGGATCGCATGAAACTTTAAAAGCTTCTGCACAGCAAAAGAAAACAGCAGAGTCAAGAGACAGTCTACAGGAGCTCTAGTATAAAATCTTTGCCAACTACAAATCTGATAGGACTGACATTTAGGATCTATGAAGAACTCCAAAAATTAAGCACCTCCCCCCCAAAATAAATTATCCAATCAATAAATGGACAAATTAACTGAAGAGACAGTTATCAAAAGAAGAAATACAAATGTTCAATAAATGTTTGAAAAAATACTCATCATCAAGCTATAGAGGTGGCTCAGCGGGCAAAATGCTTGCTGCACAAGCATGGGGACCTGAGTTTGGATCCCCAGCACCCGCATAAAAACTCTAGGTGTGATGATGCACATCTGCAATCCCAGTGCTGGGGAGACAGAGACAAACAGATCCTTGCGGATTACTGGGTAGCTAGTCTAGCTGAATCTGTGAGCTCCGGGTTTAGTGAGAGACTGTGTCTCAGAAAAATAAGGTGGAGTGACTGAAGAGGCCACCTAACAGCAAGCTGTGACCTCCACACACATGGATGCACACATGCACACACACACCAATACACATAGACATACACCACATGTACACAAGCACACATACGGGTACATGCACCTATATGCACATACACACACATACATGAATACACATAGACACCACACACGCATATATACACACACCAAAAAATAAAATACTAATAAAAAATTTTAAAATATTCAGCATTCTTATCCTTCAGGAAATTGTGAATTAAAACTACGGTCAAAATGGCTACCATCAAGAAAACAAATAGCAACCCGTGCTGGCAAGAATGTGGGAAAAGAGGAACCTTTATAAACCGCTGCTGGGACTGTACACTGGTACAGCCACTATGGAAACCAGTATGGAGATGCCTCAAACACCTGAAAATAGAGGCTGGGGAGATGGCTCAGCAGTTAAGGCATTTGCCTATAAAGCCCAGTGACCTGGGTTTGATTCTCCAGTACCTACGTAAGCCAGATGCACAAGGTGCCCAATGCATCTGGAGTTCATTTGCAGTGGCTAGAGGCTCTGGCGCACCCATACTCTCTGTCTGTATCTCTCTGTTTGCAAATAAATTAATAAAATAAAACAATATATATATTTTTAAAAACTAAAAAGAGAACTGCCACGTAGGATTGGGGAGATGTGTCAGTGGATAAAGCACTTGCCACGCAAGTGTGAGTGCCCAAATATAAAAGGTTGATGGCTTAGCAGTAGCAGGTGCTTGCTTGCAAAATCTACTAGTCTGGGCCTCAATTTTCCAGCACCCACATAAAGCCAAACACAGAGACACAAAAAATAGCTTACATATCTGGTGTTGGGTTTTTTTTTTTGTTTTTTGCAGTAGCGTGAGACCCTAGCATGCCCCCCCCCCGACTTTTAAGCAAATAAATGAAAGGCTGGATGCTGTGGTGGGTGCCTATAACCCAAGCACACATCTATAGTGAGATGGTGTGGTGGTTTGAATAGAATAGATGGCCCCAATATATTCAGTTGTTTATTTGTTTGTAGTTTGCATCTCTAGCCACCTGGCTGGAGTCAGTCAGTGCCATTGTGTGGATCTTAAGGTGTGGTGGTGGGTTTCAGGTTTCAACCTAAAGATATGCAAAGTGTGCCTAGCTGGAGTTCCTGAAGTGTCCTGTGCTGTGTGGCTTTTAGGCTTGTACTTCTCTCTCTGCTTGGTCCTGTGAAAGCAGGCCAGTTTCTTCTGCTTTTATGGAACTTCCCCTGGATCTGTAAGCTTCAATAAATCCCTTCCTCCATAACTGTGTCTGGTCTGGAAGTTCATCTCAGCGAACCTGAAGCTGTCTGCTACAGATGGGAAGCCGAGACAACAGAATGTCCTGAAAGCTCATGGCCACACGGCCAGTTAGCTCAGCAAATGCAGCAGTGAACCAAAAGACACTCTGCCTCAAACAAAGTGGGAGGCAAGGACCAAGACCCAAAGTTGTCTGATGACCTCCACATACCCAGTATGACACACATACACACACCACCACCACCACCACCACCACCACACACACACACACACACACACACACACAATCCATCAGTTCCCCTTCTGGGTATATACCCTAAGGAATCCAAGTCAGCGTACCACGTAGATACTTGCATATTAATTCCTGCACTATTTATAATAGCCACCCTATGAAGCCAGTCTAACTTTCCATTTATGGATGAATGGATGGAGAGAATGTGGTACATCTACACCATGACATTTTGTTCAGCCATAAAGAAGAATGAAATTATGCTATTATGCTATTGGCAAGAAAGTGGTTAGAACTAGATATCATCATGTTAAGTGAACTAAGCCAGGCTCAGAAAGACAACTATTGTATGTTTTCTCTCGTGTGTAGAATATAGAGTTTAATGAATGTTTTATTTATATAAATGACATGAATGCAGAAAGAGAGCTGTGAAAGAAGAGAAAGAGGTCTAAAGAGGTGAGAGAACAAGAGAGGTCAGTGGAAGGGGAAGAAAGAATATTGTATGTCTCCTCTTACATGCAAAGTCTAGATTTTACAAACTTAGCTATATACACTCATGTATACGTGTGTGTGTGTGTGTGTGTGAGAGAGAGAGAGAGGAAAGCAGAAAGGAGACTATTTGGGGATAAGGAGGACGAGCAGGGTGTTGAGACAGGAGAGTGTGGTGGGGGGAAGAATATGAGCAGGGTACAGTGAATATATGAATGAACATGTCTTAATGAAACCCATTATTCTGTATGCTCACTTAAAACTTGATTGGGGGCTGGAGCGATGGCTTAGTGGTTAAGGCGTTTGCCTGCAAAGCCAAAGGATCCCAGTTTGATTCTCCAGGACCCACGTAAGCCAGATGCACAAGGGGGCGCATGCATCTGGAGTTCGTTTGCAGTGGCTGGAGGCCCCAGCTTGCCCATTCTCTCTCTCTCTCTCTGCCTCTTTCTCTCTGTCAAAATAACTAAATAAATAATATATACATATATTTTTAAAAACCTGACTGGAAAAAAGAAGAGACAGACAGACAGGCAAAGGGTAGGGGAGGGCACCTTCTTAGACCTTCACTGTGCTAAATGCTGTGTCTTTGTTGGCTCAGACCAAGCTGGTGAGGAAAATGGGCTCTAATCAGCTCAGTGAATTAATCACACAAGGACACAGGGCTGGTGGGCAAGGGAGGCTGTGGACTGCAACACTCCCGCTCTAGCCAGACCGAACCTTTGCCTTTTACCCCACCATGAACAGAGACGTGGCAGCCTGCGAGCCGCAGTTCTCTGTCCTTACAGACTCAGGGAGCCGCAGGCCAGTGGCAGCACACCTGACTGCACCATTCAGTAGATGTAGCCCAGGGCCGGCAGACGATCCCTGGGCTTGGGAAGGTCACCTGTCACTCTTTGCAGGGAGCATCTAAGGAGAGTGGCTGGCAAGGAAATCGCGTTCATGAAATTTGTCGGGAAGGAGGTGTTCAGGTCGGTGGCGCCGCCTTTCTTGGTGCCTTTTTGCTGAGTGGGTCCCAGAGTGGACGATAAGATGCTGAGCGAATCTTCTTTTACCTTCTGCCAGGCCCCAAGTCACTGCTGAATGCCGCCCGCGAGGCCAGACTCCCACTTCCCCTGTGGGTTTCAGTGATCCTGAATGATCTCGTGGCCTCTGCAAGCTCAAGTCCAGTGACTGCTCTTACATTTCTAGAAAACTTTTACTTGACAGCTAATTATCATTTACTTAGCTTATTCCTTAGAGTGGGGAGAGGTGCGTGACGTTTTCCGAGACATGTGTTACTTGGTTTGCCCCAGGTCCCAGAGTGGTGCGTAGACAGGCCAAGACCAGCTACTCCCATCCTCTGCCATCTGCACCCAGAGCCAGCAGTAGGGGGAGAACCGTGGGCAGGAACGGCCTCTCTGTGTGGGCTACATTTCTTGGGAAGACCTTTGAGCAAGTGTGAGGAGTCTCAGCTTGCTTCAGGCTTAGGCTTACAGGCTCAGCTTTGAGTGTGTGGATAGGCTGTGTTGGAAGGTGAGAAGATGGTGGGTTTGGGCCATTTAGATATTGCTGTGTCCTTTTCAATGTGCATCGGATCAAATGCTCAGAATTCCTTGATGTGGTGGCTAATACTTGTAATTCTAGCATGCAGGAGACTGAGGCAGGAGGATTGCCATGAGCTCAGGGCCCGCTTGAGTTAAATAGTGAATTCCTAAGCTACATAGCAAGATCCTGTCTTAAAAATTAATTGATTTAATTACAATAATAACGGCAGTATTTCTGGGCCTTCTGCTAATCACTTTACATATGTATGAAAAACCTGGTTGTCTTCACAAAAATTTCAGAAGGTGATATCATTCTTGTCCTATAGACCAGGAACTGAAGGGGACAGGGTTTGAACAATGCCGGTGGGTGATGTGCTTAGATTTCTGTTCCCAAAACTCGTGTCTTCAACCACACTGCCCAGCTACTCGGGTTGAGCAGGGATTCATATTCCCATCAAATAGAGTGAGAAACAAACTCCCGTGAGGCCCAGGTCACATGGTTTAGCAGTGCTCAGTACAAAGCTGGGTCTCCCAGGACCCACCCAGTATTGCTTCTTCCATAGAACACTGGTCACCCCGGGGACTCCTGGCCTAGAGCCCCATGTGCCCTTCATTGTGCCCAGCTCCATTTCTTCTGAGAAGCACCTCTTTCTCACCTGTAGCAGCACCACCGAACCCAAACCGTGAGGTGGCCGGTGACACCATCATCTTCCGGGACACCCAGATCAGCAGCAGGGCCGTGTATCAGTGCAACACATCCAACGAACATGGCTACCTGCTGGCCAATGCCTTCGTCAGTGTGCTCGGTGAGCATACCCTCACATCGGTCTCCCCTCTGGCTGTCTGCAGCGGGGCCTCCCTGGGGTGTGGTCACGGGCAGGATGAGGGAAGTGTGGATACTGAAGATGAGGTTTGTAGGAAAGATGCAAGGTTTGAACTCCACCAAGCCAGAGGAGCACAGAGTTAATAATCGCATCAGAAAAGTTGGGTAGGAAGTTGTCTGAGCATGTTTGCCACACTCGCTGGGCAGGGAGAGGGCAGTAGGAACTGGTAGCTATGAGATACCTCAGGGATGTGGAGGGGAGGTGCCAGAGCCTATGGGATAATTTGGAAGAAGAAGAAAAAAAAAAAAAAACCTTTGCAATAGCTGGACTGAATGTAGGGCAGGCAAGGGAGAGCGGATGGATAAGTGTACCCCGCCTCACCTACACTGCAGAGGCTTTGAGAAGGAAGGCGAGCAGATGGGTGAGGTGTCTGGCTACTGTAAACAGAAGTCATGCAGTGATAAGACCAGAAAGGAAGGAATGGAAATGTCTTTGCACTTTGCACCCAAATTGGCTCTCTGGGGGTTTCAGATGTGCCGCCTCGGATGCTCTCACCCCGGAACCAGCTCATCAGGGTTATCTTGTACAACCGGACACGGCTAGACTGCCCCTTCTTCGGCTCTCCCATTCCCACACTCCGATGGTAAGTCCCAAGAGACCAGACCTTCCCCGGAAGGGGTCACCTCTTCACTTTCCTGGCCTGTAATTGACATTCAGCAAGACCCAGGAACCTTCAAGAGTCAAAGTTGGTCGTCTCAATGAACCCCCGTAGTTTACAGAAGCTCAAAGACGCGCCCCAGAGCCACCTAGTGGTTCTAAGCAGAGCCTGCAAGGCTTAGTGCTCCCGGCAGGGGCCTCTTTCCCCGGTCCCCACGGTCTCTGCTGCTGCCCAGCTCTCAGGCCAGACCTTTCTCAGTGTGCTGTGTTCGGCTGCTCTGTTGTGAGGTTTAAGAATGGGCAAGGAAGCAACCTGGATGGTGGCAACTACCATGTCTACGAGAACGGCAGTCTGGAAATCAAGATGATCCGCAAAGAGGACCAAGGCATCTACACCTGTGTGGCCACCAACATTCTCGGCAAGGCTGAGAACCAAGTCCGCCTGGAGGTCAAAGGTAAACAAGGGGGTTCCCAGGCAAGAGTTCAGATGGGGCAAGAGATCCATGCTCACAGGGGTCCATAGGCATCCGTCTCTTTGGAAATGCCCCTGACTGATGTCTGATCCTGGTGGGCTCCTCCACACGCACGGGCCCATCCTCCCTGGATGTCAGGAACACCCAGACAGCTTCTCATTAACTTGATCCAAAGGGAATGATGAAGGAAACTTGCTGTCCACCCACCTCCTTACCACCACCCCCATCCTATTTTTCAGACAGAGGAGAACTATTTGGGAATAATATACTATTTTGATTCCCCACCACATGAAAACTCTTCTCCATTCTTACAATTGTACACCATGTCTGCCATCTCAAGGTCAGGCATGTCACATTGTATGGCCACATGGGGGTGGTGGACGGAAAGGAGGTCAATGGCCAGCTCTCTGGATATCTCCACAGACCCCACCAGGATCTACCGGATGCCTGAGGACCAGGTGGCCAAGAAGGGCACCACCGTGCAGCTGGAGTGTCGCGTGAAGCACGACCCCTCCCTGAGGCTCACCGTCTCCTGGCTGAAAGACGACGAGCCTCTCCACATTGGAAACAGGTTTCTGGTCTCCTTCCTTGCAATGTGCTGCCTATCTAGCAGGGCAATTGATCCTTGCTCTTGGTTCCATGCATGTCACCAAGGAGCTGCCAGGAGAGGGTGATGGCCTCGGTGACCCCCCCCCCTTCCAGGAACATCCCCACATACCATTCTATGCTCTCCTTACACTCTTTTCTTACCTTTCTTCTCTCTTCATTTTTCTCTCCCTCTGTTCTTTTCCATCATCTTTTTTCTCTTCCTTGCCTTTCTCTTCTATCCATCCAGTCCTGCTTGCAATGCTCCTGGTGACCGGTAGAGGGCAGAGCTGGCCCTATCCACCTCACTGTAGTTTCTGCTGGTTCTCAGGCTTCTGGATGCTTTCACTGTGTCCGGGCTACATCTCTGGCACCCTAGCTCTGATTTTACTGGTGTAGAGGTAGGACATGGGTGCTGACAGTGTTTAAAAGTTCCCTGGGTGTTTCTAATTTGCACTCAGGATTGAGAACCACTGATCCCAAACTCCCTCCCCAGGGCTTCCTTTGCTGTTCCTCTTCCAGGCCCTGAGATGCCAACCATTTCCAGCCACATACAGATACTTTGGGGGGGGGGTCGGGGGCTGAACACTGTGAATGGACACAGGCACTCATTACCTGTTGGCACTGGCAGATTTTCGATACTGCACAGCTGTGGGGTGAGCTTTCCCCCTCTAGCGGAGACAGGTTAGAGGAGCCTGGGGACAGATCTCACAAGTCTGGAGCATGGGAGCTGCCTTGGAAAGAGGAGTCGTAGTGCCCTAGTCTGGGAGACGTGCACAGCTGGGGAACAGCTCCGAGATGGGCAGGGTGAACTTTCAGGGTTGCTCGAGCTCCACCTGCCCTCTTCCTCTGCATCAAGCCAGAGCATTGAGATGGCACCTCACACCCCTGAGGGGAGCCATGGCTGTGCCCATCCTGGCTCTGCCACTTCTCTCTTCTACCATCCCCCTGTCGGGAGGAAGCAGCGGCTGTGCCAGGCACCTGCCAACCCCAGCCTGGCACCTTGCAGGATGAAGAAGGAAGACGACTCCCTGACCATCTTTGGCGTGGCAGAACGGGACCAAGGCAGTTACACGTGCATGGCCAGCACCGAGCTGGACCAAGACCTGGCCAAGGCCTACCTCACCGTGCTAGGTAACCACACTAGTGCTGGTGACCCTTCTTTCCACTCCCCAGCGGCTGGAGCGGCCTTAGGTGGACCCTGGCTGCTTCCCGGGTGCGATGCCTTGTAGTCAGCAGCCGTCATGCACGGTGACCTCTCTGGGGTTAGGAAGCTGCCCACTCTCAGACCAAGCTGTGCGGGATGGTTTGGGGCTCACTTTCCAGAGTAGGATCATTGACCTCCCCATTCCAAGCCTAAGGGTGCAAAGTGACAGAGAGAGCGTGGAGGGACCTCTGCCTACAGTCCTCTTTCCTCCTTTCCATCTACATCCATTCTACCTAGGTGACTAAAGGCCCCCAGCCACAATGCTAGATCAAGTTTTATCTTTGTCCAACCTCCACCAGGCCTTCCTCCCTTCCCACATGCTCCTGCTTTTGGAGACATTTCAGTGTGCGACACACTGAGCAAGGCGATCCTTTCTCTTCCTGACCCTGTGTCTGAATATTAAGCCATCCAATCAGAGGGGAAGGTGGCTGTCCCTGCGTCACCTCTGTTCTCTGTCTCCTGCCCCCCTGCAGTGGAGGGCACACTGGCTTGCCATGGTGGGCCCAGGTATATTAGCAGTACAACGTGGAGAGGGAACCAGAGACCCTGCCCCAGGCCTTGGAGGAAACTAGGCATCTCTGGGAGGTGGGGCTCTCTGAGGGATCCAGGGAGGGTCTACTTTGCCTGGGGCACCACAGCCCAGGGACTTCTGGCTAAGCCTTGCTGCCTATCAGAACCCCTTTAACCTCAATAACGTGCTAACCTGGATAACCCATCTTACCTTTGCAGCTGATCAGGCCGCTCCAACTAACCGTTTGGCTGCCCTGCCCAAAGGTAATTGATACTAATCACAGGCCCTGGCCAGGGCTCTCTCTAAGTACCCGGGGTGGAATCTTGAGGAGAAAGATGCCTCAGGAGAGGACTGCACACTGCAGGCAGGTGGGCAGCCCTCTCCATGCCCCACTACACGTGACTTCCTCTCAGGTGCCCACGGCCACCTGCCTCCCTGAGCCATATCCCAGCCCTGCAGACTGAGCACAGGAGTTCTGGGCTTCTGTCCCTCCCCCCATTGTTTGCCCTCCACCACACACCCCTGCTGTTCCCCCAGCTCTCCTCAGAAGTGCTAAGGGCTGGTCAGGAAAGCTATAGACCCATCATTTTACAGACTCCCACATCTGTTACTAGCTGTGTACAATTTCCAGTTTCCACACCCCCCAATATGAGCTCGCACGACTCGCTTTCCAGGTCCTTCTAGTAGCCAGCCAAATTGTAGAGATAGCTGGTTACCCCTTCCTATGGCTAGATGAACTTCCCTTCAGGTCAGGACAGTACTAACACTGGCTAGAGCTGTCCCAGGGAGATTAGAGTCCCCAAAAGTTGTCTCCCTCACCCCTGTAGGGATGCCCTTTCTGTCCTGCGCCTATCACTGAAATTTCTAGACTAAATCTGTTTCCCATCTGGCCTATTCTTTGTATCTTCCCCATTTTCTTCATCTATCTGCCTGCTCAGCTCAGACCCCTGCCAGGCTCTGGTGCGTTCCGAGCCCTGGCACACAGAGTAAAAGGCAGTTGTCATGAGAGTCTGACACAGAGCCCTGTGCCTCTTCCTCGGCTTCTCCGAGTGGAGCAGGGCTGGGGGAAAGCTTCAGCCTTACTCCGCAGGCTCTGAAAGGTCCGCAGGAACAGAGTGGATGGCCCAGTTCTCTCTTGCCCTGCCTGCTCCTTTGTGTTTCCTTGTTCCATGTCCTTTGATAATCTTTATCTCCCTTGTTCCCTGGAGGTGTGGGGGTAGTCCCTGCACTGGCCCTCCAGGGTAGACTGGGGTTGGTTCCTGCTGGTGGTGGACAACCCCAGGGACTTGTCCAGGACAGGTGCCACCCCACAGAGAAGGACTGGCTTAACTCTGCTTGCCTGCGTGGTGACTTCTCCCTCTGCTGCCAGGGCGTCCAGAGCGACCCCGGGACCTGGAGCTCACTGACTTGGCTGAAAGGAGCGTGAGGCTGACCTGGATCCCAGGGGATGATAACAACAGTCCCATCACAGGTCAGCTTACAAAGAGGACTGGTAACAGCCTGGAGCGGGCCCTCCTTGGTGTCTGCTCCCAACTCTGCCCCTCTAGACACATGCACAGAAGCCTCGGTCCCCTCCTGTATCCAGGGAGGACTTCTCCGTGTGCCACTGTCAACTGAAGGAAGATTATCGAAATGAACGGACACTAAGGAGGGCATATTTCTGGATCAGGACTTTGTGACTGAGCTCCTGAAACAGCTCTGTTCCCTTTGTCCACTCAGACTACGTTGTCCAGTTTGAAGAGGACCAGTTCCAACCAGGGGTCTGGCATGATCACTCCAAGTTCCCAGGCAGTGTCAATTCAGCTGTCCTCCAGCTGTCCCCGTACGTCAACTACCAGTTCCGGGTCATCGCTGTCAACGAGGTTGGGAGCAGCCACCCCAGCCTCCCATCTGAGCGCTACCGAACCAGCGGAGCACGTGAGTACTTGAGCTGCCCCAGGCTCCCCGAGTTCACACCGACTCCCCCCAGCTCCCAGCCACAGGAACTTGGGCAATTTACCTACCTCTTTAGGGCCTGGGTTCCTCACCTGTGTAACAGAATAGTAATGACATTCTACAGGCTCCTGTTTGGACATACATGTCAGCTACTTACTGCGATGCCTGGCACATAAGAAATTGGCAATAAATATTAACTGCCATTTTATTATTGTCAATGATTCTTGATTATCTGATTAAAAGGGGAGAGCTATGGCAAAGGTGTACAGATATATATATATATATAATCATATATATAATATTATATATATATATATAATCTGGTCTTACATTGGATTTCTTTTCCCAAAACACTTGGATAATGTTTACATTTCTGAGCTCACACCAGCTCCTAGAGGAGGGAATGCCTCCCCTAAAACATTAAACAGATAAGCCAGCATGGTGTGAAACGTACTTAGCAGACCGTCTATGAAGGAGAGGATTGTCCATGTGGTGTTGGCACATTGAAAAGCCTCAGGATAAGTGCTGTCTGGTAAAGGATTGAAATGTAAAGGGAATTAACCCTGCTTTGGGGATTTAAGTTTCAGCCAGGAGTACATATGCTCAGGAGAAAAAGAGAGTGAGTTCATTAAATAGCGATTCTGAGAAGAGCCAGCACAAGGAAGGGGGCCAGTCTGGTGGGAAGGAGACGGATTTCTTCCCGCGCCCTGGTAAGGCACAGATGGGACTTCCACTTTGTGTCTGTTTGGATTCCAGCCCCTGAGTCCAATCCTGGTGATGTGAAGGGGGAGGGGACGAGGAAGAACAACATGGAGATCACATGGACGGTAAGGGTCCCTCCCCACCCCAGCCTGCACCAAGGTGCTCACCTGGTACTGGACACCTGGGAGCCCTTTCTCTTCATATCCCTGGTGCCCTGTTCAAGGCTGTTTCCAGCCCTCTCTGCTGACTTTGAAGCACAGGCCATAGTATGGTCCCAACTATCTAGCTAGTTTGAGGGTCACTGTTGTCTGAAAACCAAACTCATATGCAAGCCAGGCATTCAGAGATCACACCAGTAAGCAGAGCAGAGTTTCAGAGCAAGGATTAGGAGCAAAGGTTGTTAGAACTTGGGACTGACTAGGGTGACATGAGAAATACAAGAGGGAAGGGAAAGGCCAGCACAGATTATTCTTTATTGGAGGGACAGCAGCTCTCCCAGGATGAGATAAAAAAAAAAAAAAGCTGCCACACTTGAATGTGGGAGAGAGTAGAGATATAAAGGGTGCAAGATGGTTGGGGGGGGTGTCTTTGGAAGTAAAGAACAGGAGGAAGGTAAGGACTAGTCACCCACCCAGGTGGCCTGATAGCTCTTGTGGCCGGATCTCTGAGTTATGAGCTTCCTTTATATAACAGATGTCCCTTATCATGCTACAGTCCAGGAAAGTTTTATGGTCCACTCAAGTCAGTGGTCCAAGGTCAGTGGTTCATTAACCCTTCAAAGGTGACCAAGTTCCATAGTCTACCAGTCTGGCGGACATCATGGAGAATGCCAGCAAAACAAAACAGACTAATTTTGAAGAAGGAGACATGCAGGTTAGACTTTAGGAAAGACCTGGGAGAAACACGAGATCCAAGCTTGATGTGAGCTGGGTCCTTGCTGTGGGGCTGTGGCCGGGTTCACTTCTTCCTGCAGAGGGCTTGGATACCTCGAGAGGCTTCTTCCAGGTCAGGATTATCGAATCCTCTCTTCATCTTGGCTCACTGACTACATTTTCCAAACCAAAATTGGGACGTGTGGTCTCAAAAAGACTTTTTCTGGGTTAGAGAGATGGCTTAACAGTTAAGGCATTTGCCTGTGAAGCCTAAGGACGCAGGCTCGATTCCCCAGTACCCACGTAAGCCAGATGCATAAGGTGACCCTATGCATCTGGAGTTCATTTCCGGTTACTGGAGGCCCTGGCGCATCCATTCTCTCTCTATCTGCATCTTTCTTTCACAAATAAATAAAATATTTTTTTAAAAAAAGACTTTTTAAAAACTACTGCTAAGTCTGAAAGATGCAAACGCAGCCACTGCCATGAGTAATGGATGGGGGGACACAGTGCTCAAAATCGTGACCAGCCCTGTCACTCTGAGGGCCATGACTCCGGCAGCCCTGGCCAGCCGCTCTGGGCTGAACACAAGTTCTGGACACCTGGTTCTGTGTGGCAAGCTCCAGGAGAATAAAGAAACGGGCTCCCCCCACCCCGTCTGTAAACAGTTCTGCTGTGTTGAAGGCATGGCAGACATGTGGATTTGGAAGAACTGTGGTCAGTTCTGGAACTGTGAGCTGATCGGCAGGAGGCATGCTTTGGTTAGAGCCAAATTTCTTCTCGTTCTCACTCGAGAGGATGGTTCTATTGTTGGCCTTTGGTTTGTCATTGCTACTGTCTTAGTAAGGCTGTTCACTGAAAGACTTTGCTCCTTGTGCACCTGTTTTGCTCCCTGTGTCACTGTGACTTGGCTCCAAGTCACAGTGACTGTCTCCCATGAAGCTTTTATTATAGGAAATCTAGGTGCTGCCAAGTTCCTAGACTCTGGGCTCTCCGGCCATGTTCCCTGTTCTATACTCCAAAAGGACTGATCAGTACTATGGAGGCCCAAGTAGAGTACTCGGCACAGGCAGAGAGGGAATTCTGTGGGTGGCCCCAGACTCGTCGCCGGCACCCTGTCCACCCTGCCTGCCTATCTGTCTCTCCCTGCACAGCCCATGAATGCCACCTCCGCCTTTGGCCCCAACCTGCGCTACATTGTCAAGTGGAGACGGAGAGAGACCCGAGAGACCTGGAACAACGTCACGGTGTGGGGCTCTCGCTATGTGGTGGGGCAGACTCCTGTCTATGTGCCCTACGAGATCCGTGTCCAGGCCGAAAATGACTTTGGGAAGGGCCCTGAGCCTGACACCGTCATCGGGTACTCCGGTGAAGATTGTGAGTCCCCACCCACCTCCCCTCCTGGCAGGACCCTCTCGCTGCCAATCCCCTCTCTCACAGGATGGGAACCTCAGGGCAGGTCATGGGAGGGCAGCTGGTTCCCAAGAAAGAGGGGCTCCCCTGCAGAGGCCTAGAGTACATGGCAGGAGTAGCGATAATGCCCTGTGAACACATCCGCACTTAGCCTAGCGCACTCCGGTTAGTGACACTCTACAGCTGTGAAAGCGGAGGCTCTGAAGAGAAAGCCTTGCCAGGATTCGGTGACAGCAAATGTCATGCGCGAACATCAGACCGGATCTTCAGATCTCCAGCCAGGCTGCTTTGCTGCCAAGCCATGCTGACACTTAGCTGTCAGGACCAACAGACAAAGAACTATATAGATGCTCCGAGGAATCAGGACACAGGCCGGGCAGGGAATAAGCCAGACTCCCACAGACAGGGGCAGCCTTGAGGCAGTGGACGTCTGTAGAGCCCTGACTGGGCTGTCCCTCACCTAGCAACCTGCCAGCATTCCAGAAGTACCCCTGGCCCTTAGAATTGAACGTTTAAAAAAAAGAAAAAAGATGCTTTAAGAGGCTGGCTCGAGGTAAATAAACACTCTACACGTGCTCCTGCAGCAGGGCACAGAGCAGAGGGGCCGTGACAGGAGAGGCAGCGACCCTCCCTTTCCAGGGGCTGTAGGGCCACACTGCCTTCCTGCGCAAGATAAAGGGACCTCCCATCTGCAGGCAATGTTTCCTGCTGGAAGTAAACACATACACACTCAAAAGTAAGTACTGATACCATGTGAACAGCTTTAGAGGCAAGTAGCAAGGTCCCTGAACCTTTTCAAGGGCTGGCAGGAAGCCATGATGGCCCCCTGGGCTTTGGTGGGTACTCATGAGTCACTGGCTCCTGTGAGGTCTACCCCTGGTGGCAGCGGCTGTGGGCTCAAGAGTGAGGTGTCATCGGCCTGCAGCCCAGCAGCAGCCCAGCACCTCATGTTAGCACCTCCTATTGGCCAGAAGCCTGAAAACCAGGTTCCCAGGGTGTCCGGAGACAGCAGCCTCCCAGGTCACAGAGCAGGAAGGGAAGGCAGAGAGTGGAATAGGGCAGGGGGTGTCATATGAGCTCGGCACATGTGTGTCACAAACAACTGCCCCCTAAATATGTGTAGGCAGAGGTATAGGCATCTGAACTGCCATCCTTTTGCCCTGGAGTGCCCAGTATGCAGTAGAGTATATGTACAGACCATCAGAGAACATGTCAGAGGGGACCCTGCAGTCCGAGGGCCAGCCTTGCTTGTGTAACCAGCTGTCTGTCCCAACACGTTGCAGATCCCAGGGCTGCACCCACCGAAGTTAAAATCCGGGTCATGAACAGCACAGCCATCAGTCTTCAGTGGAACCGCGTCTACTCTGACACGGTCCAGGGCCAGCTCAGAGAATACAGAGTGAGAAAGCCAGCACCAACCCTTCTAACCACCTGCTCACTAACCAGGCCAGGGGGTAGCAGACAGGGGGCGTAGGGGATGTGGAAGGGGCCCTAGGGTTATGTACGGAATCTAAGGGTGATTCAAGATAATGTCTGGGATTCAAAAACATACCCAGAAAAAAACATGTGCGTACTATGTGTGTGTGTGTCTGTGTCTGTGTCTGTGTGTGTGTGTGTGTCATAGCAACAGGGACATGTCCTGAGAAATGCAACACTAGGTGATGTGTCATTGTGCCAGCATCAGAGTTAAATGGCATGGGTCAGTTACTCTGCGTGGTCTCTCGATGCCTTCAGCAGAAACAGTAACAGTGTGACGCTGTTGCCAGTTTAACGCAGCAAACTGTTTTGTCGTAAACTATCTTTTCCAAGCAGAGAGATAAGGTGTAGAAAATAGGGACTAGGAGCATAGCTCAGTGATAGAATGCTTGACTAGCATGCATGAGGCCCTGAGTTTGACTCCCAGCCCTGCAAACAAAAAAAAAAAACAGTCCAAAATAATGATAAAGTAAATAATATAAAACAATCACATATCAAGTATTACGTAGCATTCATAACTTATTTGCTGGCTTGTTCACCCAGCATCCCCACAAACATAAGATGCTGCGGTAAGACATTATGATGGCTACGATACCATCAGTAGGTGATGGGACACTCTCCACTCTGTTACCTTCCGAGGGACCACTGTCACTTACACAGGTCCCTCACTGACAGAAGCATCGTGCGGCTCATGTCTGTGTGCATACGCCCGTGCCCAGATGTGTCTTGCGAATGTACTGAGAGATCCTGCTCAGCAAGAACCCCTGGGATGGTACCGAGTCTGCCTTGGTGTTTCATTGTCAGTCACACATGTGTGGACAGACACACGTGTATCTTCACGCGCAGGGTTGAGGCAATGAGCCACACTCCTCCCCTCAGAGGCCGCTGCTGAGCTGTTTGCTTCCCCCAGCCTGGCTTTGAAAGTCACACTAACAGACAAAGCTACCAAAAGGTGCACATGTGACACGCAGATGTCACAGCCAACTCTGCTACTCGGCCCATACACTTTATCAAGGCTCTGACGTCTCCTGGTACTCCCTGCCTGGGAGCAGTTTCTACTAGTTTTTAAAGGCTGAGCCAAGGTGGGGAGAGGGAAAGGAAGGCCTGGGGTGGGGATGGGTGACATGGGGCTGTCCCTCAGGAGAAAAGCTGCATTTTAGCTGGCTGGACAATGAGAAAAGATACAATCTGGGTTATTACTGGATCTGTGACCCCTGAATCATGAAGACCTCAGAGTTGGCTGAAGGACAGTTGGGGACAGACAGAAAGGGTTAGTCCCTTCTTGGTACATAAACTTGACAATCACCAGGTGATGTGTTTTGGAACTAGCATCCTGACTCCTGACTGTTAACTTTAACTTTTAACCTACTTGCCTGGAGATTTTTTTTTTTTTTTCCTGGCTAAAGTACCCATCGGGTCCCCTTACTTCACTGGTGACCGCTGTGACACTGCTCACTGGTGGCTTCTTACCTACTGCTAATCAGACCTCTGCTCCACCACCGCTACCACCCTGCAAGGCCATTCTGTCCCATGCAAGCTCTGCCACTGCGCAGCCCCTTCCCTCACTGACCTGGACCTGTGACCGCCATCTCTAAAGACCTTCAACAATCTGAAATCACTTGGCTTCAAAGGACTAAGTGAACCTTGGCTCACATTCAGACGGTTTGGGGCAGCTGGCTTCTTGGGTGCCCGTCCACTGCCCCTCTAAACTGTACTAATGCAAGATGAGGTGGTCTTGGGCACAGGACTCCTGGCTCATATCTGTGATTCTGGCATGGACTTCCTGAGCAACGTGCTACCCAGCTTGGAAATCAGCCTCCCGATGGGCCGGCTCAGATATAAGTTTGGCCAAGTTAGCCATTCCCCAAAGTGGTGGCATGGCTCAGAAAAAATGAGTGAAACCACAGCCCTCTCTCATGTTCAACGTCATTCGTTTTCACTAGTGGCCAAAGAGTGAGGACCATGAGGCTGCTCCCCCACCCTTTGTGGGACGGATGAGGTTCTTTGAGACGGGGAGCCCTGTACCAAGCAAAGGGGAAGGCGGTCGCTATCACCACTAACCACTAACCCGGCCCTGCCGCCCAGCCCCTCACCAGCCTGCCTCTGTCCCGAAGGCCTACTACTGGAGGGAGAGCAGCTTGCTGAAGAACCTGTGGGTGTCTCAGAAGAGACAGCAAGCCAGCTTCCCTGGTGACCGCCCCAGGGGTGTGGTGGGCCGCCTCTTCCCCTACAGCAACTACAAGCTGGAAATGGTTGTGGTCAATGGGAGAGGCGACGGCCCTCGCAGCGAAACCAAGGAGTTCACCACCCCAGAAGGAGGTAGGTCTGCCCCACAATTTTAAGGGATGGGGCAGGACAAGGGTCATACCACCCGTGGGCCTGGAGCAGCTCCAGCGTGGCTTGGCATGGACAGCACCTTCTGACCTCGGCCTGGCCTTGGAGAGCTGATGACCTGACGCTGAGCGGCCTTGCCCACAGAGCGCCCCATCACCAAGGTGTCCTGCCCTGACAGGAGCTTATGTCTCAAGAGGCCTGTGCCATTTGAATGCATTCCAGATGCGGTCATGCACACTGACCCCCCCCTAGAGCACTGTGGGGCCTGGACTGCCCTAGCCACGTGCAAGGTGAAGGCCACACATGCATCCGGCCACCTGATGTCCAGTTCACCAGCTCCCAAGACCTATACACGTCTCCACAGCATCGAGAAGCGCTCATGAGAGTCGGCCTGTGTGTGGAGTGTGCAGAATGTGCCCTGTGCTACCCTGACCTCCGACAGGCTTATGGCTTGATTTGACCCTGGGGTCCAGATACCTACCCATCTCTCTCCCTCCCCAGGCCTCTTGTATCCTCTTGGTATTGGCTTTGTTGCCTTCTGTTTCTCTTCCCTCCCTAACTGTTATTTTCCCATTTTTCTATTCCTCCTCCTTTCTCCTCTCCTTTGTTCTTCCCTTTTGTTTTCTCGATCTCTATCTCTCCCTCCTCCTCAGTTGAGTTTCCATCATCAGCCTCTCTCCGTCACTCCCACCCTTTCTGGGGTGCTCTGTCCTGGGTCTTTTTCTCTTCTGGCCTGGACTCTCAGCCCAGAGGCTGGAGTCTACTACTAGAGCCAGTGGTGAGAGCCCTTGACTGAGGCCTGGGAACTGGGAACTGAGCTCTTGTCACAGAACAGCTATGCCTGCTTCCCTGCCTGGGAGTGGCTCTGCTGAGCTTAGAGGTTTATTTGCAGGATCAGAGCCTAATGTGTGCGGAGCCCAGGATAGTTACGGAAGGAAAACTTGATGGCCCTCCTCCTCACTAATGGTGCCATCAGAGTCTCGGCGCGCTGGGTCGCATCCAAGTGAAAGCATGTCCTAGGATAGGCAGCAGGCTCTGCCCTCAGGGTTCCGTGGGGTCTGGTTCAGCAGAGGTCCATGAGGTCACGCCTGTGCTTTGTTTTCTGTGTGTTCTCCTCATCCTCCCTGCTCCGCTCCCCTCCCCTCATCTCCCTGCTCCCTCCTCCTTCCCCAAGTACCCAGTGCCCCCAGGAGGTTCCGAGTCCGGCAGCCCAACCTGGAGACCATCAACCTGGAGTGGGATCACCCGGAACACCCCAACGGGATCCTGATTGGATACACTCTCAAATACGTGGCCTGTAGGTTTTGGCTTTTGCTTTCTCCATGTGGAACCACAAACCTGGTCAGATGAGTTTCCTAAGGAAATGGGGGCAGGAAGCCTCTGGGTACAGAGGGCATGGGGGTGGGGAGAGGACAGGGAAAAATTCCCCACAGTTCTTCAGGAAGCAGGAGAGACCTTACACAGCTCTGTCTGTGGCAACTTCTAGTCTGGTGGGTGAGAAAGGGACGTCTTATCTCAGCCCTTGAGGAGACCCAGCAACTATACATATCTAGGGAAGAGAGTCCTCACCCTTGGTGCTTCCGCCCAATGAGCAGTATGTGCAAGGGGTCCACACTCAACAGACACCTTCAGAAGGTCTCACTTGGTAAATTGGCAGTACATTACAGCAGACAGGCTACAATGGTGTGACCCAAATCAGGGGCACAGGTTAGGAAGTCCTCACCTCAGGACCCCAGCGTCATGATGCAAGAACAGGAATGTCGTCACACGTGAAAATAACTTTAAGCCAGGCTGAAGAGATGGCTTAGCAGTTAAGGCGCTTGCCTGCGAAGCCTAAGATCCACGTTCAACTCTCCAGATCCCACATAAGCCAGATGCACAAAGGTGAGGCAAACGCAAGGTCGCACATGCCCACTAGGTGGCGCAAGCATCTGGAGTTTGATTGAAGTAGCTGAGGCCCTGGTGTGCCCATTTCTCTCTCTCTCTCTCTCTCTCTCTCAAATTAAAAAAACAAACAAACAAACCTTTAAGCCTTCTAGTGTAGGCAATCCTTACTTCACTGTGACACTCAAAGGGCCAAGTGTTGTGTTGTTAAACAGTTTAGTAGCCATCCCTCTACCTCTGTACCATTTGCTGTTCTGAATTGATCTCTGGACCTGCCCCCTTTGCTGATGTATTGAGTGTGGCTTTTTATAAAGGAGGCAGTAACGTCAGAGACCCTGGGGGACTTGCCCCAGTTCTGTTTGAACATAAGCAGAGGAACTGAAGCGATCTGTCCTTGTCAGAAGGGCTTGGGAAGTATCAACTGAATCTTTCAGTATCGATCACATGACTTTGCAGTAAGCTAGAGACAACGGGATCGGTGAAGAAGCGCTAACCTTGGGGCGTAACCAAAGAGCAGGGAAGGAGTGCCTGCCCAGTACTCTGCCTTCCAACCAAGCTTTGAAGGTCACCAGCCACACCCCTGCCAGAAAGCCAAGAAGGTGGCTGTACAGCTGCAGGTTACGTAACCCAGTCGGTAAATGTTGCTAAGCTTCTTTCTACTCACCTCTCTCCCCAGTTAATGGGACCAAAATGGGAAAGCAGGTGGTGGAGAACTTCTCTCCCAATCAGACCAAGCACTCGGTGCGGAGAGCGGACCCCGTGTCCCGCTATCGCTTCACCCTCAGCGCCAGGACGCAGGTGGGCTCTGGGGAAGCCATCACAGAGGAGTCTCCAGCGCCCCCGAATGAAGGTAGGTCCTTGGTGCCAGCCTCTGGGGTGAAACGCCCTGGCTAATTCAGACACCTGGAGAAATCCTTCTGATGCCGGGCCCGGCCTTCCGTGACGGAGCGGAAGCGAGCCCACGGGTCATCAGGCCCAACGGTCTTGGGTACCGAGATCGAGGTGCCAGCACTGGATCTGGAAAAGTCAATACTCTTTAGACATGCGGGCTGACCTGGATCCCCACTATGCCTTGACTGGCTCAGCTACTTAGTGTGGACCATCTTTCCTCGTAAAGGAATAGAGAAGAGTGTGTGGGTTGCAAGGAGATGAGGGAAAGCACTTTGGACATAACCATCCTAGTGACCTGTGAGCAATCAAACTGGTCGCCTACTAAGGGAGGCAGGGGTATTACAGCAAGCACCTCATAAAAACTCAGAACATCCTTTCTTTTCCCAAGGCCATGTGAGGCCAAGGAAGCAAAGTACCATGATCGCAGTTGCTTCCTGGATTGATCAAGAGCAGAGCAGGAATATGATCTCCCCTTGAAAGCCTGAATTAGATGAGTATCTTGCTGCAGAGAGAAGTGGGAGCTGGGAGACAGCCTTTTGCCAAGCCAGCTGCTCAAAGCAAGTGAGCTCATACCCCAGGTCCTGAAATGTTCCAGCTACTAAGCATCCCTCTCCAGAGCCTGCACTTCCCTAAACGTCCACTAGAGGGTACTCCTGGCTCACTCACACATACTGGCTTCACCGGTAAACTCCCAGGGATGCACGAAAACAAAAGCCTCAATACTGGTGGCCCCTTGTAAAAAGAAAGTACACCCTGCCTCTCCAAAGGCACAGTGGTCTATGCAACAGCCATTTCTTCTTTTATTATGTATTTATTTATTTAATTTTTTTATTTATTAATTTGCAAACAGAGAAAGACAAACACAGAGATAGAGAGAATGGGTATGCCAAGGCGTCTAGCCCACCGCAAACGCATTCCAGATGCATGTGCCACTTTGTGCATCTGGCTTTGTGGGGGTACTGAGGAATCGAACCTGGATCATTAGGCTTCACAGGCAAGCGCCTAACCGCTAAGCCATCTCTGCAGCCCAGTAGCCATTTCTTGAACACCCACAATGTACCATGCCAGACACTACACCTGAAACAAGAGAAGAAAACGTAACAGGAAGTTCACACAGTCTATAGACAAGAAGGTCTGATTGTAGGCCTAGATGACACGGTGAAGAGGGCAGGCAGGGGGTGTAGATTCATTCTTCAAAGGCCAGGCTCCAAAGAAGAGATGCAGAGAGCAGGAGTCCCAGGGGCTCCCATGTGATCAAGCCTAGTACTTCCCCCAGAAGGTTCAGTTGGCCTAACCTTGACCTGGATGAGGTCTCCTGAGCACCTCCCAACCTGCATTCCAGGGAGCACGGTGCTTCCAAGGCTAAAGCCCAAGCACCCAGGCAGGTGGCAAGGAGGTGGGCAGAAGCTCAAGGAGGGCTGGCAGTGCTATAGGTCCCTCTCTGCTCTCATAGATCAAGAGAAGTCACAGCAAACTCCCCCTCCTGGTGTCTTCTGAGCCCTGGGCACTCCGGAAGTTATTAGGGCTGGGAGACTTTGGGTTCATGATTGATGAAGCCTGTTACCCAAGAGGCTTCCAGGCCGTCATATATTTTCTCCGTAGTTCCGGAGTTATACCCAGAGCCTCCCCACCCCCATCTCCACTCAACACAGGACAGCGGACAAAGCCCCACTGTGTAGCTACAGCCACCACCACAGGGCAAGGTCTGCAGCTCCAGCGGACAATAGAACAAAGACGTTTTCTTCTCAACCTAGAATTTGTGGGATTTGGGGGATTTGTTCCAGAGTTCTCAGTGCACAATTGGGTTCTTAATTTCATGTAGTACAACTGGTAGGAAACAAGAAAACTTGAGGAAGTAGAATTCCAGGTCAAGGTCTTCGGAGCTCCAGTCTGAGATACGGGGAGGGGTTAGCCAAGTATACTCCTCTCCTCTGTCTACCCCCTCCATCCTCAATTCCTGGCATCTTAGAGAATAGCTCAACCAGGCCATGGTGGGATTCACCCTTGTAGAAAAGCCTGGGGGTGGGACATGCTCCTGTTACCTCTCCTATGTGGCTAGTCCTTGAATAGAGGTTGAAACAAAGCATTTAAAAGGTGTCCAAGAGCCGGGCATGGTGAGGCATGCCTTTAATCCCAGCACTTGGGAGGCAGAGGTAGGAGGATCGCTGTGAGTTCAAGGCCACCCTGAGACTACTGTAGTGAATTCCAGGTCAGCCTGAGCTGGAGTGAGACCCTAGCTCAAAAAAAAGAGGGAGAGAAAGAAAGTAAAAAAGGTGTCCAAGCCCCACATGGGAAGGTAAGAACCTGTCTGAATCCACTGGGGGGCTGCCTGTGACACCTTGAACATCATGTCACATCCTCGGGTGGCAGTTAGCATCCAGCCACACAACCGGAATGAGATTTGAGCCGAACCTTCTCAGCTTGCTCGTCCTGTGATTTCACCTGTGCTGTTTTCTCTTCCCTCTCTCATCCTCTCTCTCTCCCTCTCTCTGGCCACCTTGGGCGCTGTGTCTGAAGCCACTCCAACTGCAGGTACCGTACCAGCAGCAGAGGTAATGGGCATGGCATGGGGCAGTGCAGGTAGAGCAGAGCCCAGGCGGGCCAGGGCCAAGCTGGAGGGAGAGGCTCACGCTGAAAGCATGCTCCAGACTCACCCTTTCAGTGATGGGGAGGGCAGACTTTGAGTGAAGGGATAGGTACAGCATGGAGCAGAGGAAGAGAGCAGGTGTGTTCTCCCCGTCACTTACTGTTTGCCCCTAGTAAGAAGAGCCTGGCTTAAAGGGGTCCAACACATAGACACCCCCCCCAACCTGGTCTGGACGTGTAGTTTCTTCTGAATTTGACCTAGTACCACCTGAGCCCTTGCTGGGCTTGACACCTCTGAGCACAGAGGTAGTCTGTACTGGAGTGGGGTAGCTGGCTCCTGGGCCCTGGTCAGGCCACCGTTTTCTGAAAGGGTGAGCTCACTGTGCATGCTGGCCTTGCATGCTGCATGTGGTCCCAGTACCGTTCTACTGACTAGCATGTATTCCGGTTAGCGAATGCGAATGTGTCCATGAGTAAGGCTGGGGCTCCAGGACCTGGAGTCTCAGTGGGCATGGGAGACTGATCATCCCCTTGCTCCCTTCGTTGTGAAGAAAAATCTCTACCCTTGGGTCTCAGAAGTAGGACCACAGCAGGGGCCAGGAGCTAGGAAGGCGGGTCTGCCTCGAAGCCACCCTGCTAACCAAGTTCTTCAGTCCGCATATCACAGGATTGAGTCCCATCGAAGGACTCCTCACCAAGCCAGAGAAACTAGATAAAAATCATATCCGGGCTCCTTTCCTGGTCCTGTGATCCTGAATTTTCCTATCAGTTAGAAAGTGAGGTGAGAGCTGGGCGTGGTGGTGCACGCCTTTAATCCCAGCACGCTGGAGGCAGAGGTAGGAGGATCGCCATGAGTTCGAGGCCAGCCTGAGACTCCATAGTGAATTCCAGATCAGCCTGGCCTAGGGTGAGGCCCTATCTCAAAAAAAAAAAAAAAAAAAAAAGAGAGAGAGAAAGAAAGAAAGAGAGGTGAGGACTCCCCCAGCAGCACAGAGGCAGGGGTTCACCACAGTCCCCATAAGCAAACTCTGTAAGGAAGCAAGTCTTAGACGGGAGTGCTGAGAGCCAGGCAGGGATCTGAGGTTTGCCTTATGCGTAAAATGCTACCTTACCCAACTTGGTTTCCTCCCCACCTGCCCTCATTTACCTCCCCACCCCCTCTAGGTGGATTCTATTTCTGTTGCGCACCCTGCTTCCTTGCATTTTCGTTGCCAGCCAGTTCTGTGGGTGTTGAGCAACCACCCTGCTTCCCTCCTCCCAGCCCTCCCTACCACTCCCACCCCCAGTAACTAGGCCAGCCAGGCTGGGCCACTCAGTGCCTTCTCACAAGTCTGAAGCCCTCTGCTAAGATGTGAGACAAGGTATTTGTATAGGACCTAGGAACCAGGGAGAGAGCAAGCAATCCTTGCCGTGCCAGGAGGTTCCCTTGACTTCTGGTTCCTCTTTATATATGGATCTCTTCTGTAACTGTGATAGTAGGTACTTGGGACAGCCCAAGGGAAGGCAAGGGCAGAGCACCAGGAAAGACAGCTCAAAGTTCATCGGGTCAAGCATCTCCCTGGCCCCTCTCCATTCTGTTACCCTAGGAGGACACAAAGCAAATGGGTCCAAGCAGCAGGGAGTCTGCCACGTTCAGTGGGTACCTGTGCTAGTCTCTGCTGCCCTCCTGTGAGCTGCAGTTACAAGGGAGGTAAAAGGTAGCCATCCCAAACACCCCGCTTCCTCCTTTCATCTAGAAAAGGTCTAAATTCACCATGCCGTGCAGAATGAGCCCAGAGTCTGCCATCAATCAAGTGTGTTTCCCAGGCTCTGGCTTTTCACGTGACGCAGCGGTGAGGGCAGATTGTACTTTTTGTAAATGAGACATGCCAGTAATATCAGATATTCTTGGCTGTGCGCACACGAGCACCTTCTGGACAACCTGCAGGTGCCGAGGCAATGGAGTTCAGGGTCTGCATACTCAGCAAGCTGTCGTCCAGCCCACCACTCTACGTCCTCATCCTCTCCAAACCTGGGCACTTTCCCCTAAACTTATCTGTTCCCGTTTCACCCAGTGAAAATAATCCCTCTCGTCCACCTGTATTCTCAGTCTGCTAAGATTGCTGCCCATCTGTCTGACAATCTGTGGCTTGGCTGGGGTAGTCTGTACACCATGTGGACAATTTTGGACTGAGCATTCCACCTTGGAATGCCTGGAAGCGCCTTTCCTCATCTTCAGCTCAAGTCAGAGCTGCAAATGTTTTGTGGGCTCCTGATAGGAGCTCAGTTCCGTGGCAGGTGCAGGGGGACAAAAATGTACAAGACACGTCATCTCTCCTTTGACTTTCTTCATCTCCAACACATTGCTCCCCAAAATAGTTGTGGGACCTCTTTAGCCATGGCTGGATGTCTTGTAGTGTGCCTCAGACAGCCCATAGGGATGACTTGCCTGTCCTGGCTTCTAGCTTTAGGCTGTCCTGTATTCTTATGTCACTGAGTCCTCTGTTCAGCTGTGGTCTCCACTCAGCACCAACCAGGACTGTTTCCAAATCCATAGTTCTTGCTATGACTAAAAAAAAAAAAGACATCCTATCCCAGGAACATGTCTGCCCCACCCCATGTTGTAAGTTAGCCCCACTTCAGCTCAAAACCGTTCCGTCTGCTTCCCACCACCTCAGTCCGAGTTGGAATGACCCTGACCGACCTTGGCAGGGTGAGTCTCCCCATGGAAAGCTGGTCTCCTCTTGCCCACCTGTCCTGGCTGTCTGGCAGCTCGTCCTTCCTGACTGCTGGCCTCTGCCCTCCCGCCTTCTGTGGCCCTGTCCAGCCCTGGGACAAGGGACTCGGTGATGAGTGAATGAGGAGTATGCTGATTCGTCAGCCGTGGCCTCAGGCGGCTGAGGCTGTGCCTTCTGTGTTACCCCCAGTGGCAGGCACCTGTGGGGGCTGCCGGGACAGTGACCCCTGCCTTCTTTCTCACTAACACCCTGCGTCTTCCGCCGCGGAGCCAGAGGGGAAGCAGACAGGTACCACCACAGAGAACCAGTGCCTTCAGCCTCACTGGACAGGAGTGGCCATCAGAGGGAAGGGATGAGATGAAATGGAAGCATCCAGAGTCATTTCTTGCCCTTATCTCTGAGCAACTCGAGAAATCCGTTCTGTCCTCTCCTACTGTGTCTGTCTCAAGGGCACCTACTAGGCTGCCCTCGGCAGTGTGCGGCCCTGAGGGAGTAGAGAGGGGCATTAGCGTGTCCCTGCATGTAAAAGGACCAGTGGTCACATGAGAGCTTTGGAGAAGATGGGCCTGGATTCAGGAGGGCTGAGAAACGTGCAGCACCTGCACTGAGGGAAGGGAAACCAGGTGCCTCGGCCATACTGATGCCGGGCAATTCAAGTTTCGAGCAGTGTTTCTTAGTGACACCTTTTAGATAGTCATGGTTGAAAGAAGACCTGTGAACCTTTCGTCTTCCAGAAAGTGCTAGAAAATATGCTATTCATAAGGAACAAAGTGAGAGCTATCCTGCCCAGAGGGATAAAATCGTCTCTCCATGTCCCTCACAGCAACAGGAAATGCCCTATGTGGTGGCTGCAGAAGCAGGCCTGGCTCAGCCGCCTTTGCCTCGGAGGTCTCTCTGCATGCGTGCGTGTGTGTGGGGGGGGGGGGGGACAAGCACCGTGGTGGGTAGGATAGGTAAATCCTTTCTTGCTGAACGTGTATAGCACTGAGTTTATATCCCTGACCCGATGCCACCTTGGGCCGAGCGCACCCCTGCCAAAAGAATATAAGGGGAGCGCTTCTCCCATCCCCTCCCCTCCAGCTGGCCTTACTGACGTCTGGTGTTCACTGGGCTTTGAACTTACCTAGGAGTCTCTGGAATGTAAGGGATAGTCGTCTCCCTAGTGTGTCCCCTACCCCCAGGGCCCAGTCATAACTCTGATCTTAAAGTTGGGAAGCTGCAGGGTCTCCAGAGACACACCTTCCTTCTCTGTGGGGAGCTTGTTATGTTGGGACCCAGGGAAATGAGCAGCTTTTTATGGGTCAGATTCTGGTCAAAACAGCTCAGACTTAGGGTCCTGATTCTCCCCTGAGAAGAGTTCCCTGGAAGTCCTTTCCTGCTTCTGTCCCTGGCCTAGCCCCCTTCAGGAAGGTGGTAGGAGGGGCAAAGGGACATTATTTTCTGGAGATGGCTCTATCCCTTAGGAGGTAGCGTGACTACTTACGGCGCTGGAAAGTGGACTGTGGTCAGGTCACAGGGACTGGAAAGACAGGAGGAGGGCTAGCTCTGTCCCTCTTTGATTGGCTCCATCATCCTTCTGACACTGAGTCTTAGTGAATATTAACCCGGAGAGTAAAGATGGGGGACCCTGCAATAGCTTCCCTGAAAAGAAAAGAAAAAGAAAAAGAAAAGAAAGCTTCCTTTCTGTAAAAGAAAGGAAGGTATAAAAAAAAAAAAAAGCCACACGTATAGACTAGACCTCAGGGCAGGCTGACGTCAAAGAGCAGCTTCGGATGGGAGACGGAATGTGAGTGAGCCAGCCCAGATCTGATCCACGCTGTGGCCCGGATGAAGATTTACACAGAAAGAGCGCCCGGCACGTGGCTCCCTTGCCGCCGGGATTCGTGTGTCTTCTGTGACTCTGGGCTGGCGTTGCTGAGCACAGACCACACTGTCATCCCTTTTTCTAGATTCCAATATGATCAGGAAGAACTTGGAGTGCCTGAACCCCAAGTTGCCTAGACAGGAAGGCAGTTACCAGAAGTCTGGGTGGGGGGGGGGTAACTGTAGGAAGGACCCCCGGCAGACAAAGGAGAGGAAGAAGTCACAAACAAGAACCAGAGCAGGTGTGACAAAGGGGGGCTTTGGAGTGAGAGGCCGGAAGTGGCAGGCTGCTCCTCTGCGGCTCTGAAGGACAGCCCAGCTGTCTGCCTAGCTCTGAGCTGGGCTCCAGAACTGGACCCACCTGGTGAGGCTGGGGCCTGCCAAGTGTGGTCTGGACTCCGTGCCGCTGTTGAGGTCCAAGCGATACAGTGTGTGTGACCTCTTCCCCCCCCCCCCCCCCGACAATCCTCATCCCTGGCTGGGTGCATGCCGGGTGCTTCGAGCCACACAGACCATGAGAAGAAAATGAACCTCACCCCAGCTTCATTTTCTTCCTCTGCCATGGCTGTCCGTCGGTTGCCTGGGGTCTTTCTGGGCCAGCGTAGATGCTTGGGGAGGCTTCTGATATCTGAGCTCATCTCCCCCACCAGGCTGCCTGCCTTGCACACGGGGCCGGGTGTGCCAGCCGGGCGCTGCCAAACCAACCAGGCTCGGCTGTTTCACGTTTCCCTCCCAGCTCCTCCCACGTTGCCCCCGACTACTGTGGGTGCCACAGGCCTTGTGAGCAGTACTGACGCTACTGCCCTCGATGCCACCACTGAAGCCACAGCAGTCCCCTTCATCCCAACCGTCGCACAGACCACCGTCGCCACCACCGTCGCCACAACTACTACAACCACTGCTGCCACCACCACTACGGAGAGTCCTTCCACCACCACCTCCGGGACTGAGATTCAGGAACCTGGTACTGCGTGTCCCCCGTGCTCCTGGCCCTCCTGTGCCCCGCTCCCCGACATCTCAAGACAAACCCAGGCCATTCAGTCAGCTGAGTGGTGGGCTCTGGGGCGGTGCTTACCAGCATTGCCCTGTTCTGCTTTGCAGACTCACCTAGTGTGTAGCCTAATGGCCTGGAATCTCCACCCCGCACACGCATGCTCCCTCCCTGGGTGGCTGCCCACCACTCGCCACCCTTCATCCTAGCCTCAGATTCCCCCCCTCCCACAAACTTCAGAGCGCCAAGCATCATGTGGAACAGTCAGCTCAGGGCTGTGCACTGGGGGAAGACAGGGCATGAGGAAAGGAAAGATCTGATGTCGCCTTTGGCACCTGGCCACGAAAGCTGCAGGTGCCAGCATGCCTGCCTTCGCCTGAGGGGTAGAGGCTGAAGGAGGAGCAGGGCTGACGGCCATGCCAGGCAGCTCCGTCCCTGGAACCCCAGCCCTTTCTTCGACCCTCTGCTCCCCAGGAACTCTTGCCGGCGTTCCTCTTTAAAAGTCAGATCACCCAGAAAAAAATGATATTGCCAAGTTATTCCATAGCACCCAACAGTGCCCCATCTCTCTTCCCATCCATGTTTCCTGTGCCCCTCCCCCACATACATGCCTGGAGGGGAAACTGCAAGGGTTATAGGGACCCTGGTCAGAATCAATCAAAGGGGCCAATTTACTGAGTCCCAGCATCCCACAGGCAAGCCCGTCAGGAAACTACTCTTTGAGCATGAGGAGACCCGTGGGGAATTCAGCCATACTTCTGAGTACCAAGCATCAGTCCTTTATTACCCCAGAGGGGAAGGTCTCTAACTTCCAGAACCCACAGGCCAGCTGTAAAAGCAGCAAGAAGCAGTCTACAAGACTGGTGGAGGTACCCAGAATGTTCCCTGTCAGTAGAGCTGTAGTGTCCCCACCCTTCACTGGCTCTGCTTTCTGGGCAAGGCCGGCCACCATGCCATCTTCACTGCCTACCACCTGCCACTTCTCAGCCTCTGAAAGTAGATGGAGGTTTGACGATCCCGTTAGTACTTGCTCTAGCAAATTAATACGGGTGTTAAGTCAGCCATAAGGGGAGATAGGTGACGCATGGCTGGCACACGCCTCAGATCTTGGAAAGACGTGGCTTTAGAGTTATAACACTAGACCCTAAACAACTGGGAATTTAGGGAAAGTTGATCAGGGATAAGCTTAGTAGATGATTAGAGGCTGCCATCAGTGGAAGTGGTGTCCTCTGGGACCATAGCGAGCATCTCTTGTCAGAGCAGGGCTTGACATCCTAAAAGGACATCGAGATCTGAATGAATCTTGCTTCTGGACACTTACTGACCTTCCAGAAAGATAGTCTTACTACCAGGCAGGACTGCCTCCATGACTCTCCCAAGTATAGACCGTGTCTGAGAAGCTGCGGAGGGCTTGGTCATGGTCCCAGTCTTATGAGCTTGAAGACATCCGTGCAGCATCTCAGCTTCCCTTGATATAGTAGAATGGCTCTGCTGCCACCCAGGATTTTTTTTTTTTTCTGGCCCAGGCTGACCTGGAATTCACCATGTAGTCTTAGGGTGGCCTTGAACTCATGGTGATCCTCCTACCTCTGCCTCCCAAGTGCTGGGATGAAAGGCATGTGCCACTACGCTTGGCCCCGACCCAGGATTTTTTAAATGAATTTTTATCTCTATTATGTTATAGCTTAGCATAGAATGTTGTTGCATAATTTCTCTTTTTTTGCAGGCTGTCCTTAATGTGTCAATTTTAGATTTGGGGGATACTCCTAACTCCCATATGCTTGGAGTCAGTGAAGCTCTTCTCGCTCGCTCTCTTGATCTGGTAGTCACTGGTAGCTCGCCTTCTAGATCCTTCATGACTGATCATCATCCTGACCCTTCCATATACACTGCCTTTGTCTGAGTCCCACCTTGAAGCCATTTTGGTTTCCCACTGCTTGGTCTTTACTAGAACCACCCATTCTCCATTTCTAGACAGATTTTGCTCAATATTATATCAGGAACCAATTTTTAAGCACAAATTTTCTAGCTATTTATTATATACAGTCCAGAAATTAAGAGGGGGGTAATCGTCTAATCACATTTCATTACTACTGCCAAGAGCCATGAGCTTCTAGGAATTATAAGATTGAAATGGTGTCAGTGAGATTGAAACAGAATATCTGGGTGAAAAAGCTTGCCTGTCTGCCCTTCCTCTTGGGCAGCAGACCCTCGGTTACCATTAATAGAGCTTCTTTCTTGCCCCCCCCCAACTTAACACGCACAATGTTCACAAACAAAGAGGGTTGTAGTAGAAAAGACACTTCTTTGAAGTGAAAAATCAGGAAATCTTTTATCACTTCCCCAGCCCTGAAGACTCAGTCACTTGTCACACAGATAATGAATAAATGCATTGCCAATGAACTGTATTCATTTATGTTAGACATGTGAGTCAGTGACAGTGCCCCCTTGCACTGCTAATAAAATATACAGGAGCCACACTTGTAAAGTCTTTGAAATACAAGCCTTCATACCAGTCCTCTGCTATTAAATCTTTGCTGGGAAATGTGGTAATCAGACTGCTGGGACTTTTAAACAGTGACTGCGTTTGAAGGTTGGTGCCATTCTCCTATACGCAGGTTATGGTTTCAGACAGCAGATTGGCTTTGTCCCTGCCGCTGGAGCTAGATAATTAACATCTTCTGCATTGTAGGGATACCAAGCCTCAATGGCTCTGGGGCTAAGAGACCAATAAACAAGGCTCTTTTGGTATCTGATCCGCAGAGAGTTAGAGGATTGGGTATCAAGAATGAATTGTCTTCTTTTGGTCCCGTCAAGCCCATGTTGGGAAGGAGGGCCCACTTTGTGCTAGGGACCCTGAGGTTCTAAGCCCCTGGCAATCAAAGGCCAGGGTCTGGGTCATCTGGGCTCTCAGTGACCTAGAACAACCCCAGGGCTCCTCAAATCAGAGTCACTTGTCTGATTATCATTTTCCAGTTTCAGGAGCCCAGCAGGGTTTTCCTGTGTTTAGTCCTGTTCCTCCTGTGTGTCTCATTATAACTGCTGCCTCATTTTCTTTTGGCAGTACTGGGGATGAAACCCTTATGCTAGGCAAGCACTCTTATACTGAGCCACCATCTTGCCAGACCATCTTGCTTCATTTTCTAAAACAATCCCTCTTCTTCCTGTCACACTTCTGTAGCTGAAGCAGGAAAGCCTGGCCTCTTTTACCTACACTGTTCAAATCCACAACAAGGTCTCCAAAGAGAGAATAAACCCAGATTTGAGCCCCAAGTGGTATGACTAAAAACTCATTCTCCCTAACCGCCCCCCCCTTAGGTGGACTCGGCTTTCTAATCTCCTTCATAGGCGTGCAAGCCCCGCCCCTCCCCACTGCCCATCCCTGGCTGGCTACCTCTGGCCTGACCACCGAGGTTGCAGCTTGGAGCTCTCTATCAGATCCCATGCACAGCCATTTCTGACTCTGCCCTTTCCCATTTGACTGTGTGAGAGAGAGAGTGTGTGTGTGTGTGCATACATGCATGTGTGCCTCTCCACGCCTGTGTCGCCTCCCTCCTCACCACTAACTCCTCTTCTAACCCATTCGCCAGCCCCTGATGAGCAGTCCATATGGAACGTCACGGTGCTCCCCAACAGTAAATGGGCCAACATCACCTGGAAGCACAATTTCGGGCCCGGAACTGACTTTGTGGTTGAGTACATTGACAGTAAGCATTGCTGAGTGGGGTGGGGGTGGCAGCAGCGACGCAGCCATGGTTGGGTAGCGGTAGATGCCATTAAGGAGATCCTGAGAACTCCCCCAGGCTCAGAGGCCTTTTAGCCTGATTTCATCGTCACCCTGTGGAATTGATTCCCACTCTGAATGGCAGAGGTGGGAGGAGCAGGCTTGAGCAGCAGGAAGGGGCTTCTGAAGCCATTACCGAAAACCTCAGGCTGCATGGGCTGTGGAGTGCCTGTGGAAATGGCTCTGTGTCTACTCCTGCTCAGGATGAGGGTTCTGAGTAGTGCAAAAGGAAGCCAAGCCTCACCTCCATATTGATCTCCTGACGGAGACATTGTTTGACTGGCCTGACCAGTGAACAGATGTGGGCCACAACTTGGGTTGTGCTCCCAGAATGCTGATGGGTTGCAATCAGAGGCACAGGGCTGGTGGCTTGAGCTGAACCATGCGCTCCCGTGAGGGGGCAGTGGGCCCTTCTCTGCATAAGGGCTCCTGGGCCCACAGGGTCAAGGCCACACTTGTCTAGCAGTAAAGCAATGAGGTCAACAAGCCAGCCAGAAAATGCAGCTGGGCTAGCCCCCTCCCATCGAGACCTCTGAAGAAATGCAAAACCTGAGTTGTCTGAGGTGGGAGGAGAGGTTCACATCCACAGACTCTATAATACCAAATCAAGTGTGGATGTTTTCAGGTTCCCGCCACCACCATTTACCCTACAGCCCAGACACACAGGCATGCACCTTTCCTGATGTGCAAAATTTGCAATGTGACAAGAAATATGAGGTAAAACTGGAGTGAGAGGCCAGCACTTGAGCCCTATCTTGCCAAATATATGCAATGCTAACTGGCAGGCTGGCCCTCCCTGAAAGCTCCCACATGGCAAACGAGTCACTTCCAGAGCAACAGGGTCAGCTGACGGGCTTTGAGGTTAAGAAAACAGGTCATGGTATGTTTAACATTAACACTATTGTGAGGATAGAGAACTTCCAGTGAGGAGACTGTCCTCGAGAAATTGACATCATGTAAGAGCTAACATTGGAAGGACGAGGGAGATGGCTCATTTGGGAAAGCACTTGGTGCACAAGCATAAGGACTTGAGTTCAGAGCCCCAGAACCCATGTAAATGCCGGGCATGGTGATGGGTGCACCTGTAATCCTGGCACTCAGGAGGCAGAAACAGGTAGATCCCTGACTAGCCAAATAGATGAACTCTGGGGTCCAGTGGTCGACCCTATCTCCTTAAACAAAATGGAGAGTGAGGAAGACGCCCAATGTCAACCTCTGGCCTCCACAAGCGCACACACACACACACACACACACTCATATGAACACACACATACCACATGCACACGCACCACACACATGCACCTGAAAGGAAAGAGCCAGGGTTGCATGATGGGTATGGAGGAGCTGCCTGGTCTGTGTGGTAGACTGGACCCGTTGTCTCCTTGTCCCTTCCCCCCACCCTTTCTGCCTTTGACAGATGACCAGGAGCCTAGCACTGTCTCCAGCTCCCAGTGCCCGCTTGTGGGCTGACTGAGGTTTCTGTTCCCCAGGCAACCATACGAAAAAATCTGTCCCTGTTAAGGCCCAGGCCCAGCCTATACAGCTGACAGACCTCTATCCCGGGATGACGTACACACTGCGGGTGTATTCCCGGGACAACGAGGGCATCAGCAGTACCACCATCACCTTTATGACCAGTACAGGTGAGAGGGGATCAGGCCTGGCCGTCCCCTGCAAGCATGGAACATCTCATCCTCACTCTCAGCTTCCCGCTTGTCTCTTCTTGGAACAAGGTCTCATGTCCACCCCGTCCCCCACCTTGCATGGCGTGTCTCCGGCCTGCAGAAAGCCAGAAGAGCCAGGTGTGCATGCACAGCGGAGAGCAAGTTGTGATCTGAGCCTGTGGGGCTGAGTGGGGATCAGAGGGAACAAAGGACTGTATAATGAGGACAGGGATTGCTTGGTCCCCAGCCATTCCTGAAACAAAAGGGCTCGGTGCATGTGCGAACTCAGCCATTGTGTGTGGGTGTGGGGGCCGCTGGAGAGTCGTGCTGTCTGTCCCATGTGTTCAGGGGCTTATTTTCTCCATGCAGAATGGGGGTGCAGGGCCATCCCAGGGTCTTGATCTAGAAATCCCCCAACCAACCAAATCTGGGATCAGTGTGACTCTCACTGCCCCACTACCGTCATCTGTTGAAAAAGTCCAGTGGGTGACAGGGCTTTGTAACAGTGCTTTGTTTTGACTTAATTGTGGTCCAGGTTTGTCTTGTCTAAATGCAAGTGACTTTTTATTATTCTAGGGGCAGGAAGAAATTCTGGCTCTATAGGAGATTTGGCCGTAGATGGAGAAGCATCTTCATTGTGTCAAAGGCACGGGCTGACTGGGGCTCAGGAGAGGGGGCAAGGTTCAGGCATCTGCTGCTGGGGGTAGCTGGGAACCTGCAGATCACGGGGACACTGGCTCAGTCAGGCAGGTTTGTGTATAACTTTCAAGGCGGACAGAGGGACAGCCAAGTGGCCTGTATGTTAAGCCCTGGGGCTAAGAAGAGGTGAGGGAAAGGGATTAAGAGAGAAAAGAATCAGCCTTTGTCTCCAGGGATGCCCTAGTCAGATGCTGGTTATTAGACACACAGGATAGGGGGAACCCTGCAATGATTTATGTGAATTTTTAAATGTTGACTTGAATATTCATTACTCTTCCCTCGCACAGCCACATGAGGCCTCTAGTAGTTTGCATCTTGAGAGACACTGCCTGTCTGCACCATGATTCACCCTGCCCCCTTCTAGCCTGGCCCCTCCTGATCCGTCTCCCCCACTTACACCTCCAACCTGCCCCACACATTTCCTGATCCTCAAGACTCAGGATGTCTCTGGCTTCTGGCTTTAGAAGAGCCAGGCCGAATGTCTTAGCGAGCAGCCAGTCCATCCTATGACAGGAAAACCTTGCAACTGAATGGTTGGCCAAGCAGAGCAGGTGGCTTGATCTGATCCAGGACTTACATGTATTTGTTCTTGCTTCTTTCTGTTCACATGTGAGTCCGGCATGGGGGAGAAAAGCAAAGATACTGCCTGAGGGTAGAGGTCCACCCAAGGGAGACTATAAAAGCCAGCACGGCCTCTTCTTTAGTATTACACCTCTGTGGCTGCTGAGCTGTGTGGCCGTGGGTGAGGGTTAGGGAGGGAAGGCCAGAGAGAAGGTAATGACCCAGAGCTGTTTGTGAGTGTGGCCTTCGATATTTGTTTCTTGGGGTTGGAAAGATGGCTCAGCGGGTAAAAGATTTCCCACACAAGCATGGGGTCCTGCTTCACCCTGAGTTCACTTATCCAGCACGCTTATAAACAACTGGGCATCGCCATGTACACCTGAAGCCCCAGTCCTGTGGGGAGCAGAGTCAAGAGGATCACTAGGGCTCAGTGGTCAGCCACTGTGACAGAAAGCAGCAGCTCCAAGTTCAGTGAGAGACTCTGCCTCAAGGAAACATACAGATAAATAATGCAGGAAGACACACGGTGTTCTCCTCTGACCTCCACACATGTATGTCTGGGGCACATGCAGATATTTGCACACTACACACAAACAATACACATACGGTACTCGTGTCTCTCCCTGCGTGGCCAGTCTGCTTGTCTGATTTCAGAGGCAGGTGGCACCTCAAGTATTCCCAGGCCCTTCCTCATGCAAGTTGGAACAGGCAGGCTCCGGACCCTGTCTCTGGGATTCAGGCTGTTCAATTCCCTCCTGGGCTGGCTGGAAACTACTGTGTGCAAACCAGCAGGGAAAGAAAATATTTTCATTTTTCTGAAGTCTGTGTGTGCTAAATCCTTCACAAATATACACTGCTTCCTATGGGTGGACTCCAAAGCCAAGCCCACACAACCTCCCCCCCCCCCCATTCATGTGTTTCATCAAAGTAAAAATTCGTGCGCATCTGCAGGCCCCGACCACAGGTCATTTAGGCAACCACAGGCCATCACTTTAGCCTACAGATGGCATGTTGCAGTGGCTCGGGAAGGAAATGGAAGGCACCACTGGGAATGCTAACGGGCTCTCTAACCCACACCAGAAAGAGCCCATCGGGAAGTTAATCACCTCCTGGAAGCTTCTGAGGCCAAAAAGACCTGAGGGTCTACAGACACATAACCCTGGATTCCAAGGCGCCATCCGCTCTTCACTGCTGGGATGTGGGGGCTGGGAGCAGGCAGCTTGTGGCTCACACCTGAGGGAGGCCAGAGGACTGTAGAACCACACAGCATGTGTATGGCGAGGGCTACCACGGTACTTGAGGGAGAGCGCTCAAGAAAGGCCTTCTCTGTCATGTTTGTTACTTTATTTCTAGAATTCAGTTCTTATGCTGATTTCCAGTGACGAGTTCGTTTTCTGTGGCCAACCCACATTCCTCGCAGCTGTACACAGGAGTCGGATGAGCTGGCTACTTAGCAAGTAGATTTCTCATTTCTAAATAGGTCATAGGCTGTTGTGTAAACTTTCCCAGAGAGATGTAAACTTAACGTCGGCACCAAACTGAGATGGCATCAAAGCCCAAAGAATGACTCAGTCAAGTTCATCTTGATGAATAAAATGAGTTTATTAGAGATTATTTGCAGAATTATGGATAACTGAATTTTCCTGAAGTTGCCAGCTCCCCTGTCACCCTTTAAGAGGCCCCCACTTTATATACCCCTGAATCCACGGCAGAACTGATGCAAACCTGGGCTCAGTGTGCTTCCCGGTGTTAAAGCAGTAGAGATGACCACGGGCTCAGATAACAGCAGGCACGGGCAAAACCAGACTGAGAGTGTTGTATGTTAACCTGTGCTCCATCTCTCTCTCAGCAAACACTGCCCAGCTGTGAGAAGCATGGCTTATACCGCCATCTGACACAGAGAACAGACAGCAGTTAAGTCTGGGTGAGATCGGGAAGACTAGTCTTACTTCACACGTAGTGTGGAAGGCTTGTATGCCAGTGCTTCCCATGGAGGGCAAGAAGCATTGGGACCTGCGCTTGCCCAGGCCCAGTGCCCAGAGAAGCGCAGCCGTGGGCTCCCGTCACGTCCAGCTGAAGGCGGTGGGTGTAAAAGCAGCTGCTGCCGCTGGTCTTTGGAGGTTGATAGTAGTGGCCGCTCAAAGCCACTTTAGCAGGTCAATTGAGTGTGGCATTGGTGGTCAAGTGTAGTGGCCCTGGAGCTTTGCTAAAACTGACTTTTCCCAGTCTAAGCTGCGGAGTCGCGCTTTCAGTGAAACCGTTCTCTTCTCCACCTCTGTTAGCTCTTGAGTCGCTGGCTCACTTTGGTCAGGTGTGGCTGGTGCCATTTGGTTTTGAATAGCTTTCTGTGTCCAAACCTCCCAGGAAAATGGTGACGTTTTTCAATCAGTACTGAAGATACATTTGAATGTCACCTGCTACTATCTAAATTGTCCCTGTGACTTTTCCCAAGGGCCGTGACTTCTTTCCCTTTCTGAAGAGAAGAGGCATGCCATGCCCGTGGCTGCCAGAGTATTCGGACAAATATAAGGAAAGCGGTGGTGCAAATGGGTTGTTACAGACGTGCAAACCAACCTCTCTGCAAAATCTCGGTACTAGTGTCCAAACACAAGAGAAGTGATGCCCTCACCTGATGCCAGGCACGTCAAGTACCCAGGGAGGACCTGTCAGTTCCCTGCCTAGTATGGGGAAAACCAAGAGTGGTATCCCGCGTCAGCCCGCTTACATTAGGGTTAAACCGATGTGTTAATGAGTAAGTAGTCACTGGTCACTCACTCTGTGATCAGCTTGGTGACTCAGAAAGACACCCTGCTCTCAAGATTAACAGTACAGTTGAAATTTGTGTGGAGCAGCGGAAATGGAAGCAGAGTCCAGAGATGGGGTGAAACATTTGGAGGTTGAGAAAGGAGAGAGCGTGAAAACACAGTGAGCAAGAAGGGTAACGGTCTAGACTCTAGGGTAGGATGGGAAAGAGGCATAGAATAGGAAACTGAAGGCCCGGCTGAGGCAGGAACCCCTTGTGACAGGAAATAAGAGAGCAGCATTGTGACTGTGAAACATGAGGCCTCACTGCACCCGTGGGCACCAACAGATGTGAACGGGGGGGGGGGAATCCTTCCAGTGAATGTCAGAGTCATTTTGAAGGGAGTGACAACAGCCCTCAGAGGTGGAAGATGCTTGAAGAATTCAAGCATCAGGAGGAAAACAGTGGGTTCACAGCCCAGCTGGCTACAGGGACAATAGACATGAATGACAGGATTGCCAGCTAGAAGTTGGCCAAGTACCCGAATTGTCAAGAGTCAGTGTGTAGAGCTAGCATAGGAGAGGTCGGCTCACAATGGTACCTGAAACATGAGGTTTAGAGCAGCCTGAAGTCAGTTTGCTGACAGGACCCCTGGAGACCGTGGCAGGTGCATTCACCTGAATAGGGCAGGGCACCAGCTTCAAGCAGCAGCTTATAGGTGTGAAAGGTCTCACAAGTTCCTCTAGGTCTTGTATTTCAAGACACGGGAAGAAGAGAGCCAAGAGGAAGAAATGGAGCATGTTGGGAGTTCACACGGCCTATGGGGATGAGGAACCAAGGTGCTAGATTGTTGGATCCCATTTATACAGCTTTGGTGGGTGGGTGGGGGAGACAGGAGAAGAGAGCCCTCCCTCTGACACAGCCTGGCACGTGCTGGGATCCAGGAGCAAGGGCACTGGGCCCTCGTGGTTCCCGCGCTCCTCCCCGAGAGAAGGCTCTCTGCTGTGGCTCTGGACGGTATCTGGCTCTTGCAAGGCCACTCCGAGCTCTTTGGTATATTCTGTTCCTTGGATCCTTCCTTCTCGAGTCTCGGTTTTCATGACAGACTGCATTTCTGGAGGTGTCCTCTGTGTCTTCTAGTCCACAGAAAGAAGAGTGAGTGCTGACCACAGCCCCTCACCCCGAGCCCCAGTCACTGGGCCATCACAGACACCATTAGAGGACTCTTGGGCTCCTATACTTTAAGCCAACCAGTATGCCTTTCAAGTCACAAAGGGATCTCTAAGACAGGTTTCCAGGAATGAACAGAGGGTCTCAGTGGGGAAGGAGAAAGTATACAGTGTTGTCAGAGCCCACCAGAAGCATCTCCCTGTGTGGCCTGACGTGTGCGTGGAGTGAGCCGAAAGCCTAGGCCCAGCGCCACTGCCTGCCTGTCTGAGGGCAGTGAGGCCTGGATTCTTTTTGCTATCAGGGAACACAAATCCAAATGGGGAAACCTGAAAAGGCACAGAGTCACCTGACCTCCAGCTGTCCCATGGCCTGCTACCATGGGCTTTGAAGCCATGCTGGTGGGCAAGGAGGCCACTCTGTGCCTGTCGGGTGTCCTCACAGGAGCTTAGACGATGTGACCCTACCTGGTTCCCTAACAGATACCATACAGGCCTGTTCCTCAGACGTGCTGCCACACGGCCTCCCTCAGTCCCACCAGGCTGTGGCCAATGCTTGTAGTCTGTAGGAACGCCACGCCCTGTCCTTGGGAAATGTCCCTTCCTACAGGGCCTGCTCAGCCTTCCGCCGCTTCTGTGCTCCCTGCAGCCCTTTCCTTTCCCTCCTCGCTGATCTTTGCCCCTTGGCTCTTTAACCATTTTTCTTTTGTTCCTTGACTGGGATAGCTTGTACCAGAAGGCTGCTAGGTAGTAATGGTAGGATCCAGGAGGAGATGGCACGGCCAGCTATGCTCCTGCCGCACGTCTCCTGCTCCCCCACTCCCCGAGCACACTATCTCACCGTCTGCTTCCGGCCCTCCTTCCCCGCCAGCTTACACCAACAACCAGGCAGACATCGCCACCCAGGGCTGGTTCATTGGGCTCATGTGTGCCATCGCCCTTCTGGTGCTGATCCTGCTCATCGTCTGCTTCATCAAGAGGAGTCGTGGTGGCAAGTACCCAGGTGAGACGAGGGAGGAGGGAGGCACAGGCAGGCCTTCTCGTGGGTCACCCGGCCTCACCAGGTCCGGAGCTCCAGGCTCTGCTCCTCCAAGCTTCGGACTCCAGGCTTGTGGCGCCCTTAGCCTCTCGAGAGCTGCCAGCAAGCATTTGGCTTAACTAGTTCACGCAGATGGGTGGACGGTGCAGTCCAGCCATCTTCAGAGAGAGGTAGAAGGGAGCCCAGCCCCCTGCTGAAGTGAACTTAACTCACCTCCCATCTATATAAAGCGGCTTCTTCTGCCTGAAAGGCATTGGGACCCTGTGTCTGGGACAGGGACACGGAAGCAAGGCATTTTCTCTGACCATGTCGGAGAATGGGGGAACAGGGGTCTGGGCCAGAGCAGCAGAATCATCAGAGAAGCCGTGGAGCTAGGACACAGCCATCTGAGGCTTGTCTCAGTCCCTGTCACCTGAGGCCTAGTGGCTCTGCAGAGGGAGGGCAGGGGAGGCTGAGAATGGGCTCCGCCAGTAGCCCCTGACCTTCCTAAAGTCCCCCAGAAACACATCTCTTCTGCACTTCAAAAGCTTCCAAGGGCGAGGACCTCAGGAATTCTCATTTCCAAAAACATTGATTTTTTTTTTTCAAACAGGGCCAAAAGAGTCATCTGTCTGTGAAGGGGTGACTAAGATGACAAGAGCCAGGGTAGCAGGGTGACCTTGGGAGCAGCGTCCTGCAGGACCTGCAGAATGAAATGGCTCCTGCCCCAGTGCTCCATCACCACACACACGATCCCCAGCTTCTCCCCAGCCCCCCCCCAAACTCAACACAAAGGGAATAGAAGAAGGGGTGGGTTGATTTGATTCCTTCCCTGCCAAATACCTAGCTCAGGTCCTGAAGCTTTCTGTGCCTTTCCTAAGTGAAGGAAAGGCAGGAAATTTAATTCTTGCTGAAGAGCGATGGCTTCTTTTACTTTTTCTGCATCGAGACTCTTCCTTCTGTAAGAAAGAAAGCCAGCTGGGTGCGGTGGCACAACCTTTAATCCCAGCACTCTGGAGGCAGAGGTAGGAGGATCGCCATGAGTTCCAGGCTACCCTGAGACTACATAGTAAACTCCAGGTCAGCCTGTACTAGAGCAAGACCCTACCTCAGAAAAAAAAAAAAAAAAAAAAAAACCGGAAGAAGAGAGACAGCCAGCCTGGCAAGAGGGCCTGCCTTCCTTGTGATGTTAAGAGCTGGGTGACTCACTGAGTCAGGGAGACCTGGACCCCTGAGGAGCTCATTAGATAAACTCAGAGCCAGCCTTTGCCCTTTCAGAGAGTACATCATCCCAGAAAGCTCTTCAAAAAAGGGAAGCCCCGGGTATGTTAAGATGAGCAATGCAGGAGCCAGGGTCTGGATTCTAGTCTTCATTCTAGTCTCTCTACAGAGTTACTAGCTAGTTCTGTGACCTACTTGTCACCCCTCAAGGTCTGGTTCCCTCACCTAAAATGAGATGATTATTTAGCTTCATGCCTCAAAAAGCCCCTCACATAAACACCTCATGTATGCCAACCTCTGTGTCAGGTCCCAGGGGTACAGGGAAAAAGATGTCTCTCCTCAACATTGCAGCTGGCCCAGAGAGACCGACCACAACACCACACAGGACAGGCCTTGGCTGGGCATGTTGCCATCTCAGAAGCTCGGTAGGAAGAGGGAGCATGCCAACAAGAGAGGCCTGGGAGGAGAGTGCCTCTGTCCTGTAGGAATAAGGAGTGCCCTCCCTCCCAGGGCACTCTGCTGGAAATCACGGAAACATCGTCCCCCTGCCCCGGAGGAAGAAGGTCACTGGGATAGGAACCCTCTGTATAAGTAATCACGATGCACAGCAAAATAAGAAAGGGCAAACAGGGCTGGAGAGATGGCTTAGCAGTTAAGGCACTTGCCTGAGAAGCCGAAGGACTCAGGTTTGAATCTCCAGGTCCCACATAAGCCAGATGCATGGTAACACAAACACACAATGTCACACATGCACACAAGGGGGCAACACGTGTCTGGACTTTGCAGTGGCTGAAGGCCCTGGCGCAACCATTCTCTCTCTCTCTCTCAATTTAAAAAAAAAAAAGAAAGAAAGGGGCAAACAGTATTAAAGGGAAGGCTCATGTCTCTGGTGTATATTCATGGAGAAGTGGTAAGGAGCTGAGCTGAGAGATTTGCCAGCTGGGGCGTGGAGGAAGAGGAGGAGGCAGAATCAGCTTAGCACCTGCCTGAGCCTGGGGGGCGGAGGGGCCAGTGATGGTGCTTTATTCCAAGGGAGCACATCAGGACGTGCCATGGGGCCCAAGGAGGTGTCTTTTGGCTCTAAATTCAGTAGTGCAGGGGCAAGCTTACTAATCTCCCTGTCTTTCCTTCTCTTATCAACCAAGTGCGAGAAAAGAAGGATGTTCCCCTAGGCCCTGAAGACCCCAAAGAAGAGGACGGCTCATTTGATTACAGGTAGGTAACCTCCTTCCTCCTCCACCTGGTCGCTGATCTTGCCCGGTATGAAGCAGCCCCCTTGCTTTATAGTGGCCCAACTTGGCCACAAGACTGCTGTGGCCACATCCTCCACCTCTGGCTACCTCCTCTGCCTCTTTGGCAGCCATTTGACAATGGGTGCATGCTCAGAGAGACTGACATCCTGACAGTGCCCCAGAAGGCTGCCCTCCCCCGCTGTGTTCCTTCAACTGGACACTAATGGATAGGGCTTCCGTATTATTTCTTCCCACTTTGCACTCTGAAAACAAGCCTTGAGCCCCTCTTCTATGAGGTGAGCTTGACCACCGGGCCTCCTCTCAGCCGGCATCCCACCACTAAGCCCTAAGATAATGACCCCATAGGGCTCACCACCGGTGAGCTGGTGGCAGGGCTGGAGGGGACAGGGGCTGGACTGCCAACTGGCACCGCTGCCCTGTGAGCCTGGATTTCACAAAGTTGTCAGTGGCCCATTTGAATGGTAAGAATATTCTGAGCTTAGGGCTGGAGAGATGACTTAGCAGTTAAAGGCACTTGCTTGCGAAGCCTAAGGACCCAGGTTTGATTCTCCAGGTCCCACGTAAGCCAGATGCACAAGGGGGCACATACATCTGGAGTTCGTTTGCAGTGGCTAGAGGCCCTGGCACACCCATTCTCTCTCTCTCTCTCTCTCTCTCGATTTCTCTCTCTCTCTCTTTCTCTCTCCTTTCTGTCTCAAATAAAAATAAATTTTAAAAAAATATTCTGAGTTTAGGAATGGGGCAAGGTAGGTCATGGAATCTTATCCCAGACAATTTGGGGTGGGAGAAACCATCAGATCTGAGTCCTTCCCCACCTCTACTCATTTACTCCCTGGGCCCAGGTCACTTCATCCCCCTCTGACCTCTCTTACTTTCTAAACCTCTGCTGCCTCTCAGCAGTAACCTGCAAGCAGCTCCAGGTCAGTGGGTGGCAGAGCCACGACCCACACAAGAGCCCCTCAGGGAGCCCAAGTGTCCACCCAGCTCAGCGTCCTCATGAGCCCCCCTTCCCAACGGCAAGCTTGAGGCCCTTCCCCGTTCTGTGCTGTCTTTGACTGGCCTGATAGGGTGCAGCCTCCCTGTGAGTTGACAGCTAATCCCGGCTCTCAGTTCAAACACTATGGGCTTTTTCTCCCTAGACCTTAGCGCAGCCCAGGAGCGGGTGGTGAGGTGGACAGGTCCAGGAACCCTGCACCAGGCCAACCTGCTTCCTTCTGCACGTCTCCTCCACTGGACTGACACACGTGCCCCCTCTGCTTTGGCTGCAGGGGTTCTGTCATGTCCATCCTAAGGTCTGATTTGAAGAGTCCAACTGGGCAAAGGCTAAAACTAATAAGTCAGAGGAAGAACTGAGTTTCTAGGGGCACTGAGTTCTGTGGCTTCATTGCTGGCCACCTGTCTGATGGTGCACCTCGGAAACCCGCTTGCCTCACTGCGCCGCTGTCCTGCCCAGTTCAGTTAGGCCTTCGTGGGCCACGTTCACTCTGGGCAGGAGAGTGTGGGCCAGTGGCCTGCCGTCTACTACGCATGCTCTGCTCCAGCTCTGAGAAGCCCCTCCCTGACAGCTGTCTGCCGACTAAAATGCTGTCAGAATGCACTGCCTGCTGTAACGGCAATGCAGCCACTGTGCCCCTGACCGGAGAGGCGCCAAGAATGGGCTGGGAACGGGCAGGGTGTAGCTCCACCTGCCAGGCCCCAGGCCTCCATTATTGGGCCACATCTGCCTCCTACCCTATGTCACCTGTGATGAGCAGCCGATAGCACCTGGTCCCCATGTCAGCTCGGGAAGCACCCCGGGTATCCTGGACAGCACAGCAGACATCCCCACGGGGCATCTGTCCCTGCAAACAATGCTGCCTTTTCCCCTAGCCTCTCAGCTCTGCTCACCGGGGAGGGTCTTAAGGACAGGGCCTGGAGGCCTCTAAGGGGACGGCTGGCAGGTTCCTCTGATCCTTGCTAGTGTCTTTTCAGGTTTCTGACCTCATGCGTTCCTCTGCAGATCCCTCACTCCTGCCATCCCACCTCTTTTGCTTACTGGGCTAGCGCTGGTTTGCACTGGCAAACAACGCTGAAATGGAAGTAGAGGAGGAGAGGTCTGTCCCGTTAAGGCACTCGCTTGTCAAGACAAGCCTTGTCTTGCAGAGTGACAGGTCATGGAATATCCACCTTCCACTCTGCTTAATGGACCAGCTGTGGCCAGGTCACAAAGTCAAAGAGTGACATACTTGGGACTGTAACTCCCCACCCCGACCCTTGCCGCACGGTCTCACGAGCTGTGGCTCTGCTTCTTGTGAGGCGGCCGTCCTCCGCCTTGCCTACTCCCCCTGTAGACAGTGAGTGACCTTGCCTCTCGGAAAGGACCCCAAGTCAGGAGTCTAGAAGTGTAGGCTCCAGGCCCTAGTCTTCAGCAACATGCCACCTGCCTTGGAGAAGATGCTTGCCCTGGAGGAAGATACCTTCCTCTTTGAATCAGCCCGCTGGGCAAGGGAGGGCTTGGGACTGGTTAATCTCTGAGGTCCCTCGTCTCTAGGGTACACAGAGCACATATTTATTTGGCAGGAAGCCAGCTGCCCTGTCCCACCCCACCTGCATTCTGTTGTGCTGGGCAGGCTGGGTCCTGACTTTCTGTCTCTCTCTGGCCAGCGATGAGGACAACAAGCCCCTGCAGGGCAGCCAGACGTCTCTGGACGGGACCATCAAGCAGCAGGAGAGTGATGACAGCCTGGTGGACTATGGGGAAGGCGGCGAGGGCCAGTTCAACGAAGACGGCTCCTTCATTGGCCAGTACACGGTCAAAAAGGACAAGGACGAGACAGAGGGCAACGAGAGCTCAGAGGCCACATCACCCGTCAATGCCATCTATTCTCTGGCCTGACGGAGCACCCCAGGAGCAGCCACGACTTCGCAAGTAGGAGGAGGGGAGAGGGGGAGACAGCCACCGCAGACCTACGGCAAAGCTACCACCACCTTCAGGGACAAGGGTGCACCATGGGGTTCTGCCAAGCTGTGAGGACTGGTGCCCAACCAGTTACCTACAAGCTCCCTCCCAGTGATGCCCCAATGCCCCTGGGTGCCGCCAGTATGGAGGAGGAGCTAGAGCTGTGCTCACTGGAGGGAGCCCTGGTCCCTGGCCCTACCTTGTAGCCACCCTGTGCGTTCCACCACACTGCCTGCCCTTGACCTTGGCACACACGCCCTCACCCAGTTTTGTTCGTCATGGTACTTTTTTTTTTTCCTTTTTTTTTTTTAGCTTTGTGCTTCTTCCTCATCCAGACCCAATGTCTCCATTTTCTTTTCCTTTGGAAGAAATGTTCCTGGAAAAAAGAATAGGTGGGCTCTCCCCCCAGGAAACCACACGGAGAGGCAAAAAGGATTGACCCATAAACACAACATGCGGAAAAGCTGTAGTATTCAAGCTGCCACTGGGCCGGCGTGTTTCCCAAGGATGCCTTTGTCGCCATATGCCTCCCCTCCCCCACCCATCTGCCTCAGCCTCGTCCATGCTGAGCTGGGCTTGGCTCCTTTCTGGAAGAAGAAGGAGAAAAAAAAAAAAAAAAATGACAGTATTTTTGGCAGGGACAGAGTGGGCAGGCCTCCTCGCCACACTCTGGTTCTGTTGGGAGGGATGTTTACCTCTTGCTCCTCGTTCTCACCCTGGCCCTGCCTCCAGAGAGTCCACAAATGAGCTGCACCGACTCTAGAAGATGCAGGAAGAGGAATGGGTACCGACGGGAGGGACGCCAGCGACTGGGCCCCAGGCAGAAGCAAGTCGGGGCCCGGTCCCTGGGGAACTTGGCGTGCCTATGGAGAGAAGGACTGGGGTCTGGACTTCCTTCTAGCGGTGAAACCCCGGCTTGAGGAGAGAAGACCGTACCCACCCACGTGGTCTGGAGTCGACGCTGCTGCCCTCAAGGAACTGACCCCCTGTGATGCAGGAGCCTGGCTGATGTGTTTTGGGGGGGGGGAGGTGAAGGCACTGCTCCCCCTTCCATCTCTAGCAGCTATCTTCTCCTTTTGCAATTGTGTCTGACTCTGACTTGTGTTTTGACTCGGTTTCTGGATGGGGACCTGCTGCCCCCAGACTGAGCCTATCTGTCCTTGAATTAGGGTACATACATATCAGGGTACTGTGAGGTGCACTGTATTAATAGTACTGTGACGCCCCTGCCTGGACGGACACACTGCTCTTCGTATGCCTTACGCAGCTCTGATCTACCCCTGCAGTTCCTAGATTCTCAGCCCCACCCTGCAAGCCTTGAGGCCTCCAGTGATGTGTGTGTCTCGAGATCAGGGCAGCCTATGCAAGTGTTCCTTCAGGACCAGAAGCAGCCACACACACACACACACACACACACACACACACCCTAACCCCGCTGCCCAAATGGAGATACTTTCGCAGGCCTGCGGTTTTTTTTTCAGCCTGAAGGTGCTGCCTTCGTCCCCCACCTAATCCACTTTGAAACCAAAGGTACCTAACCTCCGTGACGCAGAGTGCGGAAAGATCTTGAGCTAGAGTGTCACCCTGTATCTGTGTCTGCAGCCCAAGGCAGTCGCTGGGCGGGGGGAAGCTGACTGCCCGGATCACACGTCACCGGCGTGGCCTCCAATTGGAGCCTCCAACTACTGGCCAGGGGCCCGGACAGGACCAGAGCTGTTCCTTTCAGAGACTTTCCTAAAGAATCGTTTGCCACATGTTTAAGCCGCAGAGGTATTAGCAATGCTTTGCGTCCTGTTGAAGGTCAAACCCATATACACACTCTGTAGGTAAGACACCGTAGCCCAGAGCTGAGCCAATAATGTTGTTTGAACCAGACCGTGTGTCGTGGTCCTTCGGTCCAAACCATGGCCAGGGCTGCTCCCTAGGGGCCCGAGGGGTGGCTCTCGTGGTGAAAGGAGACAGGGTAAACATCAGGGGCCTGGGAAGAGCCTCAGGGTCCCCTCCCCTGGTTCTCTTCCTGCACCCGCCTGAATGCGGCTGAACGCCGCTGCAGTTTAGGCCCCCACTGTCCCTCGTGGGAAAGTTGGGGAAGTATGCCTGTGAGCTGAACTCAGCCTTTCCAGAAAGTACTTTGGTTGGGAGCAGAGTAGTCAGTTTCTCAGCTAGTGAACCCACTGCACCCACAGCAGGCTCTTGGGGAAGAAGGAACTGTTAGATGTAGATAGTCATCCCCTTTCTCTATCACACAGACCACCTGGGAAGGGCTACTTTGGTCTTAAGGGTCTAGGGGAGAAGTAACCCCTCAGGCTGCTTCTGCTCCTCATTCCGGCGTCCTACCAGGCTTGCGCTTGGTGTATGAAGAGGAGGCCAATAGCCCCTCTCTCAGGCTACTGTTTTGGGGTGCTGACAGATGCCCCAACAATCACCAGGCAGGAGCAGATCTGGGGCTGGAGAACGAACTTTCCTCCGAGCAGAGATGGCAGGCATCCAGACAGAACAGGCTCAGAGGTGTGAGGGTTACCGTGTGGTGTGGGGGAGACCGCTCCTTCCGGCAAGGGGAGAGAGCGCTTTCCAGAGCCTGCCGGAGTCCACCTCAGCTCAGCGGGAGGGCACTGCTGCCCAGCACTCCCTGCCAGCTGGCTCTCAAGCAGCCACCCCAAAGCGTACCAACAGCGATTCCAGAGGAGGGTGGTGCTGCAGGTGCTTCGGCCTGTCTAGCTAGGAGCAGGGGAGGGGGTGTCGGACATCGTGCCGTGACTAGCTATCCTGTGAACCAGGCTGCCATTCCAACTGTGTGCTCAGCTGCAAGTGCTGTGGCTGCCTGCATGCTTGTCTCCATTTAGCCCTGTATCGGATAGTCGGAGCACCCAGTCTGGGCCAAAACTGGAGCCCTGAATACCATGTGAGGAAGCGAGGGAAGTCAGATGTGGCCCCAAGCCTCATGTTACTGGAAGTGAGCAACCGAGTTACTGTGACGGCTGAGTTGGAAGCGTTCTATTCTTAAGCTGCCGGTTGCTCCAAGCTGGAAGGGAAAGGCTTCCGGGGGGAGACCTTAGTTCTGTTGAACAACAGATCTGGGCAGGATATGGCAGTCAAAATGGGTGGGTTTAAGCAACCAGCTGTCAGAGTCTCTGTGTCCTGTCGTCTTGAGTGACTTGCTTAGCCTACCTGAATTTCGGTCTGTCTGTCTCTTCCTCCAGACCCTCTGAACATCCTTGTTCAGAGGTGGATGTGTTCATAGGTCAGGACCAGCTGCCTCCCACTTGTCCATCTTTTAGACTGCTTCTACGGAGAGGGCTGAGTTTACACTAAAGGGAAAGACAGGCTGATTCCCTCCCTTGCCCATCTCCTCTGCCCCCAGAGATCAGAGACATCTGGCTTACCCCCTCTCAGCAAGTCAAGAGGCCTGGAAGTGATCTCATGGCCAAGAGTCATCCTGTGCTGATTACTCACCCGGCAAAAGGCATCGGCAGCGTGAGCCAAGTGTGTGTTCCTAGTCTCTGTGGCCATGGTCAGCCCTGAGAAGGGATTAGGATGTGTGTAGAGCTTCCAGCTAAGGGACGACCTCTCAGCCGTGGTATATACCCACTCACACGCGCATGCCCACAGCAGACTGTGGCCATATTTTGAGACAATGTGTCCAGTGAGAAACAGTCCGGATCTCACTATCTCACAGAGCGTGAGTCCGTAACTGGACTCAACACGAGACGAACCTCAAAGCGCTGAGTGTGGTCATGACGTACATTGTGGAGGAGGGAGAGAGGCCACCTATGTTAGGTGGTGACTCCTATGGACAGAGCGTAGCGAGGAGTGGTTTGGAGAAGAAATGCTCCCTGGAGCAGCCCAGGCTTTGGCTCTTCCCAGCTCCTCCTGGGGTCCCAGGCTGAGCCAGGCCATCCTGGGGCGGCCCCAACAGCCTGTTGGTGAGAGAGCAGTGACTCAACGTCTTTTTGTCTTGGTATTTGTGAAGCTGCCTCACTGTCACTCTGCAGAAGGGCACCTTCTCTGGACCCACCTTCCCCTACCTTGCTTCTTCAGGCTTGTCCCTCCCTTGCCTATCTCCTCAGCTAGGGCTCACTTCTCAGTGGGAGAGCAGCAAGTTGCTAGGCGATAGCCCACAGCCCACCCCAGCCGTCCTGGGGTGAGGTGACCCTGCGACCAAGGCACCAGCCCAGCAGCCTCTGCCCAGCTCAAGCCCGTAGCTGTGCTTAGGTCGAGCATCACCCACAGAGTGGTTTCTTTCTAGTGAAGCAAAAGAACCTGCGTAGATTTCACCTGGTGGCTCAGAAATCACATGTGGAATGTCAGAAGGAGTCTTAGTGCCCTGGGAAACTTAGGCCTATTGAGCAGAGCCTCCCTTCAACTAGACAGGGGCCAACTGCATGGGACCAGGCCTGTGGCTGGTCCCCACCCTGCACAGTCCAAGGCCAGAAAGTGGCCTTGCGTTGCCTCCTCTCTCAGAAAAGACCTTCTTGAGATACTTTCAGGGGAGGACAGAGGAAGGAAGATAAGCACCCCAGGGAGGCTGCAAGACTGACCAAGCTGCCTCCAGCCACCGAGGAAAGTAATGCTGCTTTTATGAGCACGCAGTACTAAAGGGATGTTCCAAGGGGAGGAGGATGGAAACGAAGCCGAGACAGAGGCACCTAGCTTAGGACGGAATAGGATTTCACATGTGAAGGAATCTCAGAGCTGATCGAATTGAAGTGACTCATTGTACAGACGGGGAGATGAAAATACAGGGACGCAGAGGGATGTGCTCAGACAGCAAAGCTGGTGAGGGCAGGAATAGGACTTGAACTTGAGCCTTCTGGGCCTTCTGACTCCATTGTCCAGTGTTCGTTCATCTCACCGCAGCTGCCTCAGCACGTGTTACCTGAGACCTGTCCCGCTCTTCACCCCTCGCACCTCTCCACCATTTCTCCCGTGTCCCCAAGTCATCCCTGAGTGAACACTAAAAAGGAATTTCTCGAGTTCAAGATCGGCCTGTCTGTGACAGCCCGTGGTTATCAGCCGTGCAGTTACAGGCAGCCCAGGGCCAGCTACTGTGAAACTTTGACAGGACCCCAGGATGAGGTCTGTGCTCTCTCTCACGTGCTGATATCTGGTATGCGGTATTCCTCAGAAGTGAGTTTGCGGGGGGGAGGGGGGTCTCCATCTATTCTGCCCTTGGCTGCTGGAGAGAAGCCGGGCCCAGGCCGTCCTGCCACCCTGGGATTTGCCAGGCGGGAGTTCAGCAGATGTAACGACTTCAGTGAAGCAATAAACACAAAAATCTGGGGAAAGATGTCCAGAATTTTGTGCACTACTGTTTCTTTTTCAAAAGCGATACAGACCAGATTTCCCTGACCTACTTGCTCTTCTGATTCTCCAGTGTGAGGTCCTCAGTCAGTGTTGTCCCTCTGCCCGGCTCCCCAGCTCTTTGCCAACTTCTCACCTCTCTCGAGCTGAGCATCAGTCGCCTGTGACAGGGCCGCCACCTGTCCTGGTCCCACCCTTTAGCCCATGCTGGCTCCTGGAGGACCATTGCCCTGCCCTCACCACATACTTCCCCCTCCCTCACCATTCTAACGTGGTTTTTTCAGTGGAGAACTTCTTCCCCTGTGTCTCTAGCCCTTCCTTCCCACAGGTTGTGTGATCTTGTCTCATTGGTTAAACGTTTAACTCTCCATGGCAGGCTCATTTTAACCCTTTCATGCCATGTCCTCTCCTTCCTCTGTGTTAGTTACTCTGCATTAACCAACTTTGTCAGCGACAGATGTGTATCTGAGGATGTCATGAACCTTCAGCAGGGACTTCTGGGCCATGGAGGACCATCTAATATACGGACTTATAAACTGACTGCATGAGCAATGAAAAGGCCAAATTATTCAGAATTTTTTTTGAATCACTGTAAAAAAAAACTGATTTTTTTTGTATAGAGAACACTAAACGTATAATAAAAGTTGTTCAAAATAGACCTTGTAGTCATGTGATTTGTTCATTTTCCTTGGCTAGTAGATGATCAAGAGTTTGAGGCCAGGAGCTGGAGAGATGGCTCAGTGGTTAAAGAAGCTTACTTGGAAAGTCTGAAGGACCTGAGCTCAATTCCCCAGTATCCATGTAAAGTGCAATGCACAAAATGGTGCATGCATCTGGAGTTTGTTTGCAGTGGCAAGAGGCCCTGGTGTGCCCATTTCCCCCCTCTTTCTCTTTCTCTTTCTTTTTTTCTTTCTCTCTCTTTTTTGCTCTCTGCTTTCAAATAAATAAAAATATTTTTAATTTATTATTTTTTTAGTGAGAACAAGAGAGGAGAGAGAGAGAATTGGCATGCCAAGGCCTCAGCCACTGCAATTGAACTCCAGACGCTTGCACCACCTAGTGGGCATGTGTGACCTTGTGCTTGCCTCACCTTTGGGCGTCTAGCTAACATGGGATCTGGAGAGTAGAACATGGGTCCTTAGGCTTTACAGGCAAACGCCTTGACCACTAAGCCATCTCTCCAGCCCAATACAAGTATTTTTTTAAGAAAGAATTTAAGGCCAGGTTGAGCTACATAGTGAGTTCAAGGTCAGCCTGGGCTTCATAGCAAGAGCCTATTTCAAACAACAAACAAACAACAACAAAAACATGACTCAAAGAATTCCTCATGGGCACCAGAAAGCAGCCTACTCTGGAGGTGGAATTTTTTTCTAATATTTACTTATTTACTTGTGAGCATGTGTATGGGTACCCATGCCATGGCATGCATGTGGAGGCCAAAGGACATCTTCGACCTTTGAGAAGCTGTGCGCCACCTTCTTTGAGACAGGGTCTCTTGCCACTGTGCCAAATGGACTGTCAGACTACAAGCAAACAATAGACTAGTTGGCCTGTGACCTTCAAGTTCTCCTGGCTCCACCTCCCATTGTCATGGGGGCTTCGAGATCACAGATGTATGTACCACCTGCATTCGTCTTTATGTGGGTGCTGGCAAATTGAGTCCAGGTTGGCAGGCTTTGTGAACAAGCACCTTCAGCTGCTGAGCCATTCTCCAGACCCTTGGTGTTGCCATTCTACCATACCAGCCTCCATCTAAAAGTTGGTCTTAATTTGGAAAACTCATTTACACAATTTGTGTTTTAAATGAAGAGTGACAAGTATAGTAATAGGTACAGCCACGAAGACACCCTCTGGTTCAACATGGCTGTGTGCACACGCCACCCACAAAAAAAAGCACCATGACAGGGAAGCTAAGAGATTGAGAAGAAATTTGCAATGGTGCCTCATCTTTTACTGCTCCTCTTTCTGCATCCTTTGCCAGTAGGTGGGAGAACATCAGTCTATGCCCAGTACCGTGCCTGACACAAAACAGACATTTAACGTTGCTAAAAGAACGAATAAAGAGCTGGAGAGATGGATCATCAGTTAAGGCACTTGCCTGCAAAATCTGATGACCTGGGTTCGATTCCCCAGTACCCACATAAGCCAGATGCACACACACAAAAAAGAATAAACTGTTCTCTGCAAACCAAAACTCCTCTGCAGACTCAACGGAATCTCAACCAACTACCGGATGCTAAAGACAAGGGACGGTGCAGGAGCCAGGCTCGACTGCAGCCTTCCCTGATGCGTGAGCCTGTAGTTTTGATGAGCCTCACTGAAGACCAAGGGAGTGTCATCGCAGAGGCTAGAGGATAAGCAGTGAGGGTCCCTAGACACTTTCACCCCATCTCTGTCCTCAGGCTGGTGCATAAAGAGGGGAAGCAGTTCCACTCGGTACAAAGATAATTGATGGCTCATAGGCAGAAATGGGAAATCAGGGCAAAAAATAAAAAATAAAAAAAGACCACCAAAATGCAGACCCAACTCTCTTGACCAAAGGAACCATTAAGTAACCCTCCAACCCACTGTGCCTGTTCTCCCTGCAGAAGTCCTCACGATAGATCTCTAACATGAGGGAGGGGCTGTTGTTTCATTAGAGTAAAACAAGAACTTTATTCCCAGGCCTGCCTCCCCTTGACTTGTTAGGCAACTCACTGGGCATACCCCACACTTCTGAACCTTCATGTTACTCTTTTTACTTTTTAAATTTATTTATTTATGAGAGACAGAGAATGGGCACACCAGGGCCTCTAGCTGTAGCCACTGCAAATGAACTTCAGACGCATGCACCACCACGTGCATCTGGCTTATGTGGGTTCTGGGGAGTTGAACCTTGGTCCTTAGGCTTCATAGGCAAATGCCTTAACCACTAAGCAGTCTCTCCAGTCCTTTTCTTTCTTTTTAAAAAAATTTATTTATTTATTTATTTATGAGAGAGAGAGATCTTGTCACTCTTGAATTCACAGATTGTCTCTGAAAATATGTGCCTCACTAACACAGTTTCCATGGTGAGCCTGACAGTCAGCGCCAGGGTGAAGGGGACAGACCCTGAGGACACTCAACACTTACCAAGGCAGAGACCTAGAGGCTCCTAAGAGCCCATCATTGAAGTAGACTTAAAACTTGCCCAACACGACTCAGGGAGTTTTGCGGAAAAGGGGGCAGAAAGATTGTTAGAGCCACAAGTTGGGACACCATGCCCAGAGGCACTGCCTCTCCCCAGTAACTATCTGCTGCCCCCACAACACATAACCCACAACCCCATTGAGGAGGGCTCCCGGCGGAATGGGGGTAGGGACGAGGGAAAGAATGGTACCAACACACGATGTATCCGTACTAAGTCTGTCTGTAATTAACTTAAAAAATACAAATGAAAAAGTATCTGTCCCTCACATTCATTTGCATGAGTCTTACCCTTGATCCAAGTAAGCCCTGGTGGCCTGAATTAACAGTGTCCTTGCCCCTCCTGTATTGCCTTCCTCCCCGTGTCACATAGTGAGAGGATGTTTCTAAAATACAAATATTGCCATGTTGTTCCCTTCCTTGAAACCTTGCTCGCTACTAAAGGAGAAAAATCTAAACTCCTGGCTTTGGCCTGTTAGACCTTTTGGTGCTCTCACCCTCAATTCTCATTTTTCTACCACACCCTTCACATACCCTTAATCCTGGTCATTGTAACCTATTTTCAGCTCTCCCTGACATGCAAAAGTGCCTTGCATCCCCCAGGTTTCGTAACTCAGTTCAACTCAAAAGCATGCATCCATAACCCACTCTATGTGGATTAATGATGATAAATAGAATTGCAGGCCTAGCGAAGCTCAGCGTCCTGGGAGAAGATGGTCAAATAAGCAAGTGATGTTAGGGACTCCTGGACAAAGGATTGATCAACAAATTGTAACGAGGAAATTGGGGTTCTGGGGTGCTTCCTGGAACCCCAAGCCCTAAGTTCATATCTGCAAACTAACCAAAGAATTGGCAATTCCAGATTCAAGAGAATGATTTTTAAAATACCACATTTTATTCAGATTTTACACAGGAGTGCAGAAAGGAGAAGGCTGGGAGGTAGGGGAGATAAAGTGGGGAGAAGAGAAGTACACCACGTGGAGCCCAAAAGCCCATGTGGGTCACGTGTAGCTCCAGTCCATGTGACTAGATATGAATCCAGGGGGAAAAAGCGTGGAAAGAAAAGAGAAAGTTCAGGGAGCTCCTGCCATGTGGGGAGCTGGAGGGAATAAAGAACCCATGCGGAGAGTCAGGGCTGGGGGCCCCTCCCAGCTGGGCCTGGGCCTGGGCCTGAGCCTGGGTCGAGCCAGCCCAGGACCAACCGAGGGAAAATTCACCCACAGCTGGAAGTTCCCAAGTGATCAGAGGTATTTATAACCTTAGGGTGGTGGGCTGTCTTTTGGCCCAGGTGAACCAGAGGTCCAGCTGGTTGGTTAGGGCTAGGGGCTGTCTCAGGAAGAGATTAGGTCTGGTACGGAGTAACCTGACCAACCACAATGTTTAAATCAACCAAAATGTTTGAAAGACCTCCCTCCCAGGAGGGGCCCTGACTGTGGAAAAACAGTTCTTTGGAACTAGGCAAAAGATAAGAAAAACTTTCCTGCCCTTTTTACCTTCAAGAGTCCAGTCACCCTAACTCAGCCGCCCCCCCCCCTTCAAAATTATGGACGAAAACTCTCCTCGACCTTCCACGTGCCCTTCCCTCCGGTTCTGGGCTACTCACTGAAGCTGGCCATCAGGTCTTCAGCACCAGACTTAAGACCCTGCCTCTTTCAGATTCTAAACCCCTCTAAATTCCTTCCTCCTTCTGCCTCATGGACCATCCCTCCCGGATGCCTTGAAATCAGACCGTGGCCTCTGTGCTGGGTTGTCCAGGCTGATGTGGGACTCGTGGGTAATGCCTCAGCCTCCGTGATCCTGGGACTTCGGGCACACACGACTTAGTTCAGCCAGACACATCTTCAGGCATCAATCAACTTAGGTAATGCTGTCTCGGAGCTTCCCTGAGACCGCTGTGTGCACATTTTACAGGGGTCTCGATTCCTCACTGTGCCTCCCCTGCATCCATTTTAGGCATCGTGGAGTGACATTTACTGTCTGTTTCTTTCACTAAATTGTGACTGTCCTGAGTATAAGAGCTTTTGCTTTTCATGTCTGCTTCCAGAGCCCAATACCTGTCACTTAGTAAGTACCAATTTAAAGGGCAAAATGAAGAAATGGGATTGAAAGAGTGAGGCAGTCATTCACTTGAAAGAAGTAGCTAGGTGACTTCAAGCTTTTGTTTCTCCATCTTTGGGGCTGGGATGTCTGCATGGTGAACGTGTGGTGACGTTTTAGGGCAGAGCAGGAGCATCCATCCATCCAAGGGGGCGGAAGTGGAGAAAGGAAGTTAAGTATGTTGTTTGAAGAAAGCCAACCTCCATTCAACCGAAGCCAGACGAAGCACGTGCCTGCCGCTCTTCAGAGCCCCAGGGACCCCAGACTAAGCCATCCCTCATCCCGGTCTTCCCTAGGCGGCACCTCCCGGCCCATTAGAAATGCTAATCTCCAGCCTGGAGTCGGATTAACAGACCCAGCGGGGGAGAGGGGAGGGGGACGAGCCATCTTCCAATCTTTATTAAGAGCGAAGGCTGTACCAGCTCTTGCCCAGCTGCCCAGCGCTGCACTTGGGGAATTCATCCCAGCGCCTCTGCTCAGCGGTATATGACCGTGCAGAAACCCAGACACGGCCCCTCCAGCCTCCCCCTCCCTACTTAATGCATCAGGGCCCATTTGTTTGATGTCAGTTCCTGCTGGAGCAAGGACCACGCAGTGGACCTTGTGGCAATTTGGAGCCACAGCTGTGGCCCAACAGTCCCGCTCCAAGCCTCACTGCCATTCCTACCCCATCCTGTGTGGCTGATTTGCTCAGATCTCAGTGCATAAAAGCATGGCATTGTGTCGACCTGTAATTAGCGCACACAGACCCCGAGTCCAAGCTTGGGCTCACTAGGAATTGACTTTACCCACACGGAACCCAAGCAAGCATTCTGACCGTAGAGAGCCAAATGCAGCCCAAGGCAGCATGATTTTGTGTGGAAGCATGTAAGAGATCCCTAGTATTGTATTTAAAATCCCAGTTGTCTTCTAGGAGTGCTGACGCCCATGAAGCGAAGAGGTCCAAGACTGACTGGACAGGAGGTTCTGCAAACAGCATCAAGTTGAGTCCTGCATAATAGAAGGGGAGGTCTGAGGACTTCCGAACAACCGGGGAGCACTGGAGGAGACCAGACAGGCTAAAGAAAGATCATAGAACAGTGCTGTCAAGGTGCCGTCCGCAGTCCAACCGGGAACTGGAAGAAACACAAACTGGTCTACTTTAGAAACTGGTATCTGCTTTAACAAACCTACCTGGTATGCTTTTTATTTTATTTTTATTTATTTAATCTTTATTGGGGGGGGGGTTCAAGGTAGGGTCTCACTCTAGCCCAGACAGGCTGACCTGGAATTCACTATGTAGCCTTAAACTGGCCTCCAACTTGCAATGATCCTCCTATCTCTGCCTCCTAAATGCTGGGATTAAAGGCATGCGCCACCTCACTGGGCCCTACCTGGTACTTTAGCTACAGGCTAATAATGCTTGAGGCCAGTGAGAAAGCCATGGTCCCTCAGGGCCTCCACCTTGACAGCCATGCCTAGTCCATTCATAAATTTGCTTTGAGTTAGTAGTAGATGTTTTATGCCAAATAGCAAAAGTGGTGACCTCTACATTCTACACGGATGCAAGGCAAAACAGAGACTGCCTAAGAGTGCGGGGTCCAAGCCAGAGCCTCCCGGGGTGACAGAAATTGTGGGAGGGGCCTTGACTTTCTCAGACCATGGAACCGGCTGGGAACTGAGCCATTTATAATGCTGAAGACAAAGAAGCAAGAGGCCACTAGTTGGTCCTTGGGTCATGATACAGTCACATAAACCACTTAAGAGGTTGACACCCTCCACTGTCATGTGTGCTTTATACAAACGTTCTTACAGGGCTGAAGATCAAACACACAGTGAGTTCGAGGTCACCCTGAGAGTACTTAGTGAATTCCAGGTTAGCCTGGGCTAGAGCGATACCCTACCTCGAAACCACCCCCCTCAAAAAAAAAATCAGGGTCTTGTACAAGCACTATGCCACTGAGCTCCATGCCCAGCCTTAAATGGTCTCTTTCACCCAGCACACAGCCTTTGAGACAGGCATCTATCCTGTTACTCTTGAGGAAACTGACTCCAAACGGCAAGAAAATGTCCCCAAGAGAAATGACAAGGCTGCTCAGGTTGACTCAAACCTGCTTCCTCCGCTACACTTAGGGTATGAATGGGCATCTACTGAAAAACAATCAACCCTGGCATTTACAGTTCAAGGACATTGTGCCAGAGCAGCCCCTACCAACCTCTCAACATACTCCAGCAGCAATCCCTCCTTCTCGCCCTTACAGTGGCAAGAGAGCCCAGGAGAGGTTGTGGGCAATGCCAAGATTATGGTCATGTGACGATGAGGGCAATGAATGCTGAGTAAGACCTGAGCTACTGCGGATAGATCAGGCGCTGGCTGTGGCCTCAGGCAAGTGACTTAACCTCTTTGTCTGATGGTCTTCATCCATAAGATTGGGGTGATGATTGTAACTACCTCACAGGCTGTGGTAAAGATCAAATCAGTTAAGATGGGAAAATTCTAAGAGTTTATGTAATCACGCTTTCCTCTCCTGCCTACGGAAATGTTCTTTCCAGCCTGTGTTCTTCTTCAAAAGCCCTCTGTACTCTTCGCAGCTTGCTCCAATCCCTGGCCCCAGCGCTGTCTCTCCTAGGGGCTTTCTCCACCTCTTGCTCCTCCTGCCCTTGGCCTTCAACATGAGTTCCTTGATACTTCAAGGACCCATCTCTTCCATGCCTAGCCAGGCTATAACACCCCCCAGGGGCAGAGCCAGTGCCTCATGCCACCTGTATCTTTGTGGCACCCAGCCTGACCCTCACCATGCACAATGAGTGATCCCTAAGCACATGATGACGGGTCCCTAGTGCAACTAGATACACTGGTGTTCAAGCTTTCTGCCTGACTGTATTTATGATCTTGGCGGCACTGGGGTGGGAGGTGTGGAAGGTAAGGTACAGGCAATACCTATCTTCCTAAATTGAGTACGTTTAGCAGTTGGGGGGGGGTGTGGCAATGATGAGTGTTAAAAGCTAGGGATTTGTCCTACAGCCCCATTGATTAATTTTTAACAAGTCCACTAAGTGAGCTTGTCTCTCTTCCAGGCCTATGAACCCATGCTCACTTATCCCAAAGCACTGTCTGTCTTTCACCCTCTCCCTCCTGCTCTTTCCAGCTCCAGCCTCGCTGTGCAGACACGGCTCAGCCTGTGACCGGCCAGTCATCCCTCACGGCAGAAGATAAGGCCAGGTGTCCAGAAGGCCCGAGCTTGTCCCGGAAGGATGACCACAGGAGACGACGGAGCCAGTGTGCTCTCTCTACAACACTGGTTTTGATGACATCGGGCGGAATTACCTCCCACCCAGGCTGTTTCACATTGAGACTTGGAGTCTCATTCCCATGGTCTCTTGCAGGCCATGGACATGATGTTTAGGGTCCTTCTGACTATTAGGGTTCTTCCGTCTAATCTAGCCCCGGGGAGGGGAACTGACAGAGACCATGGTCAGTGCAATCAGCCTACATACAAGCTCAAGGTCAGACTGGGCTAAAACCTGCTTCAAACCACCAAAAGGGGAAAAAAAATTCTAAATGTTGCCAAACTTCTCCCTACCAAGGCCCTGCAACCACCTCCGTGAAAAACAAAACCGCCAAGTCCTTTCTGAGCCACAGGCTCCTTCTTGAGTTTTCTATGGGGCCATGTGGGTCAAGGCGAACTGGGCTGGGCAAACATAGGGCTCGTGGGTATATTCCTTGGGCAATCCTGGGTGCTCTCTGGACTATGCATGAGAAGCAGACCACAGCATATAGAGAGCCCTGGTCCACACCACAGCTATTATTTCTCACAGTGTTTTCTTTCCTAAGTCTGGAATGGGCTCACCGCCTGAAGCAAGGGCACCTCCTGCCACTTCCTAACAGCTAAGGTCCTTGGGGAGAGCAGGCTGTCATGTCACGCATGGCCTACCTGACAGCACTGGCAAGAGTCAGGTGGAGGGAAATACAAACTTCAAACTGTGCTCATGCCAAAGCCCAATAGAAATAGTTAGGGGTTTTCAGCCGCTCTGTGCTCTCCCCAACTCATCAGCCTCCTACAAAAGCAGACAGCAAGCCAGGCGTGGTGGCGCACGCCTTTAATCCCAGCGCTGGGAAGGCAGATGTAGGAGGATTGCTGTGAGTTCGAGGCCACCCTGAGACTACAGTGTGAATTTCAGGGTCAGCCTGAGCTGGAGTGAGACCCAACCTCAAAAAAATAAAGCAGACAGCCATGACCTGTGCTAGGTGTAGGGGAGTTTGGGATAGTTTGGGGCAGGAAGAGGCCATGTGAGAATTCTCAGGCATATTATCCTATGCTAAATGTTATAGGCTCCCAGAAACAGGCAGACCCCAGCCCAGGGAAAGGACCCCGCATCCCTTTCTCTCTCGCCATTTACCCCTTTCCATTTCCAATTCTCCAACCCCTTTTCAGAGCCATCAGATGACTCTCGAGGGTCCATCAGTGCCTTTTAACTGAGCCCCTGGCTTTCATCCTATTAGTGAGCCGGGAGTAATTATGACTTCATTAGCCAAATAGATTCTTGGTTCAGAGACTCCCTCTGACAAAACCAACATACATCGGCTTCCCTGTATCTGAAGTCTATCCCCTTGGGGCCTCCAGCTAACAATGCAGAGAGCGAAGGGAAACCTGGTAGGAGAGGGGAAAGAGGCCAGGATGCTGGCCAATGGGGAGGAGGGCCCCTGCCCTCCTCCGTGGTACATCTGTCAGCTGGCCCCTGGAGAGGCTTGACAGAGAGAGATGGCACTCTAACAAATGAGGCCTGTGACCTCTTGCATCTGTCTGCTGCTCCTTGCCCTCTGGCCTGACTCACCCTTCCAGTCATGGGCATGACCAATGGCCAGTTCACTTCCCCACTAGATGGGTACTCGACTCAGCTAGGAGCTCTCTGAGTCAATTCCCAGGGGTCTCCAGACTGTCAGATTTCCCCAGCTCCCCTACTGCCATCACCCATCCTATAGTTCAGCTGCTGCAGCTCCAAAAACAAAAACAAAACCAAAAACAAAATCACTAGGTTTGACAAGCAAGGATAAAATGTTCCAGATCACCAGGCTGGGGGAATTTTTAGTCAACCCTCCACCACCAGACCAGTTCCTGACACCTGGGAGAGATCCCCTAGCTCTCTTGAACAAATGCCTAACATCTCAGACCTCAGGAGTAGAACGTTCTTCAGACTGAACTTAATTCCAAATTGCATTAAAACCATCCACACAAGAAATTGCTTACTTCCCCCTTTCCTCTGCCTTTCTTTTAAGCACCTGGAGTTCAACCCTCCTACCTTTCAGGAGCACCCTGGCTCTACTCCAGAACTTTGTTAATTTGTAAAAATTTTATAAACATGCCTGTATATATTCATATATAGTCCTGAATCAAAAATCATACAATGACCAAACTGACTGTAAAAAATAAATAAATAAAATAAAAATAAATCATACAATGAAAGAAAATGTTCACTTAAAAAGTTAAAAGTACAACTCCCTAAAATATAGTCACTGCTAAGATCTTGGTGGACATTTGCACTTGTGTGTGTGTGTGTGTGTGTGTGTGTGTGTGCGCGTGCGCGCGTGTGTGTATGTGTGTAGATGTGCATGCCTCGATTTCGGGTGTCCTCCTCAGTTGCTCTTTCCAGATTGTTTCCTTGAGATGGGGTTTCCCACTGAACCTGGGCCTGCCAATGCCAGTCAGACTGGCTGACCAGCAAATCCCAGCAATTCTCCAGTCTCCACTGCCCGTTCCCCATAGGCCAGGAGTTATAGACCATGGGTCACGACACTTAGCTTTTTGCATGGGTGCGGGGGATTGAACTCAGGCCATCTCAGACCCTCATGCTTGCTCAGCATGCCATCTTACCCACTGAGCCATGTCCTCAGCCTCACCCCAAGCTTTAACTCCTGTAGCCAAAAGGCTGCTACTTTTTAAAATATATTTTATTTATTCATTTGAGACAGAAAGAGAGACATGCAGATAGAGAGAGAATGGGCACACCAGGGCCTCCAGCCACTGCAAACAAACTCCAGACACGTGCATCTGGCTAACATGGGTCCTGGGGAATCAAACCTGGGTCCCTAGGCTTCACAAGCAAGCACCTTAACTGCTAAGCCATCTCTCCAGCCCAAGACTGCCATTTCTGCAGGTCAGGTTAGTGTCCTGAATGAGGCCCCTCTGGCTGCTCACGATCACAAGGAGAAGGCACAAGCTGGCTTCCTGCAGAGCCTCAGATATGCCTCTTTGTCTATGAAGCTTCCAAAGAGAACTGGCTGCTACTTCTGGGGGCTTTGCACATAACAGCTGGTGAATTCTCGTTCCTGCTGAGAAGCCCTCTGCCTGGGTCCTCCACCGGCAAGATGCCATCTGCTGGGGCTGGACCCAAAGGCAGAAAGATAGATGAGGTGACCTCCGGACTGCCCTGCCACTTTTGTGATCCACGCTATCGGCAGCCTTGGCCCTGGCTCTGGCTCTAACCTGACCCTGTTCTTGCCCCAGGCCTGACAACACAGTCACCTCTGCCCTCCCTCCCCCAATACCATCCGCAAGCAGCCCCAAGGCCAGGCATAAGGAATCTTGCTCCTCGCCTGCAAGGAGAGGGAGTCTCCAGAGGCCAGCCCAGCTGTGCACACGGTGCCCCTGCTTGTGTTCCCTGAAAGCAACCATCCTTTTGTTAATTCCGCAATTTCCCAAAGTGCCAGGAGCTCTCATCTGACAGCCATAGCATCTGTTCTTCACACTTCCCAGAAGGCAGGTGGGAGCAATGCCAACCTCCTCCCGCAGCTCCAAGCCTCATCTTCCTTCCGCCTAAATTTGAGTTGGGGTACTCTGCTCAGCTGCCCCCCCCTAAGGAGCCCCTCCATGCTTCTCACGATATCTATGGCCACGAATCACCTCCATTTCCATCACCTCACCAAGGATATAGGAATTTATCTCGGCTCTTGGGGGTGCTGGCAAAGAAGTCCCTCCCCTCTTAGAAGCTTGCCAGAGGAACTCCAGGGGACCAGGACAAGGAATCCTCCCCCTCAGGCCTTCCCATCATCCCTCGCTTTATACACACCATCTTCCAGTTGCTCAGTTCCAAGGCACTAGGAGTCTAGGGTTCTGGCTGCCCCATCCCTGCCTTACCCAGGGCCTCTCAGACCCAGCACTGGTGACATTCGGGGCTGGGGCATTAGGTGTGAGGGGCTGTGCTGGGCATTGCAGGATGCTGAGAGGCATCCTGGCCTCTACTCCCCATGCACACCCCACTGTGACAATGTCTCCAGATTTTGCTAAATATTCCGGTGGTAGTTTGAATGGCTGTCCCCCAATAAATTCAGGAGTTTATTAAAGCTTCTTGGATTTACAGCTGCCCGGATGAAAGAGGTATTATTGTGTGTGGATCCTGGGGTCTACCCCTAAGGTGTGTTTGGGCTTGGATCTGGAATTACAGCCCAAAGATGTGCAGAGTGCTTGAGCTCTGCCTGGGGTTCCTGGGGTGTGCTTCTTTATGGTGGTATTTCTCTCTGAGTGGACCTACGAAAGGGGGCCAGCTTCTTCTGCCGTTATGAAACTTCCCCTGGATCTGTAAGCTTCAGTGAATTCCCTTCCTCCCATAACTTGTGCCTGATTCGGAAATTCATCCCAGAAACGTGAAATTGACTAGGATTCCCTAGTTGAGAACCATTGAGCTAAAAGCAAAAGAAGCCCCATTCCCGAGTGTCGGTGACTGGCACCCCAAGCTACAGATAACAGAGGAATGTCTTGAACTCAGAGTTGGCAAACATTTTCTCGAAGGAACCAAGTAGAAAAAGATTTCTGCTTGACAGCCGTACAGCCACCATTGTAAGTACTTAACCGAAGGCGTGGCATGACGCAGCCAGACAGTGGACAAGAGGACAGCATGGCTGTGCTCCAATCAACCCTTATTCATTAACATTGTCATGTGTCATGAAATATCCTTGTGAGTTTGTAGCCATTTAAAAATCACAGTGCAGGGCTTGAGGGATGGCTTAGCAGTTAAGGCATTTGCCTGCAGAGCCAATGGACCCTGGTTCGATTCTCCAGGATCCACGTTAACCAGATGCACAAGGGGGCACACACGCCTGGAGTTTGTTTGCAGTAGCTGGAGGCCCTGGCACGCGTATTCTCTCTCTCTCTATCTATCTCTCTTCCTCTCTCTCTCTTCCTCTTTCTCTGTCAAATAAATAAATAAATAAAAATAAATTTTTTTTAAAAAAAATCACAGTACATGGGCTGGAGAGATGGCTTAGCAGTTAAGGCACTGTTTGCCTGCAAAGCCAAAGGACCTCAGTTTGATTCCTCAGGACCCACATAAGCCAGATGCACAAGGTGGCACATGCGTCTATAGTTCATATGCAGTGGCTGGAGGCTCTGGCGCACCCATTCTCTCTCTCTCTCTCTCTCTTTCTGTCTGTCTGCCTCTTTCTCTTTCACTCTCTCAAACAAATAAATTAATTAAAAAACCAAATCCCAGTGCATTCTTATACCTAGACCATATCCCTGGCTTCAAGGATCTCAGAGGTCTCTGTCAACACCTCCTATGAGTTACAAAGCCAAGGGCAGAGGATGAAATTGCTGATGGAGCCCTGCTTCTCTGGGATTGCAGCGGGGATCCTCCGAGAATCACTTGGCCCTGATGCCTCTGACACAGGGACTGTTCTAGTAAGGCAACACCACCAACTTCAGGACCAACAGCACACTTTCTGTGCCCAGTGCCAAATGTAATCCTGGGCTCCTTGTTTCAAAACTTATCTTTACTTCCAAAACAGCAGAAGAAGAGCGTTGGGCCAAGCTCAGGCCAGTACACGAGGCCCCACGCAGCTGCACAAGTTGTGGTCTGGACCTTGTATTTCTTTGCAGCCTTTGGCAGCTGGGGAACTGGCACACCAAGCTGGCCCTGTGACCCGTGAGGACAGCGTCTTCACAGGTCTGCAGCCCGCACTGCCACGCGCCGCACCAGACGGAGATGACACATGGACAGTCAAGCCAAGCGCTGCTCCCTCGCCAGGCTGTGGTTCTGCCTTCACGAATGGCTCACTCTAGACTTTTCCACCTTCTGTGTCTCCTCCCTGACCTCCACCAACCACTCGGTCCTGCACCCCTACGCCAGCTCTACCTGTTCAGAGGACTTGACACTAAAACAGACTGGCACTGGCCTGACCTCCAGGACATCCAGGGTAGAGAGAGAAGTATGATGTGACTTAGTCCTATCTACCTCTATCCTCACCCCCAGAGAGGAATAGATGACAGATATATACTGATCACCAACTCTCAACTGAGAGGGTAATGGTGTAAGGCACACGATGCAGAGGCCCATCACATACAGACAAGTAGGTTTCCAATTAGTAAGTCTATGATGTGACAAGGGCAGATCTGGAGGGCTTGCTGTGGACCTTGTTCTTGAGGGTGAGGGGCATTTATCCAGTGCGCATATAGATGATCACTTTTCTAAACAACAAACAGCACAGAGGAAATGCAGTAAGAGTCTAGCCCTTTCCAGAAAGGACAAGTGGGTCAACATGACGGAAGTTGAGTTGAGAAGAGGGTGGACTAAAGGAGACAGCGGGGCTGGAGAGATGGCTCAGCAGTTAAGGTGCTTGCCTGCGAAGCCTAAGGACTCGTGTTTGATTCTCCAGGTCCCATGTAAGCCAGACGCACAGTGATGCAAGTGAGCACATGCACACAAGGGGACACATGTGTCTGGAGTTTGAGTGCAGTGGCTGAGGCCCTGCTGTGCCAATTCTCTCTCTCTCTCTCTCTCTCTCTCTCTCTCTCTCTGTCTCTGTTTTACTTTAAGTAGATAGCCCCCAGTATAGTTAATATTTTATTAGTTTGTGGTTTGGATCTGCAGCCACCTGGCTGGAGGAGGTAGATCTTAGGGTCCGGCCCTCAGGTGTGGTGGTGAATTTGAAATTTCAATCTAAAGATATACAGAGTGTCTAGTTTTACCTGGAGATCCTGAAGTGTGTTGTATGGTGTGACTTTCTCTCTCTTCTCTGCTTGGACCTGTGAAAGCAGGGCCACCTTCTTCTGCCATTATGGAACTTCCCCTTGCTCTGTAAGCTTCAGTAAATCCCTTCCTCCATAACTGTGCCTGGTCCAAAAGTTCACCTCAGTGACATAAAGCTGTTCGCTACACTCTCCGTCTCTCTCTGTGTGTCTCCAATTAAAAAATAAGGCCAATCTATTGGGCTTGCCTCAAAAAAAAAGACAAAAGAAGGAGGAGGAGGAGGAGAGGAGGAAGAGGAGGAGAAGGAGGAGACAGCAGATCACAATGTCACACTGATTTAGGTGTCAGGGAACGAGCTGGAATCTAATCTGGAGCACGAAGCAAACCAGGAAGTGTTGTCACATGACATGGTATTTGACAACCTCCAGCACCGTGCAAAGGCAATGTCGACACGCTGCAAGCTGGCGATCCTAGGGTATTTTGTTGCAGCAACCTGACCAAGGCAGAAGAGAACCCGAGGAGCAACAGAGAGGGTGGAGGGCAAGGTTTCAGTGGGAAACTCCAGACAAACAGAATGTAGCATATACAGACGCTCCTGCGGTCGTATCCCGATGAACTCACGACAGGTTGAAATCACTGTCAATCAGAATGTATTTAACACTCCTAATTTACCAAACATCATCACTTCACAGAGTGCTGCACCCCAGCTGGAGATAAAATAGTAAAATAGCGTCACACCACATGTCGCTAGTCAGGGAAGATCAAAATTCAAAACTGGGGCTAGAGAGATGGCTTAGCCGGTAAGGTGCTTGCCTGAGAAGCCTGAGGACTTACATTTGACTCTCCAGGTCCCACATAAGCCAGACACACAGAGACGCAACACCACAAGGGGGCGCACATGTCTAAAGTTCGATTTCAGTGGCTGTAGGCCCTGGCATGCCAATTCTCTCTTCACTCATAAAAAAATTCAAAACTGAAGTATGTTTTCTATTGAATATATATCACTGTCATACCACTATCAAGTCAGAAGATCTTCCAGGGGCTATGTGTGTGCATATGTGGGTATAAAATATGTATCACATATATTGTACACTAGACGTATTTCAAGGAATTGGACTTGCACAACTATGACGACTCGTTATTCTGCACTCTGCAGGGCAAGCCAGCAAAACAGAAATTCTCAGGCAAGAACTGCTGTTACAAAAGCCAGATGTGTGGGCCTGGGGAGGTGGCTTGGCAGCTAAAGGCACATGCTCGCAAAGTCTGTAGGCCTGGGTTTGATTCCCCAGTACTGATGTAAAAGCAGACACACCAAGTGGTGCATGTGTTTGGAGTTCCTTTGCAAGTGGCAAGAGGCCTTGGCATGCCCATGCTCTCGCTCTCACTTGCTCTCTCTCTCTCTCTCTTAAATATATAAATAATTTTTTGAGGTAGGGTCTCACTCTAGCCCAGGCTGACCTGGAACTCACGATGTAGTGTCAGGCTGGCCTTGAACTCATGGTGATCCTCCTACCCTTGCCTACCAAGTGCTAGGATTAAAGGCATATACCACCATGCCCAGCCTAAATAAATATTTTTTTCAAAAAGCCAGCTATGGTTGTGCACACCCATAATCCCAGCATTTGGGAGGTGGAAGCAGGAAAATCTAGAATTCAAGGCCAGGCCTCAGCTACATAGTGAGTTTAAGGGCAGCCTGGGCTAAATGAGACCCTGTGCCCAAAATAAATAAATAAGGGTTGGAGGGATTGCTTAGTGGTTAAGGCATTTGCCTGCAAAGCCTCCGGACCTAGGTTCGATTCCCCAGGATCCATGTAAGCCAGATGCACAAGGTGGCACATGCATCTGGAGTTCATTTGCACAGGCTGGAGGCCCTGGCGTGCCATTCTCTCTTTCTCTCTCTCTCACTCTCTCTCTCTATTTATTTATCTATCTGCCTCTTTCTCTCTCTCTCTTAAACAAATAAATCAATAACATATTTTTAAAAACAAAATAAATAAATAATGATGGATGGTGCAAGCTTGAGGCACATTTTTTTATTTCTCAGGGAAACCTGTTTTTGGCCTTAAGGCCTTTTGGAAACACGGGGTGAATGAAGCACTCCTACACTCCCACTTGACAAGGACCATGTCCTTACTTAAGTCAGCAGACTGCCAATGTTAATCTCCTCTGCCAGCTGCCCACAGCTCCACCTCCATTAGTGTTGTTTGATCAATCAAGCCTAGCTATGTGGCGCCACAAAAAGGAGCATCGTGGCTGGGAGGTTCTGGTTCCCTGTGGCGATATGAGAAGCTCCTGGGCACTCAAGTGAGGACTTTTGGCTGGCCGGGACAGCTCTGAGTTTTATACCTAAGAGTCCTTCCATGTCCTTGACGCTGGCTGCTGATGACATCTGGCTAGCTAGCCCTCTGCTTCCAGGTCTGTGTCAGCCCCACAGCTCTGCCCTCCTCTGATCCCCAAGTCCTGCCTGCTCTTCCAAGCGCATCCCTTCCTTGCACCCTCAACTCCGGACATGCTACATCCTGCCATGATGCCCGCTTTACATAAAAAGTTGATCCTTTCTAGCACTACCCAGTCGCTGCCTCCTTCCAGCCCAAACCAGAGACACCTCGCTACTGGTGAACTCAGAGTCCCCCCAGGACTCCATGAAAATGCTTTCTTTATTCCTCCACCTCACTAGGCCGGAGCAGGTACCACCCCACAGATTTTGAAAATGCTTTCTCTTAGGGAAAGACAAAACAAAACAGCCAGACGTGGTAATACACACCTTTAATCCCAGCCCTTGGGAGGCAGGTAGGAGGATCACCGTGAGGTCGAAGCCAGCTTGGTACTACAGAGTAAGTTCCAGGTCAACCTGGGAGTGAGACCCCACCTCTGAGGAGGACAAAAACACTTCCTTTGTTCTTCCATCTCATGAGTCCGGAGCAGGGAGCACCCTACAAACTTTGGTTACAGCATTTACCAGACTGCATTTTGTATATCAGCCCATTATTAGACTGTGAGCTCCTCTGGCATGCGTACCGTGTCTCAGTTTCCTCTGTAGCACGGCACTAGGCACATACCTAGCACAAGAGACACTTGACATATGGTTTCTTGAAGAGCTGGGGTTCAAATCTAGGGCCTTGTGCATGCTAGGCAAGCAAGCACTCTGCCATGGAGCTCCAGTCCCAGCCCTTATACTTAACACTTGTCTGTTAAACGAATAGATGGATGGGTGGATGACTACAATATTTCCTGGGGATCCGTGGCTATCATTTATTGAGCACCCCCTTTGTACCAGACATTGTGATAGGAACTTTAAGTTATGAATCAATCCAGCTACGTGGTTGTAGGCAGCAGCAAGCGCACTCTTTAGCCATGACAGACAGAAAAGGAATTCATCAGAAAGCCATCAAGCGGATCACAGGATCAATGCAAACTGAAAAGAGTTGATTCAGAAATGGGCAGAAAAGAGAACCAAGGAGATAGCTCTGTGGTTTAGTATACTTCCTTTGCAAGTACGAGTGTCTAAGGGGGGCTGAGATCATGAGTTCAAATCTCCAGAAGCCACACAAACAGCTAGGTGTGGCCACACACACACACACACACACACACACACCTGTAACTCCAGTCCTAAGGGAAAAGTAGGTGGATGAGTGATGGAGGGGAGCACCTGACCCTCTTCTCCAGCCACTGCAGGCCAGCATACCAGGCATCACATCAGCACAAACACACACCCTGTATATAATATACCACACACCACACCACATATACTACACACACACATACAAAAGGAAGTGATACAAGACTGGGAGCAAGGTAGCCTTTTTCTGACAGGTAGTTAGCTAGGGACTGGCCCACAGACACATGGATGCCACCTTGCCTCCCCAGGCAGGACTAGAACTTGCGTCTGCTTCCGTCTCGTGCAAGATGGCTACAGGAAGCAACTTCTCAGCAACAGCTTCCGGCCTCCTCGCCTTGTCCCTGGCTTAGCACATCTGTAGACTGGCTCGTCCTCAGTCAGCCTCTTGAGCCCACCAACCAATCAGGTCCCTTCCTTACACACCTGAATCTCCTGATGAGACTCATTCGAACTGGATGTTTGATTCATATAAATGGTCCCGAGACCACATGTATGAGCCCTCTTGATCCCTCTTGGCTCCTTTTGTAAGTTCTTGGCTCCTCTGGCCCTCTGGTCCCCTTATACCTCTTAGCGCCCCCTGATTCCCTCTGTGAGGGAACCATCTATCTTCTCCATCTCCCTCTCTCTTCCCAGCCAGGCTGGGAAGGGGGATGAATGCTTTTAGTTTGGGGCGCCTTCCTGATTTGCTTTCCACGAGTGTGTGTGAGACTTTCCTTATGTGAAATTTTCCCCATCCCCGCTCTCCACCCTTTGGCTGGGAAGGGGGAGAATTTCTTTTGGCTTGGACATTCCCAATCTGCCTTTCCTCCTTACTCTCCCTAAAACAAATCTCATAATTTATAATATAGCCTTCTCTGAGTCCATGTTTTCAATTCTTTTTTTTAATATCTTTTTTCTTTTTATTAATTTATTTATTTGACAGAGAAAGAGGGAGAGAGAATGGGCACACCAGGGCCTCCAACCACTGTAAACAAACTCCAGACGCATGCGCCCCCTTGTGCATCTGGCTAACGTTGGTCCTGGGGAATCGAACCAGGGTCCTTTGAACTAGGACCTGAACTGGCCTGGGGTCTCCTGCATTTGTATGGGCATCTTATCCCTCCCAGGACTTCAACTCTGCATCTGAAGAAACGAAGGGAGGGAGGGAGGAAGAAATGGAGGAAGGCTAGCCAGCAGACACATACAAGTCGAACCTCAGGGACAGTCTGGTAAGACTGTCACCACTAACATCACCTACACTGGACACTCCCACCACGTATGCTAAAATCCTGAGCTTTCTCTTGCCCCTCCACTACTGTCCAGCACGTGCACACCACTTTACCTGAGCCATGCAATTCCTTGCCTCTCCTCTCCACTTCACAGGTGAAGAAATGGAGACTTTGATGCCTAAAGCCATGCAGCCGACTTATAAATAGTTGAGTGGGAACCGAGCTCTGTCTGACTGCACAGCCTCCCAGCCACGCCGCCCTCCTTCTTCCACAGGCACCAGGGCGGCCGTTTTCATGCTAGCTCTGTCTGGGTAGTGCTGCCCAGTGGCCCTGAGATCGTGACTGACATGCGTTCATTTCCAGAGGTGGTACAACAGACGTCCAGGAATTCTGATCAAGGGTCTGAGGTTCAAGGAGGCCTGCAAAATCTATTCAAGGACTCCAGTGCCCTCCCTTTGCCCCTCTGGCTCCTGGTTCATGGCTGTGCATGAACCACCCTAGGCAGGCTTACGGAAGTCACCAGCCCACTTCCAGGGTCACCACTGATCCCCCAAGCTGCTCTCTCATGCTCCCCGGAGGGCACACTTCTTGCAGAGTCCAAAAGATGTCCCTACCAAGGCGGTCCTCCTCAGACCCTGATACCCTAAGAAGACAAAGCCAGAGCTCATGCAGGGCACAGGGGCACCCAGTCCTAGTCCCAGCCTTACCTCCAGTACTCTGTGACCCTAGCCTGATCAGTTCTCTTTGCTGAGTTGCAGCTTCCTGGTGCCTTGGCCTTGATCTCTGTCCACTGCCCTGGCCCTGTCCTCCATAGCCAGAAAAAAAAAAAAAAAAAAAAAAAAAGAACTCAGGGTTCTTTGAGCTAGTGGAGAGACCACATAAATGCAGGAATTATTAGCATCATTACCATTAAATATTAATAATGACATTAGCATTGTCTATTATAAGCCTGAAAAAGAAGTTCCAAGAGCCCTGGGTTGTACCGGCAAAGAGAATAATTAGGCCCCTCTGGGCCGCAGACCCCTCCAGGCCCTTAAGCAAAATTAGGAAGGCAAATGCAGGGGGAGTGTGGAGCTCTCCCTTCTGGACCCCTTCCCTCAACTTCACTTATCCTGGCCTTACACAAATCCTGCTCCTCTCCCAGCTACCAAGTCCTGGCTTCTGCCACCCCATGCCCTACGCCAGGAAAGTGTTTCGCACCTCCTTCCCATCTATCCAGGCCCCAGTCTTGGAAGCACTCCCCTCCCTCACACTGAAGTCTGTGTCTGCCTCTGGCCCCTCCTTCCCTACCTTCTGACTGTGACCTGCTCACTGTCTTCCATTCACCTGGTCTGCAGTGTTTACTGCGTTTCTGCCAAGCACCAGGCACTGTGTTAAACAGCACGGCAGGGCTGGATGGGGCAAGGTGACTCCTCTCTCCACAGAAGACATGGTGGAGGGAATGGTAATGGGTACTTTGCTTCACACCTAACAATTCATGAAGGCTTTTAGAAATCACCGTTTAACTCACATAGGCTACACTCCCATTCTAAATAGGAGTAAAGTAATCCCAATCTACTGATAAAGAATGGATTTTATTTATTTACTTATTTATTTTGAGGGAGAGAGAGATAGAGGGAGAGAGAGAGAAAGGGGAAACGGGCACGCTAGGGCCTTCAGCCACTGTGAATGAACTCCAGATGTGCGCGCCCCCTTGTGCACATGTACGAAACTGCGCACTTGCATCACTGTGTCTGGCTTACCTAGGACCTGAGATTCAAACATGAGTTCTTTTTTTATTTGTTATTTATTTGAGAGTGACAGAGAGAGAAAGAGGGAGAAAGAGAGAGAGAGAATGGGCGCGCTAGGGCCTCCAGCCACTACAAACGAACTCCAGATGCATGCGCCCCCTTGTGCATCTGGCTAACATGGGTCCTGGGGAACTGAGCCTTGAACCGGGGTCCTTAGGCTTCACAGGCAAGTGTTTAACCACTAAGCCATCTCTCCAGCCCCTCAAACATGAGTTCTTAAGCTTTGTAGGCAAGTGCCTTAACCGCCAAGCCATCTCTCCAGCCCAAGAATGGATTTTTGAGCTGGGATTAGCTGAGTTGGTAGAAGGGCTTGCCGAGCATGCACGAAGCCCTGGGTTCCACCCCTAGTACCCTTTAAACTGAGTTATGGTGTCACATGCCTATTATCTCAGCACTTGAGAGATAAAGGCATTTGGATCAGAAGCTCAGGGTCATCCTCAGTTACATAGCAAATTCCAGGCTAGCTGAGGCTACCTGAGACCCAGTTTCAAAAAAAAAAAAAAAAGATTCTCAGAGCAACCAAGTGTTATGCAGTGACTTGCCCAATGTCATCCACGTAGGAGTAGCAGAGACAGGATGGAGTCTGCTCTCTTGGTGGCTGATCTGGAGCCACCCTGTCCATGGCAGCAGAGAGGGGAACAGCAAGACGAGCTTCACCTCATGGGTGTATGCTCTTAGGTTGCAGATGGACAGGCTGCATTCCAAGAAGGTCAAGGGGAAGCACCTACTGTTGTTAGATCCTTCACATGCATCTTCAACAAGGACCCCAGTTTGGTGAGCCGGTGTGCTAACCCTCAGTTTCAGATAAGGATGGAAGTGGCCTGTCCATGGCTACACAGCTGCTCAGTGGCTGCCCCCTCTTCATAGCTTTTCTGATTGTTATGCCACTCTTATTGCCACTCTTCCCGAAAGCTATGGATGGACAGTCCTGCGCTGCTACCAGTCTGCTTCTAGAAAGGTTACAGGAGGGAGTGGGGAGATGTCTCGGCAGTAGAAAGCCCTTGCTGGCAAAGCCTGCTGGCCCAGGTTCAATTCCCGAGCACCTGCATAAAGCCAAATGCAAAGTGGGGCATGCAGCTATGATGCCAATGTCTACAACAATAGGAGGTGGAGCCAGGGGAATCTGAAGTTTGGGGCCCCATTTGCAGCCAGAGACCCTGTTTCAAAGAAGGTGAAGTGCAGATGCCTCAAAGTTGTCCCTCTAGTCTCCATGTGCACGTGTGTGTGTGTGTGTGTGTGTGTGTGTGTGTGCACGCTTGCACACACACGCACACATAAACTAAGTAATTAACTAATTAATGTTTTAAAAGGTTCCAGGCACTTTGAAGACAGACCAGCTTCTCTGACTCTTGAGGCCCTACCATTCGAGGCAGAGACGCTGCTCCAAACATGCACGGCCTTCCTGGGAGCTCCAGAAAAGGTCGTCGTGTCTATGACCAGAGAGAGCTATGCTGACTGCTAGAGAAACCAGGAGAAGACATATGCAAATGGTGAATGGTGAAGAAGGAGATCACAAAGCTTCTGGTGCTCACAGGCTCTGGCAGGGGATCCCTCCCCATGTGTCCCCTGGGAAGGGGCCCGAGGTCCTTGCTGGCCAGTTGAGGTCCTCTGGACTCCAGTGCTACTGATCTGGCAGGACCGCAGAAGGAGGAGCAGATGGTCTAGGAAGAGTCGAATGGTCCTCTGAAAGCTTCCGGAGCGGTCACCGAATGTTTACAGACAACATGGTGGTCCATTGGATTAGCCACCTGGTCATCTTTTGCTGGCCCATATTTGCCCCACTTGGGAGTCTATGGGAACTGAACTTGGAGAACGGGTGCCCCAGCTCTGGACATCATCAAGGTGGATTGAATTTCCATGGAGAGGAGAGTCACTCCTAATGGTCAACCATGCTGAGAGTTCCAGGCTCTGACAGGCACCAAAATGGAAGAAACAATCCTCTCCCTTTTCCCCTCACCACACACACCAACAGTGGACTGTGGGTAACTGGGCATCCACAGCATAGGGTTAAGCCAGGAGGCTGGTGTCAGACCTGGGGCCCTGCTGTTTCCTTGGAGCACATTCCTGCCTACCACCAAGTATCCCATGTGGAATAAGGAGGTAGGTAACTACATGATCCTCCTGAGTGAGTGAACTGGGTAAAGCTCTTACCACAACTCTTGACTTTTGGAGATTGTCAAAATTATAAAGGAATTTGGGGTGTCTGAGATCAATGGATCCTTTCTTGGACTTTGTTGGGCTTCAACTCAGGAGTTAGAATGCCAGACGGTCACAGTCACACAAAACTTCCACTGGGTCAGTAACCTCCTCGTTCTTGTCTCATGAATTTGAAGAATGAAATCCACAGACCACAGAAGGCTAAGTTCGGAAAAACTTTATTACAGAGTTGAAGAGAAGGAAAGAAATCAGAACTCCTATAAAGCAGGAAGGGTTCCCAGAAATGGGAAAAACCTGCCTGCTGACTCTGATGGTGGGGTTATAGGAAGGACATTTCCTTTAGATAAGGAAAAAGCAGATTAATCATGTTTATAGGAAAGGGGAAGACTTACAGGGAAACCAGATCCTCCCTCAAAGGTTTAAGGACATTTCCTACTTAAAAAATATATAAACCTGTTCTTTTGGGGGTCCTGTCACCCTCAACTGCCCAGCCAATTTCTTTCTCATTCTCTCCTCTGAAGAGGCAATGCAAACTGCCTCAAAAACAGACAACATTTGTGCTGTTATCAAACTGGATGAAAATCCATGACACAGCTCAGCCTGGACTCCTACTCACGTAGTCCCCAGGACAGGAACATGCCAGAGGCTGGCACTGAGGATGCCTGGCTTTCCACAGAGTCATCTGGACCGGGCTCAAGTGAGCACTCCGTGTAAGTAAAAAAGACAAACTTTGGAAATTGTCTTTTTTATATATTTTATTTTATTATATATAGAGAGAAAGAGAATGAAAGAGAAAGCAGCAGAGAGAGAGAGAGAATGGGTGTGCCAGGGCCTTAGCTACTGCAAATGAACACCAAATGCATGTGCCATCTTGTACATCTGGCTTACGTGGGTCCTGGGGAAATTGAACCTGGGTCCTTTGGCTTTGCATGCAAGTTCCTTAACTGCGAAGCTATTTCTCCAACCCTGGAAATTTGTCTTTTCAAACTTAGGTCCAGGCTTGGTGAACAATGCTTGTTTTCACTAAGTCAGTTTGTCTGTGAGTCTATAAATGGTCTGCCAGCTCAGCAACCAGGACAGAACTGCCATAAGAGTCCAGGCTGAGGCCTAAAGGGTAACCAAGATCTTCCTCTGAGACACTCCATCTGCCCTGACCCCCTGGATATCGTAGGGTACCCCCATGAAAGAAGAGGTATATGTGTATATATATATAGATAGATAGATAGAGAGAGAGAGAGAGAGAGAGAGAGAGAGATCGTTCACACCAGCATCCAAGTAGAAATGGGATTAGTTGGGAAGAAGGGACTCAGCGGGAAGGAAAGGGTGATAGGAGAAGGCAATGGGAGGTAGACATAATCAAAACACATTTTATACAAGTATAAAATTGCCAACAAATAAATTTTTAAAGTTAAATGTTTAATTATTTATTTATTTATTTGAGAGAAAGGTAGAGGGAGTATGCGAGAATGATAATGGACACACCAGGGCCTCTTGCTGCTGCAAAGCAAGCAACCCCAGACACGTGTACCGCTTTGTGTATCTGGCTTAATGTGGGTACTGGGGAATTGCACCCCAGGCCTGTCCATTTTTGCAAGTAGTTAGAACTGCTGAGCCATCTCTCCAGCCCCTAAAATTGTGTTATTGTTTTCACTTATTGTGTGTCTGCCAAAGTCTACCTGGGGTGGAGCAGGCTGGTTGCCTGGGGATCTGAGCGAATCTTTGAGACCAATGTTACTAATGCTAATCACCCTCCCTGGGGACTAGGTCCCCACCACAAGGGCAGCAGCTGTCCTAAAATAGAGTCACAAAGACAGCTGTCTCACTCTGAAATAAAGCAATCTTTGCACGCAGTTCCAGACCCATGGCTCCATAACCAGCCAGCCTCCTGGCCCACAGGCGTGTCACTCTGTCGGGCAAGGCCCTGCCTCTACTGTCTTCCGCCGGACAGACATCGCGGAGCCTCTGAGCAGAGCAGGGCTGACTTGGGAGGCACCAGCAAGTACTACACCTTAGCAGTTCAGGGTCAGCACGTCTGCCCGAGAGAGACAGCTAGGCAGGACCGTGTGAGCAGAGGCAGGAAGGGGCGGCATCCGGGGAGGAGGCTGATGTGTCTGTCTCGCCAAAGCAGCATTCAGTTACCCATGAGACAGCATCAGTGGTCAGGTGTCTCCACAGCAGAGCAGAGAAAGCGAGTGCCCACGGTGTGCGAGCCCTTGTAGGGACCCTGAAGGATTCGAGCTACACGAGGGACTCTGGCAGGTATTCAAGTCCCCTGCCCCTTCCTTCTCCAGGCCCTCTCACTCCCCGGCTCCTGGCCATTCAGAAAGACACACACTCATGCTCACGCTTGACAGGCATTTCAAACTCAGAGGCTCCGGCCCTGCCAGCTGTTGTAGCATCTGGGCCACTCACCAGTCTTGCCCGTATGAGCCGGACAGCAGGCAGACCAGAGGGGGCGAGACAACAGTGACAGCCTGACAGGGCTCGCTGCGGCTGCAGATGGCTGGTTCCTCTGCCTCTGTCTTCCTGGGCTCATCCCCACATTGACAGGAACAGGGCAGGAGAGGAACCTCACTGGCTGCGAAAGCTTGGCCATCTTTAACCCCTTTGGGCTACCAACAAGACCCGGAGAGGGAAGGGGCACTTGGCCAAACACTCACAGCCAATGAACAGCAAAGCCCAGAGTACCCTTCAGACACTCAAACACATAATCCAGTGAGCTTTTCATGACATCATACTGCTGGTTGATTAAAAAATGGGCCTGGAAGCCTGGCGTGGTGGTGCACACCTTTAATACCAGCACTCGGGAGGCAGAGGTAGGAGGATCACGGTGAGTTCAAGGCCACCCTGAGACTACATAATTCTAGGTCAACCTGGCCTACAGTGAAAAACCAAAAAAGAAAAAAAGGAAAGGATCCTTTTTTTTTTTTTTTTTTTTTTTTTTTTGGTTTTCTGAGGTAGGGTCTCGCTGTAGCTCAGGCTGACCTGGAATTCACTAGGTGGTCTCAGAGTGGCCTTGAACTCATGGCAATCCTCCTACCTCTGTCTCCCAAAGTGCTGGGATTAAAGGCGTGCGCCACCACGCCCGGCTCCATGTGTATTATTGTGCAAAGATATCCAAGCGCAATGACATAGTTTAAATACATTTTGCAAATCGCAATGTAACTTATTCTATTTCCATGAAATAATACTAATAGCCCACATAACTGTGCACAATGATGAAAAAAAATCATAAACGTAGAGGCCGGTACTCAAATTTACTAAGGGACTTTCTATTTTAGATTTTCTTTAAGGTTTGATTATTTTGATTTAAAAAAAAAAAAAGCCCGTGTTACTTTTGAGCAAAGAAAAACAAACGTAATGGGGTTGGGGGGGGCAAGGTGACAGAGGCGGCCCCTCCTTCCCACCTGCTCCCCGCCCCATAAATACGGGGGGGGGATTGGGAGGTTTGGTGTGGATCCCTTCCTCCAACAGGAGATTGAGGGGGAGAGCGAGCAGTCAGGGGACCCCCCCCCCCTCCCCGCTGCGTCTCCGGGATTTGAGGAGCAAGAAGCACTCTCTTTGTGCCTCCCCGGTGCACCACTCCGCAGCCCGGTCGGCTCTGGGCTGGGCGGGGAGCTGGCCAGGCATGATGGAAGACGGGGGCCCGGGCGCTCGGGCTCGCTCGGTCGGTCGGTCCTTAAATGACAGCAAATGAGGTAAAGCCGGGAGGGTGGGGACGGCAGGGTGGGAGGGGGCAGAGGAAGCCATCTCCGGCCGAGCGTTGGCTGAGGAGGGAGCCAGCCAGTGAGCGGGGCCTGCGAGAGGGAGGAGCGCATCTTGATGCAGAGATGCTGCAGTGGCTCGGGGCGCGCACACACTCACGCACCCTCGCCCGCCGCCGCCGCCGCCGCCGCCGCCGCGCCAGCACCGCCAGCGGCTGAGCCGGGCCGGGCCCCGCAGCCCCCAGGCCCTCCGGGCAGGGCCGGCTCCCACGGGCAGCCGCACTACCCCGGCCAACACCCTTCCCGCACTCCAGGTAGGTAGACACTGGTTGTTTTTTTTTTTTTTCTTTTTTGATTTTTTGATTTTTTTTTTTTTTTTTTTTTTTTTTTTTGGTCTGCTGCAACCCAAGGGCTTCTCCGGGTGCTGTTCTGGCAAGGGTCTCTGTGCTCTGCTCCTGCAAAAAATGTCTCCCTTGAAACTTGGGAGGCGACTGGGACATCCTGCAGTCTGGGGCCAGTCTGGTTTCTCATCCCAGCCCTACAGTGGTCACCAAACAGGCTCCTCTGCACCCTGTCTTACGCACGGTGCGGTGCGTGGTATCCTGCAGGGCCCTGGAAGGCCACTGAAACCCGCCCAAGGAAGCTGGTCCCCAGGAGTGTGGCCAGGGATCTGCGCTGCTGGTGGCTCAGAGGTCAGGAGCTCCAGGGCCTGCCCTGGGCCCCAGCCACACTCCGACCGGTCTCTGGAAGTCCCTGGCTAGAACTGAGCCTGAGTTCCCAGATTTGAGTGAGGTCACCTGGGGGGAGGGGGGGGCTGCCTCTGTTGGGTGACCTCTGCGAAGTCTTGCTTCCGTTGGTCAGTGCGAGAGGCAGTAGGAGAGAGAGAGAGAGAGAGTGGAGCACAAGTTTGGGCAAAGGCTTTCCAGCAGTGGGACTCTTGTGGGGGGAGGGGGAGAGGGGAAACTGAGGCAAGTCACATTCCAAGGGTGAGGTTGGAAGCATCCTGTCTGCAATTTCTTTTCTTCCCCTCCTCCCTCTTCAACCTTGGGTCCTCCTCCTCAGATCCCTCCCCCTCAAACCTCACTGGTGGGAGGCAAGGATGTGCTCACAAAGTTTGGCTTTCCAGGGGATTCTAGGGAGAGGGGGCAGCCCCTCTGCTGGACGGTGGCTTACGTAATGGGCCGGAGGAGGGGCAGCAGCTCCATCCAGGGAGTGTCCAGAACTGCATCCCGGTCACCTTCTCCAAGACTGGCTGCCAGCTCTGGGGAGCAAGGGCTGAGATGAGGCAGTGCTGGAGAAGGAGAGTGTCCTGGGCTGCACCCACAGCCCGGCACCCCGAGCCTCGATCACGGGCGGCATTGAGTTTGCGTCCTCTGTTCCCAGGGAGAAGCTCCCAAAGTCGTCAGGTCGATTGTTAATAGGTGTGACCAGTAGAGAGTGGCAGCATGTGCCATTGCCCCAGCCCTGGACAAGGGTGGCTATGATCATTTGCCTGTACCCAGGAGGCATAAGGAGTAACTGGCCACATAACTGTGAATTCCTGGGACCATCTGAGTTGCTATCTCACCCACATCCTTCATCCACTCGTTCCATCTCCCACCTAGAGGGTTGTCCAGCAAAGAGTAAGCCACCTGTGGGTGGGGCGGGTGGGGCCAAGGTTCTGGGGTGGGGCAGGTAAATGGCCCGGAGGTCACAACCGGGAACAGGTACCCTGTGGCTGTGGCTGTGGCAGAATGGAGTTCTGTCCTCGGAGTCAGGAGCAACCGACCCCTCCCCAGGGTGCCCATCAGCTAGCTCAGAAAGCCACGCTTAGGCAGAACAACTCAGCGCTTCTGCCACAGGTTCAAAGTCCTTCCTACCGTCCTGTGGGAAACCGCAGCCAGTACAAGGGAGGCAGGAAGTAAGACAGCTCCTGAGCTGATGGCATCAAAGACGCCCAGGGCCCACCTGCCTCCCTCAGAGACCACTGCCCTCATGCTCAGAGCTTATGTGCCTCAGGGGCCAGGGAGCAGAGGCCACATGGCCCAGGGAAGGGCTTGCTTTCTTCCCTCCTCCTCCCCTCCCCAGGTCAAGTCTTTTCTGTCACGCCCTTCCTGGGAGCATGCACTCCTAGACTCCAGCCCTTAGCCTACCCCAGACTGCTCCCCTGCCAGACTCTACCCTTTACACAACTCCGCTCCCGCACCGCTGTGCCAGTCGCTGTTCAGATGGAGGCATAAGTAGGCTGAGATCTAAGCACCTGTGCTCCAAGGGACAGTTGTGCATAACCCTTGCTTACTCTGCAGGAGCAATTACACAGACAGGCACACCCCAGCCTAGCCACTGCCCTTATCCTGTCAGCCATACAAACTGGGCTTGGAAGATTCAAAATCCTCCTGCCAGAAATTTCTTCAAGCCAAAAGTCTATGTGAGAGCGTATTTCAAAGCCAGTCTTGGAGCATGGATATGGGAGGTACTTGTATTTTTTAGAGAGTCTCTAGGCAGAACTGAGGGGCAGGGAAGAGGTGATGTGTCAACACACAGGGAAGAAACAGAGCAAAGGACAGGTCAGTGACTCAGGAGGGGTTTAGATTAGACTGCAGGAGATACTTTCCGAGCTAGAAGGTGAGCCAGGGCCGCCTCCTGTCCCATGGCTCTAAAGGTGGCTGTAGAACTGGAGTCAAGGTTAGGTCCAGGGTTTGAGACAATCGTGCCTAGAGGCAGAGGTTGAACTGGATAGCTCTCTACATTTCTTCCAGCCTCAGGCTATCTATCGTCTTTAAAATGGTAAATGGTGGCATCCCTTTCATTCTGAGCATTGGCATTTCTCATGTTTCTGGAGGACCATTGCCCTTCATGTAGACCAAACCTCCAGGGACTGTTGCTAACCTGGAGCGTTCATGGGCTGATGTTACCATCCTGGAGGAAAGAGCTCTCTTTGTTTTAATGAGCCCTTGTTATCAAATGAGCCCAGTCTTCTTTGTTTACCAAAAAGGATGCAACCAAAAGCAAGAATGCATAATGTCTTCACCCCCAGACCTCAGCATCATCCATCCTAACGCACATTCAGATCCTGTTACACCTCAGTGTCCTCAGTCATTGAGTCCCCTGCTTAGCTGTGGAAGTAACCAGCCTCCTCTTGCAGGTGCCAGTCCAGGTGACACTGCCTGTCTTCTCCAGAGGGAGCCCACATCCTCTCAATGTCTGCCAACCCCCAAGACTGAGAGGTCTCCACTTGAGTCTAGCAGGAGGGTGCCACTTTGCCCGGGCTTCTGCCCTCCCTCAGCCTGCAGGAAACTGTTTGGGAAACGGGGGAGAGTCTCCCGTCAGCAGAGGGAAGGGGTGTGCAGAAATTGCTCGGGTAATGCAACAGGGATTCTTTTTCCTGATATGGTTCCTCAGAAACAAGTTGAAGCAATTGTTCTTACTCTCGGAGTGTCACAAAGGGATCCTTCTAAGGGCCTAAGGTCTAGCTCAGTGGATTAGTGCTTATCTACCATAGAGGAGGTCCTGGTTTGGTCCCCAACACTACAAAATAATAATAATAATATAATAGGAGAGGACGAATCCTTCTGCCAAGGCTCTTACTCTGTGCCTCACACCACGCAGAGTAAGGCTGGCAGGTAAGACAGCTATAGGTCTAGTGTGGCTGGCCCCTGATCCTAAGCTCTTTCTAGGAAGACAGAAGTCTCTTCCCTCCTGTCCAGTACTTATTCCAAAGGGTCTGTCCACCAGAGAGTCCAGGCTGCAGATCAAGAGCCAGACTCTCTCTGGCCCAGTGTTGAAAGCTTAGACAGACCCACAAGCCACAGCAGCAGGGAACAAATCAGTGCCCCAGGGACCCACTGCAAATACAAAGAGCTGCTGAGGAGACTGGGAGGGTGGAGTTCTTCCACACCCCTATCTGGGGCTAAGGGTCCATCCACATCCATCCTGAGAGCCTGTCCCAGCTCAACCCTTCTTCCTGACCACTGTTGCCTGGCCTGACACTCTGAGCACCCTGCGCCACACAGGGCGTGGGTGACTGAGACCTCCCTAGAGGACAATGGCACTGTCTGGGGTGGCAGACCCTATACTAGGCAGAGAGGCAGGAGACAGGGCATGAGAGTCACTGGGAGAGTTGTGTGCACACCCAGACCATGTCCCCTGAGCACACAACATTCGGTGTGGGACTGTCATCAGGATGCCGCTGTGCTCTAGGCTGGGGTGGCTGCTGGGACTTACCTAGGTTCACAGCACCTATGGGATGTAAGAGGAAGGCGCTTGTGTTAGCACGCCTGACTCACACGGGTGCCGTGTGTGTGTGTGTGTGTGTGTGTGTGTGTGTGTGTGTGTGCGCACGCGCATGCCCGCGTGCAGACACTTGGGGACTCTGAGGGTCCTCAGTTGTAAGATCTGTTCTTTCCTTAGCACCTTAGTGCCCCAGGTATGGTTTTGTCATCTTCATCCCCAAGGGATGGCTTCTACCCTCCTGTCCCATTGTGTGGAGAGAGACTGAGGCTCAGAGAAATTTGTAAGCCAATACCTTTAACTACTGAGCCACCTCCCCAGCCCTCAGAGAGGTTTATAACGCAGGCAGTAGCTGAGTTTATACTAGCTAGGGACACTGGGCCTCTTTGACTCAGTAACCTGCCTATAGCCCGTTGAGCTGTGCTATAGGACAGAGCTCAACGTGGAGACGAGGTAGAGGGCTCCTATGGTCTCTTCAAGGCTCACAGTAGATCAGTCTCTGCCCTCTACTGGCTTCTAAACTCCCCCGTCCCACCAATGCCCATGCAGTAGCCGCACCATCCCAGACTCCATGATGGGAGAGGCTGAGAGGAGGGAACAGCTTTGGGTTCAGGGCTGGGTACCCTGGGAGGCAGCAAAATGTCTGCTGGGCCAGGCATCTTTTATTTTTCGACCAGCTCCATGTAGGTAGGGATCCTTAGCCCCGGAAGCCCTGTTGTGTGCTGGAGTCTAGCTCACAACCTACTGTTTCCAGACCCTTTGTTTCCTGGCCCAGTCACTTCAGCCAGCTCCTCTTGGCTCCCTGAGCCCCCAGGTGCCCTGTTCCCCCAATGGGCTGGTACCTCACAGGACCAGTCCTCACTAATGACAGCCTGTGCCTGCCAGTGACAGCCCGTGTCAGCACCCCTGCACCAGGGCAGCTGGCCTGGTCAAGGCTTGGCTGGCTCAAGGCTGGCAGGGCCTGATTTGGGCCTGGCATAGCTCCACTCCAGCCTCGCTGTTCACAAAAAGAGTCCCTCCCGTCCTGGGCATTCTAGAACAAGTCATAGGCCAGATGGTGTGGGGCAACGACTGCTTCGTGAACTTGAAAGCCCATCTCACGGCTGCTCTCAGCTGGTCAGAGATCACCACAAAGGGAGCGTTTTTTTTTTGTCTCCGTCTCCCCTGTGCTCAGCACAATGCCTGGCCCACAGTCAATGGATGCTGTCATGGGGCCGGGCTTGGTGGTGGACGCCTGTAAGCCCAGCATTCAGGAACAGGATGCAAAAGCGTTGTGGGTTCCAGGTGGCAGACCTTGTCCCCAACATACACACACATACAGAGAGAGAGAGAGAAATGCAGGGCATGACTCAGTCCTGGTTGCCTCACCTTCAGGGAGGCAGTAAGCTCCAACCTTGAACCTAGGCTACGTGTACATCATTTGTGTGCATGTGTGTACATGTATGTATGTTCATTCACCCAAGGTAAATCCGATGAGACTGACTGTCCAGTGCTCCCCAAGGGAAACCCCAAGTCCTCCTGGATCCCACATACGTCTCCTCTAATGCTGCAGAACTGCAGGTCTTGCCTTCCAAAGGGTACCCAATTAAAGAGCTCTTGGGTCAGGGAGGTAGCTGATAAAAGTCCGGATTAAACTGAGGTTTAAAATGAGCAGTGGGATTGGATTATCCGCGATCTACGGTCACTGCCAGAAAGATGACATATAATCTTGACCACTGCAGGGTGGAGGTGACCACGGTGACATCCATCTCTGCCCTGCTCTGGGATAATTGTGAGCCTACAACCCAGGTTCCTCCCAGGACAGCTCTTGTCCCCCACACTGACACTGTAGCACTGGAAGGCTGACAAAGGGCAGAAGCAAAGGATGACGGAGCACCCTCTGGGCCAGACACCAGTTCGTAACTCACCAGTGCCGAGGGGAGATTTTCAAACTCCTTCTACGGAGCGATCTCCTGGGAAAGCCCAGGGATGAAGCAAATAACAGTGGGGATGCTACTGGGCAGGAGTGGGGAAGGTCTAGAGCCATCCTTTCCACACTGTGGCCCCTCATGGAAGGTCCCAGTGACCCCTGGGACTTCACAGCTGCTTGACAACCACCACGAGCTATGTTGGCACCTAACGCCACCGCAGAGCCACTCTGTGAGGCCCATGTGATCTCCACTTTGCCAGTGGGAAAGTTGAGGCTCCACCAGGGAGAATAACTCATCTAAGACCACAGAGCCGTAAAGAGATGAAGTCACTATCACCAACTACTGTTGATTCCCAAACACAGAAGCTTCCAAATTGTACCAGCACCTCCCTGTCCTGGGGATCACACCCTGCGTGTGCATGGTATCCAGGGGCATACTTGGGAAATTTTCTGTAGCGAGATGTCCTGCTCATCCAGGAGACCTTAGTATGTATGAGCGTACACATGCGTGTCATTTGCCCTGGGCCGCCCCAAAGAGTGCCAGAGATCTGTCAGTCTGCTCAGATTTATATTGAGCTCCATTGTGAGTGTGTGTGCCCATGAATATGTTTGTTCACAGCAATTCTCAATCAGTGAAACGTGACACCCTAGTAAGTGTGCTGCACGAAAGGCATTTTGCTTGGCACAGTGGATCCCAAGATGAACATGCCTTGATCTCTCCCCTTGGGGGACTCACACCTTTCCAGTGGAGACAAACAGCTCCATGGGCAGGAGCTGAGTTTACAGCCAAGGGTTGTCATCAGGAGCAGAACTGAGCTGCGCATGGTGGCGCACGTCTTCAATCCCAGCACTTGGGAGGCAGAGATAGGAGGATTACTCTAAATTCAAGGCCATCTGAGAGTACATAGCCAATCCCAGGTGAGCCTGGGCTAGAGTGAGACCCTACAGAGCAGAACTTGGGAAAAAAAAGAAAAGAAAAAGCCAGGCGTAGTAGTGCATACCTTTAATTCCAGCACTCAGGAGGCAGAGATAGGAGGAGCACCGTGAGTTCAAGGCCAGCCTGAGAATACATAGTGAGTTCCAGGTCAGCCTGGGCTAGAGCGGAACTCTACCTTGAAACTCCTCCCCACCAAAAAAAAGAGCAGAACTGAATTCTATGTGGAGAGTGGGGCATCTGAGCCGAGAGCAGGGCCTTGTGATGTGAGGGGCGCCTTGCCTAGGAGGGATGAAGAAAAGACCAGCACAGTGTGGGAGCGGGGTGTCAGAGGGGCTGGAGATACCAAATGTCTGGACTCAAATACAGGGCTGCAAGTGGTGAGGATGGGAAGCAGGAAGTTGGGGATGACAGCCAGACACACTTCCTGGCAAGGGGAGAGAGATGATGCTGAGGTTGGGTAGGGCGCAAATGCCATCTGCTGAAGCCCCACCCCCACCCGGCTTCTCAGCTCTGCCCAGCATTCCTGCCACATCCTCCCAGACCCGGGGCACGGAGCACCCCAACCCTTCCCGCCTGCAGCTCCTCAGGGGCCAGATGTGCTACTGAAGGCAGGGAAGGTAGTGCGGGCCACGTGAAGGAGGGCCGGGAAGCTTGTTCCATGGGAGTGGAGCGTGATGTGTGGAAAGGCGCACCCTGAGCCCACATTCCCCTTCCCCGCCCTCCTTCTCCACCCCTGACCCACTCACGAGGCAGCGGTCCCAGCTCTCCTCTCTCTGGGAGCGTCAGAGGGACAGCTGAGGGACCTGAACGAAAACAGTTTCTCAGAGGAGGACACAGATGGGCAGGCAGCAGGTCTCAGCAGCCCGACCATGGGAAAGCTCGGCCCGGCCCCTCTGCCTGGTCCCGAAGGTGTCTACAGGCAGGTGGGCAGGGCAGGCTGGCAGATCTGCAAGCCGGGCGACCTGGCCTGTGCGCTTCTGTGGGCTCTCCCCAACACCTGGGAGGCAGGCCTCTGAGAGTTCTTTGCTTCCCCAGAACTCAGAAGTCCTCCCGGGGAAAGAAAGTGGACAGGGAGGCAGTCCAGCCGGTGGCCTTGACCCTCAGGATGAAGGCTGCCCATTCTCAATAGCCTGCCCTGGCAGAGGCTGGTTTTTACCGAGTCTCTGCTGGCCCTGTGTAAGACAGAGGCTCCCCTGGGAGCTGTGTGAACACTTGCAGGACAGAAAGCCACCGGGACCATTAGCCCATCTGGTGGGAACGTGGCAAATGCGGCCAAGGTCATGACTATGCAAAGCAGCGAGGTGCCTTACCTGAGCACCCTGGCCCACAGTAGGGCTAAACATTAAGCCCCTCTCAGAGAGGAAAAAAAAAAACAGGACTGGTCTGGAGACAACGCAACTTCCAAAGGGGTTTATTGGCCCCGCACCTAGGCAACTTTGGGGGAGAGGGAGAGGTTACCTGAACCCCCCATTGCCAGAGAAAAGTATCCCGGCATCCCCACCCAAGCACAGGCCCCGCTGTCTTCAGGACCCTTCCGGGATTGTGGGAGAGGCATGTAAGCACAGGTGGGCTCTTGTCTTCCAATTAGTGCTGCTTTCGCTCCCTAAGCAGCACTGGCTGGCTGGAGGGAGGGGCACAGGGCAGAGCCAGACTCCCAGGGGGCCTCGGGAAGCACTCAGTCCTGGAAAAGCTCCTTGGTGATAGCCAAGCCCCTCCTCTGGGGGATCTGGAGAGGTGGAGTGCTTGAGTGATCCCTAGCAGCTCAGATGTGTCTGCAGCTGGGAAGTGGGCCCCTGCTCCCAACCCTCATCCGCTGCCTCCCTAGGTGTCTCAGCCTCCCGGCTGACCTTCCTGGAGCTGGGCTGAGGTTCCCCTCCCGAGTCCTGCCTTGACCTGGGACGATCACTATGAGATCACCCACCAGGAAGAAGCCATGTCTGCTGCTGCTACTGACCGCCGTGGTCCTGGTCTCCTCTCCAGGTAAGAGTGTTCGGTACACGGTTCGATCATTACTACCGTTTATTGGCGAGGATTACATACATCACTGGCCCACACTGCTGAGGCCATTTCCTTGCTAAAATGTTCCCCTCTGCGGACCTTCCCTTCTTCCCTTTGAGGTTGGGAGGAGAGGAAATGAATCTTTGTCATTTGGAGATGAAGGAAGACTGGCCCAAGAGGCTGGATGGTTTACTCTGTCACACAGCATGATTGTGGCACAGATCTCTGTGCCATCCTCTGGAGCTGCGGTCTTCAGGGCGGCACAGTGTGATGTGGTAGGCACTACCACCTGCAGCTGCTGAGCTAAGATGCGATTCAAATTAAAGCGATGTCCCCAGCTGAACTGGTCACATGTCAAGTGCTCAGCAGCCACCTTGGACCTCACAGAGCGTGAGACACTTACGTCATATCCAGAAAGTTCTCCTCAGGGTCCCAGACACAACGGGATGGCAGCCACTCCAGAGAATGCTGAGAGGCTCCCTCAAGGTGGTGGGGACAGGGGTGGGAATAGACCAGGCAGAGAAGGACTCATGAAGGTTCTTGTCCCCATGATGTTCAGCTGTGAGGTAGGAGGCAGCTGGCGGAAGGCAAGGGGGAAGGGAGAGAAGTTCCCATTCAGGAGCTAGGGGTCTGTGGTGCCTACTACTGAAGGGTATTCTGGCTACAATCTGGCTCTACTAGCCCTGGTCAAGGTCAGCAGGAGTTTTTTTTCCCACAAAGCTCTATGAGAGAAGAAGCACAACCTCCCGGTCCAGGAGTTCTAGACACCCATGCTGGCCCATGGCCCTAGGAGGCATAGCCATAGGTATATTCTAGGCCCGTCTCCATGGGCATTATGAATTCTCACTAAGTCCTTGTTGAGTTTTTTATTTATTTATTTATTTATTTATTTGAGAGAGAGACAGAGAATGGGCACGCCAGGGCTTCCAGCCTCTGCAAACAAACTCCAGGCGCATGCACCACATGTGCGTCTGGCTTGTGCAGGTATTGGGAAATGGAACCTGGGTCCTTAGGCTCCGCAAGCAAGTGCCTTAACTGCTGAGCCATCTCTCCAGCCCTCTTGTTGAGTCTTGATCCATCCGGCACCCTGTCCAGTGGGCTTGCTGGGAAACTGGGCTGACCAGAGGGTGAAGAAACTCCCAGGTCCAGCTGTCTCTATCAGAGCCACCAAACCAAGAAACAATCGAGGCGGGAAATCCCATGTGCACAGAGCAGTCTCCCCCCCACCCCACCCAGAGAGGCCGGAGGAGAAACCCCTCAGCATTCCCTCCCTCAGGGACATCTCCTTGCTGGACCTATGCCATCGGAAGCATTGGCGTGGGCAACCTCCAGGATCCTTTAATCCAGAGGAGCAAGAAGGCAATTGCCAAGGGGCCAAGACCTGGACTGCCACCTCCCAATGGTAGTGCCCACCACCACCCAGATCTGGCCCAATTCCAGATCTCTTCTTTCCTGAGACCTGGAAGGAGTCTCTACTCTTGGCTTGGCCTGCTGACCTGACCTTGGGCTACAGCTTTGTACACCTAGCCTCCAAGGCAAGGAGAGGCAGCAAGCATCCCTCCTTGAGTCTCATCCCCCCGAACCTCGTCCTTCCTCTGCAAGGTCTCTGCTGCCTGTGCTGGGGAGTTACAAGGGCAGGGGCTTGGGAGCCCGAGGGACAGCAGGGCAGAGCTGCCTTTGCCCAGGACAAGCGTGTCTGTAGCAGGTGTGCATGTAGCTGTGGAGGGTAGGCAGTGTTGGCTGTGGTGGTGGGGTGGAGGTGTGAGTCATGACTGTGTCTAGGCGCCCTGGACCCCAGTCCCCTTCAGAATGTCACAAGGGGGGTTTTGATTTTCTGGACCTCTAGGATGGAGCAGGGCCCCAGATGGTTCTAAAACCTGAGTTCAACAATCATGGCCATTGTTGTTTTAGGAGTGCTGGCTGTGGGGTGAGGCAGGGTGAGGGCAGATCCTTAGATCTGATCCTTTTTGTTTTGATGTGGGGCAGTTGTTCAACCTTCCTAAGCCTCAGATCCCATTTTGGTCAGCAGAATGCATCTTAAGAGGGGTTATGAGAAATTTGGAGCATGGTCTCTGATGACAGTAAGCACCCACTCTTATCATTACTTTATCATCAATAAGCCGACTCATTATGTATGCACACATATGGAAATGAGTATACAGGGCCATTTGCGGCTGTTCCTGCATGGAACCAATGTGGGTATAGATGTGTGTGTGTCTGGCCTTGAGCAGCTCAGAGAGGTGTATGCACACATGTGTGCTACGTGAGTACTGCAAGAACGTGTAAAGACGAGGCGTGGAGGGGCGAGTATGAGGCGTGCAGGGGAGAGAAAGCCTTTGCAGGAAGAAGTCCTGAAGTACCAGTATGTTTTAGGCTCTCTCTGTGGCTGCCCCCACCAGCCAGACTGAGTTCCCGGAAGCTACCAGTGAACAACATGGTTTCCAGCATCCCCAGTGCCCCCACGCCCCTCCCCGTCCAGAGGTCCCAGCTGGGGCAAGGGCCCTACCCTCCACCACCATCATTAACTTGGGATTAGACTGGGCTTTCCGGCCAAGATGACACAGCTGCTTCCAGCCCATCGCCTGTGAGGCCCAGGGCGGCAGCAGGGGACAGTGACAAGCGACGGTGGTGGGGAGGGGTGCAGCAGAAGCCTGTACCAGGCCATTTCGGAGCCTCCTATCTCATTCGGAGAGCTGCTTAACAGCTGTCCTCACTCCCACGAGGCCGGGGCCAGGCCTCAGCTGCAGCAGAGGGACGGCCCTTGGTAAGAAGGCTGGTGGCTGGACGCTGAGAAAGGAGGCACTAATTGGCTAATGGAGGTCCCTTTCTCCATGACCAAGCAAGGAGGGCGTGAAGTTGGTGGCCTGAGTGGTAGGAGCCGATTAGGGGGGGGGGGGACTGGCTCCCACCTGCCCCCACGGTAGCAGAATCCCAGAGAGCAAAGACAGGCGTGAAGTAGTGTCCGGTCCACCGCCTGCCGAGCCTGCCCTTGTGAGGTAGGACAGTGGTGTGTGAGGATGGGGTATGCACCGAGGCAGAGCCCACGGAAAACTACACACACACACACACACACACGCACACGTGAATCCCATGGACTCGGCCATTTCAGAACGGTGGGGTTCTGTGACCTGCCTCTGTCCCAGATATGCCTCTGTCACACATGACTGTGGACCTCTCTCTCCTGAACTGTGACACTGGGATTGTGCCCATAACTCACCTTCCTTCTCTCCCCACCCCACCCTTTCCTGGGTCCAGCCGATGGACTCTGAGCTTGCTGTCTGTGCCAGCCCCAACCAGCGTGCCTCCTGTGGGATGGCTGGGTCCGGACCCCTGGGAGCTGAGTTCCTATTCTTTCCTTCCATAGGCAAAGACATGGACGCACAGAGGGTCCTGTAACTTGCCCAAGGTCACACAGCTAGTTGGAGGCCCAGGCCAGTCCCCCAACCTGAGCGCTTGTCACTAGGCCTCAGTATGGCACCAGACTCCAGGAGCACACATCCTTTGTCCCGATTTCCAGCTGGTGGCTTCTCACACATCTCACACCCTGCTGATCAGTTCCTCTCTGAGACCCTCCACCCTGAAAGTCTCAGGAGTACTTCCATTTGAGGACCCTGGTGTCTTGTTCCTAAACCTTTCTTATGGCATGGTCACTTTGCACGGTCGGTTTTCTCTCCTCTACTGAACAGCAAAACCCTTCAAGGAGAGGGACTGTGTGTCCGATTCATTTTTCATACTCCAGTGCCATCACTGGGTATGAAGGTATACATCAGATGCTTAATATGTGAGTATAGGTAGGTGACTGGCTACTTGGCCTGATGGGACCTGTCCATCCAATTTAAATTAATCAAATTGGGGGGGGGTGGAGAGATGGCTTAGCAGTTAAGCCATCTTAAGGCACTTGCCTGCAAAGCCAAAGGACCCAGGTTCAATTCCCCAGGACCCACAGAAGCCAGATGCACAAAGTGGCACATGCATCTGGAATTTGTTTGCAGTGACTGGAGACCCTGACATGCCCATATTCTCTCTCTCTCAAAAAAAAGTTCCAGCTAGGTTTAATGATGCACACCTTTAATCCCAGCACTCAGGAGTCAGAGGTAGGGGGATTGCCATGAGTTCAAGACCACCCTGAGAATACATAGTGAATTCCAGGTCAGCCTGGGCTAGAGTGAGACCCTACCTCAAAAAACCCAAAGAAAAAAACTTAGCTGCTTGAGCTGGGGAGACGGCTCAGTGTATGAAGCATTTGCTAGTCAAGATCCCAGGTGAACACAGGAGAGTCCCAGGAGGCTCCCGGGCCAGCTAGCCTGGAAAGGCACCTGTGACAATGACAGCCCTGCCTCAAACGAGGTGGAAGGCGAGGTCTCACCCTCCTGGTTGTTCTGTGACCTCCGCATGTGCACAGCCACACTCACACACATCATACACCACCCACGTGCACTCACGCACAAAGTGTTTCCTCAGCCGCATTAGCTGCAGACATTCCAAGTTCTCAGTAACCACAAGTGGCCAATTGGCCACCTTACTGGAACACTTCCATCAGAGTTCTGCTTGACAGCACAGCCCATAGGCCAGGCTCCAGCTGCTTCAGGCCCTGAGGCCTCGGTGGCATGTCTCGTCTGCAGAGAGGAGTTCTGCCTGGGGATCCCCAGACACCTTTGGGCCTGTCTTTGAAGAACAGCCCGTTGGCCTGCTGTTCCCAGAGGAGTCCACAGAGGAGCAGGTGACACTGGCATGTCGTGCCAGGGCCAGCCCTCCAGCCACCTATAGGTGAGGGCTCAGCAGCTGGTGCTGGGAGGCTGTGGGTAGCTGTATACGTTCCCCTCACGTCAGTCCTACCTGGTCAGGCCTAAGGTCCCTGCTTTGTCCCTTGCTGCAGATGGAAGATGAATGGCACTGAGATGAAGCTGGAACCCGGCTCTCGTCACCAGCTCATGGGGGGCAACCTAGTCATCATGAGCCCCACCAAGGCACAGGATGCCGGGGTCTACCAGTGCCTAGCCTCAAACCCAGTGGGCACTGTTGTCAGCAGGGAGGCCATCCTTCGCTTCGGCTGTGAGACCCATGGGGGCCAAGACACTGGGAGGGAAGGGAAGACAGGGCCTGGAAAAGGTGCCCAGGCAGGACAGGTGGCAGCCTCAAGCCAGGCTTTTCTGCCCACACGTGGCATGCTGGTGAACTGCTTCTTCACCATGCAGGATGAACTGGGGAGGCCCAGGCTTGAAGGACGCTGCCTGAGCCCCAGTCTCTACCTCCAGTTCTGCAGGAATTCTCCAAGGAAGAACGAGATCCCGTGAAAACCCATGAAGGCTGGGGGGTGATGCTTCCCTGTAACCCACCTGCCCACTACCCAGGTGAGTGAGAGGGCACCTTCGGCCAGGGGTACGGTGTGTTCCCTAATACCTGCTGCCTCCAAGAACAGGACTGAAAGTGTCTCTTCCTCTAGATGTCCCCACAGCCCCACCCCAGAGCTGTGAGGGCTTCCACCGGCATGTTGGAGATTTCATTTCTATTGCCAGCCGCCCCCTGGTCTCCTCATGGTCCTCACATCCTAGGTTTGTCCTACCGCTGGCTCCTCAATGAATTCCCTAACTTCATCCCAACGGATGGGCGTCACTTCGTGTCGCAGACCACAGGGAACCTATACATTGCCCGGACGAATGCCTCAGACCTGGGCAACTACTCCTGCCTGGCCACCAGCCACATGGACTTCTCCACCAAGAGCGTCTTCAGCAAGTTTGCACAGCTCAACCTGGCTGCCGAAGGTCAGGTTTGCTGAGGTTTGACGGTAGGGGAGTTAGAAGGGTCAGCAGGCATTTGGGGGAAAATAGGGTTTCCTTGGGAGATCGAAAGGAGAAGCTCTCAGGGCCCAGAGGTTCAGGCCTCAGACCCTCGCCCCAAGCTGCAGGAGGGAAGGGAGTCTTGGGAGACTCCATATCCCCCAGAGGCATGGGCTCTGAGAGGTGCTGATCTGAGCATAGAGTCCTTTGCAATGGATTCTTACAGCCTCTCTCCCACCAGATAACCGGCTATTTGCACCCAGCATCAAGGCCCGGTTCCCCCCAGAGACCTACGCGCTGGTGGGGCAGCAGGTCACACTGGAGTGCTTCGCCTTTGGGAAGTAAGTAGTGCAGGAGGGACAGAAGTGGCCTGGGTCTAGGCATAGCTGCTCATAGCCCCTCAAGGGCAGAGGGGACTCCAGGATGAGAGAGGACAAAATCAGTATTCAGTCATCTTGGTGCCCCTTATAGGGGTTGGCAGAGTGCTGGGCATATAGCAGGCATCACTACCCACCCATTCCCACACACCTACTGAGAACCGACTCTTCCAGTGAGGCATTGCATGGGAAGACCTTCTGCGTTTTGGGTCATGTGGCCGTGCATGTGGCAGGCTCAGGCAGGTGGAGTGTTCAGGCCTGGGGGCACAGAGCACAATGTGCAGGCTCCAGCCTGGTTCAAAGCCCAGCCCTGCCACTTACCGGCTGGGAGACCCACACATGGCGTGCTGGTGAGCTGCTTCTTTACCACGGAGGATGAGCTGGGAGACCCAGTTTGAAGGGTGGTGCCTGGGCCCCAGTCTCTACCTCCAGTTCTGCAGGACTTCTCCAAGGAGGAAGACCCGGTGAAACCCATGAGGGCTGGGAGGGGGGCGGGATGCCGCTGCCTCGTCACTCCCAGAGGACCTCATATCTGTGGGCCTTGGTTTCCTGCCTGGAAGATGGCCATAATGCCTGCCTTGGCTGGGCGTGGTGGCGCACGCCTTTAATCCCAGCGCTCGGGAGGTAGAGGTAGGAGGATCGCTGTGAGTTTGAGGCCAGCTGAACGCTACAGAGTGAGTTCCAGGTCAGCCTGGGCTGGAGTGAAACCCTACCTCAAAAAAAAAAAAAATACCACATAAGGGGCTGGAGAGATGGCTCAGCAGGTAAGGCACTTGCCTGCAAAGCTTAGTGGCCTGGGTTTGATTCCCCAGTACTCACATAAAACCAGATGCACAAGATGGTGCATGTATCTGGAGTTAGTTAGTTAGTTAGTCTGTGTCTCTCCTCTTTATCTCTCCCTGCTCTTAAATAAATAAATAAAAATATATTTTTTAAAATACACATAATAACAATGACAACAACAATAATAATACTGGCTTTATAGGATTGTTATGAGGACTGGATGCATCATTTACAGTAGGCCCTTTGAGCCATACCTGGCATTTAGCAAGTATTCATCCTATGAAGGATAAATTAGGTATCTCAAAATCACAACATAAAGCCTTCCCTGTCTTGCACTCCCAGAGAAAGGATTCACTAGAACAGAATTCCCGGGCCACGGCTGCGAAGAAGGTTAGAGGGATTCAATAAGCGGAATTATCTACTCCCACAGGGTACCGCTGAACAACCCAGTGTGTCACAGAAGCCAGTCTAAGTTAATGATGACATTTGCATTGGGGGACAGGCACAGTATGGCAGGGTAACATATTGGTCCCCAGGGACTCACTGGTTTCCCCAGTCCAGCCTAGTACACAGATTGCTAATAACTAAAGTGCCTGGGAAAAGGGAGGCAGGCAGAAAGGGCACTCACAGGGACCCGGGTCACAGGCCAGTCGTGACCAGCGCAGGGAGAGGGCAAGTTGGCTTCAGGCCTACTGCCCTTGGCTTCACAGCCGGGGACAGAGGTAAGGAAGGAGTCAGATTCTTGTCCCCTCCTTGCTTATACTCCAGGTCTAGCAGAGAGCAGAGCCCGGGAGTCTGGACATGGAACTGCGGGTGCAGGAGGAGCATGCGCAGCTAAGGCTACCTCCTCTGACTCTCTCTCTCTCTCCACTGACAGCCCTGTCCCCAGGATCAAGTGGCGCAAAGTGGACGGCTCCTTGTCCCCGCAGTGGGCCACTGCAGAGCCCACCCTGCAGATCCCCAGTGTGAGCTTTGAGGACGAGGGTACCTACGAGTGTGAGGCAGAGAACTCCAAAGGCCGCGACACCGTCCAGGGCCGCATCATTGTGCAAGGTACCGAGGGAACAGCCCCAACTTCCGGAGGAGACTGGGGATGCCTTACTTGAGCCCTCTGGCCCTTGCCAGGACTACTGCAGGTTGGGGACAGGCGTGAAGAAAAAGCACAAGACTTCAGAATGATTTCGATTGCTAGCACAGCCACACAGTGCCAGCTCCCTTCCGCACCCCTCTCCATCCCAGAATGCTAACAGCGCCCTCTGCTGTCCATCACAAGTATTGCTCCCTTACAATTCCGCCCCATGTAATGAACCTAAGGCTCCTCCCAGCCCATCCCGGTTTTTCTCTCCCTTGCCACAGCCCAGCCCGAGTGGCTCAAGGTGATCTCGGACACAGAAGCTGACATTGGCTCCAACCTGCGCTGGAGCTGTGCGGCAGCAGGCAAGCCCCGACCCATGGTGCGCTGGCTGAGGAACGGGGAGCCTCTGGCCTCCCAGGTAGAGGACCTGGGTTTCCTCTCATACCGCCACCCTCCTCTGCTCCTGGGTCCTTTCATTCTGCTGGGCCAATCAGGGGGACCCTGCCTGGGAGGAGTCTGGTGCTTCTTGCCATCCCAGAGTCACATGACCACAGGCTAGGCAACTACGTAGAATCTGGACTCAGCCACCAAACATGGATACAAATGGTCCTGAGTCTGGCCTCAAGGGGGCCTGAAATTCCAGGCAGCCCTGAGGTAGGCTGGCACTCATGAGCCCCATCCTGAGGGACTGTTGTTCTAGAGCCTCTGTACCCCGCTGGCCCTCCCTGTCCTCCAGGGGTCCTGATCCCCCTGCCCTGCCTGGGCTGGGCTCTTCTGCACAGAACCGGGTGGAGGTGTTGGCCGGGGACCTTCGGTTCTCCAAGCTGAGCCTGGACGACTCTGGAATGTACCAGTGCGTGGCCGAGAATAAGCATGGCACCATCTATGCCAGCGCAGAGCTGGCTGTGCAAGGTAAAGGGCCCAGGAGGCAGGGGACAGCCTGCGGACATGCAGCTGGGGGCTAGCTGGGTTCTCAGTGTACTTCCCTGTACACGTACCTGCACACGCAGACACACGCATATGTACACAGAGACACGTGTACACACACAGACATACACAGATGCACACAGGCGTAGAGACAGACACACATACCTGCACACACAGACACAGTCGTAGACACAGTCACAGACATGCAGACAGACACTCAGATGGACAGTAGGCGCACACATAAGACACGCAGACAGGTTCTTTCCCTCTCCCTCCCTCTCGCTGTCTCTTCTGGTTTCTAAGGATCCCTGAACAGCACTAACTTTAAGACAGGAGATGAGACCCTAGCCTGAGATTCCAGAGGGCATGGGTAGACGAAGCAGGTGTTTGCTGCCATGAAAAGAGGCAAAAGGCATGAGACCAAATCCATCTGCATTTAATCCAGCTCCTTTGACCGTGTGACAAGTTACCTCATCGCCATCCCTCCATTTCCTGATTCATGAAATGTAGGCAGTACTAGCTGTGCTCGCCCTGGTGCTCCAAGGGGATATGGGAAGAGAAGGGTAAACCATCCGGGGTCTGCCCTTCACAGGACAGGAGCCCAGGAATATCAGTGCCAGGGTTTGTTGCTGTCATTTGAGTTTGCTGAGTCTCAGTCTCTCCTCTGTCTAATGGGCATAATGGTGCCTACCTTATTAAGGCTTAATGGAAATTCATTCGTTCATTCATTTGTTCAATGAATTAACTTACTCAGCATCTCCTAGGGAATGAACACAATCATATCTCTGTCTTCAAGTAGCTTACAGTCCAGCAGAGGGAAAGGAACAAATAAAAACAAAAATAAAATCATGTCAGATAGTCAGAAGAATACAGTATAAAGAGCAACGAGAGTGAGGTGAGCCGGTTAGATGGGGTGGTCAGGCAAGGCTTCTCTGAGGAAGCCGCATTTGGGATGTGACCTGAAGGAATTTTCAGGTAATGTTTATAGTCAGCACAGAGGTCCTGAGGCAGGAAGAGGCTTGGCAACTTCAGAGCGTTGAAAAGAAAGCCAGGTGATTAGATCTAACAAATGATGGAGGGGAGCAGAATGTGACAGGATAGGCTGGGGACTTGTTTCTGTGAGGAGGACCTGATTCCTGTTTTTCAAAGCAATTTCCAAGAGCTTGGGGAAGAGCTCATAGGAGGCAAGCACAGTGACCGGAAGACTGAGAAGGGGGCTCTTTCGACAGCCCAGGCAGAAACTGGGTGACCTGGACCAGAGAGATGGCAGTGGGGGCGAAGAGAAGGGTTTGGACTCTTGATGAACTCCAGAGGAGCTCCTGCCAGGAGCACAGGGCTGGTCTCCAGTGGCATATGTGGTGCCACATGGCCTGGTGACGGCTTAATTCAAGTGGTGAGAGTTGCTAGGGTCCGTGGAGGAGTGTGTGACTCTCCGCTTTCCTTGCAGCCCTGGCCCCTGACTTCAGGCAGAACCCCGTGAGGCGTCTGATCCCTGCGGCCCGTGGGGGAGAGATCACCATCCCCTGCCAGCCTCGTGCAGCGCCCAAGGCCACCGTGCTCTGGAGCAAAGGCACTGAGATTTTGGGCAACAGCAGCAGGTACTCGCATTTCAGCTCTTGATGTCCTCTTCGAAGGCCGTTTCTCTTCCCTGGTTGGCCAGATCTTTTCTGTCCTTGCTGCAGAGTGACTGTAACTCTAGATGGCACCTTGATAATAAGAAACATCAGCCGGTCTGACGAAGGCAAATACACCTGCTTTGCTGAGAATTTCATGGGCAAAGCCAACAGTACTGGGGTCCTGTCTGTGCGTGGTAAGGGCTGTGGTCTAGTGAGACCTGCAGTTAGTCACCTTCCAGGGTGCCATCCTCCCCACCATCCCACTCCTGGCCCCAGACTGCTTCTGTTTTGGTTCTGAGCCGTCCTGGGACTCAGCTGTGCTTGGGACCATCCCCAGCTGCTCTCCAGGATCTGGCCTGCCTCACTGCGTGCCACCCACTCATGGGGTTGCCGAGGAGTCATGATGCCAGTTCTCTTTCCCAGGATCCAGGATGGAGCCTCTTCCCTACCTGGGCCTTTTCCATCACCCTCCACCCAAGGGCCTGGTTTTCTTATTCCTATTTTGCTTTGTAGATGCAACAAAAATCACTCTAGCTCCCTCAAGTGCTGACATCAATGTGGGTGACAACCTCACTCTCCAGTGCCATGCCTCCCACGATCCCACCATGGACCTCACATTCACCTGGACCCTGGATGACTTCCCCATTGACTTCGATAAGCCTGGGAGTCACTACCGGAGGGTCAGTGTGGTAAGGCCTGAGGCCCAAAGCCTCGTAACTTTCTCTTCTAGATAAGACCGGGGACCTGAGATTCCTCAACCATCACCACCTTCAATCCCTCAGAAGCGTTTCCCCAGTTCCTAAGGCCATTCCCAGCAAGTTCATCCTAGAATCAACATCCACCCTTCCTACATTCGCCCAAAGACCATGAGGTCAGGGACAAAGTTTAACATTCCAAGTGCCCCAGGAGGTCTTCCCCAATACTGTGCCTGTCCCCCAATGCACATGTCATCATTAACTTAGACAATGCAGACTGCCTTCTGTGACACACTGTTGTTTAGTGGTACCCGTGGGAGTTGGTAATTGCTCTCATTGAACAGAGAGGAGCACTGAGATGCAGAGGGGCCATCATGGAGCCTGGGACTCCGGGCTCTGCTTTGTCTTGGGGACCACTGCATTAGTCAGGGTTGCTTCCTCTGACACACCACCCCTGGATGTCCCCTATACACAGAAGGAGACGGTTGGGGACCTGACCATCCTGAACGCCCAGCTTCGCCATGGAGGGAAGTACACCTGTAAGGCCCAGACGGTGGTGGACGGTGCATCCAAGGAGGCCACGGTCCTGGTCCGAGGTGTGTTTTGTTTGTTTGTTTGTTTTCAAGGTAGGGTTTCCATCTAAGCCAAGCTGACCTGAAATTCATTAGATAGTCTCAGGCTGGCCTTGAATTCACAGCGCTTCTCCTACCTCTGCCTCCTGAGTGCTGGGATCAAAGGCGTGGGTCACCACAAACCCTGGGCTGTTTGCCCTGCCCCCCATGACCTTTCTCCTCCCTGAAAAGAAGCCTATAGAGATGAACACCCCATTTAGTACCTGCATGGTTCTTCATGCTTCCTGAATGAGTATTTTCTTCTAAAGCTAAATTTGAGGGGGGAAAAATCGATTCAAAACATCCCAAGACTTTGCTGAGCCCAGAAGTTTCAAGTTCAATGATGGGAAATCTATACACTCCTCTATGGACAGTCTCTGTGAAACCATCCCAGCCTTGGACACATCCCTCCTACCACACAACCCCCTATTCCCTGTCTCTGACACCATCCCTTGTCCTCTTACCTTATGTATTCCCTACAAGACCCTGGCTGCTCACTTTGGGCTGAGAGCACTCTGTCTCTTGGTACAGGTCCGCCAGGGCCCCCTGGAGGCGTGGTGGTGAGAGATATCAGTGACACCACAGTCCAGCTCAGCTGGAGTCGTGGCTTTGACAACCACAGTCCCATCGCCAAATACACACTGCAAGCTCGCACTCTACCTGCGGGAAAGTGGAAGAATGTTCGGACCAGTAAGTGTGACGTCCCACCCGGGTCAGTAGTGATGCGGTCCCGTTCTTCGTGTGCACCAGAGAGCCGGTGTCGGGGTTCAAGGGTTGGAGAGCCAGGGCCAAGCCTTGAACTTCAAAGAGGACTAAGTGTGGAAGTCTGCTTTCAGCGAGCATCTATGCAGGCAAGGAAATGTCACAGAGAACGGCAGGGTGGGGAGAGACTTGGAGGAGGAGCTTGGTCTGAGCACTTGAGGCCTTGGAAAGATGATCACTGGAGTCATAAGAACACATGGATGGGGGGGTGAAGGGCGCATAGCACTGATGAAGGCTCCAAGGCTACAGAACTTGCTGGTTTTTCTTTTTCTTTTTTTTTTTTTTTTTTTTTTTTTTTTTTTTTTTTTGGTTTTTCAGGGTAGGGTCTCGCTCTAACCCAGGCTGATCTGGAACTCACTATGTAGTCTCAGGGCGGCCTCGAACTCATGGTGATCCTTCTACCTCTGCCTCCCGAGTGCTGGGTTTAGAGGCCACCACGCCTGGCAGCTTACTAGTTTTTCAATCATTCCTGAAAGAACCAAGGTCTTAGCATATGCACAGGGCAGCATCGCAAGGCCAGGGCACACAGGTGAAGCAGGACCACAGCCTGCCTTCACCCCGGCTGGACCCTGACCCCCGTGCGGCTTTGCAGATCCCGTGAACATCGAAGGCAACGCTGAAACTGCCCAGGTGCTGGGCCTCACGCCCTGGATGGACTACGAGTTCCGAGTCTCAGCCAGCAACATCCTGGGCACTGGGGAGCCCAGTGGGCCATCCAGCAGGATCCGGACCAAAGAGGCAGGTGAGCAGTCGGGGTTCTGAAGAGAACTGTCAGGAGGGAGAGCCTGAGCAGCAGTCAAGCCCGAGTTCCATCACTGCTCACCAGGCTTGGGCCCTGACAGACCAGGAAGGATGCTGTGTTAGAGGCGGGGCTGCTACCTGGATGAACCACCTCATCCAAACCCTTGCTGAAGACTGACACCTGCATATGGACCTATAAATTATTGTTTAGCCAAATATTTAACCTAGTCTTAAACACAGAACCAGAACCCTGAACCCTGGAGTTTATTCAGCTTGTAGATGCTTCCAACTTGCAGAAATCAGCTAATGAGCAAGGTGTGTGCATGTGTGTGTGTGTGTGTGTGTGTGTGTGCATGCACATGTGTGCCTGTAGTATGTAGGGGGCTAGAGAAGCAGCCTGTCTCCGGGCCCCGTTTAGCTGGTTTCCATACAGCAGGAGAAATAATAATCTGCCAATGCCCTCGGTGAAAGATGTGCATATGTCAGAATCAAAGTAGGGAGCGGGAAAGAGACCCAGGAGGAGGGACAGGCGAGGGCCTGGAGCCTCTGCTGAGCACCTGCTGCCGTCTGACTGGAGAAGAACTTGGGGGCCTGGCATAGTGGCATGGGATCCTCCTCCCACCTGCCAAGACCCACCCATGGCACATGTGTGGTGAGGGTCCGCCTCCACCTCTCCCTTAAACATGTCCTCCTACCTGCACCAGACTGACCATCCAAGCTCACTAGGGAATCACTCCAGAGTCTTAGCGGGTACCTGACCTGCGTAGGGGATTCCAAAGTGTGTGCTTTCTGACTGAACATCTTGATGATGTGGTGCAGTGTGGAAGGGCTTCCTGCATTCTAGCATCCCAGGAGCTGATGAATACAGACAAGCACAGTGCAAAGGTGACGATCTTTAAAATCATACAAAAACAAGCTAGGGGGCTGGAGAGATGGCTTAGCGGTTAAGCGCTTGCCTGTGAAGCCTAAGGACCCCGGTTTGAGGCTCGATTCCCCAGGACCCACGTTAGCCAGATGCACAAGGGGGAGCACGCGTCTGGAGTTCGTTTGCAGTGGCTGGAAGCCCTGGCGCGCCCATTCTCTCTCTTTCTCTCTATCTGCCTCTTCCTCTCTCTGTCACTCTCAAATAAATAAATAAAAATAAACAAAAAAAATTAAAAAAAAAACAAGCTAGGCAGAGGCACATGCCTTTAGTCCCAGCGGTAGGAGGTTCGAGGCCAGCTTGGGGCTACCGAGTGAGTTCCAGATCAGCCTGAGCTGGAATGAGACACTGACTTGGAAAAAAATAAAAACCCCAAGAGCCAATTCTTGCCAGGCGTGGTGGCGCACGCCTTTAATCCCAGCACTCGGGAGGCAGAGGTAGGAGGATCACCATGAGTTCGAGGCCACCCTGAGACTCCATAGTGAATTCCAGGTCAGCCTGGGCTAGAGTGAGACCCTACCTCGAAAAAAAAAAAAAAGTGAAATCTAGCCATGCCACGCATGCCTTACTGTGCAAGTTCCATAAGTACCGTGGGCCTCGGTCTTTCTACCCTGAATAGGGCTGTTAAAATGCTCACTTCCCAGGATCAAATGCATAATGTGTGGGCAGAGTATATGGCTTGAAGTTACATCGTCCCAAAGTGAAAGTCTCTAAGGGCCGAGTGCTCTGAAGAAAGTCCCTAGCCATGTTATTCTGCATGAACTGGTCAAATACATCCTTGTTTTAATCAGTCCTGTTTATTACTAGAGGCAACTCAGAGAGTAAATCTGCCACATACAATAGTAACAAAATACCCTGGAACCCCAAAGGAATGGGTTGGGTTTTTGTTTTGTTGTTATTTGTATTCATTTCAGTTTGGTGTTATTTATCCAGTAAAGCACACTGGAGTTGAAGTCTCAGTGGTTTAGTTTAATCTGACCGGAATGAGGAGGATAGTGGTCACTAGCTATCTACAATAATAGGCTAGCTCTTCTCTTTTTTAATTTCCTTCTCATCCCAGCCTGAAGGAGAAACATTATTATCTCCATCTCGTGGAAAGGAGTCAGAAAAGTTAAGTAGCTTGCCCAGGGCAGCGCTCCTGGCCAGCGGGAGAGATGAGACTTGTTCTCAGGTCAGCCTGACTCTGAGCCCATACCCAGAGGGACTTGTTGGAAAACGAACACTTCATCCTAAGATGCTCTCAAGGTGCAGGCTTTGGGGTGCCACCGCACACTAACATGACACATCTGTGTGCCTTGGCCCCAACAGCCCCCTCAGTGGCACCGTCGGGACTCAGTGGAGGAGGCGGGGCCCCCGGAGAGCTCATGGTCAACTGGACTGTAAGTGGGGCTGGGACACAAGCAGGAAGGTGCCTTGCTTCTCAGGACGAGTCCTGGCCCTCCTCCTCCGTTCCTAATTGCTCTCCAGCAGCAGCCCACAGAAGCCAGCTTCCTCCTCTCCCCTCCCCTGCACTTGCTTCCCCTCTGTCACTCACTGAACTCACCAGGGGCATAGGTATCCCAGGGGCTGCTCCTCTGGGTGACGGGTGGATAGGGCCAGATTGGCAGGGACACGCATCCGCGACCTCTTGTTGTTCTTGCCCTCAGCCCATGTCACGGGAGTACCAGAACGGAGACGGCTTTGGCTACCTGCTCTCCTTCCGCAGGCAGGGCAGCACTGCGTGGCAGACCGTTCGGGTGCCTGGCGCCGATGCCCAGTACTTTGTCTACAGCAATGACAGCATCCGTCCCTACACACCCTTTGAGGTCAAGATCCGAAGCTACAATCGCCGTGGGGATGGGCCCGAGAGCCTCACCACACTCGTGTTCTCCGCGGAGGAAGGTGGGCCACTGGGCCCGGCACCCATCCCCACCCGGCCACTTGTCCGCAGCATGTGGGGATGGGGAGATGCTCTCACGCTGGGGGGAGAGGACGCTGTGTGCTTAGTGTGGGCCTCGCTCTGGGCCTGGCTACCTTGACTGCCCTGGAGAAGGGAAATAGCAGGGAGATCCTGTGGGAGAAGCAGGTCTGAAGGTGCCCTGGGCTCTATCCTGGCCTCTCCTCCAAAATCCTAACAAAACACAGTGCCAGTTGGGGCCACTCTGTGTGACGCGGGGATGCCCTGGGAATGTATGCCCACTCTGTATCGGTCCCCAGAACCCAGGGTGGCCCCTGCCAAGGTCTGGGCAAGGGGGATCTCATCTTCAGAGATGAATGTGAGCTGGGAGCCCGTGCAGCAGGACATGAATGGCATCCTTCTGGGGTATGAGGTGAGCACCAACCTGAAGCTGGGAAGAGGCCGGGCTCGGGGGGCTTCCAGGCTAGGCGGGAACGTCTCACCACTTGTTAGATACTCCTCTTGGGATTACTCACGGGCATGACATGCAGAGCACTGTGTTTACAAACTTCACGAAGCCCCAGTGGCTGAGCCCTCCCCACCTGCTGGGAAGACAGCCTTGAAGTAAATGCTTCCAGAGCTTTCTGGAAGAGGGGAGGTGGACTGGAGCGGGTCCAGGGAGGGGCACGCCTGGCCTGCTCTTTGCATGTCAGAGCCCGGCCAACCAGCCCCCTAGGGCTGCATGGAGACCAAGTGAACTTTGGTGTAGCAGTTGCTCCTACCGTCTGGGTTCTGCAAGCTCTGGCTTGAGCCCTGGCCCACAGATGACTCCTTAGCAAGAGGGATCAAGAGGGAAGGAAAAATGGAAATGCCCAGGCCATTTTTACCTGAGAGAGAACCATCAGGCTGGGCCTTCCAGAAGGATCAGCTCCAGATTTTCGCATAAGGGGTTAGACAAATTACAGGGAGAAGGAAGTTCCAAACTTGGCCCTTGATTTGGAAGGGGATTTATCAGGGCTTACTATTCTACCGGTAACCTGGCTTCACATTTATTGGGCAGCTGTCATAACCTTGCCCAGGGCAGGACTACGTCACAAGCACCGTTGTGTGTTTTGTACCCCAGTGGAACCCCATAGTAGCCCCTGAGTGAGCCAGGCCATCACTAAACTGGGCCTTTCCCATCCCTGTTTGCCTCCTTCCTATTCACTTCTACCTTCATTCACATATATAATGGTTCATTTATTTATTTGTTAATTTGAGAGAGAGAAAGAGGCAGAGAGAGAGAGAGAGAGAGAGAGAGGGAGATAATGGGCGTGCCAGGGCCTCCAGCCACTGCAAACGGAACTCTAGATGCATGCGCCCCCTTGTGCACCTGGCTTACGTGGGCCCTGGAGAATCGAACTGGGATCCTTTGGCTTTGCAGGCAAACGTCTTAACCATTAAGCCATCCTCCACTTCCTTCTTTAGCCTATGTGCTGGGTACTTTCCTCGGACTGGGCACTCACACATGCAGGGACTCACAGGCACATTGCCTTGCTCATGGGTATCATGCCCTAGTGTCCAAGTTAGGAAACCCAAAACAGCCGCGACAGAACATAGAAGCTGGGGCCCAAAGTAGCCAAGAGCCTTGCCACAGACCCTGGCCTACCCTGCCCCCTTTAGATCCGCTACTGGAAAGTCGGGGACAAAGCAGCAGCAGCTGACCGGGTGAGGACGGCAGGACTTGACACTAGTGCCCAGGTCACCGGCTTGCACCCCAACACCAAGTACCATGTTACTGTGCGGGCCTACAACCGGGCAGGCACAGGGCCAGCCAGTCCTTCTGCCAATGCAGTGACCATGAAGGCCCGTGAGTGTCTGCCAGGGCTGAGGAGGGGTGAATGTCACAGGGTGGGGGGGGCTCCAGCCACACCCCCTGCAGTAAGTAGAGACAAAGCAGAGAACCTACTAAAAGAAGGGAGTAGAGAGCCAGAGCCTCTAGAGCACCTACCTTTCCCATTTCCAGCCTTTGGATTTGTTCGGGGTGTTCCTGTCATATGGATAGACATAAGAAAGGGGTTGGCTAGCAATGTGTGTGTGTGTGCGCGCATGCGCGAGGGGAGGAGGTGACCAGGGAAGCATGTGGCACTGCCTCCAATTCTGACCGTGCCTCCCCGACAGCGCCACGGCGACCTCCTGGCAACATCTCCTGGACATTCTCGAGCTCCAGTCTCAGCATTAAGTGGGACCCTGTGGTTTCTCTCCAAAACGAGTCTACAGTCACTGGCTACAAGGTGAGGAAGGGAACACATGGGCCTGGCATGATGGGGAACGGCTCTTATCTTTGTAGTTGACACAGGGAGCTGCAATGCACAGCAAGACGGATCTGAGAGAGACGGGAGTGTGGAGTTTAGGGCTGGGAGAGACAGAAAGCACAGGATGATTCCCTGCACAGCTCCAAGGGAGATTAAAAAAAAAAAAACATGGGGGGAGGGAGGGTATTACCATGGGATATTTTTTATAATCATGGAAGATGTTAATGAAAATTTAAAAAAAACAGAAGCAAATGGTAAGGCAATGTTCTTGGGCACAGTTTACTAAAACAGTTTATCTGCTTGCATACTCACCTCCCACGGGCCAGTGGGACACTGAATGGGACAAGGAGGCAGACCCCCAGGGCCAGGAACTATAGCAACTCCTCCTAGTTCCTGGATCAGGACAGGGTCCGGCCTGAGTAAAGGAAGCTGAACCTGGAAACCTTTCCACAGATGCTGTATCAGAATGACTTACACTCGACTCCCACGCTCCACCTTACCAGCAAGAACTGGGTAGAAATCCCAGTGTCTGAAGACATTGGCTACGCCCTGGTACAGATTCGGACCACAGGGCCTGGAGGGGATGGGATCCCAGCAGAAGTCCACATCGTGAGAAATGGAGGTGCTGCCTCTCCCCTTCCTGGTCCCAAGCAGTACTGCCCGCCCCCATACTAGTAAAGGGATCATGCCCACCCAAGCCTAGACCCCCCCAAGGAGAAAGGAAAAGGTAGGTAGGAATGAGTAGTGCCCTTCTCACTGTAGTGCTCTTTTCCCACCATAGAACTGTCCCGAGGCCGGGGAAGGGAGTATACCTCTTTAACGGGCTGAAGACAAGGACAAAGACCCTGGCCAGTGCCCTAGGAGTAGGGATGACAGTTGCAGTGACCATCAGCTCTTAAGGCCTTTTGCCTGTGTCTCCTCAAGCGGGGTCAATGTCCTGTTGTGAGGGCAGGGCCAGGTGGCTCTGGGCCAGAGGACTTAGCCCCGCATTTTTGCTGCTGGTTTCAGGCACAAGCATGATGGTGGAGAATGTGGCAGTTTGCTCGGCCCAACCCAGCCTTGTCCTCTCCTACTGCTCAGTGATGCTCATCCTCACAGGCTACCTGGACCTCTGATCTTGGTGCTGCCCGCCACACCCGAGCCGGACACCTAACCCTGATGGACACAGTGGCTGGCCATAGCCCATTTCCAATGTCAGGGAGGCCCAACACTGTGCCCAAGAGTGGTTGGTTTAACACCAACTCTAAAAAGTACCCTTTTTTTGTAGGAGGTAGGATATTTGATGTTCTGCCACAGGATAGAACAATGCAAGGAATTTTTTTTTTTTCTTTAAATTGAGAGGCGCTGGGCGGTGACTTCTGTGATGATACTGAGCCCGATGCCTGCACCCCTAGGGGTTCTGGATGAAGGAACAGGCCTGTGGGCACAAGGGATTTCATATGCATCTTCTGATGGGCAGATGACCTCTAGGACAGGTGGGCACTGTGGCCAGCTGAGAGGACAGTCCTAGGCTCAGAGGGAACACGGGCAGCAGTGGGCTGAAGACGGGACATCAGCCTCCCCGTACTCAGCGGGGGACCCAGGACCAAGGCTTGTCCTCTCCTTGAGCAGCAACACGGCTGGACGTCATCCGGTCCTCCGCGACAGATCTGCCAGGTTGGGTGGCCAGGAGCCTAGGCCCCTGGGCCACCAGAAGTGGGGGCTCTGAAGGGTTGAGAGGCTGCCACACCTACAAGAAAGGATGACACTGCCCTCTCAGCCAACACTGCCAACCCGACACACCCCGGAGTGACAGAGCCACTTCAGGAGGCTGGGTGACTCAAAGGGCTTGTCTTGGGGAGATGCCTTACCCTCCCCCAACCCCTCCAGAGTGTGGGCAGGAGCCAGCCGGCTGCGGCGCCTCTGCCTCCCACACCCGCGGGTCCCGGGCGCAGGCCCTCAGCGCTGCAGTCAGTCATTCCTTGTCCTGATGGGGGAAGGGCCGGCATCCGTGTGGCCCTGCCTGCTTCCAGGAATATCCTTAGTCACCTGGCCACAGCCGCTCCCTAGACTGCCTCAACTGTTCTCTTGATTTCCCCAGAAGAAAAGGGGGTTAATAAAGGGGACGGTCTGCCTTGAGCTTGGGGGTCCATGACCAGTGACGGACCAGACTGCCAGAGCTGGACAAGGCCTTAAAGCCTGACTTGTCTACACCTGCTGTTCACAGATGAGAAAATGGAGGTCCCGAGAGGGCTAGGGACTTCCCAAAGCCGCAGAGCCTGTAAGCAGCAAGGCTGGGCCAAGCGCTGGAGTCTCCTCCCACCCACCTGTTGGCGGAGCTGCCCTTATGAAGGACAGCTGAGCGGCCAGTCTGGTTGAGAAGGTGACTGAGGCCAGTGGAGGATGAGCCCTCTGCTTCCAGGGGTCCAGGCTGGTGGCGATCCTAAGAACCAGCATGGCTGAGCTCAGCTGGAGGTGCAGGCAGAGTCCGGGAGTCGTCCGGGCTTCACTGCTTTCTGAGCTTGGCTTCTGGCGGGAACTCGGCATGCAGTGCTGGCCAGAAACCTCCCATCCCCTCCAAGAAAAGGAGCCGAAGCAAGGCCAGCGATTCCCCGAGTCCAGGCGTCAGTGGCAGCACAAGCAGGGAACCCCGAGGCCTATGACCTTTGTACGGCGGGAGCCGCAGGACAGGCGCCTGGAAGGGCCCGTGCCCCGCTGCTCCTGGAGCCTGTTTTCTGTAGTTTACAGTTGGAGCTCTATTTTGTTAACGGTTTTTTAAACTCCTAAGTCCTGCTCTATTTTCCTGGGCAGGTTTATGTTGATGTTTACTCACAACACTTTTTTAAAGATGTAAGCTCACATGCCTTCTCCCCTGCCATCCCCACACCCACCGACCCAGCCCCCAGGCAAAGGATTGCTTTCCTAGAGCTGATCAAACCTTCCTCACTTGCTCCAGGCATCCCACACAGAAGGATGCCAGGGGCTCGACCACGTGCCCACTCTCCTTCACAGAGATGCCCCCACAGTTGGTCTAGCATCCCTCCCTATGCCCTGCTGGCTGAGGTTTGGCCTGCGCCCAGCTGTCCGTCATACAGGGACACGGAAAGAAACCTTCCAAGGCTTTTCTACTCCTTTCTCACTGCCTTGGGCTGCAACAGGGGTGACAGGGAGATGGCAATCTAGTGGCTGAGCTGGTTTGGCACGGAACTAGCCAGGGAAGTGAGAGTCTACAGCCCCTAAGCTTTCCTGGCAAACAACGAATCCCCTTATATCTATGGAGGTGCATGACAGGAAGGCAAACTGCGAAGAGAGCCAGGAGAGAGAACCCAGCCACTGCGCAGGCAGAACATGTTTGGTGGTGGGATGCGGATCTGTACTAGAGGTGGGTTCAGGCAGAGCACCGGCTAAGGTACAGGGAGACAGTGGGCGACTGGGAGATGCATAAGCTTGTAAATGGAGAAGCCTCCCGCAGGGATGGCTTGGGCATGCGTGCACTTGGGGCAGACTAGATCAGATGACTGCTCAAGAGTTTCTTCCTGCACAGGCATCGTCTGACTTTTGTCCAGGCTGGAGGCAGTTGATGGACTGGCTCCTGCTATGGTCACGCCTCACACTGAGTCACAGAGGCTGGCAATGGGGGAATGCCACAAACAAGCACTGTGGCCAAATGTCAGTGGGCAGGAAATGCCCTGGGGACTAGGGACAGAGATAGCCTGCAAACACCTCTTGAGGGCCTGGAGAGGTGCCTTCCATCCTCCACACACAAGGACTCAGCCACCACACTAGGCTGTTTGCTCCTTGACATGTGACAGTGCCTGCCTCCCAGGGGAGGGCAGCAGACCGTACAGAGCCAGCAGACAGGATAGAGGCTCTTTTTAATAAAGTAACGACAGGAAGGAATGAAGCTGACATCAGAAAAAGCCTCCGAAATGAGTAGGGGTCTTCTTCTGAGGGACGTGTGAAGAATGCTGGTGCTGCTGAAACCCTCACCTGAAGCTGCTATAAGTCCTTCCAGAGCTGAGGTTCTTAGAATCAAAGTGTCCCGCACAGGCGAGTCCTAGACACACCGATCTCCTGCAGTTGCTGCAGCTCAGAAAAAGCCATCAAGGGGGAAGGCGCACCCCACGAACTGTGCTTACAACCCAGTGCCTTCCCCAGTGGGTACTATCCGATGGTGGTTCCAAGAGCCACCCAGCCTATACCCAGGTCAATAGCCCAACATGGTCAGTGATGTTTTACTTCCCTCATCCGTTCCCCAGCAGCAGAAACCCCTGTTCTCTTCCTGGTGAGACTTGTCAACAGGGTCCTCGCTTGCCAGAGGGCCTTCTGGGAGAGGGTAAGCGGGATCTTACGGGACTTCTGAGAGCTCATTGGAAACAGTGCCTGGTAGCTGGCGGGCGCTTCTTGAACTTGTGTATGTGGTCACAGGTTTTGGGAAAGCAGAGCATTAAAGGGAAACTGGAAAGGAACGAAACAGCCTCGTCCAGAACTCTAGGCAACCTTAGAAGCCTAAGTCATTTAGTGTCCTTACAGGGGACCCAACTTGCCTTGGCTCAGATGCCTCCAATGTAGTGTCTACTTTAGGGCCTGCACAGCTCCAAGCTCAAGGCTGTGCAAATGTGAAGATTTGATTGGACCACTGACGACAGTTCCTGTTCGAATGCAGCCCCCTCCCCCTCCCCCTGGCCCACGGTTGTACTTGTGATGGTAGTTATTTACTGATTTTGGTAGCAGGCAGCTCTTAAATAAAGATGGTTTCTCAACCTGCCCAGGGCTGCAGGTATTGTCACCACCTGGCTCAAGTACACGTCCTGATCCTGTTCTGTGCCATGCGTTCACCCTCCACAGGGCCACCCCTCTAAGGAAGTTGTGCACACACCCCCCTCCCGCCCAGGAGACATGCAGGCAGGCAGAGACAGAGCACAGCAGGTATCCTGCTAGCCTGGGCCAGCTTCACCTAGCAGCGCTGACCGACGTGCTGAGGATGGAATCGCTTACAGGCTCTCTGACTGAATGGATTTGAGGTGTTGACTCCACGGCCCCCAAGAGAAGTCCCTTCCCTCTACTGATGGGAGAAGTGACTCTTATGTTACTTGGGGAAGCCTAAAGGGTTGAAATTTCTAGTTTCCAGCCTCAATTTATGTGATTAACACATTGATCAGACTTCCATTACAGATTAAGACATGCACAGAGATACACTCGTGTGGTCCAAGTTTGATTTTTCAGGGCCAGGCAGACAGTGCACCATGCTGTGTTCCCTGGCTCTTGGAGGAAGAGGGTGGTGAGTGGAGGCCTTGAAACACTGAGCTTTCTGATCAGGGCCCATACAGACACTATGATATCACACAGAGGCCTTGCTTCCATTTTGCACCCAAAAGGGATTTTGGGAAAACTGGCCATGCTAGAGTTCTATTTTTTTTTTTTTTTTGTCCAGTCAGCCACTCTTTGACATCCAGAGACAGATACTGTACACACAGCTAATCAACTGAACAGAGGACTTTTTCTTTTGTAGTACTTGTAACTGAACCTAGGGCCTGGCATATGCTAGACAGGTACTCTACCACTAAGCTACCTACATTCTCAGCTTTTTAAAATTTCTTTCTTCCTTCCTTCCCTTCCTTCCTTCCTTCCCTTCCTTCCTTCCCTTCTCCTTCCTTCCTTCCCTTCCTTCCTTCCCTTCTCCTTCCTTCCTTCCCTTCTCCCTCCTTCCTTCCCTTCTCCTTCCTTCCTTCCTTCCTCCCTCCCTCCCTCCCTCCCTCCCTCCCTTCCTTCCTTCCTTCCTTCCTTCCTTCCTTTTGGAGTCAGGGTCTAGCTAAGCTGCCCAGTCTGGCCTTGAACTTGCAATACTCCTGCCTCAGCCTCCCATCTAGCTGTGCTTACAGGCACATGCCACCAGTACCCAGCTTGGGCTGAGTTTCTGTCTTCACTAACACATCTGAAGTTTTTTCTCTTCCCTGCTCAACTTCTCTACCACACAGAGAGAACCATCTATCCTATGCTTGACTAATGGCGTGCAACAGAATGGCATGCCTCAGCCTCCATCTGCAAAATGGGAAGCAGTGCCTTTCAGCAGCGTATTATATTCATAATTATAAACAAAGATACTTCAGGGCCATCTCTAAAGTCCAGTGAGCTGCTTCTGAATGCTTCAACAAACTGCTCACCACTTAACTAAACAGCAGGTGAGAAGAAAATGCTGATCTTCCCTCAGCTGCTGGCCAAGAACCTTTTCCCTAATGGTCCCATAAGCCAATTACCCAGGGCTCTATCTGAATGGTCCACGGAAGACCGAAGGTACCAGTCTTCCCTTGGGGTCCTCCGCTGCTGTAAAAACCAATACATACGCGAGGAACACGAGCTCCAGGCACACAAGGTGTGAGCAGGACAAGGGACTGCTTTCAAGGATCAGAAACTTCGATTACCTATGGCTCAGAGGGGGTTCACCGCCAACAGGGAGGATAGAATAACTTGTTGAATTCAAAGTTATCATTTGCCTGAGTCAGGTGTTATTACAAACAGCCTTTGCCACACATAGGCATATACCCAATACAAAGTCATCTGTCCAGTGTCTATTCTAAGAAACCCAAGGAAAACGAGAACCAGGCTATGAAACACTTTCTACAAATGCAAGAAATTCAAACCTGAAGAATAAGAAGGGCAAAGGGCGGTCTCCATACAGTTACTGTGAGTTATTTTTATTTAAGAGAAAAGTATAACAAATAGGCTTCTATAGGACAGCTATGAACACATCCCGGGCTACAAACGCACTGTTAAAAGAAGGGAAATGGAGGTGGGTGGCCCACGTGCTCTCAAGGGTAGGACCGAAGGCAACCTCGGAAGACTAAGCTCTCCTCAGGAGCAGGGGAAAGCCTCCACGGGCCCCTGAGCATCTCACGTCAGGGAGACCAGGATGCAAAGGTTTTCAGTGCTCCCTGAGTCCTAAGGCTAGATCCTCCACACCTCTCAGCCAGCCTTCCGACCATGGGAACCTTCCTTCCTAGCTAGTCCACTATTGGGCAGCCAGGATACAACATACCACCAAAGCTAGCTTGACTTCCTGGACAGCCAGCCCCCCGGGAATAAGGCTTGTATGCTTGTGAGGCTGCCGTTACCATCAGTCCCCCTCAGCACCCCATAGAGAGCAAGGCTCACCAGCACCCCACCGGCCACTCCACCAGCAATCCCAATGCCCAAGGCTGATGCCACCTTTTTCTGCCACTGGGAGTGGAAAGGCTTAGATTGGTTGTCGAGATTAACTTCCCAGCCCTCATCTATTAACTTCTGATCCTCAGTAAGGGACTGGTAGAAATTCAGGTTTACCAAGTTTGGAGAAAGGACCCTCAGCCCAAAATACAGTCTCTTGACAAATCTCAAGTTTCTCAGCAGCTGTACATCACAGCGGTATGTCCCAGAGTCATACTCCTGAGCAGGTCTGAACCTCACAAAATGGGAGTTGGCTCTGAAGGGTTTGAACACCTCATCGTTAGTAGAGATGATGCCCCGAGCAAGTCTCCAGGTAAAGCGGAAAGCTTCCTGTCCGATCTCCAAGATGTCTGCACTGAGGCAGCTAAGTTCAAACTCCTCCCCGACGAGAACGGTGAAGTGGAGCATCCCACAGATCCAGTTGGTGAGACACTCCAAGCGCTGGGACTTGCACTTCCTCCGCACCCCATCAGGGCCCACCTCACAGACCGTCTCCTCCTTATAGCCAAGGCCACACGTGACAGTGCAGGTTGTCGCATTGACAATCACTTCCCCCACAACCTGCTGCAGCTTCTCAGGGATGGCCAGTGTTTTAGGCGAAGACAACACCAAAGGCAGGTAGACTGTCAATACCATGTTCCCAAGGATGAATCTAGTGACCCAAGACTTCATGTCTAGTTCCAGATGAACATCCTACGTCGCGCAGCTCCCCCAACACGGACAGCCTTTAGCTGCTCCTAAGTCCGGTCCTTAGTCACGGGTGAGGCCACAGGCCGAAGGAAAGACTCACAATGTTGTTCGCTTGACTATCTATGCTTGCTAATGGCTACCTGCCCAGGCTTCATTCTCACAACATCTTAATGAATTTACACTTGTCGCTTGAGAAGAAAAAGATGAAAAGTCTTCAGAAAATTACATGAATTTCCAAATTACTCCAAATGGTTAAGCCTAAAGTAAATCAATATTGTCTACAAAAGAGGATTAAATTAAATTAAGATCACGTCAATATCTTGTGTTATTTACTAAGTGATCCCAAACCTTCTATTAGAAGGATAAACAACTTTGGACTAGAGACAAGTGATTCACCCTTCCTGAATTCCTATTTCTTCCTTTGTAGGCAAAGACCTCCCCACCTGTTACAGGAAGCTCATGTGCAAGGGGTTTTTAAAAAGGAATGAAAAATAAGGTGTGGTGGCACATACCTGGGGGTCCCAGCAGTCAGCTGGTGGACGCAGGACTACTCTAAGTTTGAGGCCAGCCTGTGCTATATAGCAACACCCTATCTCAAAATTAATTTCTTTTTCTTGTTTTTTTTTTCAAGGTAGGGTCTCACTCTAGCCCAGACTGACCTGGAATTCACTACGTAGTCTCAGGGTGGCCTTGAACTCATGGCGATCCTCCTACCTCTGTCTCCCGAGTGCTGGGATTAAAGGTGTTCGCCACCACGCCAGGCTTCCAAATTAACTTTTTAAAATAAGGAATGAAAATCACGAAGACAAGTGCCAGGACAGCTTTTCAGAGGAGTGCAAAGCAGTTGGGCCGGGCACTATCCCTTTTCTGGGGCACTGACAACAGGTGAAAGGACATATGACACTGCCTGCGCCTATAAAACAGAGGAGTCACTGCTTGCTTACGTTGATGGAAGGTTGCTAGGGAACAGCTATGATGTCATTAAGTACGTATCACCAGAGACTGGTATCTTATTCTCTAGTAGGCAACAGATACTCAGTGCATCTCGCAGCTGCTCCATCAGGAGAAGATTAACAAAGAATTAAACCACAGTTAGACTAAGACAGATCCTTGTAAGGCCAGAACCTCCTGGCATGCATCTCTGTAATCTCTAGAATGCCCAGCACTGTGGCCTCTTCCAAGTAATCATACAAGTGACATTCAGTTAATCTAGACAGCATTCCTATTTGATCTCTTTGAGTAACACCAACTTTTGGCCAGAATCATTTATTTATATCCAAAGGTAGAAATCCAGACGATCCAATCCTTCTGGCTGTTTATGACCACATAGAAAAATCTACAATCCAGTGCATTTTCTGTACCAACGGGCTGATGCTGCAGGAGCAATCCATGTTTACAAACAGACATCTACACTTGTGGTTTAATAAACATCCAATTTTATTTACAAAGCATTAAAGCTTCGGCAAGAAGTACCCAAGGCTAAGCTTATCTTGTACAAAACTACAGAACATTTTAAAAAACAAAATGGTTAAGTTGAGAAAGATGGCAGAAGGGAAGGGAATATACATATATTACATGAACCAGAAAATGCAAGCTGAAGTGGACGGAAGGCTTTACAAGCAGACAAAACACTTCCAAAAGCGTATAAATCATTATTAGAACTGCGGCCAGAGACACTGCCAGGGCTTGGGCGATTCTCTCAGTAGCCAGCTGAAGTGGGCAGAGCACGAGCATCCTGATGCGGACAGAGGAAACAAAGCTGGCTGGCGCACAGAGGTAAGGCATCAACGCACATGACACCAGCGTGGTATATACAGAGAGAATGGAATGGGTAAACTGTCTGCAAAACAAAAACACACCCCGCGAGCCACTTAACATCCCGAGCACAGGTCTAACCCACACGAAGTTCAGACTGAGCTCGGGAAGAAGCGGGGCCCCTAGAACTCGGTGAGCGGAGGAGAGCTAGCTCCACTTTCTGAAAGGTGGGCTGGGAGAAAGAGGCATTTGCTGAGGGGTCCCACCTTTCTTTCTATTCCACAATCTAAAAAGTAATCAATGTGTTTGGCAACCGAAAGGAGCCGCCACCAACTGATAGAAATTTTAAAATTCGCACAGTATTTAAACTCTCCTTTGACAATGCTGAGGAAGTATGATCTAGGGTCAGCACAGTCAGCTAGAGGCTGTACTTGGAGATTACCAACCCCTTTCCACATCTGGTTTCTCACTGCACTGTCAGAAAATTTCAAACACTTATTATACACATCCATCCAACCTGCTACTTTTATTAAAGGAAGAGAGAGAGAGAGAGAGAAGCTAAGCAACCTTTCACAGAAAGGAAGTAACTGAAAACAATGAAAAAGAAAGACCATGACTACGGGGAGGGAGACGCTATGGCTGGTGGGGACAGGTTTCCACAAGCAATATGTATTTTTAAAAAATGTACCTTGATCTTTGATTTGAGTCGCTGCTGCTTTGATTTTGGAGGTTTCACTTCACTCCTCCCACAGGTGCCCCACCCCCAAATAAAAGAAGCTTGTGGAAAAACACCTTGGTCTGTTTCCAACTCTGGAAGCCAGCAAAGGTAAAGTAACATATAGACAGCCCACAGGTCTTTGCTGGCAATGGATAAAGGAATTCTGTTCAAAATCCATGATTAATGAGATGGAACTAACACTGAAATTAACATGAAATGCAAGGAAATGACCTCAGCCTCTTAGAGGCAGGCCTGGAGCAAAAGGTGCTGAGACAGGAAGGGGGTGGGGCTTCTCATCTTCCTTTTTTTTTGCAAATCTGAAACCTTTCAAGCACTTTCTTTTCTGTCCAACCTTTGTACATAATATGGAGATACAGCAAGCATCTGGGAGAGGGAGCGTTTAAAAACAGAAAAAGGAATACTTTTCTTTCCCAGGATACCAGTAGCAAAATTTCAGATAAGAACAAGTCACTGGAGGACATGCTCTGAGGATAGAAGGCAAACAGGAGACAGAAAATGGCATGTCCAAATGCTATGGATCCAACAGTTAGGTGAGCAGAACATAGGTATTGTGCACCTGCAATACAATCGAGTGTGGAGGTTTAATGAGTCAAATCTCCTATCTGATGTCTTCGCGAATCCTCATTCCTGAGAGCCTATTTGGACTTACGCTTAGAAGGGAAGGCAAGGACATGTACTCTTCTTCCATAATTCACTTCTTCATTCAAACATAAAATCCACTCCTTCTGTCTCCTGGGTGGGAGGCAGAGGCCTTCATTTTACATGAAAGTCAATCTCAAATGACTGACCACTGTTCCCAAGGCCACCTGACGGCAAAGTAGGGTAGAACGACAAGCTTCAAGTCTTCATAACAGTTCTGAGATTGCTCCTCCTGCTAAAGAGATTAGACACCAAAAAAAGACTTCTTTCAGCATCGCCTTAGACCACTTCTGATTCTAAGGAGAGAAATACTCGGTGTTCGGTGGTGCATTACAAGTACATGTGGGCCAAGAACTTCGGAAGAAAAAGTCATGACTACAACTCCCATGTGCTCTACTAAAGCAACAAGTAGGCCAGACCCAAGTGCCCACCCCAATACTTTTCTCAGTACTGCCCCAAATGTGTGTGGAAGGGTGAAAATGATGCGGGTTCTACACATTTGCTTGGCTACGAACTATTCTCTAGTGTTAACAAATATCTAACAATCTAAAATGTGCAACAGAAGTTCTAGGATACTAACTCTTTCAATCTTTTACATATTGACTAATTAGTAACTAAATTATTAGCAGTGAGCCAAAAAAAAAAATTTTTTTTTCCAAGTCCCCCTGTTTCTTAAGTGACATTCTTAGCCCCTTGGAATCCCAAGTAAGATGGCATGTTAATGAAAGCTACTTACTATCTATGCCTCTATGCACCAACAACTGATCAGTAAAGAAAATCCTAAGTAGGAAAATCAATCACTTCCCTGATTATTCCATAAAAGGTACTCAACTTCTGAGGAACATCAAAAATGGGCTACTTTGAAATATTAACTAGGAAGTGTAAAAAGAAAACAACGTAGGGCTGGAGAAATGGCTTAGTAGTTAAGGCACTTGCCTGTGAAGCCTAAGGACCCAGGTTCGATTCCCTAGTATCCACATAAACCAGAGGTACAAAGTAGTGTATGGTCTGGAGTTCTTTTGCAATGGCTAGAGGCCCTGGTGTACCCATGCTCTCTTGCTCGCTCGCTCTCTCTCTGTCTCTCTGCCTCTTTATCTCTCAAATAAATAAAATATTTAAGAAAAAAAAGAAAACAAGGTGAAGAAAATCCTCCCAGATGTCATTTGAAATGAGGGACTACAAATTGTTTGGGAGGAAATGATAAAAAGTAGTTGCCCATATTATGAAAGTATTCATTTGTAAAATTGCTTTGAATTTGATTTTTAAAGTAATCTTCAAATGCAAATGATAACTGGCAATAAAAATATACTCACATTTGCTTGAGAACAGACTGAAACTGGAACAGGATATAAGCTCTTTATTGAATGCTATATTGTTAAAAATCAAACTTAAAACTTCCACCCATGATCATGCAAGCAACCTTAACTCCATGGTTAAAAAGGCATAAAAGTAAGGGCTGGAGAGATGGCTTAGCGGTTAAGGCGCATGCCTACAGGCCTAATGACCCCGGTTCAGTTCTCCAGGTCCCAAGTAAGCAGGATGCACAAGGTGGCATATGCATCTGGAGTTCGTTTGCAGGGGCTCGAGGCCATTCTCACTCTCTCTGTCTCTAATAAATAAATAAATAAAAATAAAATCTGTTAAAAAAAAAAAGGGCATAAAAGTAAGATGGGGATTAATAAGGAAGAAAAAGGGTGCTAAAGGCAGGGATAAGTGAGGGTAGTTAAAAGATAAAGATCGAACTATATTATGTACATGTATAAAAATGCCAAAATGTGAAAAAAATAAAAATAAAAATACATTTTTTGTAGTTCTAGAAGATAAAAGTTTGTACTTGGCACTTATTTTTCAGACCTCTCCCAAAATAGAAAATAATAATGAACTTCTTGAGTTGATTATAAAACTTAAAGTAGGGCTAGAGAAATGGCTCAGCCGTTAAAGGCACTTTCTTGCATCTAAGGGCCTGAGTTCATTGCTCAGTACCCACGCAAAGCCACATGCACTAAGTGGCACATGCATCTAAGGCTCATTTGCAGTGGCAGGAGGCTCTGGCATGTGTACACACGCATGCGCGCGTGCGTGCGCGCACACACACACACGTGTACACACGCATGCGCGCGTGCGCGCGCGCACACACACACACATGTGTACACACGCATGCGCGCACACACACACACTTTCTCTCTTTCTCTCAAAGTAATAGAATATACTCTATCAGGTTTAGTCCCTTTACTACTTTAGTGATTGCTCTATGGGTTCCCTGACCAACTGAGGTTTTATACTTGTAAGGACAAATTACCATTTTAAGAGTAAATAAACCATGGCAGTTTGATCACAAATTAGTACACTTAAGAACAGGCACTCAAAATGACTAATGAGCACCTTCTCTTATCTGTTTTTTTTTTTGTTGTTGTTTTTGTTTTGTTTTGTTTTGTTTTGAGGTAGGGTCTCACTCTAGTCCAGGCTGACCTGGAATTCACTCTGTATTCTCAGGGTGGCCTTGAACTCACGCTGATCCTCCTACCTCTGCCTCTTAAGTGCTGGGATTAAAGGTGTGTGCCACCATGCCTGGTTCCTTCTTCTATCTAAATGTTTCTACACCATCCCCACTTCTGTGAAAAAGGCACACACACACACACACACACACACACACACACACATTTTTAAGGCATTAAACAACAAACTAAAACCAGAGCAAGCAATACTACGGGCAAGGTAATATACACAGAAACAGCAACACAAGGCCTGCAGGACTTGCCCCGAGATAACACTATTTGGTGGGAAATCCCCATTAATATAGTATATTAAGGAAAATTCAGCTTAAGATGAACAGCTGTTTTTGGTTTCTCCTAATAGCAACCCAATCCAGCGTGGCCAAAGAGAACAGTCATAATTTCCAAATTCTGTATTAGTCAGCTAGGAGGATCACATGGAATGAAAGAGAATATCTAAGTAAGTATCAGATTTTAGCAGAATTCATAAATTAGTCTTGGAGTGACCATTTGAGGAGGAGTGGGAGGAAGCCAGGGGAAGAGGAGGAGAGAGCAGACAAATGAACGCCTCACTTACTATTAGCATCTGAAACCACCATGGATTTGGGTTAGTGACTTGAGGTGGTTCTAGCAGTGGCAGTGGTGCAGAGCAGCCCAAAGCAGGGCTCTCTGCATGGCGCCTGCTTCCCCCAGGAGCAGCACTTCTGTTCACTTTGGTCTTTGCCTCTTCCACCCTACCCAGGGGTGCACCTGACCTTTCACGCGCACTCTCCCACGAGTGGCGCTGCACAGGGTCAACGCAAGACAAAGCACACAATCTTTGCAGCATTTTTGTTGCTGATGTGATTGCCAAGGAACTTAGGCACTCATCTTAAGCTAAGGTTTTTTTGTTTTTCGAGGTGGGGGTCTTACTCTAGTCCAGGCTGACTTGGAATTGACCATACACTCTCAGGCTGGGCTTGAACTCTTGACAATTCTCCTACCTCTGCCTCCCGAGTGTTGGGATTAAAGGCGTGCACCACCACACCTGGCTTAAGCTACAATAATTGAGGGTGGGACATTTGACATTTCTGCCAAGTCAGTCAGCCTTTCCCTGGATTGGCTCTAGCTTAGGTCCCTCACCAGCTTCACTCGGCACAGAGTTCTCACAGGCACTGGCTGCTTGTTGGAAGCCCCAGATTCCATACTGGCCCTCCAATTTCCCCCTAAATTACACCTTTCACAGGACACAACAATGACAGCTTTTTTGTTAGGATATCAGGCTTATGGAATGGATTCTATAATAATTGGCCAGCTGCATATGTTGACAAACAACTGTCATTTATCCAGCTTGAGCCTATACCTATAATCCTGCCTTCAAGTAATTAAACTCCAATGCAAAAGTTCTTTAACTGGATATAAAATTTAATCTACAATATAATCCTCAGACTGGACTGTTTTGTTTTTGCAGTGCTGAAAGCAGGAACGTAGGGCCTTGCATATGCTAGGCAGGCTTTGAGATATATCCCCACACCTTAGATTGAGTTTTGAAGATAGCTCAGCCACAGGCATTCTAGATTTCATTCTAGTTTTCATTTATTAATACCTGGTAGAAAAACAATGGCTGCATTCTACTTCTTATTGGAAATCTCCAAAGTAGGGCTTAAGAGAAGGCTCAGTGGCTAAAGCACTGGCCTGCGAAGCCTAAGGAAATGGGTTTGATTGCCCAGGGGCACATGGGGCTGGAGTTCGTTTGCTGTGGCTAGAGGTCTTGTTGTGTCCATTCTCTCTCTGCCTTTCTCTCTAATAAATAAGTAAAATACTTTTTAAAAATCTCTGAAGTGTGGAAATATGTGAGCTCCAAACACTACAGTTCCCTCAGGGGCCTCAAGGGCCACATGCAAGTCAGCAATGGGCACTATCCAGCCTTTGCTTGCTCAGGAGCCTTTAAAGATGGCCACATTATCAGGTGACACCTGGTCCTCGACCAAAGCTCCCCACACAGGTTTATAGGCTGTTCTGAAAGCAAGACTTCTGCTAGAGTCAGCTAGGATATCCAGTGTCACTCTTTCTCAAACTTAAAGCTTCACAAAGATCCAAACAGAACTGTAGCTAGTCAATAAGGCTACATGCAACCCTCCTGAGGGTCCTGGACCCACGCCTTAAACTCTTAATCTAGCAGACTTGGACAGAATGACTGAGTCAGTTTTCTCAGTTTCTCTGTAGAAAATAATTCATATTAACTGGTGTAAGGTATAAATTAAACAAGGAATTCTGTTTGGCATTCTAGTGTTTATAACCATAACACATTTAGATTAGATTTTAAAGCAAAAGGGGGGAATAAAGCCTCCCAAATACAACCACTGACATTTTATCAATCCTGCCTTAAGTCTACTCAGTTAGCCACTAAGTATTATAGTATTTATATAAGTGTTATATTAACAAAAGTTGTACATGCATCTGGTATATGCAATGTACATATAGATATATACTTCCAAAACCCAACAATATTTGAATAAAAATGGATTCTACTCTGATTAATATTTTCCAAACAAAAGGTCATTTAGCCTGATTCATGGATTTTTTTAAATTTTTTTTTAAGGAAACAATTCTCCAGTCCTCAATAAAACTCCCTCAATCACATGAAAGAAAATCCAAAAATTAAGTTTCAAAAGAGTTAGGTGTTAAGAAGCACCACAGATAATGTAGTTTTGGTCTTTTGGGAAATCTCACTGGTTTTGGTTATGGGGAGGACATCACAAAGCCTCATTTTCTTCTTTGACATTACGTATTGCTAACAACTTCAGCTCTTCTTCTAGAGTCTAGACTTCTGGGAGAGAAAAAAACTACCCTTGTAGGCTTTGGACCCTCTAAAATGGTGAGAAAAGATGCTACAATTAAACAGTAACTACATCACAGAAGCTTGGATTTCTGGCTATTTATCAGGCCTTTTCATTTGAAGCATATCTCAAAGATCAACCAACAAAATACAAAGGCAAGTACAACGAAGAAATGGATTAAAGCAGAAGTTCTTAACCTTCTTGGGTCACAGATTTTCCTTCAGGAATTGAATGAAAGCTACAAGTGTCTTCCCCCCAAAATATTCACATATTTTGTATGTACCAGGGAAATGTAGTCCCCTTGAAATCTACTTAGGAACCTACCAAGGTTAAAAGCCACTGAATTAAGCCAATTTTGGTTTCACCTGCCCTTAGCAGCTTAAGATTCAGAAACTACTTGCTGATGGGGAAAGGGAAGGAAGGGGGGAAAAAAATCCCACTACAGCTAAAGGAAGTCAGGGCTGTACAAAGCAAGGCCACAAAGCAAGCCAGACAGTGCTCCCAATGTGTCCTTACCTGTCAAGGGCTGGCTGAGTTCCGCCTGCACTTTACCCTTCGTTGATCCTTCCAGAGGTAAACCTCTGTCCCCTTTGTAGAGTTTCGGTTTAAATGGAGAATCTTTCTCTTTACCTTTTGATCCTTTAGGCCGGCCTGCTTGCTTCTTCTTGGATTTGCCATCCCCCTTCACACCCAGTAGTGGATGGACTTCTGCAAGACAAAAACGCACCCATACATCAGTGCCAATACTCGGATCACACCTTTGAGTGCTCAAAGAACACTGCTTTTGTGTGCCACTTCACTAATCCAAGTAGAAAGTTTGCCTTATTATTTACAAAGCAACAAAAGGGGCTGGAAAGATGGCTTACCAAATAAAGGCACTCACTTGCAAAGCCTGCTGTTATGCATTTGATTCCCCAGTACCCACATAAAGCCAGATGCACAAAGTGACTCATGCACCCGGAGTTTGTGTTCAGTGGCAAGAGGCCCTGGCGTGTCCATTCTCCTCCTCCTTCTCTCACTCATAAATACACATTTTAAAAAAAACTACAAAAGAGGGCAGGAGACATGGCTCAGCTGCTAAAGGCACTTTCTCACAAGGCCTAACAGCCTGGGTTCAATTCCCCAGTACCCACTTAAAGCCAGATGCACAAAGTGGTGCATGTGTCTGGAGTTCATTTGTAGTGGCAGGAGGCCCTGGCACCCATACTTACTCTGTCTCTTTCTCTCAAATAAATTTAAAAATAAAAATAAAAACTACAAGAGTGGCCACTAAATGACAACTATTTGCTAGACCAAGAGGCAAAAAAATCTACATGGTTCATACCAAGCCATAGCAACTCTGAATTTAAAAGCATCTGAAAGATACATTATAACAAACCAAGCCAGAACAGGAATGGGTACACAACCACGCACACATACAACACAGGCACAAGAGGTCAGAAAATAAATGCACCTTGGAGCTGCCAACCAAGGAACTTGATCACTTTCTGTGAGACCTTGGATAAGTTAAATTTTCTCCTTTTTTAGAGGATGGGAGTTTCAAAGTAGGGTCTCACTCTAGCTCAGGCTAACCTGAAACTCACTCTGTAGTTCCAGGCTGGCTTGGAACTCACACTGGTGCTATCTCTGCCTTCCAAGTGCTGAGATTACAGGTGTGAGCCATCATGCTTGGCAATCATTCTCCTTTTTAAAGCAGGGGTACTAAAATAACTTGAAGCGTTGATATAAATGTCAGCAATGGACAGAGTATACACATCAGGGACAAGTGCATTTGCGTAACTAACTGATCTGGAGTTAAACAGAAGAGGAAGGCGGGAGCCCAGTGCTAACCAAGCCCCATCCCTATTCATGGCAGCACACGATAATAAACATTCCCAATCACACTAGAGAAGGAAAGGAGTGTACAAGACTGACTAGCATTTTACCACCTAGTAAAACCATTTTATGGGAAAACAATTAAAAGAGAAATAGTTCAACAAGACAAATTCTGAGCTGCGTGTCAGAAAACAAACGGGTATGATCTTGGTAAAGCACTGAAGGGTAGAGCGCTTCCACTTCAGAAGACATAAACACAGACCCATAAAGCATTATAAAAAGCCTCCTGGGAAAATTCCTTAAAGGTAAAAATGGCTCCAACAGCAAAATTACCAGTTTGTGTCAGAAAGTGAAAAGAGGTGGCCACGGGCTCTTACCATCATTCGGAACTCCCTGAAGTTCGATATTGGTTGTTTTGGGTTTCTTCTTCGGTGGCTGGGACCCATCAGCTGAAGGCTGCCTCTTCTTCTCCGAGCTAGCCCCTTCATCCATTAAGGAGGTTTGCACTGCATCGGGCGGGGGGCCGTAAGGGTTTTCTTCAGGGTCTTCTACCTCAGGGGCAATGGGCAAATACAACAGAGCCTTTGAATCTTCTAGTTCTTCATCACTATTCGGGACAGGATCAGACAAGGGATTGGAAAAAAGAGGAGAGAGTTGCTTAAACCACAAGCCCTTCCTCTAGCACCTACAGCAAGCACATAACAGGTATGCGCCTAGACTTTAAGACAGCCAAGATGAATAAAGAAATCACATTACAGGATATCAGAATTCAATAACCATAAGCAGAATAAATTATTTCACTTCTTAAAAATTCTACTTCAGGGCTGGAGAGATGGCTTAGCAGTTAGGCACTTGCCTGTGAAGCCTAAGGACCCTGGTCTGAGGCTCAATTCCCCAGGACCCATGTAAGCCAGATGCACAAGGTGGGGTATGCATCTGGAGTTCATTTGCAGTGCCTGGAGGCCCTGGCACGGCCATTATCTATCTATCTGCCTCTTTCTCTCTCTGTCTGTGACTCTCAAATAAACTCTACTTCAGGGAAAAGGGAAGGGGAAGGAAGAACTAGAGAAGAAAAACTACATCCCACTTCCTGTACACCAAAGGAGGTCTCTCTTTCCACTAATAAGCAGTTGGGATAGAAAGGAAAGCTGGGGGAAACTGAGCAGAGCGCCAGCAGAGACAGGAGCAGTGGGCCCAGCGTCCAGCCTTCCAAGCTGCTTACCTGCTACAGAAGGCGGCAATGGGATCCACGCTGGTGACGTCCACTTCCTCGTCTTCCGCAGCGTCAGCCCCTGCACAACAGACACGTAGGAGGGGTTTGAGAAGTGAACTACTCTTTACTTGCAGCTTAATGCTTCTCCTAAGATGGAATTCATGAGACGCAAAGGAGACTAACCTATTCATGTCACCTAACTGACACAGATCGTCTCAACTTAACACAATGAACACTGCCGTGAAGCAATGTGCATTGTGCTTGTTTGCTGGGGAGATAGGAAGGTGGAATAATTGATGTGGAAGTCTGAGAAGGTTCACAAAACATAATCCAAGATGGGCAATCCAGAACATTGGTTCCTGGGAGGTGTCCCTAAAACACAAGGTATGTAAATCATCTGATACCCAAAAGTGAGCAGCAGCATTTTCAAGCTGGAAAGATCTAACCTCAATTCTGCTTCCCTAATTCCTAGCACCAGTCAATGATCTGTGGCATAATTACAGTGCCAACTGGGCATAGTCCAGAGCATTCATACACAAACCCTTACTATGTATAAAACCCCATGCAAGACATCCTGAGGAGAAAAAGTCAAGCCCTAAATCAGGCACTAATTCCAGCACTAGAGAGGCTGGGATAGCAAGACTGCACATTTGGGGCCAGCCTGTACTAAGTGAGAGATGATCTCAAAACAGCAATAAAAAAGTTACTCTTTATTTTCAAGGAGGTTCCATCTAGAAATTTAGGAGATGGGATTCAAAACAATAATCCCTGGGCATAGTGGCACACACCTTTAATCCCAGCACTCGGGAGGCTGAGGTAGGAGGAACTCTGTGAGTTCAAGGCCAGCTTGGGCTAGAGTGAGAACCTGCCTTGAAAAAAACATAAAAAATAACAGTGACCAAAGTCATTATACACTGAGATGGGTACCATTATTAACCCTAGCATACAGATGAGGAAATTCAAGTTTCAGAATTTTGCCCAAAGCTGACGGACTCCAGAGCCCATATTCTTGATCTTTCTCCTACTGACAACGAGGCAGCAGAACATACAAGACAAGCTTCGCACACCTGTGCGCTCTGCTGGGCGCTGCCTGCAAATCCTCACTTAATCGTCTGCAATTACTCAGGAAACACAAATGAAATGTCAAGAGAGCTGCTTGAGCCTTGGTGATACCTATGTAAGCCCTTAATTAAAGAGTATAAATTAAGACTCCCCAAACACTGTGAAAATGTATATGCTTAAAGAAACAAGGCGACAGATTGTAAATTTACAACCCAAATTAAGAATATCAATTAAAGTAATAATTTTTCCTTTTGGAAACACTATTTGCAACTAAGAAACATACCTGTTTGCTCAGGCTCACTCTTATCTTCATCTTCAATATCAAACTCTGACTCCCTTTCCTCATATTCTACATTTTCATCCAGCTCTTTGAAATCTGGTGCGAAGGCACTCCAATTTTCCTACAACAAGATATATGACTTGAGAAAGCAGTAAATAGGCATTAATAAGTAAAATATTTCAGCATGAAAGATACTCAGAATTCCAAGATTAAATTTGAGAGGTAAGAATGAAATCTCCAGGTGCTAAGGAGGTGGCTCAGTGGGTAAAGTGCGTGACATGTAAGCCCGAGGACCTGAACTTGACCCCCTAAAGCTGGATGCAGTAATGCACACCTGTAACCCCAGCATTCCTACAGCGAGGTGGGAAACAGAGACAGGAATATCCCCAGAAGCACAAGGACCAGGTCACCGGGCTTACACGGCACAGAACAAGAGAGCCTGTGTCAAGCACGGTGGAAGGTGAGGCTCAACACCCCAGGCCGTCCTCTGACTTTTACGTGTGCAGCGTGGCTCACACATGAATGTGAGCGTGCATACATGTCCATACACACACAAACATAAAAATGGAAAGAACAAAACCTTAGGTTATCTAAAGATCTGCTATCTTGAGGTATTTCCTATCTAGACATTTCACATTATTAAGTGTACCTCTTTCATACATAACTGCCTTCTTTAATTTTTTTAAAATACAATTTTGAGGTTAAATTTTCAATTTTCTTATGAATATACTCATTACAAATATAGTTTAAGTGCTTAAAGATATAAAATAAACTAAGCTGAAAAGAAAAAAAAAATTTGAAGCAGGGTCTCAATCTAGGCTGACCTGGACCTCACTCTATAGCCCAGTCTGGCCTAAACTCATGGTGATTCTCCTACCTCAGCCTCCCAAGTGCTGAGATGTGCACCACCTTGCCCAGCCTAAAAAGTCTGTTTTTCTTTAATATTTTATTTATTTATTTTACTTATTGAGGGAGAGTGTGTGTGTATGAAAGAAATGGGCATGCCAGGACCTCCAGCCACTGTACACAAACTCCAGATGCATGCGCCACCTTGTACAGCTGGTTTAAGTGGGTACTGGGGGAATAGAACCTGGGTCCTTAGGCTTCGCAGGCAAGCGCTTTAATTGCTAAGCTATCTCTCCAGCACCCTCCCCCCCTTTTAAAATCACAAAAAGTACATATGAAAACAAAACTAGTAAACCAACTTAGGAACACATCCCACTGAAGTCAAGTCAAACTAAATATGATGAACTTAATTAGGCTGCAAGAATCAGGCAAAATAAAGTAACAAAAGTAGTATTTACTCTGCATGAGGGTCTTTGATAATAAGAGGTATCTAGTTTCAAAGCAAATCAACCAGAAAAATACTTACTACTTGATTTTGGGCCCAAATGGACACCACTCCACTAGAAATGGATGCTATGATGGGTCGAACAGGATGCCACTAAATTGCAATGAGGGAAAGAAGAAGCGGTTATCAGAAGAGACCCAGGCACTGGGGAGCGTGTGCGCAGCCAAGCAGCGCCTCGCGGACTTACAGCCACATCCAGCAGGAGCTCTCCTCGGGTCCCGTGCAGGATCTTCACCAGGTTGCCAATGCTCTTCTCCCAGATGTACAGCGCGTGCTGCCGAGCGGAGCCCGCCACGATGTACTCCCCGTCCCCGGAGAAACAACACTTTTTCCACGGGGTTCTAAAAGACAAAGTCCCCAAGGGGAAATGGAACTGGAGCCCAGGTGAAGAACTACCACACATGCTCTTAGGCTGCGACGCCTACCTATTCACCAAGTCCTGCAGTTTTTGCATGGGTTCAGGCTCTCCATCTCTCCCACACGTTAGGATTTCTCGGCCGTCATAGACTCTGATGATGCGATCTGCTGTGTTAATTAGAAAGCAACTACAGAAAGGAAACAAGTATCAGTAACATATTCAGAAATTTGCTAGTACTTAGAACAGTACCACAAAACAACTAACTATCTGGAGAGAAACTAAGGAAACTCCAAGACTAATAAATGTGTATCTATCTAGTCACCTTCAATCAAGGCCATGAAGTGAGAAGTGAGCATAATGCGCTTTAGCTGTGTCCCAACGGACCTAACATGCTGAAACTGTCAGGATCTAACTGAGATCCACAGCCTTTCAACTGAAACCAGCGTGCTAAATTCACAAGTTTGTAACGGATAATGTTCAATGTGCATGTAGCATTACTTCATTTCTCTGGCCTATTTTATACACTATATGTTCTTAATGAGTCAATAAACTAAGTGTGTCATGTTTTATTTTTTTTCTTTCGATGGTGGTGAGGAATGAACACAGAGACTTGCACATGCTAGACAAGTAGGCTGCCCCTGAGCTACATTATAATGAAAATGCAAGTCTTTCTTATAGACCCTACTGACTGAGCTCTTCTTAATGTAAGAGCATTTTAGGGGCTGGGCTGTGGCTCAGTGGTAGAATGCTTCGCCTAGCATGCATGAGGCCAAGTTCAGTCCCAAACAACTCAAACACGTACCCACACACAAGCATTTTGAACACATATGTCCTCTAAGTACATATGAATGTTCTTAACCAGAATTGATGTTACCTGACTGATAACCTATTTTTTTGTTGTTTCTGTGCATATCTACATGCAATGGGATAACCAATAGTAGCAGTTACAATGCAAATTTTATGAGTTCTGATTATAAAAATATTAGTTCTTTGGCTAAAATGAGAAGCTATGCCTGTCAAAATGTCTTCTCAATGCGTTATTTTTTAATTTTTTAAAATTGATTTCAGAAAGAGAGAGAATGGGCACACCAGGGCCTCTAGCCACTGCAAACTCCAGAAGCATGCACCACCTTGTGCATCTGGCTAACGTGGGTCCTGGTGACTCAAACCAAGGTCCTTTGGATTTGCAGGCAAATGCTTTAACAGCTAAGCCATCTCTCCAGCCCCATCCATTGCCTTATGTTTATCCCCTTTGATCCATGCTGGTCTCACTCTTGGTTACAGAACCTACTTTTTAAGGACGGCAGGTGGCAAATACTGGTGAGACACTAGACACATCAAAATAATAAGAAAAGAAAGCTGAGTGCCTAGCACAAGATGAGTCATGTCTATTACAGCTGCCAGGGTCCAAGAGACATCACAGAGCAAGCAGTGGAGTAAACATGAGTGCTGCTCTATGGCTGGCCTGAGAATCTCCTCTAAGGAGATAGTGGCAGTAAACACTGAGGAGACTCAAAAGCTCATCAAAGCAGAAAATTAGAGGCTGCTGAGAGCCCAACACTAAAGGACACTTACCAAATGCTCAAAGGCTCAAGAAACATTGGGAAGAGGGCTCAGAAAGAATGTCAGAGTCACAAGGCAGAGAGGTATATTCAGACACTGTCATCCCCACAGGAATCAACTGATACATTCATGACCCTACAGTGATTACCACTAACCCCAGTGAGGAGGGCCCTCAATGGAATGAGCATAGGGGACAGAGGACATACCCCAATGGGAGTACGCCCAATTTGCAATATGGTTATATATTAAAGTTCTCAATATTTTTGAAAGATACTTAGTAGCAAGGAGTGTAGCTCATTAGTAGAGCACTAATCCAGCATGAACGAGGCCATGAGTTTGATTCCTGGTACTGCTAAATAAATAACATATTTAAAATTTACCTAGTGCTTATAATGTGTCAGATATTTTGCTTCCAACCATTGAATACTTGAATATCTTTGCTGTAAAGGAACTGCCTGATAACCTTTCAATAACAAAGATGTGCAGAGCATGGTGGCACATGCCTTTAATCCAAGCACTTGGGAGGCAGAGGTTGGAGGATTGCCATGAGTTCGAGGCCACCCTGAGACTACACAGTGAATTCCAGGTCAGCCTGACGTAGAGTGAGACCCTATCGAAAAGCCAAAAAAAGATGGCTTAGCGGTTAAGTGCTTGCCTGCGAAGCCTGAGGACCCTGGTTTGAGGCTCAATTCCCCAGGACCCACATTAGCCAGATGCACAAGGGGACGCATGCGTCTGGAGTTCATTTGCAGTGGCTGGAGGCCCTGGCGTGGCAATTCTCTCTCTCTGCCTCTTTCTCTGTTGCTCTCAAATAAATAAATAAAAATAAACAAAATAATTTTTTAAAAAGATGTGACCAACTACTGGTTTAGTAAGGGACATTTCATGAACCCAAGAGCCAGATATTGAGAGCTTCTAACAATTTCAATAACATTTTGTAAAGTATAATATACATAAATCTTCAAGTCTTAACATATCTTTTAAACCTGTCCCTATAAAAACAAGATCTCCCTGGGTGTGGTGATACATGTTTGTAATCCCAGCCCCTAGGAGGCTGACATAGGAGGATCAAAAATTCAAGGCCAACCTGGACTACACAGTGAGATATCACAACAACAACAACAAAAAATTGAACTAACCAAACAAAAAATACACACACATGCGCGCACGCACACACACACACACACACACACATGATAAGGTCTTGCTTACCTCCCCTTCTGTACACTCACACAAGGTCTCACTCGCCTCCCCTTCTGTACACCCACACAAGACAAGGTCTCACTCGCCTCCCCTTCTGTACACCCACACAAGACAAGGTCTCACTCGCCTCCCCTTCTGTACACTCACACAAGACAAGGTCTCACTCACCTCCCCTTCTGTACACTCACACAAGGTCTCACTCGCCTCCCCTTCTGTACACTCACACAAGGTCTCACTCACCTCCCCTTCCCCTTCTGTATACCCACACAAGACAAGGTCTCACTCACCTCCCCTTCTGTACACTCACACAAGACAAGGTCTCACTCACCTCCCCTTCTGTACACTCACACAAGGTCTCACTCACCTCCCCTTCCCCTTCTGTACACTCACACAAGACAAGGTCTCACTCACCTCCCCTTCTGTACACCCACACAAGACAAGGTCTCACTCACCTCCCCTTCCGGGCAAACTCAATTGACTTAATGGCTGTGGTATTGCTTGTTCCAGTCGTTACTCTGAAGGAAGCAACAAGATCCTGAGAATCTGTTTTTAGGACCAAGATCTAAAGTTTACAGAACAAAAATAGCAAAGTAAATATTCTGATAACTAATAATAATTAGATCTAGTTTGTTGGTAAAATTGTGCAGGTAAGATGCTTGCTTCCAAGGCCTGATGGCCTGGGTTCGATTTCCCCAGTACCCACACAAAAGCCAGATGCACAAAGTGGTTCATGTATCTGGAGTTTGTTTGCAGCAGCAAGAGGCTCTGGTGCACCCATATTCACTTTCTTACTGTCTCTCACAAAGAAATAAATAAATATAATTATAAAATATGTAAGCATCTCTAATCCTATGGATTCAACCTTATTAACTGGTATTATCTTTTACACCTTCAAATAAAGGGCAGAGTCTTAATAATCTACTTTTTAAATAGTTTTTCTTATTTATTTGGTGGAGAATGAGAATGGATACCCCATGGCCTCTTACTCCAAACATGTGTCGTTTTGTGTCTGGCTTTACATGGGTACTGGGGAATCAAACCCAAGTCAGTAGGCTTTGTAAGCAAGTGCCTTTAAGTGCTGAGCCATCTCCCTAGCCCGATAATCTATTTTTAAAAACGTGATGTTTATTATCAGTCACAACAGTGAAGAAATGGAAGCAACCCAACCATCTATGGATAGATGAAAAAATAAAATGTGGTACATACATACAATACCATTAAACATCAAAAGCAGTGAAATTCTAACACATGCTACAACACAGATTAGCTTTGAAGACATTACGCTAGCTGAAAAAGCCAGCTGCAAATGAGAAAATACAATGTGATTCAGTTTACACGAGGTGCCTAAGGTACTCAAGTCATAGAGCTAAAACAAAACAATGGTTGCCAGGACTGAGGAACAGCACTTTGTCAATCAGGATACACTGTTTCAGTTGTGCAAGATGAAAAGTGTTCTGGAGAGGATGGTGGTGACGTGTGACTATACTTAACACTGAACTTCACATTTTAAAATGCTTAAACTGATAAATTTTATGTTACAGGTACCTTCCTTTCTTTTCTTTCTTTGTACTGGGGATGGAACTCAGGATCTTTTTTTTTTTTTATCCCATTTTTCAAGGTAGGGTCTCACTCTAGCCCAGGCTGACATGGAATTCATTATGTAGTCTCAGGGTGGCCTCGAACTCATGGTGATCCCTCCTACCTCTGCCTCCCGAGTGCTGGGATTAATGACATGCACCACCATGTCCAGCTGGAACTCAGGATTTTATACATTCTAGGCAGCCACTCTACAACTGAACTATATTCTGAGCTGTTATATTTATTTTAATCATAATTGTTTTTTGTTTTTCAAGGTAGGGTCTAGTCCTGGAATTCACTAAGTAGTCTCAGGCTGGCCTCGAACTCAGATTAAACTGGCCTGAATTATACCATGTTTTATACAACTAGATATTGAGACATTTTCATCAGCCATGTTCTAACTGATAGCATGACTTTAGTTTTGTAATGACTATTACTACCAACTGACAAAGGTACTTTGTTGTTTTTGTTTTCTTTTGAGTTTTTCAGTCTTTCTTCTTTTGAGATAAGGTTTTTATTTTATTTTTATTTTATTTTATGAGAGAGAGAGCAAAAGAGAGATAGAAAGAATTAGCACACCAGGTTCTCCAGCCACTGCAAATGAACTCTAAGACACATGGGCCACCATCACCATGTGCATTGGATTACATAGGCACAGGGGAATTGACCCTGGGTCCTAAGGCTTTGCAGGCAAGTGCCTTAATTGCTAAGCCATCTCTCAAGCCCTGAGATTGGGTTTTGTTACATAGCCACGGCTGGCCTGGAACTCACTATGCAGTCCGGACTGCCTTCAAACTTAGAGCAGTCTTCCCTTCCCGTCTCTGTCTCCTAAGTGTTAGGGACTACAGGTGATTACAGGCAAGAGCTAATCCATGTCCAGCTTCTACCTTCATCTAAATCAAATAACCTTGTTTACTGTAAATTCAAAGAACAGAAATGACTAAAAGGAAAATGAGCTACATTTGCTACAGTCAGGAGGCACATTTAGAAGGAGAACAAGTAAACATGAAAAGAGCCAGCATACAGATGCTGGGTCCTTCTTTACCAACCTCCAGGCCTCACAGCTTACCTTGCCCTTTGCATTTCCTGTATAGATATATTCTCCACGCCTATCAAAAGATGCCACCACATTCAAATCGGAGTCATCGTCTACCGGCAGAACAACATGTTTGGAATCTGAAAGGGTCAACATGACAGGAGCAGATTTCATGGGACACACGAGAACCTTGTTCCTGTTTAAAAATATGAACAGCACATTGGCTATTGCTTTGGTATCACCAGGCTGATTCCCTGTCCTTTCTCTTGTCCATTCCCCTCATCAACTCTCCCAGCCCAAGCAACTCTGATATGGTGAAAAAATATAAAAATCTATATATCTAATAACAGAAAAAAGTGAGAAAATTATGAGACCCTATCTTGACAATTAAAATATGATCATTAAAAATTGGTAATAGGGCTGGAGAGATGGCCTGCAAAGCCTCAAGACCCATGTTTTACTCTCCAGATACCACCTTAGCCAGACACACAGAAGTGAGGCAAGAGCAAGGTCACACATGCCCACTAGGTGGCACAAGCATCTGGAGTTCAATTTCAGTGGCTGAGGCCCTGGTGCGCCAGTTTTCCTCTCTGTGTCTCTCTTTCTCGCTCTCTAAAACAAAATTAAAATTTGATAATACTGGACTAGTAAAATATGAAATAAAGTAAGAATACAATACTGATTCTAACTATGTAAAAGATATATGTTTATATAACCAAATATGGCCTGGGCTACGAGGCACTATATAATGAACTAAATTTATACTTACAAAAAAGGTGACTACAAGAGATCCCAGAGAAATGAAAACACTCCATGTCTGGGTAACGGGAAGGTAGATAACTTTTTCATAAACATAGTCTTAACACTACTGCCTCCTCATACTAAAGAAATCTAAAGCATCAAGGTCAGAGCCTAGTTACTATGCTTATTCTCACCTTTGCTCATTTCCAAACTCTTAAAATGTTATTGTATTACACAGTAAAAAATCGATCAGTCCCTTGACAATGTTTTTAGTATGAGCCAGCCAATAGAAAAATTATTTTATGTAGGCTTGAAAAGACATATTCACCTCCTAAAATCTTAAACTGAAGAGGTCATGAGCCCAGAGTTAATCCATGTAGAATGAGACCCGCCCCAAGAAAGGAATGTTTGACACATACTGATCTCGAGGATGATACTGGACTTTTAAGATGGGCGAAGGGAATCGAAACCTCTGGTCACAGTCCCCTGAAAGAACATCCCACTGTGACACTATGTTGTCAGTGGAAGCACTCACGAGCTTATGACCATCTCGACTCCAGCTGCAGGGGGAAAACAGAACTAATTTAGCAATATATTCTCTGTGTGTGTGTGTGTGTGTGTCTATTATCGATAAGATGTTGACCCAATTGCATGGGTCAACAGGCTTTTTAATCCATTAATAAGTAATCAATAAAATGTTATCAAGACCTTTTGTTTTGTTTTGTTTTGTTTTGTTTTGAAAAAAAGGCTCATTACATAGCCAGGCTGACTATGAGCTCCCAATCTTTCTGCTTCCATATCTCCAATGCCAAGATGATACATTTCTCCCTCTATGCCTAGCTCTCATAACATTTTTTATATCTAATGTTAATATTCCAAAGTAACCCTACAAGTAACACAGGAGATAACAGTTTCAAGTGTCTTCAAAAAGGGTCAAATCAGGTGACATTTAAAGAGTGATGTAACATAAAAAAGGGTGTGCAAAGTTATCCCAGAAGAAGTGTCATTATAGCATGAACAAAATAAGAAAGACAAGGCTGGCACATACCTGTAATACCAACACTCAGGAGGTGGAGCAGGAAGATCATGGGTTTGACATGGGAGATTACTGGGATACACAGTAATACCCAGTCATAAGTAAAGAAAAAAAGAACTGCAATGAAGAAAACTTTCTGCTAAATGCAGTCAAACATCCTAAGTACTAAGACAAACACAAAAAGACTGACAAGTAAACAGACTGGCTAGAGGCAAGACACAATGGATGACTGAAGACTTGAGTTGCCTGGGTTTCCTTCCTGTCTCACATACCCTGGGCTGGGTGAAGAAGCCAACAACCAGATAATGCCGACAGGCGCATACAAAACAGCCCAAGGAAACCCTGCTTCCTCTAGGTGAAGGACCAGGAAAGGACAGCCCAACCAGAGAAAACATCTAGAAAATAACCACTCTACTCCAGCCAAGCCCTGTAGGAAAACACAGCAGACTTCCACCCTGACTTAGTCCCAAAGGGCATCCTTGCCCTGTCACCGGGGTGTTGTCAGAGAAGGCTGAGTGGAGAGCAGGACTTTCAGTAATGAGAGCTCACTACCGAAGTGTCCCAGGAAGCCCGACAGGAAGCAGGGACAGTGCGACGTTATCAGTAGAGATGCTAGAGTATTCACTCCCAACTCCACCAGTAACCTCTGCAAAGGAAGAGAAATTAAGAAACAAATGGGAACTCCAGAACTGAAAATAAAATAACTGAAAGTAAAAAAAAAAAAAAAAAAAAAAAAAAAAGCAGTATATGGACCCGAGTAGCAACAGAGAAAAAAAAATGAGGAAAGAAGCCATAAACTCCAAGATAGAATAAAAATTAAAAATCTGGATAATAGATAGAAAATAGATTTTAAAAAGAAAACAGAGCCTCAGGGACCTGTGAGACTCTAACATTCATCTACTACCCATGTCATCAAAGTCCTGTAGCAAATAGACTGGTTTAAAAGTGAAGAAACAATGACTGAAATTCTCTAAACTTTGCAAAAGATATAAAACCTACTGATTATAGTAGGTGATAGAAGTTTAATTTTTTTAAAAAAATTATTTATTTATTTGAGAAAATGAGAGAGAAAGAGAGAGAGAATGGGCACGCCAGGGCCTCCAGCCACTGCAAACGAACTCCAGACACATGTGCCACCTTGTACATATGGCTTACATGGGTCCTGGGGAATCAAACCAAGGTCCTTTGGCTTTGTAGGTAAATGCCTTAAGGGCTAAGCCATCTCTCCAGCCCAGGTGACAGAAGTTTAAACAACAGGAGCTCAAAGAAATCATTCTAGGAGGCTTGGGATGTTGGTCAGTTGGAGTGCATACCTAGTATGATCCCCAAAAACTAGGCATGGTGGCGAACACCTTATAAATCCCAACACTAAGGAGGTAGAAACAGGAGGATAAGAAGTTCAATATCATCCTCAGGTATACACTAAGTTCAAGAGTAGCCTGGGCTACATGAGACCTTATTTCAAAAACAAACAAACAAACAAAAGGCACGTGTGCAAAAAAATTCCTGCCACCCTTCGTCACAGGAGCAGAGCTGCTCCCCCAGCCCCTGGGCTGCACAGGGCTTAAACTGACCAAAGCAGTGGTAGTAAGGAAGCCTAGTCCCACTCTGGTCTGGCAGGAATTTGTAAACATACTGTTGAACCAAGCCCCACACATGCTACCTAGATTTTATGAAAAGAATTCTTCCTACAGGCAGGAGCAACTAGATTCCAACAGAAAGTAAATAGATTCACAGAAAGAACAAGGACAGAAAGAAACTCATAGGAAAGCGATGCTACAAAACTCCATCAACTGCCATATGAAGACCTGCCACGTGGATCCTCGCGCTACTTTAAAAGACGACGTGATGGGGCTGCTCTCTATCAACTACCAGGCGCTGCAGAGATAAGGCAGAACCTTGTCCGTGCTCCTGAGCTCTGTTGCGAACAAATACTATATCTATGATGATATCTTCAGATACCAAGATGAGGTCTTTGGTAGTTAGTTACTAAGCGTCAGGAGGGATCTGAGGAAAAGCAGCCTGGAGAAAGACAACAGACACGTGAGGTGACTCAGCAGTCAAGTGATGGTTGCACAACTCTGAATATATGAAATCAGAGAGCTGAACTAAAGTGAGCAAACTTTAGATGAATCATATTAATAATGCTGTGAAAAATATATGCATCTACTTAAATCTTTGTTGCAACAATATAACAATAAACATGAAACATTAAGTTGCCACTGCTCCCCTTCTGCATGTCAGAAAATTTGGAGGGCTGGGGTAAGGGCTGGAAAGTGCTTGCCTTGCAAGCATGAGGATCCAAATTTAAGCCCCCTATCCATACAAAATGCCAGGCATGGTGGAGGGAGCCTGCAAACCTGGTGCCAGGGAGGCAGAGTAAAAGGGTTGTCTGGGGCTGGCTCACTGCCAGCCCAATATTCTAATCTGTGAGCTCCAGGCCAATGAGACACCCTGTCTCGAAGGATGTGGATAATGAGGCTATCCTTTGGCCTCCACACACATGCACACATGTGTACCCACAACACCCCCCCCCTCGCCACATTTTAAAAAAATTGACCTGAGCTGTCAGTTCATTAGTGGCAAAAAACCTAGACTGGCATTCAGGCCTCCTCCCAACCCAGTGCTTTATGATACCCCTGCTGCTCTTCCATTCAGACAACAGGGGAAGAAATGCAATGTAATTTATCTAGTCGAATTAGGAGCATTTCTTATCACCCCAAGGTCATTAAAAGATATAAATGTTAAACCAAAATAAAATCAGTAAGAGTTACACAACAGCTTATTCAACCCAATATATTTGATAGAAAGTCTTAGTGACTATATTTCGATGATGGAATAGAAATGCTTGTAATCAGGCTAGAGAGATGGCTTAGTGGTTAAGGCACTTGCCAGCAAAGCCAAAAGACCCAGGTTCTATTCCCCAGTACCCACATAAGCCAGATGCACAAGGTGGCGTATGCTTCTGGTACTCATTTTCAATGGCTAGAGGCTCGCTCTCTCTCTCTCTCTCAAATAATTATATATATTGTTTGCTTGCTTGTTTTTGAGGTAGGGTCTCACTCTAGCTCAGGCTGACCTGAAATTCACTCTATTCTCAGGGTTGCCTCAAACTCATGAGGATCTTCCTACCTCTGCCTCCCAAGTGCTGGGATTGATTAAAGGCATGCGCCACCATGTCCAGCTTAAAATATTCTTAAAATTAAAAAAAAAGAGAAATGTTTGTAATCAAACTGCTAGAATTCAAGATCTTAGACAAGGCTGGACTAGATGACTTCCAAGGTCCCCTCCTACCTACCACAATCATACAACAGCTACAGTCTGTGAGGAGCTCGTTGCAGCATTGACATGCTCACAGAATTTGATCTAAATCCTTATTACAGTAAATTTCTCTTTACAAAGATGCTTCAAGGGCAGAGTGAGTTGGGGGTCTGTACAAACTATAAGAAACTATATTATTGATGGAGAATGTAATTTCAAAGGAAAAGTGGGGGAGGAGGGTACTACCATGGGATATTTTTTATAATCATGGAAAATATTGATAAAAATTGAGAAAAAAAGAAACTATATTACTTGATGGCTGAACATACAAAATTCTAAATACTAAAATCTTTCACTATGAAAAGGAAATGCCAAGTCACTATTCACTCCTTTATCTCAATTCATATTTAACATATTCACCTAAAAAGTTCATGGGGCTAGCCGGGGGGGAGGGGTGGCTTTGCAGGTAAGAGTGCTTGCCATGCAAGCATGAGGGCCTGAAAGGTGTCAGTTCCCAGCACCCACTTGGCACAGCTGGGCAGGGGCACACATTCCTGTAACCCCAATCTGTGGGAAGCAGAGACTGGAGAATTGTTGGGGCTCATAAGAACTACAGCTTTGGGTCTCAAGGACATATGAGAATGAGTGACACAGAAGGGCATGTGACATTCTCCTCTGGCCTCCACATGCCCATGCACAGGGCACACACATCTGCATACATATGTGCATGTACCACACACAAAACACTATACATATACCCTACCACAATTACTACACACACACACACACACACACACACACACACACACACACACACAAAGTGTCTATATGTCTATAACTCAGTAGTAAGGCCCTTGCCCAGCATGGGTAAAGCCCTGGTTTAAGCCCCAATACCCGCCTCACAAAGTACAATAACATATAATAAGAATCTCTTACCATAAAGAACAGACTGGATGGATGTGTGCACTAATTATTTTAGCAATGCCTCTTGTCAAGAAATCCCAGATGACAATTCGGCCATCATTACAGCCAACTGCAAGCAGTGTGCCCCACCTGTTGAAGGTGCAAGTCAGGGCCATACTGATGCAATCCAATGTCCCATCTGCTTCCTACAAGTCAGAGCAGACACAAGTGCACACAGTAACGATCACATATCTCCATTACTCAAGGGTTCTCTGTCATTTATGACATGTCTTTTAAAGTTAACAATGCATATTGAAATAATCTCTAAGTGTTCTTATATTTTTTAATTTTTGTTTATTTTTATTTATTTATTTGAGAGCAACAGAGAGAGAAAGAAAGAGGCAGACAGACAGAGGAGAGAGACAATGGGCGTGCCAGGGCCTCCAGCCACTGCAAATGAACTCCAGATGTGTGCGCCCCCTTGTACATCTGGCTAACGTGGGTCCTGGAGAATCGAGCCTCGAACCAGGGTCCTCAGGCTTCACAGGCAAGCACTTAACCGCTAAGCCATCTCTCCAGCCCAACTTTTTAAATTAGTTAAAATGAAAAATTTATAAAAGCAAACCAAGAATTTTTGGAAACAGATGAGCAATCCCTTACATTACCACTAGAATTGCACACATATTTGAAGAGCAATGGGCAAGATATAACAAAAGTCACTTGAAGAGTCTATTGCCCTAATAATTATGGTTCTTTGATTCCAGGGGGGGGGGGAGAGCCATAAAATAGCCTAAATTGGTTTACAGTGGCTAGAGGACCTGGAGTGCCCATATTCTCTCTCTCAAACAAATAAATATTTTTTTAAAAAGAAAAAAAATGGAAATCAATTAAACTTTTACATCAGTTTCAAGCCATAAAAATGCCCACAATGACTCTAAGGAAGCCTATGCAAAAGCACACCCACGCATACTATCATCTGAATAGTCTGAAAGGCACACAGGAAAAAGAACAGTCTCTGTATGGTGATGGTATTTCACCTTTTTATTTAAAGAACAATGGGCTGGAGAGATGGCTTGGTTGTTAAAGTGCTTGCCTGGGAAGCCTAAGGACCCAGGTTTGACTCCCCAGAACCCACATAAGCCAGATGCACATGGTGGCAAATGCGTCTAGAGATTGATTGCAGTAGCTAGAGGCCGTGGCACACCCATTCTCTTTATCTGTCTCTCTCCCTCTCCCCCCTTTCATAAATAAATAAAATATTTTTAAAAATAAAAGTAAAAATGAAATATAAGATTTACATTGTGGTAAGATTTCTAGACAACATCACTTATTACTCCCCAGCTCAAAGTTAAGATCTAATTTTTATCATAGCAAAAGATCTGTTACACTCGTTTGTTATCAAACATAATCACACGGTAGCCACTGTTTTCCACACACCACAAAACTAAACTCACCTCTGGATAGTTCTGCCCAAAGGACTCTGCAATGAGGCAAAAAAGAGAGTTGATACAACATGAGCTACCAACAAGGAGTCATACACCAAGAAAAAATAGTACACAGCAGTGGTCAGCCAAGTAAAGGGGGGAAGGAGACCCTTGCAGGGGCCCCATGAGGTTAAACCTATTTCATCATCATAGATAGATGGTATTGCCTTTTCTACTCTCATTTCATTAAGTATGCAGGACCTTTCCTGAGAGGTCAAGATCTGTAGTATCTCAACCAATGTAGTAGATGTGAGAATTCAACCAACTTCTATTTAGGCAAACATCAAAAAGATTTGTAAAAATGTATGATAATGCCATTCTTCTAATCGAACATTTTGTTTTCAAAAATGAAATAGAAAGCCAGACGTGGTGGTGCACACCTTTAATCCCAGCACTCAGGAGGCAGAGGTAGGAGGATTGACGTGAGTTCGAGGCCACCCTGAGACTCCATAGTGAATTCCAGGTCAGCCTGGGCTAGAGTGAGACCCTACCTTGAAAAGCCAAAATAAATAAATAAATAAATAAAATAAAATAAAATAGGGCTGGAGAGATGGGTCAGTGGTTCAGAGCACCTCCTGTGCAAGCATGTGGGCTGCAGTTCTGCTCTCCAGGACCCACATAAAAGCAAGGTGTGGCCAAAGACATCTGTAACCCCAGTTCTGTAGGGGAGCACAGACCTAAGAATGGCTGAGCTGGTGGGGGGAACATACCACAGCTCAAATAAGAACTGGCCAAGAACCATGGAGCAATATACCTGACCTTCTCCCCCAACATCACAGTTAAGTGTAACCACTGCAAGGGAGTACCTAAAGTGCCACGTGGGTACTTACAATATATACATCTCCTTCCCTCTCCCTCTCAGAAACAAGAAAGAAAATAATTAGCACATTCATGACCCTACAGTGAATACCAGTAACCCCAATGAGAAGGGCCCTCAGTGGAATAGGGGTGGAAAGAGGGACCATAAGAGTATAACCTGATGAGAATCTGATCAATATACAATATGTTAAAAAAAATAACTATTTGAAAAATAAAATATACAAGCTAGGCATGGTGGCACACAACTTTAGTCCAGCACTTGTGAGGCAGAGGTAGGAAGATTACAATAAGTTTCAGGCCATCCTGGGTCTACAGAGTGAGTACCAGGTCAGCTTGAGCTGGAGTGAGACAATATGTCGAGAAACAACAACAACAAATAAATACAATTACCTAGGAATGACATCTTTTTTCCTAGTGTGTGCTGTATACATGCGCATGCACTGATGCAGTGCCGTGAGCTGTGTCCTGGTCGGGTGTGCCCACTTGATGTGGCCAGAATGGATTGGATCGTCAGGTGTCCAGCCATTCTCTTATTTGAGCCAGAGTTGGGCTTTTTTTTTTCTTTTTCTATTTGTTTTTGGAGGTAAGGTCTCACTCTAGCCCAGGCTGACCTGGAATTCACTATGTAGTACCACCATGCTCAGCAGATGGAGAGAGGGAGAGAATGGGCATACCAGGGCCTCCAACCACCCAGAGCATTCACCACTTTGTGCATCTGGGTAACTGGGGAGTCGAACTTGGTCGTTAGGCTTTATAGGCAAGTGCCTTAACCGCTGAGCCATCTCTCCAGCCCAGAGTTGGTTTTTCACAAGCTCTGCCAATTCTCGGGTCTCTGCTTTCCTACAGCACGAGGGTTATAAGACGTGCAGTGGCTACACCCAGCTTGAGTCCTGGAGATCAAATTCAAGTGGCTTCTTGGCTTTCCTCAGGCCCTTATGCATGCATAGGAAGGGTTCTTAATCCCTGAGCCATCTCTCCAGCCCTACAATTCTGTTTATTTATTTGAGAGAGAGAGAGAGAAAGTGGCAAACCAGGGCTTCCTGCACTGCAAATGAACTCCAGATGCAGGTGCTACTTTGTGTACCTGGCTGTACGTGGGTACTGGGAAATTGAACCCAGGACATCAGGCTTTACAAGCAAGTACCTTTAACCACTGAGCCATCTCTCTAACTGGATAAGACCCTATTACTGAAGACACCACATGACTCTGTTGCAGGACACTGAGAAATCAAAGAGGCTCCTCCCCACTGATGAACTGTCACAGTCCTGGAAAATGCTATGCAGCCTATTGGGGAGAAAAGTCAACAGTCGTAACCAGCAGTGGACCCTGCAAGCTACACGAGCAAGGCAAGATGTGCTCACTCTTGCAATAGCAGCATGTCTGCTCTGGGGTAACCAGCTGCTGACTGGACCTGAGGCCTGTCTCCATGGATGGGAACTCATGCCTGGTACTGAAGACCTAGTCAAAGGCCTATGTATGGCTGGGGAGTTCATAAGCCCTGGGGGAAGCTATACTGTTCTTTGGCTAACTGGATATATTATGCCTATCAAACGGTCTTCAAAATACTTATGTTTATGCATATATATATATATATATATATATATATATATATATATATATATATATGCCAAAAACCAAAAACCAAACACGCACACACAAAAAAGACATCCAAACAGAAGGACTACTTGGGGGCTGGAGAGATGGCTTAGCAGGTGAAGGCACCTGCCTGCGAAGCCTGAGGATTTGGGAGGTTCAATTCCCCAGTACCAATGTAAGCCAGGTTTACAAGGTGGTGGGTACATCTGGAGTTCATCTGCAGTGACTAGAGACCCTGGTGTGCCCATTCTTTCCCTCTCTCTCAAACAAATAAGTAAAATATTTAAAAAATGGCAAGATTTCTGTTGGGAAAGAACTTGGCATTCATTCAAAGCAAACACACACAAACCTACAATTAGAAACCAAATCACCATGAACAAACTAATGGAAAATATATACACAATGATTTAGTGGGGGGGGGAGGGGAACACAGAGAAATTAGAAATAAGGTAAGTGCGGATTAATAGTGGAGTGGCTGAATATAATACAATCTCATGCTTTACATTAAAACAATAAAAAGGATGCCTGAAAAAAAAAAGGAAAACTGTTAGAAATATAAACTCTTCTGGAAAGAGTTGACTGGAGAATGAACCTGCTTTTCAAGGTTGCAATTTATTTCATCCCTGAATTAAGAATATGGCTGTGTCCTACACACCTGGTATTAATTCTGAAAGCATAAAAAATGCATGGAGTGGTCATAAAGTGTACACAGTTCCAGGAGCCACTGCTTAGATGCAAAATGAGACAGAACATGATGACCCTGAAAGGCTGGAAAAGCCTTTGGAAGATGGACCATGGTTTGCATACAGACCCAAAGGTGTTGTGGATATACCAGGACAATGCAAGGGCTACCATAGAGCACACTGTTGGCCTGGGATGTAAGTGTTCCCTGGCTACTCTGCCCAGCTGGAGGGGCAAAATTAAAAACTCTAGAGACTGTCGGTCTCTGGTTATATTAAACTTGAACTGCAGAAGTTTGATGTTTGTTTGATGGTAGTTGAGTTGCTATGCCTTATACCACTTAAAAATGTTTACTCTGTGCCTTTATATGTTGAAAATATTTAACTTCTTTGATTTTACAGGACTCATAGCTAAGAAAAAAATCTTAAATCTTAGAGGAAACTTGGGACGTTGGAACTCTTAACTTGGTCAAGACTGTGAAGAACTTTAAAATTGGACTGAATATAATTTACAATGTGTGATGGTTTTAAATCTACTGGGGGCCAAGGGCAGAATGTGGTAGTTTGAATAGATGGCCCACAATATATTCAGTGTCTTATTAGTTTACAGGTTTTCAGACTGGGTTAAAAATCAGGATCCTTCAATCTGTTGCCTCCAAAAACCTCACCTTTCCTCAAAGGATGGACACTATCTTAGGGTGAAAGGTTAGAAAATGGTATTTCAAACACATGGGAAAACAAGCAGGGGTTGCTATCCTAATATCTGACAAGGTAGACTTCAGTCCAACATTAGTTAGGAAAGATAAGGAAGGTCACTTTATATTGATTAAAGGCACACTCCAACAGGAGGACATTACAATCCTAAACATATGTGCACCTAACATGGGGGCTCCCAAATTCATCAAACAAACACTGTTAGAACTAAGGTCACAGATAACACCAAACACAGTGGTAGTGGGGGACTTGAACACCCCACTCTCATCAATTGACAGGTCATCCTGGGAAAAAATAAACAGAGAGGAATCTGGATTAAATGAGGTCATAGAAGAAATGGACCTAACATATATACAGGACATTTCATCCAAATGCTGCAGAATATACATTCTTTTCAGCAGCACATGGAACATTCTCTAAAATAGACCATATATTAGTACACAAAGCAAATTTTAACAAATACAGGAAAATTGAAATAATTCCTTGCATTCTATCTGACCACAATGGAATCAAACTACAAATCAATAGCAAGAAAGGCTATAGAGCATACACAAAATCATGGAAATTAAACAACACATTACTAAATGATGAATGGGTCAATGAAGAAATCAAGAAGGAAATCAAAAATTTTAGAGTCAAACGATAATGAGAACACAACATACCAAAATCTCTGGGACACAATGAAGGCAGTTCTAAGAGGTAAATTTATAGCTTTAAGTGCCTATATTAAGAAAATAGAAAAGTCTCAAGTAAACGCCCTAATGCTTCACCTTAAAGCCTTGGAAAAAGAAGAACAAGGCAAACCAAAAGTCAGTAGATGGGAAGAAATAATAAAGATTAGGGCAGAAATTAATGAAATAGAAACCAAAAAAACAATCCAAAGAACCAATGAAACAAAGAGTTGGTTCTTTGAAAGGATAAACAAGATTGATAAACCCTTAGCAAATCTGACCAAAAGAAAGAGAGAAGAGACACAAATTAATAAAATTAGAGATGAAAAAGGTAACATCACAACAGATGCCAGAGAAATTCAAAAAATCATAGGGACATTCTATAAAAGCATATACTCCACAAAGTATGAAAATCTGAAAGAAATGGATGATTTCCTTGATTTATATGACCTACCTAAATTAAATCAAGATGAGATTAATCACTTAAGTAGACCTATAACAAGCATGAAGATCCAAGCAGTTATCAAAAATCTCCCAACTAGGGGGTATGATGGAGAGTGGAGTTTCAAAGGGGTAAGTGGGGGGAAGGAGGGTATCACCATGGGGTATTTTTTTATAATCATGGAAGTTGTTAATAAAAAAATTTTAAAAATTAAAAAAAAAAATCTCCCAACTAAAAAAAGCCCAGGCCCAGATGGATTCACTGCTGAATTTTACCAGACCTTCAGGGAAGAATTAACACCATTGCTTCTTAAGCTTTTCCATAAAATAGAAAAAGAAGGAATCCTACCAAACTCCTTCTATGAAGCCAGTATCACCCTAATACCAAAACCAGGCATAGAACAAAAAGAGAAAATTACAGACCAATCTCCCTCATGAACATAGATGCAAAAATTCTCAACAAAATATTGGCAGACAGAATACAAGAGCATATCAGAAAGATCATTCACCCTGACCGAGTAGGCTTTATCTCAGAGATACAGGGATGGTTCAACATATGAAAATCGATAAATGTAATACATTATATAAATGGACTGAAGGACAAAAATCACATGATTATCTCATTAGACGCGGAGAAAGCGTTTGACAAAATCCAACATCCCTTCATGATAAAAGTCCTACAGAGACTGGGAATAGAAGGAACATATCTCAATATAATAAAGGCTATTTATGACAAGCCAACAGCCAACATATTACTAAATGGGGAAAAACTGGAAGCTTTTCCACTAAAATCAGGAACAAGACAAGGGTGTCCATTGTCCCCACTTTTATTTAATATAGTACTGGAAGTCTTAGCCACACCAATAAGGCAAGAGACACACATAAAAGGGATATAAATTGGAAAGGAAGAGATCAAGTTATCATTATTTGCAGATGACATGATTCTATATATAAAGGACCCTAAAGACTCTACCAGCAAACTGTTAGAGCTGATAAACACCTACAGCCATGTAGCAGGATACAAAATAAATACACAGAAATCAGTAGCCTTCCTACATGCTAACAACAAACACACAGAGGATGAAATCAGAGAATCACTCCCATTCACAATTGCATCAAAGAAAATAAAGTACCTTGGAATAAACCTAACCAAGGAAGGAAAGGATCTCTACAATGAAAATTATAAAACACTCAAGCAAGAAATTGCAGAAGACACTAGGAAATGGAAAAACATCCCTTGTTCCTAGATTGGAAGACTCAATATCGTGAAAATGGCAATCTTACCAAAAGCAATCTACACATTTAATGCAATCCCCATCAAAATTCCAATGGCATTCTTCACGGAAATAGAAACAATAATCCAAAAATTCATTTGGAATCACAAAAAACCTCGAATATCTAAAATAATACTGAGCAACAAAAATAAGGCTGGTGGTATCACCATACCTGATTTTAACCTACACTACAGAGCCATAGTAACAAAAACAGCATGGTACTGGCACAAAAGCAGACATGTAGATCAATGGAACCAGAGGACCCAAATGTAAGTCCAGGCACCTATAGCCACCTGATATTTGATAAAAATGCCAAAAATACTCATTGGAGAAAAGACAGCCTCTTCAGCAAATGGTGTTGGGAAAACTGGATATGTATCTGTAGAAGAATGAAAATAGATTCTTCTCTCACTCCATGCACAAGAATTAAGTCCAAATGGATTAAAGACCTTAACATCAGGCCGGAAACTCTGAAACTGCTAGAGGAAAAAGTAGGGTCTTGGCAAAGACTTTCTGAATATAACCCCAATTGCTCAGGCAATAAAACCACAGATTAACCACTGGGACCTCATGAAATTACAAAAATTTTGTACTGCAAAGGACACTGTGAACAAAGCAAAGAGGCAACCTACAGAATGGGAAAAAAATCTTTGTCAGCTATATATCTGATAAAGGATTAATATCTAGGATATACAAAGAACTCAAAAAGTTAAATAATAAGAAATCAAACAAGCCAATTAAAAAATGGGCTATGGAGCTAAGTAGAGTTCTCAAAAGAAGAAATATGGATGACATATAAGCATCTAAAAATATGTTTTACATCTCTAGTCATCAGGGCAATGCAGATTAAAACTACATTGAGATTCCATCTCACTCCTGTCAGATTGGCTACCATCATGAAAACAAATGATCATAAATGCTGGTGGGGATGTGGAAAAAGAGGAACCCTTCTACACTGTTGGTGGGAATGCAATCTGGTCCAGCCATTGTGGAAATCAGTGTGGAGGTTCCTAAAACAGCTAAAGATTGATTGATATGACCCAGCTATAGCACTCCTAGGCATATACCCTAAGGATTCATCTCATTTCCTTAGAAGTACGTGCTCAACCATGTTTATTGCTGCTCAATTCACAATAGCTGGGAAATGGAACCAGCCTAGATGTCCCTCAACTGATGAATGGATAATGAAGATATGGCACATTTACACAATGAAGTTCTACTCAGCGGTAAAGAAAAATGAAGTTATGAAATCTGTAGGAAAATGTATGGATCTGGAAAGGATTATACTAAGAGAGGTAATGCAGGCCCAGAAAGCCAAGCGTCACATGTTCTCTCTCATATGTGGATCCTAGCTACAGATGATTGGGCTTCTGTGTGAGAAGGAAAAAAACTAAGTGGCAGAGGCCAGTAAGCTTAAAAAAAAAAAAAAGAGAGAGAGAGAGATATAAAGGGAACAGAAAGGAAGGGAGGAGGGTACTTAATAGGTTGGTATTGTATATATGTAAGTAGAAGAATAGATTAACAGGGGTGAAAAGGCCCAATGTGAAGTCAGGGGAAGAGATTGAGTAAAGGAAAGGTGGAGGGAGGGCTAATCAAAATCTAAGAGGATGCAAATAAATCATATGGAATCCTCCGGTTTTGGACAATGGAACACTCAGGAGGCATAGATCGTTGCTAGAAAATTTTCAGTGCCAGGGATGGGATACCTTCCAGTGAGTTGTTGGCCAGAGAGGTCCCTGATGCCCCCAAAACATTATAGGCCACTGCCGAGGCCCTTGGTTTCCCACCAGGAATAGATGGTAAGACCCTATTGCTGAAGACTCCACATACTCGGGCTGCAAAGCCACTGAGAAATCCTGCTGGAACTGAGCTAATAACCTCCTCCATGTAGACCAGCTGACAGAAAGCTGGAAGAAGCCATTCTCATGTAGTTCAATGGGAGAAAGAGATACCACCAGTGAAGATACTCAACAGTGGACACTGCAAGCCTTATAATTGGCCAGCCAGGCCAAATGAGTCAACGGGTGCAATAGTGGCATGTCTGTCATGGTGGAAACCAACTGCCCTCTAATTGGACTGGAGGCCCGCTCCATGGGGGGGGGGGGAATACATCCCTGACACTGAAAACTTAAAACAGGGGTAGTCATGAGCCCTCGGGGTGTAACATCTGCTGATGTCTGGAAAAATGTATATACTATGCTTATCAAACTGCCCAGTAAGCACTTCTCTTAATATTCATACCCTTATATTAACGCTACTCTCACTTTGGGTAGAGAATCTTCTCGTTTCAGATGGCAGTAACCTTGGGACGACACAGAAGGTATCATAGTGCTGGAAAGAAGTGACTGGAGAACTGAGTAATATCTGGATCACACCTTCCAAGGCTCAGGGTCTAATGCGGAAGAGGTGGCAGAAAGAATGTAAGAGCCAAAAGAAGGGTAGGACTCCTTACAATGTGCTCCCTCCAGCCATAAAATGGCCTGGATATCCATGACCTCACAGTGTCTGACACTACCTACACAAGACCATCATAAGAGGAGGAAAAGATCATGACATCAAAATAAAAGAGAGACTGATTGAGATGGGGAGGAGATATGATGGAAAATGGAATTTCAAAGGGGAAAGTGGGGGGGAGGGAGGGTATTACCATGGAATATTTTTAATAATCATGGAAAATGTTAATAAAAATTGAGAAAAAAACTATAATTTTTTAAAAAAGAGACTCAGCCGGGCATGGTGGTGCACACCTTTAATCTCAGCACTCAGGAGGCAGAAGTAGGAGGATCACCGTGAGTTCAAGGCCACCCTGAGACTACATAGTGAATTCCAGGTCAGCCTGAGCTAGAGTGAGACCCTACCTCAAAAAAAAAAAAAAAAAAAGAGAGACTCCAGCTCAAAATGAGTGGGCAGAAGAGCAATGGTGACCCAACATTCTGCTCTGTACATCACAAACGCCTTCCAGTATAGATGAGCCCATGGGGCCTACAAAGGTTCATACACAAGCACACAACCATACCATACACCACATTACACACAGAAATAGAAGCAAGAAAAAAACGTATATAAAAAAAAAAAACTTTTAAAAGAGCCGAGCGTGATGGCACACACCTTTAATCCCTGCACTCGGGAGGCAGAGGTAGGAGGATCACCATGAGTTCGAGGTCACCCTGAGACTATATAGTGAATTCCAGGTCAGCCTGGAGTAGAGTGAGACCCTACCTTGAAAAACCAACAACAACAACAAAAGCCTTTTAAAAGATTTTATACAATATATGTATGAAAATGCCATAATGAAACCCATTATTTTCTATGCTAACTTAAAAAAGCAAAATAAAATCATCGGAGCTGGAAATGTAGTTCAGCAGTAGTGAGGAAGAGAAGGGGAGGGGGAAAGGGAGGAGAGAGGGGTGGAGTGGAAAGAACAGGGAAGGGAATGGAATAGGGATAGAGGGAGGGGAAGGAGGAAAGGAGAAGGGAAGTGAGGAGAGGGGTATTACAGTGGCAAGTGAAAAGCACAAGGTGGATGTGGTGGCCCAGGGCTGTACTTCCAGCCGACACAGGGCTGGGAGTTCCAGGCCAGCCTGAAACAACAGTAAGACCCTGTCTCAAGGAGGTAGTCGTAGCCTTTACACATTTATGTGTTTATGAAGAAGGAAAACTATATGAAAGGATAAACCCCAGTTAACATTCGGGCATAGGGAAAAAGATCTTGTATATTTGTTAATTTGGAAAACACCAAGCAAAGAACATTAACAGGTGAACCCATAGTTGTTTCCAAACATAAACTCATGCTAGCTTTTTTGTTTTGGTTTGGTTTTCTTCTTTTCCCTTTTTACTATTTTATTTATTTATTTGAGACAGAGAGGCAGATAAATTAAGAGAATGGGCACGCCAGGGCCTCTGGTCACTGCAAAAGAACTCCAGATGCATGCGCCACCTTGTGCATCTGGCTTACATGGGTACTGGGGAATCGAACGTGGGTCCTTAGGCTTCGTAGGCAAATGCCTTAAATACTAAGCCATCTCTCTAGCCCTTCTTTTGATTTTTTCGAGGTAAGGCCTAGCTCTAGCCCACCCAGGCTAACCTGGAATTCACCAAGCCCAGTGAGCTCATCTTTTCTTTGAAGTTTCAAACTGAATGTTTATGTGCCAGACCTAGAAATTGTACATATTATCTTAGTAATCTAGAGCACTATTAAATGGGAACCATTACACATTTTTATAAAAGGGTTATTTTATTTCTCAATTTCACTTAAAAACTGGCCCAGAAACCATACTTCAGACAAGGGAGCTACTTTGAAAGCCTCTAGATTCTTGCTTGAATATGACCTCAAGATTACTACTCTCTGCCCTATAAAACATACCTGCCTTTTATTGAAAGTCAAATGTATCTCATCTCCTTTCAGCATTTATTTCCCTTTTTCCTCAAATCCTCAAAGACCATCAGCAGTAATTTTATTCAAAAGCTCCTTTAGGCTTAGACACCCACCTAAAGTCTCCATCTTGGCAACAACTTTCACTTTATTCTGCTTACTTCAACCCATTCTTTTTTGCCACAGAACCAGAAAAGAATTTAAGCATCCTAGTTCTCTTTTGCCCATAAAGTTCATAGATACACAAAAGGTATTCATCTGAATGTTGCATGAATAACTGGAGTCATACTTTCCAATCTCCCAAATTTCTGTTGTTTATGCTCCATAACCAATAAAAACCCTTTCTTCTTACCTCATTCTTACAACCTTGGCTTTCAACCCCATTATCTTTCCCACCACTACTCTTTCATGTTTGTGCCACCATCACATATCCACTTCCAGCTCTGGGGCCCTCTGCACATGCTGTTCTGTAATTGGTTTGCAGAGTTTCCAGTGCAACCACACTAGTTCCTTCAAGTATCTCTTCAGATTGTTTCCTGTTAACGCTCCTTTCTCCTCACAGCCTTGCAGCCCTCCAGGCCTCTCAAGCCTTCTTCCCAATGTCTTACATGGAATAATATCCGTTCCTCTTAAAGGCTTAACTGTCATGAACTCATAAAACTTCATGGGCCTCTTCTCCCTCTTTTTTCCTAGTTGCCAACTAATTCCTCCCCATTGCAACAGTCAAGGTTGACAGGAGCAGTCGATTCCGCTATCCGATAGGTGACACTGCCAGTATTTCTTTTGGAGAAACGCAGCTTACGGGTGCCTAGGCAGCTGATAACCACTTTACTCTCAGCCTGCCACTAGCGCAAATGTTACATTTCCTTGGCTCTAGTCTTGCCTCCCTTACTATTTCACACAACTGCCAGAGCCAACTGCACCAGCCCCTGGTTGCATCACAACACTCACCTGCTTAACAATCCTCCTTGCAAAATAATGTACAACCCTCCTATGCAGAATTCTAAGAAGTAACTCCAACCTGACCCTAGCCTATTTTCCCATTCGCCTTTGCCTAATTTCCTATTGGCATCTGGACTAGAGCTTCAATTAACCCTGAACACTAACTGGAGACCATTCGCAGAACGTCCACACATTCATGCCTTGCAGTGTTGGCCTCTGCAGTTCTCTCCACTGGAGTTACCAGCATCCAGCCTATGGAAAACCTTACTCCATCTTTAATATCTTCAATTATGATGACTTCCTCTGCAGTATTTTCCCACATTTTATAACCAATCCCACCAACAATGCAAATCTAGCTGTTCTTTCGTGTGTATTCCCACATGTATTAATTAACTATGATTCCAGATTAGACACAGTTACTTGCCTGTCATTTATCCAGGGCAAAGGCAGCATCTTATCTGGTTTTCAAATGATAGGATTCACTTTACCAACAATGGATAAAATATAGCTGGTTGAGACAGGCTTTGTTTATTTATTTTTAAATATGTACTTTATTTATTTATTTATTTATTTGAGAGAGAGAGAGAGAGAGAATGGGCATGCCAGGGGCTCCAGCTATTGCAAACGAACTCCAGATGCATGTGCCACCTTGTGCATATGGCTTACACGGGGCCTGCAGAATCGAACCGGGGTCCTTTGGCTTTGCAGGCAAACACCTTAACCACTAAGCCATCTCTCCAGCCCTATTATTATTATTATTATTTTGAGGAGAGTTTCACCCTAGTCTTGGCTAACCTGGAATTCACTATGTAGTCTCAGGGTGGCCTCAAACTCATGGTGATCCTCCTACCTCTGCCTCCTGAATGCTAGAATTAAAGACATGCACCACCATGCCCAGCTGCTTTCTTTTTTTTAAAATACAGCAGGAAATATAAGAGGACACTGAACATGACAAGAATTAAGTATAATTTCAAAAATTCTAGCTGGGTGTGGTGGTGCACACCTTTTTTTTTTTTTTTTTTTTGGTTTTTCGAGGTAGGGTTTCACTCTAGCCCAGGCTGACCTGGAATTCACTATGGAGTCTCAGGGTCTCAGGGTGGCCTCGAACTCACGGCGATCCTCCTACCTCTGCCTCCCGAGTGCTGGGATTAAAGGACCACGCCCGGCATGCACACCTTTTTTAATCCCAGCACTTGGGAGGCGGAGGTAGGAGGATTACTCTGAGTTCGAGGCCAACCTAAGACCACATAGTGAATTCCATGTCAGCCTGGGCTAGAGTGAGACCATACCTCAAAACCAAAAAAAGAAAAAAAATCTTGTTATATGCACATACAGTGGGTTGTAATAGAAAATATATTTCATACTATGAGTTGAGGGAAAACGAATCTGTAAAACTTGTCTTGGACTAGGATTATAGCACTTGCCTACAGAATACAAAACCCTAAATTGGGGGAAGGGCTGTCTTATTACTGTATCTCCAGCCCAGTTCAAACAGTGATCACATTAGTATTGTGCCTATTGAGTTCACCTGAATGGCCACATTAACAATCCATTATAATTAATTTCCTGTATCTGGCCACAAGTCTTTTTACAATGCTTATATTCAATCATTAACTTTCTGGTTTCTGCAAGAGATTTTTCTCTTTTGGGACCTAGACCTCTTTTTAATTGTCCAATTAAAAGAAAAACCTTTCCCATGATGCTGCTATCTCTTTCAAAGGACTATTCTAACACCTTTCCTCTGTTTTAGCATCATAAATAAGGGTTGGTCCTTGATCTCCTCTTCTCCCACATCTTCACTGCAATCTGGCTTTATCTTAGGTAGCTGAAGGGGACAAGCTGCCAAGAGATGAAATAGAGCAGCCTGAGATTTCTCAGCTTTCAGTACCAAGTGCTTTGAACTGGCTTCTAAGGGAAGGCAGCCCTAATCTTTATCCACTACGTGGAAAAATATAGACGGCACTAGAAAATGCATCTGTTTGGTAATTAATAATCATATACTCCCCCAAATATAGGTAATTACAAGACCTTATCCTTAGTAATTTCCCTTTCTGACCCTCTTGTCCCTCTTCTTTTTTCCCTCAGTCATTTCATCTACTCACAAAGTTTCAATGACCTGCACACAAGGGTCAGAAGTCTTATAAATCAGACCTGTCTCCTGAGTGCTCAGTCCATACCTAACACATCCAAAGTTAGCTTTCAAATGTCCTTAAACTTCATCAATAGCACCATTATTTGTACCCATCATTTTTCTCTTCACTTTCTTACCCCCAACACAGTGAACTCCCCAATTCTGTCAACACTACCTCCTCTGTATTTTTTCCCCATTTCCTAGCTCATGTCTGCCTTATTTCTCATCTACTGTAGTCTTCAAACTGTTCGTTGTTTCTTCTGGTGTTTTTTTTTTTTTTTTTTTTTTTTGGTCAGTGCTTTTAAAAAATTTTGATTTATTTGCAAGCAGAGAAAGAGATAGGAGAGAGAGAGAGAAGATGGGTGTGCTAGGGCCTCCAGCTGCTACAAACAAACTCCAGATGCAAGCGCCACTGTGCATCTGGCTTTATGTGGGAACTGGGGAATCGAATCTGGGTAGCTAGGCTTTGCAGGAAGGCATCTTAACTGCTGAGCCATCTCTCCAGTTTGTTTTTGTTTTTGCAGAGGTAGGGTCTCACTCCAGTCCTGGCTGACCTGGAACTCATACTGTAGACCCGGGCTGGCCTCAAACTCAACTACCTCAGCCTCCCCAGTGCTGGGACTAAAGGTGTGTGCCACCACACAGAAGCTCCAAACTGGTTTTATATCCTTCAAGATTGAATTATACATTAAAATGAATCTTATGAGCCAGTGCTTCACTTGAGTTATTTATGAGGTCAAAACCCTTCAAATAATCTACACTATTTTTCCTTAAAAAGCAAACTTTCCAACTTGGCATCCAAGAGTCTCCTCAAAAAAGACAGCACCAACCCCAACTCTGTATCACAATACCTACATCCTGGCCAACCAGGAAAATTCTTCATTCAGATATATTCCTAGGAAACATCCCTCCCCATATCTTTGTGTGCGTGTGTGTGTAGTTTGTTGTGTTTTGAGGTAGGATCTCACTCTAGCCCAGGCTGACCTGGATCTTACTCTGTAGTTCTATGCTGACCTCAAACCCATAGCAATCCTCCTACCTCTGCTTGCCGAATGTTGAGATTAAAGGCATGCATCACCATGCCTGGTTCCCCATATCAATTATACTGAAGTCTGACAGCATTTTGCCAACCTTAAATACCCACTTAAAACTCCAACTCTTAGGTTCAACACACATTACAACTCCTTTGCTTTTGGGGGATTTGTTTTCCCTGACAGACTTGGTTCCCTACCTCTACCGCAAGCTATTTATTCCCTCCTCTAAATGTTCTCTGCAGTTTCTAATAATTCTAATCCACCTATGGTCAGCAATATGTTATGGCTACTTAAATGCTCCATATGCCAAAATATATATATATATATACTTAAATGAAAAAAAAACATTTTTAAATATTTTTAATTTTTTCATTTATTTATTTGAGAGTGACAGACAGAGAGAGAAAGAGGCAGATAGAGAATGGGCACATTAGGGCCTCCAGTCACTGCAGACGAACTCCAGACACATGCACCCCCTTGAGCATCTGGCTTATGTGGGTCCTGGGGAGTTGAACCTGGGTCCTTTGGTTTTGCAGGAGCTTGCGATAGCCACTAAGCCATCTCTCCAGCCCCCCAAAAAACACTTTTTAAATGCTCTCCTTTCCCCTATCCTCTTCCCTTCATTCCTACTTCCCGCCCTCTCTCTCTTTCTCCATCTCCCCCTCTCTCTTTCTAACATGGAATTAGGAAGAAATTATTTAAAGGGAACGTGACAAGAAACAATTGTCTCTGCAGTTCACATTTCAGTGCTTTACACCGTTACACTGCCCTATGGTTCAAGATCTTGAGTTGGAAGACAAGGTAACTGGATTTCAGGCTGTGAAGATGGCTCAGAGATTAAAGATGCTTGTTGCAAAGCCTATGGACCCTGATTCAATTCCCAAACTATCAATGTAAGCAGAACTCAAAAAGTGACACAAGGGCTGGAGAGATGGCTTAGCAGTTAAGGCACTTGCCTGCGAAGCCTAAGGACCCAAGTTATACTCTCCAAATCCCACGTTAAACAGACGCACAAAGGTGAGGCAAGCGCAAGGTTGCACGTGCCCACTAGGTGGCGCAAGCATCTGGCGTTCGACTTCAGTAGCTGAGGCCCCGGCATACCAATTCTCTCTGCCCCCAAAAATTAAAACAAAAAAGTGACACAAGTGTGCAGCGGCAGGAAGTCCTGTCATGCCCCCCACACACACACATAAGTAAACAAATAATTTCAAAAATATACAGCTCAGGGCTAGGGAAAAGGCTTAGCGGTTCAAGGTGCTTGCTTGCAAAGTCTGTCTGCCCACGGTTCAATTCCCCAGCCACTCATTTAAAACTGGGCAAAAAAAGTGACAAGTGACTAACGTTTGTTTGCAGGGGCAAGAGACCCTAGCGTACACACACACACACACTTTTAAAAATTAAAAAATATATATATAGAGAGAGAAAGCTGTATTCCAAGCGCTAACTATGCCATTTACTTAGTGCGTGGTCAGGACCCCCTTACCATTTTAAAAAGCCTGCTTAAACAATTCCATGTTTCCACAAAAGGTTAACCTGTCCAACCCCACAATTTCCTGACCGGTCTTCAAAACCTCACCCCGGGTCTCTTTTCCTCAGACTGCATGTCCAAAAACTCTGGTCCTGCCAGTTCTGAGCTACTTGAGCACCTGCGGTTCTTACTAAGTCACAGTGTCCCTATTACTCCACTGCTGATCTGAACGTGGCATCGAAAAAATAATGCATTCTACTAAGACAGAGGCTGGTCTTCCTCCCGCTACTGCACTCCATACCACCAGCGATCAATGAACAGCGCTGAAGAGTGTCCCTAAGGTGGCAGCCTGAGTTTCCTCCAGCCCAGGTTCCCTCCTTTCCGGTGCCAAAGGGTTCCCTGAGACGCAACCACAGCACTCCTCACCCAGCAACTCGAGGTTCATCCCTGCGGACTCTGGCCGCCCGGTCTCAGCTCCGGTGACAATTCCTTCTCCCCCAAACGGATTCTAAGCCCCGCGTGTAAGTAGGGGGCTCCGCAATTAGCCGGCCGTAAGCTCCGGAGACTTTCTGACTTGGAAGGCCCCGCGGCTTCCGCTTTCCTCCCCCGCCTTCCTTGTTCGTTTCAAATGGCTGTCCACAATGATGCCTAACTAAAAATAAGAAGAAATGCTCTTCGTATTAATTTATTACAATTTTTCTGGAGGTAAAAAAATTACACCCTAGCTTAACTTTAAAAAGCTCAAGAATCTGAGCCGTTTCTCACCGAAAGAATGTACGTGAGCTAGAAATTTTACAGGCATATCGTTAACCCACCAAGAGTTGCGGCGCTGTGTGCTCCTTGGGCTTTCCGGGCGGCTGCATAAAGAGGACGCAGGAAAGGTTCCACGCAGGCCCCGCTAAAGCAGGAAAGCGGGGAAGGTCGGCCTCTAGTGTCCGAGCGCTGCAGCACTGCTGGTGTCAAGGAGCGTGCCGGGTAGGATAGTCAACATGTGTCCAACTCACTTTCGTGAAAGGTTTTGTGGAAACATCACTGATACCACAGAAAGATGCGACATCATTTGTTAGCCCCTTTCCTAAGGTTTTACAGTGTGTCCAGCGTTGATTAGGACACTGAAAGAGATTGTCAAGAGAGATGGGCTGGCTGAGTTCCATGAAATTCAGTCGGACATTGATGACACCCACAGAACAATTAAAACAGGCCAGCTGATGGTAAGTAACAGAGGGGAAGTTTTTAGCCAACTATGGATACCATGGGCTGTCACGAAAAGGCAGGAAGACTGGCTGCAGAAAATAGGAGTCAGGCTAGAGTCTCTTATCTAGGTGTCAGTCTCAAAAGGATCACTGGCTGTACCTCTTGAGCATATTTAATTCTCTGCGCCTCAGGTTTCTATATGTAAAATGGGGGTGGGCTGGAGAAATGGCTCTGTCATTAAAGGCACTTGCTTGCAAATCCTGAAGGCCTTGGTTTGATTCCCCAGTACCCACCTAAAACCAGATGCACAAAGTGGCACATGCATCTGGAATTCATTTGCAGCTGCAAGAGGCCCTGACGCGCCATTTCTCTCTCCTTTTTGCTCTCTGCTTGCACGTAAATAATAAAAATTGAGGGTTGGAGAGATGGCTTAGCAGTTAAGGTGCTTGCCTACGAAGCCTAAGACTGCATGTTCGAATCTCCAGGGCACATGTAGCCAGATGCAAAATGAGGCAAGCATGCAATGTTGCACATGTGCACAAGGGGACACACACACACATACACTCACGTCTGGAGTTCTTCACAGCGACTGAAAAGGCCCTGGCATGCCCATTCACTCTCTCTCTCTGCCTCTTTGTCTCTGTGTGTGTGTGTGTGTGTGTGTGTGTGTCTCTCTCTCTCTCTCAAAAATAAAACAATAAAATAATTTTAAAAATTGAAAGAAATTAAAATGGTAGTGATAAGATGTTTATAGAATTATTGTATTAAAATAATTAACATAAAGTACCTAAAATAGCAGGTCATAACAAATATTAACTATTATTTACTAATAACCTTTCCATAAGTAGATCACTTTCTGAAGCCACTAGGGTAGCTAATACAGCTCTTTGATCCAGTGTAATAATTGAGGCTCAGAGATGGTGGACAATTTGCAGTCCTTCACATATCCAAAAATTTCCACAAAATGCCATGCGAATATTTGACTACCAACAATTTATAGTTAGTAGGTACACTTCTGCACATTCAGTGATTTTTCTCATCTTTAGCCATACTCATTGGATAAGTGAAAATAATCTTATATTAATTTTCTTTCTTTTTTTTTTTTTTTTTTTGGTTTTTCGAGGTAGGGTCTCACTCTAGCCCAGGCTAACCTGGAATTCACTCTGTAGTCTCAGGGTGGCCTTGAACTCACAGCAATCCTCCTACCTCTGCCTCCTGAGTGCTGGGATTAAAGGTGTGCACCACTATGCCCAGCTCTTACATTAATTTTCTAAAGAAGGTGAACAACTTTTCACATGCATTGTTATTTCTGTTCTGTGAGGCAGCCTGTTGATGGCCTTTGCTGATTTTTTTGAATGGAACATGCATTTTGTAGGATTTTTCAAGGAAAAAATAATATAACCAAATGTGTGTTTAAGAGATTAAACTCAAAAAAAAAAAAAAAGATTAAGCTCTTACTCTGGCCTAGTGCCCCATTTTAGTACTTGGGAGACTGAACCACATTGAGAAACACTGGGAGGAAGGGAAAAATATAAACATTTTTTTGCATTGGCAATTGAACCCAGAGCCTTCCTTACCCATATGCTCTACCACAAAGCTTTAGTCCAGCCCCCCAAAATAAAACTCCTTTTTAAAGTCACTGTGTGCGTGTGTGTGTGTGTGTGTGTGTACACGTACGTGTACAGGCATGTGCATGCCATGGCACACGTGTCAAGAAGAGCCTTGCCTCCACCTTATTTGAGGCAAGATCTCTTGTTCATTCCTGCATACTGCAGGCTAGCTGACCTGTGAGCTTCTGGGGATCCTCCTATCTCAGCTTCCATTGAAGCACAGCACTGGGATTACAGATGCGTGCTACCATGTCTGGTTTTATATGGGTTCTGTGGATTTGAACTCAGGGCATCATGCTTGCACAACAAAGAATTTACCCACTGAGCCATCTCCCCAGCCCCAAAATAAGACTAAAGGATAAAAGCAAATTTGAGAGGTGAAAATACTTTAGAATTGTACAGTAGAAATCTTGTCCAGGGATGAGAATGATCTGAATCAAAGTCACAGTAGAGTAAAATAAATAAAGGAATAAATAAATTCAAAAGAGATTAGGAAACATACCTGAAAAAGACACAATACAAAAGACCTTTTGAGCTGGACGTGGTGGCATATGCCTTTAATCCCAGCACTTGGGAGGCAGAGGTAGAAGGACTGCCTTTGAGTTTGAGGCCACCCTGAGACTACATAGTGAATTCCAGGTCAGCCTGGGCCAGAGGGAGACCCTACCTTGGGGCGGGGGAGACCTGTTGTATGAGGAAATTAATGGGTTGTCATAAGTCTCATGTAATCCATGTTTCTAGTTTAGGTACTCCATTTTCAGAGCATAAATTCAGGAGAAGGAACCATGTTGACAAGGTAAACAGAAGACTCAAGTATCAGACATTAGGCTTAAGGAGTGTATGAGAAAACCGGGACCATATAAGCATGGAATTCAAAATAGTCCAGTCCAGGTGAAAGATGTCCTGCATTCCCAATTTTAATATGCACACTTGTTCACATATTAAAATATCTGAATTAAGGATGTTCTCTACAGCCATACCACTATGAGTGTGCCTGATCTCATCTGAATTAAGGGTGTAGCTTACATTTGATTATATCTCATAATTAATTAGCAGTGTTTTTTTTTCTTTCTAGTGTGGTGTAAGATAGATGTGTGTCTTGTAATCCCTTGTGTCTCTCTTTTGATGAAAAACTATAATTGATGGCCTTTGCTTTATGAGAGTTAGAGCTTATTAATACTACCAACTGTCAAAGGAGGGCACCTGGATGTGTATGTTGAGAGGGGGGTAGAAAAATTCAATACTCTCTTCGTGGCCTGGAGCAACTTGTACATATCATTCTGACTCTGAAAACAAAATTGGTCCTTAGCAAGGCTAACCTTCCTCTGGCCTCTTTACACATGTGCACAGGACACACCCATTTATACACCACAGGCACGTGTGTGCACGTGCACACATACATACACTCTCAAACAGCTAAGTTTGTTAAAGAGAAGTTTGTTGTGATCTCAGTTTATGTATAATTGCAGGAAAGTGATTTATATTTCATTGTTATCTCACACTAGCTATGCTCTACAACACTTAACTACTGAAAATATGACCTAATGATTTGTAATAAATAATAAATAAATAAATAATAAATAATAAATAAAGCCATATGTTTTTAATAAATTAAAAATTTTTAATTCTTATTTATTTATTTGAGAGAAGTGGGGAGGAGAAAGGCAGATAGACAAATGAACTCCAGACACATGCACCACTTTGTGCAGCTGGCTTACATGATCCTGGGGAATCAAGCCTGGGTCCTTTGGCTTTGCAGGCAAGCACCTTAACTGCTAAGCCATCTCTCCAGCCCAGCATATATTTTTTATTTATTTATTTTCAGGGCTTTTTTTCCCCCTAAGGCACAGCCTAACTCTAACCCAGGATGACCTGGAACTCACTCGATAACCCCAGGCTGGCCTCAAACTCACAGTGATCCTCCTACTTCAACCTCCCAAGTGCTGGGATTAAAGGCATGTGTCACATCCAGCTCATGAGGCATATATTTTAGATTGGTAATAAAAAATTATGTACCAGTAAGAAATCCTGTCCATTACAGTCTTTAAAACAAACAAACAGAAAAAAACACAGGGACTGGAGAAATGGCTTAATGGTTAAGGTGCTTGCCTATAAAGCCAAAGGACCCAGGTTTGATTTCCCAAGACCCATGTAAGCCAGATGCACAAGGTGGTGCATACATCTGGAGTTTGTTTGTAGTGGCTGAATGCTCTTATGTGCCTATTCTCTCTCTCTCTCTCTCTCTCTCTCTCTCTCTCTCTCTCTCTCTCTCTCTCCTTCCCTCCCTCCCTCCCTCTTTCTCTTTCTCTCTCAAATAAAGAATAAAGAAACAAAGACAGTAGAAATTTGCCACTTAAAAACTTCGGCCCAGGCCGGGCGTGGTAGTGCACACCTTTAATCCCAGCACTCGGGAGGCAGTGGTAGGAGGACTGCCATGAGTTCAAGGTCACCCTGAGACTACATAGTGAATTCCAGGTAAACCTGGGCTAGAGTGAGACCCTATCTTGAAAAACCAAAAAAAAAAAAAAAAAAAAGGGGGGGGGAGAAAAGAAAAAGAAAAACTTGAGCCCAAAGATGAGCATAAGATAATTGTAATCATGACTTTTTCTGCCAGCTGTGGTGAGTCACACCTATGATCCTGGTGCTCAGGAGCCCATGACAGAGGATTACTGTGAGTTCATGGTCAACAGGCCTTCACTATAGTGTGAGGTGCTGCCTTAAAACAAACAAAAATTACCATTTTGGGAATGGGGATGTGGGACTGTAGCTCAGAGGTAGAGCTCTTGCCTAGTGTATATGAGAAGTCCCAGCTTCGATCCTCAGCAATAAAAACAAAAATAACCACTTTGTACAACTTTGTGGTAAGAAACTTTAGAAAACCACAGGAAATTGATGACTGGGGGGAATATTTATGAACTGTCAAAGCTAATCCAACAAGAGGAGAAGAAAAGGCAGACTAATAGCTATAGGAAATATTGATGCTTTTAAATGTAATTTAGCATACAAGTAGATGTGGGCTGGAGAGATGGCTCAGTGGTTAAAGGCACTTACTTGCAAAGCCTCATGGCCTGGGTTTGATTGCCCAGTACCCAAGTAAAGCCAGATGCACAAAGTGGCACATGTGTCTGGAGTTTGTTTGCAGTGGCAGGAGGCCCTGGTGCACCTATACTCACTCTTTCTCTCTGTACTTGCCTCTTTCTCTTTAAAATAAATAAAAAATAGCTAAGAAATATATACATATATGCAAATGCATATTTATACTTAATAACAACTCTTAACTATTTTATAGACAGTTTTTCATACATGTGTGCCATGTATTTTGATAGTAATCCCCTCTCTACTTTCTCCTGACCCCCTTCACTGAATCTTTGCTTCTGAAAGTCTTCCTTTTGGCTTGACCTCTATTTTTCAAATATCACAATAGCTGCATTGGCTTGCCATTGGCTCAGTAAACTGACTTCCATCTTTGACTATCAGCCCATAAAAGTCTCTGCCAATCAGGTGTGTTTTTTGGAAAGAAAAGATAGTTGGATCTTGTTTTTGAGGTCATCTAGTCTGTGTCTTTATTGGTGAGTTGAAGTCATGAACATTTAGGGTTATTGTTGAGAGAGGTTCATTGGTGGTTTTTCTAGTTGGTTAGATTGTTTTCTTTCTCCCCCATTAGTATTAGTGGTTGGCTGGTTTACTTGTTTGACATGATGGATTCCTTCCTAGCTATCTTTTTTTTTAAAGAAAATATTTTATTTATTACCTCATGAAAAAAAGGCAAACAACTAGATTCATATTTGAAAAGAAATGAAGATTAATTAGACAGTATGTGGGCACCCCGTTCCACACAGGGATGAGAAGATGCTATAGGTTCTCTTAAGTATTGCACAGTCTGAACAAAAATGTTTGTTTTTTTTTTTTTTAATGGAGGAGGAGAGAAGGGGAGGGAAAAAAGAATCACATGATATTGGGAACCATCTCACATTATGAAAAAAAATCTACCAAGAAACATTAAAAAAAAAAAAAAAGAAAACCCTTTGTTTCTACAGTAGCTTTAGAAGTTTAAAGTTCTTGGAATGACTGTATTCCATTGAAGACATCTCAGTAACAGGAAGCTTCATTTTAGCAATCCCATGTGCAAATATTAAGAAAAAAATATATAAAATAATGCAATCTATCTCTTGCCATCACCCCGGCAATCAGGACCGTTGTTTATGAGAACTGTTGTGCTGGGAAAAGAAGGGTTAGGCTGTGAGCTTGGCCTGCAGCTCCATCTCCGCGGCCCGCCTGAGTGCCACGTCCACCAGCAGCTGGAAGCCGCTAAAATCCTGGTTGAGGTCTGGTGGAGTCGGGGGAGGGGTGTTGAAAAGGCCACTCTGTGTGTTTGGGCCAGGTCCAGATTTACAAATGTCCTCTGGGTACACGATCGAGGTGGTGTCTGTGAATTTGTCTAGCTATCTTTTTAAAAAAATATTTTTATTTATTTATGAGAGAGAGAGGGAAAGAATGAGTGCACCAGGGCCTCCAGCCACTGTAAATGAACTCCAGACACATGCACCACCTTGAGCATCTGGTTTACATAGATTCTGAGGAATCGAACCTGGGTCCTTTGGCTTTGTAGGCAAGCACCTTAACCACTAAGCCATCTCTCCAGCGCCCAGCTATCTTTTGTTCGTCTAATCCTCTCGTTTAATTTAGCCTGTCCTGTGCATGCATGATTGAGGCTGTCTTTCTCTTCTGTGTACAGTATTCCTGTAAGTACTTTCTACAGTGCTTGCTGGTGGTGCTGGTGGTCATGGATGGCCTCAGTTTGTAATTATCTTTAAATATTTGCATTTCTCTTTCAATAATTGTAATGGTCATTTTGCTGGCTATAGCAAGCTCTTTTGGCAGTTATTTTCTATCAGGGCTTGAAATATATTGTTCCCTGTTTTCCTGCTTTTGTGGTTGCTGATGAGAGATCTAGCATGACTCTGTTTACCTTTGTAGATGAGTTGTTTCCCCTTCACATCTTCTATTATTATTATTGTGTGTGTAGGCATGTAGTGTATGCACATGTGTGTATAGATGAATGTATGATGTGTGTGCGCATGCAGAGGCCAGAGGAGAACTTCAGATAATCTCTCTTGCTCATACACGTATTTTGGGTAGCCTTCTTTATTGCTCATCCAAATACTTCATCGAGACATGGTCTCTCCCTCAGCCCAGAGCTGTTGTTTTCATTCAGTGAACCCCAGTGTTTCTCTAGTCTCCATCCACGTCCACCACCTCTCCCAACCCCACTGGGGTTACAGGCGTACATGGCCACATCCATCTTTTTATGTGGGTTCTGGGTAGTCAAACTTGGACCACCTCAGGCCCTCCCAGGCCCTTAGGCTTAAGTGCTCAGCCTCTTAACCACTGAGTCATCTTCCCAACCTTCCCCTTCTATCTGTTTTTAATTTTTTTATTGACAACTTCCATAAATATAATCAATATGCCATGATCATAATCTGCTCCTACCACCCTTTCTTTGGCCCTTTCTCCCCCCTCCACTGAATCCCTTCTTCTTTCCAACTAGTCTTTCTATTTTGATATCATCATTTTTTCCTTCTGTAATGCAGGTCTTACATAGGTTATGTCAGCCACTGTGAAGTCATGAATACCAAGGCCATTTTGTATCTGGAAGACAGTATTGTAAGCACCCCCTTCTCTTATATCTTTTTGTTTTTGCTTTTTGTTTTGAGGTAGGATCTCGCTCTAGCCCAGGCTGACGTAGAATTCACTATATAGTCTCAGGGTGGCCTCAAACTCACAAGATCCTTCTATCTCTGCCTCTCGAGTGCTGGGATTAAAGGCATGTGCCACCACTTCTGGCATCTCTTATGTCTTTTAACATTGTTTCTTTGCATTGTATTTTTGACATTTTAGCTAGGTGTCCTGAAGGTTTTTCTGGTTATGTCTACTTGGGGTTATAAATTGTATTTGCATATTTCATGATTTAGAAACTTTTTAACTATAGTTTTGTTGAATAGATTTTCTATGCCTTTAGTTTTTAATCTCAGCTCCTTCTACCTAGTGGGTTCTTAGGTTTGTTCACTTTTTTTTTTTTTTTTTTTTTGGTTTTTTGGGGTAGGGTCTCACTCTAGCCCAGGCTGACCTGGAACTCACTATGGAGTCTCAGGGTGGCCTCGAACTCATGGCAATCCTCCTACCTCTGCCTCCCGAGTGCTGGGATTAAAGGCATGTGCCACCACGCCATGCCAGACTTTTTTTTTTAATGTGTATGTGTGTGTATGTGAGAGAGAGAGAGAGAGAGAATTGGTGCACCATGGCCTCCAGCCACTGCAACTGAACTCCAGATATGTGTGCCACCTTGTGTCACTTTGTGTATCTGGCTTCTATGGGACCTGGAGAGTTGAATGTGGGTCCTTAGGCTTTGCAGGCCTTAACTGCTAAGCCATCTCTCCAGCCCAAGTTTGTTCTCTTGATCATATCCTAGAGTTATTGGATGTTCTTGTGTATTTATTTCTTCTAAATTGAAACATTCCCTCCTAGAGGGAAGACAGAGGCTCATAAACACCCACCAAGTCCCTGAAACAAGATTTACAAGGCCCCTCCCCAAAGTTATAAAAGCAGTACATCATTCTGGGCAGAGAAAACTCCAACTAGCCAAGTTGCGTACAAGTTGTGCAGAGGGCTCCAGGGATGCCGCTTTTGTGAGTCATCACATATAGTGAGGTGGGCCTTTTGGTAGAACAGTTGTCTTTGAGTCTCATGCTCTCATAAATAACCGATCACCATACTCCTCTAAGTAGCCTCAAATAAACTCACATAATAAGCTAGACATGGGTGGAATCTCTTTTTGGTCTGTCATTGAACCCTGAATTTGTTCACATCTCCCCAGGAAAAGTCATGCAACAGATACTGTGACCATGCCTTTTCTGATCCTTTTTTTTTTGTATTAAGGTTTAAACATGGTTTTTCCTCAATCTCATCCTCATCTTGGAGATTCTGCTTGGTGAAGTATGTTGGTGATGCATTCTACTTTGTCTTTTATTTGATTTGTTCAGCACATTTACAGCATTTCTATTTTTTTTTTCTTCAAAAAATGTTTCTTAGCCAGGTGTGGAAATGCATGCCTTTAATCCCAGCTCTTGGGAGGCTGAGGTAGGAGGATTGCTATGAGTTCAAGGCCACCCTGAGACTGCATAGTGAGTTCCAGGTCAGCCTGGGCTAGAGTACAACCCTACATCCAAAAAAAAAAAAAAAAATGTTCCTTGCTGTATTTTCACCCACATTGCTGATCTTCTCATCTATTTTGCTGACTTTCTTATCTGTATTGCTGGCTTTCCTCTCCAAATCATACCTAGGTCAGTCTCACTTTAGTCATCTACTTGTTTTTTTGTTGTTTTTGTTGAGGTCATTGATCACTTTTACAAGTAAGCTTTTGAATACTTCATGTTGCATTTTACTGACTTCAGTATTTTTTAAATTTATTTATTTATTTATTAGAGACATAGAGAGGGGGAGGGAGGGAGAGAGAGAGAGAGAATGGGCATGCCAGGGCCTCCAGCCACTGCAAACGAACTCCAGACGCATGCGCCACCATGTGCATCTGGCTTACATGGGACCTGAAGAATCGAACCAGGGTCCTCAGGCGTCATAGGCATGCACCTTAACTGCTAAGCCATCTCTCCAGCCTACTTCAATCACAGGAGTTCTGTCACTCAGCCATCCTTGTTTGAGTAGATGCAGCTGCTTTTCTGGTATGTTAGTTCACAATAGTAATAAAACTATACTAGCCGAGCATGGTGGTACATGCCTTCATTCTCAACACTCAGGAGGCTGAGGTAAGAGGATGGTAGTGAGTTTGAGGCCAGCCCAAACTGGGTGTGTGAGTACCAGGTCAGCCTGGCCTTGAGTGAGACCCTCAAACCCTTCCCTAAATAAATAAATAAAACTAAGTTAAACTAATGAGCACTTTAGCAATGGCTCTGATGAATGGAAGACATCCAGATACATCTGCTTGCTGGCTGGGCTTCCATTTGTTTGCACTTCCTGATTTCAAAGCCAGTGCTTAAAAGAATAGTAATAATAATAATAATAATGATAATGATAAAAACTAGCCAACCTGGAAAAGAGGGGCTTTGCTCCTTAGAACATTGGTCCCATTCAGTGGATGGAGGGAGAACACTGGCGAGGAGGCTGCTCTGGGGCCCTGGCAGCCTCCTGGAGTCAGCACCAGGAAGTGCCAAGAAGCGACCCTAATCCAGCCACTGTCTCTCCACATTCACAGTTCTGTTCACTGCCATGATGCATCTGCCTGTGCTAGTCATCAGAATAGAAACAAAAGCTGCCCTTGGCTAGGCCAGGTCCCTTGGTGTGTTGTGCCTGCTCCCGCCCCTGCTAGACTCAGGATTCTGAGAACACAAGGGAGGAAGGCTTGCCTTTGGCTCTATCTCACAGGTTTCAGTTGACGGCCCTGAGGTGAGGCAAGAACATCATGGTGGAGAGAAGGGTTAGTGGAGCAGAGCTCCTCACCTCCTGGAGGGCAGGACAGGAAATGGGAAGGGAGGGGAAGGGGAGGAGAGAAAGGAGGGAGGAAGTGAGCAAAAATATACTTAAACTCAACTACAGCCCATTGATACATTACCAATGACCATAAAACAACAAGTGCCAAAACTAACATAGTGTGCTATGAAGTTAAAAAGTATTTAGGGCCAGTTGAGCATTGTGGTGCACACCTTTAATACCAGCACTTGGGAGGCACAAGTAGGAGGATCACTGAGTTCAAGGCCAGCCTGAGATGACAGTGTGAATTCCAGGTCACCTTGGGCTAGAATGAGACCCTACCTCAAAAAACAAAACTTATTTAGGGTACAAGAACAAATAATAAATGAAGGAGATAAGGGACAGGGGCAGGAAAAATAGAAAATATAGGAGAAGCAATGTTAAAGAAAGGAAAAAGAAGAGTAGAGAGAATGTTATCAAAGGGAAAAGAGCAAAAAAAATTTAAAAATTGTTTCCCACAAATGAAATTTGGAACCAAAATTAGATAAATGTAAGAAGTTGAATAAAATATATAAAGGATTAAAAATCATGATAAAGTCAAAGCATAGTAGAAAGAAAAAAAGAAATACTAGGGGGAGGCCAAGAAAGAAAAAGGAAAAAGAAAGATTGCCCAATGAGAAAGACATAAACAAAATTACATAAGGTATGGAGGGGAAAAAAAAACAATTTAAAAATGATGAGAGGCCAGGTATGGTGGTGCACACCTTTAATCCCAGCACTCTGAAGGATCAGCATGAGTTTGAGGCCAGTGTTGTACTACAGAGTGAGTTCTAGGTCAGCCTGGACTTAAAGTGAGACCCTACCTTGAAAAAATCAAAAATGGAGGGGGGGGGCTGGAGGCTGGAGAGATGGCTCAGTGGCTAAAGTGCTTGCCTGAAAAGCCTAAGGACCCAGGTTCAATTCCCAAGTACCCACGTTACATCAGATACACAGGTAGTGCATGTGTCTGGAGTTTGTTTGCAGTGGCTAGAGGTCATGGTGCACCCATTCTCTCTCTCCCAAAAAAAAATAATTTTTAAAAAGATTATTCTATTTGGGGGGTTTTTTAAATTTTTTAAATCAATTGTTTTTTATTTTTATTATTTTATTTTGTTTATATGCAAACAGAGAGAGAGAGAGAGAGGAGGGAGACAGAGAGAGAATGGGCATGCCACGGCCTCTAGCCACTGTAAACGAACTCCAGATGCATGCACCCCCTTGTGCATCTGGCTTATGTGGGTCTTGGGAAATCAAACCTGGGTTATTTGGCTTCATAGGCAAGCGCCTTAACTGCTAAGCCATCTCTGCAGCCCCTTGTTTATTTTTTTTTTTTTTGAGGTAGGGTCTCATTCTAGGCCAAGTTGACCTGGAATTCACTGTGTCATCTCAGGGTGGCCCTGAACTCACAGCAATCCTCCTACCTTCCAAGGGCTGGGATTAAAGGCATGCACCATCACGCCTGGCTTAATATTATTCTAAAAAAGTATATGTGATAAAGTGAAAGTGATACTGAAGTATAATAAAATGGGGGGGGTTAGGGCTGGAAAGATGGTTTAGTGGTTAAGGCGTTTGCCTGTGAAGCCTGAAGACCCATGTTCAAGTCCCCAGATGCCATGTACACCAGATGCACAAAGGTAAGGCAAGTGCAAGGTCGCGCATGCTCACTAGGTGGCGCAAGCATCTGTAGTTCTATTTCAGTGGCTGAGGCCCTGGCATGCCAATTCTGTCTCTCTCTAAAATAAAAAAATAATTAAAGGCAGGGCATGGTGACACACACCTTTAATCCCAGCACTCGGAAGGCACAGGTAGGAGGATTGCCGTGAATTCGAGGCCACCCTGAGACGACACAGTGAATTCCAGGTCAGCTTGGGCTAGAGTGAGACCCTACCTCAAAAAACCAAAAATTAAAAATAAAAATTTTTATTTGAAAAGGGGTAAACACAAAGGGCCAAAAAGGGACAGAGGGAAGAAAAGAAAAAAATTAAGTATTTCTTTCTGGTTGGGCCTTTGAGAACTTGATTCTGCCTGTGTGAAGAGAGGTCAGTTCAGCTCGTCTTTCCTGTGACTTACACTGGTGCTGAGCCTGCAGTGGACAAGTGTCTGATGCTCCCGAGAACTGTCCTTAGTGGCCTCTCTTCTTTGAGTACCAGAGGTCTTTGCTGGCCAAACTTAGCTTTGAAGTCTGTGGACCTGGCCGGTTCTCCCACCACCCAGAGACTCCAGATAATACCCTCTGGGGTGACTTTTAATGTTCTAGCTGGAGCTCTCTCCCAGGTGCGTTGGGATTGGTGGAAGCAACCATGGCACTGAGTTTTGTATAGATAGACCTGTCCATATTTTCAAAGCCTAGTAGGTATTAATCACCCGATTGGAGGGATATGGCTGTGGATGTCACATGGCCTGCTGGAGCCCAAGTTCTTAGATTACAGCAGTGAATGACAGATAGATGGCCCAGAGATTGATCCACCCCCTGTCCTCAGGATCAAGGCTCCCCAACACCGGAGTTACTCCAAGGCTGACTCCCATACCCAGGGAAGGACTGCCTTTCCTTATACACTTCAGTCTCAGCCAAGCTTCAGGGCACCTGCACTTTTCTGCTGGGCAGTGTCCAGATAATCCTGATCTCCACAGTTGTCCCCCAGCATTGTCTCTTATTCTGGGGCTATGACAAGTTGAATTAAGTGCCCTGTACTTGTGACTGTTCATTCACTGTTCTCTGTTCACAGGGTAGCTCTTTTATTTAGTTAGTTTTTTCAAGGTAGGGTCTCACTGTAGCCCAGGCTGATCTGGAATTCACTCAGTAGCCCCAGGTTGGCCTCCAACTTATAGCAGTTCTCCTACCTCTGCCTCCCGAATGCTGGGATTAAAGGCATGTGCCACCATACCGAGCTATTGTGATTTTTGAGCAAGTAGAGAATATTCACTTCTCCTTTAACTCAACACATAGGTTCCTTCTCAAGATGGTACCCTGATGCAGCCCTTTGAAGTGGGGAACTCCTCTCCACTGCTGACCCACCCTCCCAGAGAAGTCACTGTCTCAGCAAGACTGATGGCTCTATTTGAGGCTTGAGGGAGCTGTGGGCTTGACCTGAGGGCAGCAGTGCCAGTCTTTGACCCTTCTGCCTAGCTTTCCTGTTGGGTGAGGCATTTGTTTCCTTGTGCCAGGAAACCATGTCCCTGCGGCTGTGCTTGGCTTGCCTTTTCCTTTTATAATTACCTCAGAGACTTGTTATAGTAACAGAAAGCTGACTGCTGCTGCTGTGATTAAGCCGGGCCAGGCGGGCTCCTCCCTCATGACTTGGGTAAAATAGATACCTAGATCCCCAGAAAGCTTTGTTCCCTTGTGACTGGGGCAAAATAGTTATCTAGATCTCCAGATATCTATACTCCATCATAACTGGGGTAAAAGAGATATCCAGATCTTCGATGTCTGTAATAGCTCTCCAGAGAGCTTCTGGCTCTTTCCATCTCTTCCACCATGTAAAGCTGCCCTTTCTGTCCTCCTGCTCTTCCACTATGAAGGCACAGCACTCACCTCTGGAGGATTCAACGTCAAGGCGCCATCTTGGTACAGAGCAGTCCTCACCAGGCACCCAGTCTTCTTGTGCCGTATCTTGGACTTAGCCTCCAAAATTGTGAGAAATAAGTTTATAAATCACCCATCCTATGGTATTTTGTTACAGTAACTTAGCAAGACAGGCTGATAACCAGTGTTGTTCTTCCATTGACTTGAAATGCTACCCTCAGAATATATAAAGGAACAAGCTGTTCCCAGGAACCCTAGAGGCCTCAGGTGTGCATGACCACCCTTGATAACTGTACTGCCCGAAAAGGAAGCTATCCAATTAGCACTTTATGGAGTCCTTGGGATTCCACTAAACATAGAAATTTTGAAGTTAAATTTAATAATGTTTGGAAATTTGGTGGCCCTTCCCCTCTAGGCCCCACCCTAACACAGGACCAAAAAGGCCATCTAAGTTGCCTTTTCTTTTCTTTTCTTTTTTTTGTTTGTTCTTTTGTTTTTTCAAGGTAGGGTTTCATTCTAGTCCAGGCTGACCTGGAATTCACTATGTAGTCTCAGGGTGGCCTTGAACTCTTGGCGATCCTCCTACCTCTGCCTCCCGAGTGCTGGGATTAAAGGCGTGCACCACCACGCCCGGCTTTTCTTTCATTTTTTTTTATTGACAACTTCCATAATTGTAAACAATATCCCATGGTAATTCTCTCTCTCCCTAAGTTGCCTTTTCAAGTGCTATGTCTCTCAGGGATGAATTCTTGCAAAAGCACATTCAATCTAAAAATGTAGACAGCGTAAGATATATTGATGACGGGAAGCAGACAGGGTGTTAAGCGAACTCAAGTCACTCTGGTCTCTATTGGAGAAGGCAGGCCGTGTGCATCCAAGGCAGGACAATTTAACTGTGAAGGATGGTGGAGGCAGCGAGCCTCACAAGCACAAGAAGCTTCTTTGCGTGAACACTCGTAGCGGCGGCTCAGCACCGGCGGGTTAAGGGCACAAACACACCACCTGTCAGGTGTGCCACACCTCCTGGCCAGCCTTGTGGTGCAGTGAACTCATTAGCAGTTACAAGGAAACGTAACAAGCACATGAGCCTACTCTGACAAACAAACCAAAGCCAGCCACGTGGTACATTCTTGTGACTCAGGCAGAGGCAGGGGACCATGAGTTTGAGCCCAGTGTGAAAAGAGGAAAGGAAGGGGGCTGGGGACCAGGCTCAAAACAAAAATAGCCCAAGGGGTGGTGGTCTGCTAACCCTCTCTAGTCACTAGACAGTGCTGCATTCCTAGTTGTGGCCTGTGCTGAACAAGCCAACTTGAATAGGGAGATGAACCTAAGCACAAAACTCAAAGCATCCTACATGCAGACAGGCTGTCCTGTAGATTAAAGCCCTAGATCCTCTCACTGTATAAGGGGGTAGCTGGGCTCCTGTGTAAACTGAGAATACTGCAAGTGTGTGCTAAAAGGAAGTTGAAGAAAAAGGGTCTTCCCTAGGATAGATTTGGAAACTAAGCTGCCCTCATCCCACTATGCCCAAATCTGCTTAGCTCTCCTGACTCCCATTTTTCCTAGGCCCACCCTCCAATAGTGATAATATAAAGTACCCATCCACAAAGAGCAGCTATCACATCCACAGAAAGCTCCTGCGTTGGGCAGCAAATGTTTCACCAATCTCGCCACACGGAAGACACCTGAGTGCAGGTCACTGTGGAAAGAAGGGCCTGTGAACGTGAACGACGAAGTGAGGGCCAGACAAAACCAAACAGGTAACTCCAAACGTTAATGTGGTCTTTATTGTAACAGCACACCTGGTATTTGTGTACCTAACAATTATATAGAACACTATAAAACCCATCCCAACCATTCAAATTACACTGAAAGAAGACAAAACTTATAGTTGTATCTCTTAAAAAAATATACACGATTAATACGGTTCCATGTAACAATGTCAAGGAAAGAGCCACATAGCACAACAATGGAGGGGGATAGACTGAAGTTCGTGTCAAAGTAATTGTCTTGTTATTGCACTTTTATTCTACACACTTAGTATGTTACACTTTTATATAACACTGTAATAAACATTAGTCATTTAAAACAAATAAAAACATTACATAAAGACAGAAGATAGCAAGCCATTCAGACCAATTTTTTTTGTTGACTGTCTGGGCAAGTTGGCCTCCTCAACGTCAGGTGTTCTCATAGCCTCTGCCACTGCCTCAGTCACATTAGGTGTTAACAAAACATAGGAAGTTAAAGATAAAATGTTTAAGAAAACAGTGCTACATAAAACTTCCAGGGGAGTTTCCAATACAAATGTCTCAAGGCCACTCTTTCTGTGCTATCACACTAGCTCTACCCCACCCACCCTGAATTTAAAAGTGAGCTATCTAAGTCAACAAATCTATGAAGCAAGCTTTGAAAACTCAAAGAAAGCACCTCCTCTTCCGGCGATAACAGTATGGACTTGGCAGTTCCCCAGTTAGCCAAACCAAACCAGCCTGGCATCACACCAGAGCAAGGCCAGAGGTGCCTCCATTTCCCTAAGTAAGACTGTAATCACCACAGCCCTAGGTTTCTCAGTGCTAAATAATATGGCCAAAAAAATAAAGTGTCACTCAGTGCAGTTGTCATTCTGCAGCTCCACCACGCTAAGCCACTTCTGTCAGGAAGAACATTTTCCAACCCCTCTTTGATTTTTCTTTTGGGTTTTTTAGGTGCTAGGGGTTGGCCTCAAGGCCATGCACATGCTAAGCACATGCTCTACCATGAACTACATCTTTGGCAGCTCAAAAAAAGACACAAAAAGCATTTGGGGAGCTGACAGGTACTGGTTCAGAGTTCTAACATTATCCTGATCTATCTGTGGTAGTAATCATCTTTTCCTCCAGTTTCATTGAACTTTAGTGTTAAAAATTAGGAGCAGTGGCTGCCTAGTCTCTGTCTCCTTAAAATTGATGGGAGTCAAAAGTGACTCTCTTTGGTCTGGGAACAAGCAATGCAGTCCTCCTCCTGAGAGCAGTGAAAGGCTTGCTCGGTCCAGGAGCCACTTTGCAGAGGCCCAGGGCCTGCCTGTGGGCACCACCCCTGATCGATGTTTTGTAGGCTAGCCATGCAGGGCCCTAGGCCCCAACAGCATTTCTTCTGATTGCTCTGAAGGAAGACCTCTTGCTTTGTTCTACAGCAAAATGACTAACCAGACTTTAATCATGGCCAGGTCATCATTTGGGGTAAACTGCCCTCATGAAGTATTTTTTAGAAGACAGCACACAGTAAGGGCAATAATTTGTGCTATCCTTCTTTCACCCTTAGCCACAGACTCATCTTACCATATTGGGAACATAACCAAAGCCAGGAGGTAAAATCTTTAGGACTTTGGCCATGATAAACTCTGTGCTGCCCAAGTGCCAGCACATTTCTCCAAATACCTAATGTCTTCCCAAATGATACACAGTACAGTACATTTCATGGCATCCCATCACTATAATAATGGGTACCAAGGAACAAAGAATCCAAAATTAGCTTACAATGTTATGCAATAAATGTAAAGTGTACACAGATTATATGTATGTATTACCATACTCAGCCTGCTGAGTGTTTTAAGTAACGCCACCAAGTATCTCTCTGTGGTCTTTGGCTGGTCTGGAGAAGTTTGCAAATATCTTGTACCTTTCTCAGAATACTTTTTTCTTAAAACTATAAAACCACACATCTCCTTGCTTAGTATTATTCTCTCCTTTCCTCTTATCAGGCAGGAAAATGTAGGGAATCAGTTAGAAAACTAATACATAAGGGGAGATAAATTGAAAAATGACTGTGGGTGGGGACAAAACTAACCTATGAACTAAAACTTCCAAAGAAAGTTAGGAATGTAGTCTCCATACTGGAAGGAGACTCCTAACTACAGCTAATTAAAAGACAAGGGTGTGCAATTCCCTATATAAGACTTTTCTTGAAATTTCATACAGAATAAATTATAGTGATTCTTTTTGAGGTAGGGTCTTGCTATAACCCAGGCTGACCTGGAATTCACTATGTAGTCTCACGGTGGCCTCGAACTCACAGCAATCCTCCTACCTCTATCTCCTGAGTACTAGGATTAAAGGTGTGCACCACCATACTGGGCTATAGTGATTTTTGAGCAAGTAGAGAATATTCACTTCTCCTTTAACTCAACACATGGCTTCCTATAAGCCATTGCTGTCCTCAGAAGGGTACTAAGTTAATACTGAGAACAGTGACTACGTATAGCTGAGTAGGTGTTAAAATTCTAAGAGATAAACTGAACATTCTACCTAAACAAAGCTGAGGCCAATGGGTCAGTCACTTTATCACTGCCACTTTCAAAGCATTACATGGCAGAGTATGGTAGTTTTGCGTCAGGGCTAGACTCCATTCCAGGGCTACTGCCTGGGAAGGGACGAAACGGCTGAAGTTCAGGTATAAGCAGGGCCTTGTTTTTATGGGCATACCAGGGTCTCGTGCCCCGCCTTTATGGAGGGGAGCCTAGATCCACTGATAAGACAAGAAGATAGTCAACTGCCTATTATGAGGCTTGCCACCTCTATCATACCTGCCAGGGCCCAGTAGAAATTGCAGAGGAAGCGATGTAATGAATACTGCTCCTACTGCTAGCCTAACAATCAACCCCAAGGCGATGGTAACACACATGAAGATGAATCAAAACCTATGAAAGCAGAAATACAGAGGCTACAAAGAATTCAACACTAAATCAGACTGCCAAAAGGTCTTCCAAGGCTCAAGGGACATTGTGGAAGAGGAGGCATAAAGATTGTAAGAGCCATGGAGGGGGTAGGAATACCCTGAGGCATGATCCCATGCTACCCAACAGGGATTGACTAAGGCCTTCATAATTCCACAGTGATTACCATAACCCTACGGAGGATGGCCCCCAGGGTAACAAGAGTTGAGGCAAGGGGATAAAAGTGTATAACCTGTTATAACATATATTTTAAAAGTTTTAAAAACATTACATGGCTTTTCTGAAAGGCTGCAAGTGCTTGGAGGGACCACTGTTATAATATGTCATTATCAGAATCCAGGATACCTACAGTTAAAACCTAGAGTTGAGTTATATAAAACTGGGGTGTAGCTTGTGGAAGAGCACTTGCCAGCATGTGTGAGGTCACAGGCTTGATCCCTACCATGAAGGGTTCGAGAAAAAGGAAAAAAAAAGTGACATTATTATTATTTGGACATAGTAGTGCATACCTGTATTCCCAACACTTTTGCGGCTAAAGCAGGAGGGTCAAGAGTTTAAGACCAGCCTAGGCCATATATCCTACTTCAACAAAACAACAACAGACAATGACTAATTATAGGTTCCATTTCTAGTCAGACACATACTCCTAAGTACCATGTTATCTGCAGAGTTTTCTCCTTTCGACCAAAAGAAGGGTGGTAGAAAGAAGACCCACAAGTAGAACAGGTTCTATTCTGCAGTGAGCCCTGCCACCCAGAAGTCTGGGGTAGGTGGCCCTGTAAATGTAAACACACTGTGTTGTGAGGACAGACAGCTTCCTTTTAGCTTTTTCCTGGGACTTCCAACTATAACAACCCGAGGTTCATGGTTACAGAGGCTGAGAACCAGGCAACAAGGGTTGGTTGGTTGGCTGGCTTCTGTTTTACCCTTATGTTCACACAATCCTGAACTAAGGTCACGTTTTCCAAGTGGTCTTTACTACTGGGTAGAATCAAACTCTTCGTATCTAGAGCTGAATTACGAAAAGGATACATTTTTAATACTACTGTGCCACTGCAGCATCCCGCTTGTTTTAGAAACATAATACAGTGAATAGACAATGGTAACAGTCACCTCCTTTTCAGTTCTGAGGCCGGAACACCACATTCTTCAGCTTTTACAACTCAAACAATCTTTTGCCAAAAGGACAGTGTGAGGTGTCATGGTGTGAACTATCCAAAATACTCACACAGCCATCCAGTTCTTCACTGTCCAGAAGATATCTCTACCCAGGAAGGTCACATGTTGCAGCAAGCACCAGTTCCCTTGGGAGCTCCCTTAATGACTGTCAAAATCTCCCCATGGCCAAAAGGTGAGAGGGTAGGAAAGAAATGGAGTGGAGGAGGCAGAGATCTTCAAGTGGAATCATCCAGTCCTCGGTTTGGTCGCTCAGAAGTGTACCTGCAGAGTCGGTCCATGATGCCCTGAAGCATAGGCTGGACGATGCCCAGGAGAGGCCTCTTAGAGGGGTCGCCGTCCCAACACGCCTCCATCAGCTGCCAGCACTCCTCATCGAACACAGGCAGCCGTTCCGGGCGAGCCCCTGGAGAGAGAATTAAGAACGGTCTGGGAGAGAGGGCCAAGTGCCTATTGGGGTTCAGGGCTAAGGAATGCAGGAAGCTTGGACCGTCATTGCAAATATTGAGCCATTGCAAATATCGAGCCATTAATCTAACAGGAATAGTGATTTTAAAAATGTAACAAACCTGGTCAGATTAGCTTAGGAAACTAAAGAACTGAAAAAATTAAAGTCAAGGCCTTTTTTCATTTCTTCTTCAAATTTCTGTGTGTGTGCATGCATGGGGGGAGTAACCTGCAAGTGTGGAGGTCAGAGGACAGTCCTCTCCTTCCACCTTCTTTTAAAATGTTTTTAAGACAGAGAGAACACGGTAGACAGTGAGAGAGAGAATGGGCGTACCAGCGACACATGCTTCTGTAAACTCCAGACACATACACTACTTTGTGCATCTGGCTTTGCATGGGTACTGGGGAATTGAACCCAGGCTATCAGGTGTTGTAAGCAAATGCCTTAAACTGCAGAGCCACCTCTCCCTACCTTCCCTTTAAGACAGGGTTTCTTGTTGTTTGCCACTGACCTGTGAGCTTTCAGATTTTACTGACCACATATCTCATTGCAAACACAATTAGGATTGGCAGGTTTGTAAGCAAGCACCTTCAACTGCTGAGTCATCTCCCCAGACCCTCCCCCACCCACAAAAACCCTGTCTGAGATAGTTCACTTGAGTTTGGACTGCCAGCAAAGGTTTAGCTTAAAATGTCTTTGCTGTATTCTACAGTGATCTGTGTATGTGGTCCTGCTATGGAGTGAGTGGCCAGGGGTGACGGGCCCCGCTGCAGTGCCTGGGCTCAGTCTGCTCTCACTGGGGAATGAAAGACAGCAGCACCGTGGCTCTTACCTCTACGCACATTGTTCCAGAGATGGTCTTTGCTAGCACACCTCTCAAATGCCTCGGGGAGCTTGACAGAGCCTGAGCAGATATACCAGAAAAGAATCCCAAAAGCATAGACGTCCACAGAGTTGTCGTACCTCCCTGTGGTGGGAAGAGATGAAAGAGTGAGCCAAGGAGGGGAAGGCGGCAGTGTCACCAGCACCTTGCCTCCGCAGCTCCCAACACAGCCTTTCCTTCTTTTTTTTAGTTTTTCGAGGTAGGGTCTCTCTCTAGCCCAGGCTGACTTGGAATTCACTATGTAGTTTCAGGGTGGCCTCGAACTCAAGGCGATCCTCCTACCTCTGCCTCCTGACTGCTGGGATTAAAGGTGTGCGCCACCACGCCCGGCTCTACATCCTTTTTTAAAAGTTTTCTTGAGGTAGAGTCTTGCTCTACCTACCCTTTTAAAATTTTTATTTATTTATTTATTTGAATGAGAGAGAAAGAATGGGCACACCAGTGCCTCTAGCTACTGCAAACAAACTCCAGACACATGCACCACATTGTGCAACTGGCTTTACATGGGTCCTGAGGAATCAAACCTGGGTCCTTTGGCTTTACAAGCAAGTGCCTTAACTGCTAAGCCATCTTTCCAGTCCTCTACCTACCTTTTTTGAGGTAGGCTGGCCTAAATTTTACTATGTAGTCTCAGGGTGGCCTCGAACTCATGGCAATCCTCCTACTTTGCCTCCCAAGTGGTAGGATTAAAGGCATATGCCACCAAGCCTGGCCAGGTCCTTACACATTGTTTATATATCTTTTAATTACCAGGCATGGTGGCTCATGCCATTAATCCCAGCACTCTGGAGGCAGAAGGAGTTAGGATCACTGTGAGTCTGAGGCTACTCTGAGACTACATAGTGAATTCCAGGTTAGCCTGGACTAGAGTGAAACCCTACCTCGAAAAACCAAAATAATAATAATAATAATAATAATAATAATAATGACAAATAAAATGAAATAAATCTTTTGGCACCAATTGTCCTTCACACAACCTGGCCAGGAAATACTTATAATGTCCATTTTACAATACAGGAAACTATGGCCCTAGGAAGTCAAAAGCTACATTCTTAGAGAGCCTTTGATTTTTTTAAAAATATATTTTGTTTATTTTATTTATTTATTTGAGAGCAACAGAGAAAGAGAGAAAGAGGCAGAGAGAGAGAGAGAAAGAAAGAGAGAATGGCGTGCCAGGGCTTCAAGCCACTGCAAATGAACTCCAGATGCGTGCGACCCCTTGTGCATCTGGCTAACGTGAGACCTGGGGAATCGAGCCTTGAACCGGGGTCCTTAGGCTTCACAGGCAAGCGCTTAACCGCTAAGCCATCTCTCCAGCCCGAGCCTTTGATTTTAATAGAACTATCTGTAAGATTAATTATAAAAGGCCTTATTATGGAAATATGGGTGGATGGGTACACTGGAACCAAAATATGATGATTTTTAGGCAAGCATGGTGATATATGCCTGTCACCCTAGCACTCTAGAGGAAGGAGAATCAGAGTGAGACCTTGGCGCAAAAGATATTTTAAGTTTTATTTATTAGAGAGAGAGAAAGAGAGAAAGATGAAGAGAGAAAGAGAATGGGCATGCCCAGGGCCTCTAGCCACTGCAAACAAACTCCAGACCCATGTACCCACTATGTGCATCTGGCTTATGTGGGTAATGGGGAATCAAACCTGGGTCCTTAGGCCTTGCAGACAAGCACCTTAACCACTAAGCCATCTCTCCAGACCTCAGAAAAAAAAATTTTTTAAGGCAGAGAGAAAAGTTCTGATCCAGTGAGCAACAGAAAGTAATTTATTTTTTAGAACAGGAGTGAAAAGAAGAATATATTTTAGAAATATTATTCTGACAACAGCATGGACTATAGTAGAAATAACCAAAGGAATTTAAATGTGAAGTTGCCAAAATAGAGTAACAGTAGCAAGAACAGAGAAACAACCATCAAGTAAACCTAGGAACAGAAAAACGACTGTCTGCTTGGTTCAGATGTGGGTAGGACTACAGCTGTCTACCCGACTTCCAATCCTTCTGTGGGTCACTTGATGAGAGCCAGGGGACAACTTATATATGAAAGGAAAGAAACTCAAATGCACTGCAAATTTTAGTGTGTGCCCGTACCAACAACTGTCCTGTCATTCCCTTGCCACCTTCCCTGGCACATACAGCCATTCCCATTCACTCAGACTCTCAAGTCAGTCTTTCCTATTTATCACTCACATCAAGACAGAAACAAAAGCTTTCTCATTCTTTATTGAATTACTCTCAAATCTGTCACACTGTTTTGTTTCAGTATCAATACCTACCTAAACTTCCAGACCAACCACTGCTTATTTCCTTACTCTGACTTTCTTTGGAGCTCATACCTCTTCTACCTGCTATTGCAAAGCTCATCTTCTATGTGCATTTTCTTTGCATCTCTCCCCTGCTCAAAAGCTCAGCAGTCCCCTACTTCTTGCAAGCCTAATTCTTCTGCAAGATTTTCAAGCTCAGTGTACTTTTCTCTGATCTTGAATGCTTCTATTCCCCAAGTGGATTTCTTTCCTATCATGCTTATTTCTTTTTTATAACTATATTTCAGGCAAGTGTCTTAACTCTTAATCTCTCCAGCCCTATAACTATTTTCCTATTTATTTGAAGCACAGCAAAAACAAAACTGGTGTACTTTGAAAATTCAGTGGCACACATACATTGCCATTAACTTAGGGAACATTAAACAGTTTTTAAAAGGGAAATTAAAAAGGGGGGGACTGGATGGATGGCTTAGAGGTTAAGGCATTTCCCTGCAAAGCCAAAGGACCCAGGTTCGATTCCCCAGGACCCACGTTAGCCAGATGCACAGGGGGTGCATGTGTCCGGAGTTTGTGTGCAGTGGCTGGATGCCTTGGCATACCAACTCTCTCTCTCTCTCCCTCTTTCTCTGTCAAATAAATAAATAAAAATAAAATATTTTTTAAAAAGTCAGGCGTGGTGGTGTACCCCTTTGATCCCAGCACTTGGGAGGCAGAGGTAGAAGGATCACTGTGAGTTCAAGGCCACCTTGAGACTACAGAGTGAATTCCAGGTCAGCCTGGGCTAGAGTGAGATCCTACCTCGAAAAACCAAAAAAAAAAAAAGCAAGAAAGAAAATTTTCCTGCTTTGAACCCTGCATTACATAATTCTACCTGCCCAAACAGACCATTACAAATATCAGGTCAATAAACTGCTAACAGCCATACAAAGGTAGCTTTCTTACTAAGATGCAAGAATTTAAAAGTAGTATATTAACAAACACTGAACGAAAGCCTAGGGATCACATCTAGGATGGAGTTCTTGGCCCTTGATACTTCTCTCCCTCTACTATATCCTACTGGGGTTCCAGGCCCCTCTCCTCTAGAACCCTGTCCACCCATAGGCCCCACACCTCCCTGCCCCAAGCACTCAGTACACATGTTGCTTCCCATCATGAAACCACTCATGGGTTGCTGGTGGAACTCCAGGATTAGCTTCATAGCCTATGCCACCACCACCACCACCACCTAGAGGTAGAAATTTCTGGCCTCCTGAACAGAGATCTCTTGGATAGAGATCTCTCGTGCTCATTGCTCCTCCACTACCCATTCGCAGGTCGCTTGCTCGCTCTCTTTTTCTTGGATCCATGTAGCCCATTCTGGTGGAACTTTCCTCTTTGGCTTCTCATTTGCTCTTCCATCTCATGTTGGCAAATCATCTCTTCCTCTCTTCTACACCATTCTTCTTCTTGCCCCAAATGCATTTCTTTGTTTCTGCAATTTATTTATTTATTTTAGGTTTTCAAGGTGGGGTCTCGCTGTAGTCCAGGCTGACCTGAAATTCACTATGTAGTCTTAGGGTGGCCTCGAACTTACAGCAAACCTCCTACCTCTGCCCTCTGAGTGCTGGGATTAAAGGCGTACACCACCAGGTCCAGCAATGTTTCTGCGTTTCTTGATTGTGATGTTCTTCCATGCATCTTAATTCTTCCTGGCATCTCATCAGATGTTGGTGCAAAAGATTTGCCTGGTGCTCATGACAGGCATCCTCCATTTCACTTTCCAACTAAAAATATGACTGCTTTACAAATTTACATATATTTGCGCAAGGGCCATGTTAATTTCTGTATGATTCTAATTTATGTGCTGCCACAGTGAGCACCTATCATGCTTATTTTTACCCTAAAATTTCCCCCATTATTTCCCTTACCAAACTCCAGAAGTTTCTGCTCTCATGATACATGTTGACTGTGGAGAAAGACCTGATTCAAATCCCAGGCCCATAGCTAAGTGTGTTGGGGTGAGTAACTTCATCAATCTGGTCCCCACTTTGTCCATGAAACTGACATAAAAAATGCATCAACATCATCAGAAGATTGTTGTGAGGATTAAATAAAACAAGAGATCTAGAAATACAGTGCCTGTTTCAAAGTGTATATTTGAGTTCCCTTCCCACCAAACAATATTTCCAGATTTTACTCAAGTTTTACCCTAAGTCTCACTTCTACCTCAAAACCATCAAGCACTTCAACCTTCATTTATCCTGAGTACCAACAGGGCCTTATATCATCCTTAAGTTGGCATTTATTACTGCCTTACATTACTTCCAAATTATTTTCCCTCTTTCAATATATCTCTATGTTGGCTAAAATTCTTTAATGTGAACAACTTCTATCATACAGGAGATCAACAAATACTTTGTGATCAAACAGTTGGCTAATCCAGGCAATTTTGGCACTAATAATTTTGGCAGAGATGCATCCAAAAGAACACTTGGTGACTTACATTTCCCTGGCTTTGCTTGCATCCTTGCCTGTACCAGACCTGCCAGTAGCACTTGTGCACACTATTTGTCCTGAGGGCTAACGCTCAAGGTTCCCCTCATGAGCTCTGCCACGCCCACTCCCTGCCTTCTAGCCTTCCTTACCTGTGAACAGTTCAGGGGCCATATGAATTGGCGTTCCCACAATGCTGCCTGACATCATGGCCTCTGGTTTGCAGAATCCTAAGTCGGTGATCTTGGCACGGTTCTGTTTGTCCAGCTGCCAAAAAAGCAGGGTAAGAATTAACTTGTCTCATGCTGCACACAGCAGTCGAGACTTTTTTCCCCCTTATCTTTGTATCCCTGGCTCTAGCATAGTCCCCAGCACATATGAGGATCTTCTTGCAGATCTTGAAGAATAAGTAAGCAAAAGCCAATGAAAGGGCACTAACAAAAACATTTCGGGACGTGGTGGCTCACGCCTTTAATCCCAGCACTCGGGAGGCAGAGGTAGGAGGATTGCCATGAGTTCAAGGCCACCCTGAGATTCCATAGTGAACTCCAGGTCAGCCTGAGCTGGAGTGAGACCCTACTTCAAAGAAAAAAAAAAATTTCAGCTCTTGGTTTTCCTTCTGACTCCAGGGCAGACAACTGATAAGAAAGGTGAGCCTTGGGCTGGAGAGATGGCTTAGTGGTTAAGGTGCTTGCCAGTGAAGCCAAAGGACCCAGGTCTGATTCCCCAGTACTCCCGTAAGCCAGATGCACAAAGGGGACACATGTGTCCGGAGTTTGCTTGCAGTGGCTAGAGGCCCTGGAGCGCCCATTCTGTCTCTCTCTGCTTGCAAATAAATGAATAAATTTTAAAAAAATTAAAATTAAATTTTTTTTAAAGTTGAGGTTTTCAAATCACCTCAGGAAATTCCTAAAATTCCTAAAGATCCAATTAATACAAAGTTGGAAATGTAGCTCTGCTGCAGAGAGCTTGCCTAGCATGTGGAGGGCCCCAGGTTCTATCCCAGCACAAAAACAAAGCACAAACAAGTAAACAATTCCCAAGAGAATAAATGTGTCTTATGTAATTACTGATCGGCCTCTTAGGCTTCTGCCTACAATTTCAGCGGGCCTTCTCTTCCTCAAAACTGTTGTGTCTTTGTATGTCACTGACCAGAAACATGACACTCTAATGTGTTTTCAAGAAGAGCGTATCAGTTACCTTCTCATTGCTGAGACAAAATGCCTAACACAAATCAGTTTAAAGTTCCAGTTCCAGGTTACAGTCCATCATGGCAGGGAAGGCAAGGCAGAGGAGTTGGACACCGTCAGTCCACAGTACAGAAGCCAAGCAGAACAATGAATGCTGAATGTTTAGCTAGTTTTCTCCTTTTTATACAGTCCAAGAACCCATGGTATGGTCCCACCCACAGGTAAAGTGAGTCTTCCCACCTGAACTAATTTAATCTAGAAAATCCCTCATAGACATTGCCAGAGATTAATTTCCATGGTAATTCTAAATCCTGTCAAGTTGACAACCATCACTAATAATATGTCAAAAGATTCATTATAATTCCAGTAACTTTTTAAGGTGTATTTAACTAATTTCTCCTCACATCCAGTATCTCTGATTAAGCCCTGAGTAATAACAAAGACCTGGACTCCTCAAAAATATCAATGCCAATGCTGGGCATGGTGACGCATGCCTTTAATCCCAGAACTGGGGAGGCAGAGGTAGGAGGATCGCCATGAGTTCAAGATCACCCTGAGACTACAGAGTGAATTCCAGGTCAGCCTGGGCTAAAGTGAGACCCTAACTCAAAAAAACAAAACAAAACAAAATAAAATCAATGCCAGGAAAAAAAAAAAAGACAGAAAGGCTATTCTAGATTGAAGATGACAGAAACATGACAGCAAAATGCAGTTATCATTCTTGGTTTAGAGTCTAGATCAAATAAACAGACCATATTAGGAGGAGCTGCATTGAATGGAGATAAATAAGCATATTAACATAGAATGCAAGTTTAAAAATATAGATTACATATTAAATAATAGTACTGTATCAATGTTAAATTTCTTGAGTATGATAATAACATTAATAACATTCTTTTAGTCATAGAAAAGCCTCTTCTTTCTCAGGAGACACATGCTGGTGTATTTAGGACTGAAGTGTCATCTGCAACCTATTTCCATATAGTTGAGGAAAAAAGTATGTGTGTATGTATATAAATAGAAAGCATGACTACAGGAGCTGCAGAGATGGCTTAGTGGTTAAGGTGCTTGCCTGCAAAGCCAAAGGACCTGGACCCACGTAAGCCAGATGCACAAGGTGGTGCACTTATTTGGAGTTTGTCTACAGTGGCCAGAGACCCTGGTGTACCCATTCTCTCTCTCTCTCTCTTTCCCTCTCAAATAAATTAGTAAAACTTAAAAAGAAAAAAGAAAGCAAGACTACAGGAGAAACAAAGAATGTGAACCGGGATGAAGGGGCATGTAGGACTCCATTACGCTTTTTTTTTTTTTCCTCCAAGGTAGGGTCTCACTGTAGCCCAGGCTGACCAGGAATTCACTATGTAGTCTCAGGGCGGCCTTGAACTCACAGTGATCCTCCTACCTCTGCCTCCCAAATTGCTGGGATTAAAGGCGTGCACCACCAGACCCAGCTTTCCATTGTGCTATTCTGAACTTTTCTGTAAAGTTTAAGATTTCTCAATAGTGGAGGACAAAATCTATGCAATAAAGTCAGCCTGTTGTAAGGCCTTCTTTAGCTTAAGTCAAATACTATCCATCCATGATACTATGAATTCTATTACTTTCCCTGTGGACCTTTCCTAGGACCAAGCCGACTTGTAGCATATCCTAACCAACAGGGGTGAGGAGTCTTCTCAAAACAGCTCTTACTTACCAGCACATTTTTCAATTTGATATCACGATGGACAAGGCCCTGGCTATGCAGAAAGCGGATTCCCTCCACCACATCTAGAGCTATCTGCAGACGCGTCTCTAGGTTCAGTCCAGCCTTCAGGAGACAAAAGAGTCAACATGCTGTAAGAGCCCAACTCCTGAACTCAGCCTGCTTAAACCAGCCGATACTTCCATTTGTGAGGAACTCAGTGACTTACTGTGGCATAGAAGGACAGAGAAGTGAATGGAAGGGAAAAAAGGAAGAGGAAAAGCAGCAGGGAAGAGCAAGCTGGGAAGGACATAAAGCCAAACTAAAAGCCCTTGCAGGCTGCAGTTGGCCTGAGGGACAATCCCCAGATGTGAGTAGAAGAGGCACAGCTGGGTGACCAATGGCATGAGCTCATTTCTACCATTAGAGCAACTCTGGAACTGCCCTTGTGACTTAAGCAAGCATTTCTAGGTCCCTCAGGCAGGCAGATATACTTGCATGCTTTATAGGTCTAGGGAGCCCAGGTTTGATATTATGGGTCACTTACATTATTATATTATTACATTATTATAAGTCACTTACATTAACTTAGGGTCTTTGGGATTCTGGAAAATGTCCTATCACTTCTCCAAAAGAACAAATGTGGTCCTCTACCCCACTCAGGGAAAAACCTCAGCTGCTACTGCGTTTAATCCTCTGAGATGAAGCAGGAAAACCACTCAGAGCTGCCTTCATCTCACTCACTCCTTGGAAGCATTTCTAAGCCTTACTTCGGTAAGCCTCCATATAAATGTAAGCAAGGGGACTCTATGAGAAGGGACTACCACGGTACTCTCAGGTCAGCTTTTCTCTTCTATGCAGCAGAACATAGGGAACAGATAAGAGGAGCCTAATTCCCTTAGCTAAGTGTTGTAGATGACAATTGGAAACAGCATTCAACTGAGGGGTTCACCTTTATTCAAATGAAATTCTTCAATGACAAATCCCAATGCAAATTTTAAAAATTGAGATCATATATAACAAGATCTCATAAGTGACTTTTTTTTTTTTTTTTTTTTTTTTTGCTGGTTCTGAGATTGAACTCAAGACCTTGTGCATGCTAAGCAGGTACTCAGTCACTGAGCTACAGCCCCATATAAGTGATTTCTACTTTCAGTCTTACTGTGTAGCTTGTCAATGTTTAAGATAAATTTGAATTCTTAACATTTTGAGTTCTGTATGTTTGTCCTTAGTATCTCTTTGCACCTTACCTCCCATTCCCAAATCGGGCCAGCTGTCCCAATGTGTCTAGAAGCCTGGCTTTCAACTACCCTGGCACAGTGCTATTCCTTTGCCCTCTTCTGTGTGTGACCTCTTCTTTCCAACTATCCAGTTTCTGCACATCAAGATGTACATGTCAGACTCTCCATCTTCATGAAAGATTCACTGACTACAATTCTCTTCAAAGTTCCTGGGAATTCCACTGCTTGCTATTCTAATGAAGCTTAATACAGGGCCTTGCACAAAATAGTCACTAATAAATACCTGTTGACTAAGCCAAAACTCTTTATACACAGTGACAGGCAGGAAGCTGTTCTACTCTTCTAAGGAGACTAGATTTTTATCACCACCACAGGCCATCAAGGTAGTGAGTGACAGCATTCTGGATATACACTTGCCACAAAAATAGGTTCTGAGAAATGTTTTGTTTTCTGAACAAAAATGTAATAAATCCTGATCACCCCAACAATTTCTATGACAGTGAGGAGCTCTGAATAAGCAGGAAAGGATGAAAGTCCAAAAAGGAAGTGCTGGTCCTGGTTCCCAGGTGATCTCAAGCCCCAGCCTTGGCTCACCTTCAGCCCCGTGTAGAGATCCCGGTGCAGCCGCTCCATGATGAGCAGCACAGCGATGCTGGAGCCACCACCATAGTTGTAGTCAATGACTGAACCATGAAGGTCCACCAGTCGCTCGTGCTTCGGCAGAGACCTGTGGGGAAGGAAAGAGATCTGGGCCACCACACACGGGCTCTAATCCTGCATGAGATGCCACGATATAGGAAGACTCTCAAAGCCACATTTAGTTCAGGTTCACAGGGAAAACAGAACTCTCTACCAAGGTCAAAGAATAATAGACTAACTGCAGATAAACTTAATTACAAGTGAGAATGATAATTCAATGAAGATTTTGAGAAATGACAATGGTAGGAAAAGAGCAAAAATGGTAGAAGTCTTAAAAGAGCATGTCTGGGCTAGAACACAAAACCAGTCTATAGTATTATGAAAACTGGTATAGAGAGGGGAGGACATGCTGCAGCTCTTGGTACAAAACTGACTCCAGCCTTCTGCTGCTTCTCTAGATCTTTTCCATAGGGATGAACACGACCAGGACCCACCTCATGTAGTGAAACTCCAAAGCCAGATCATTCCAGTGTTTCTCATCTGGAGGCACAACTGACTTGAGGGCACAAGGGAAATGTCCTCCCCAGTTGTCACAAAGGTACACCACACCATACTGTCCCCGGCCCAGTTCCTGTCCTAATTTAGGTTTACCTGTAAGATACAGAGAGAGAAGTAACACAATCTCTTTAAGATTCTTAGATGTGTACCTGCCTAAGAGGAGAGGAAGTCATAATCACGCTATGAGAAGAAATTCTAGTGTCGTTCTCATCTAATACAAAATAACTGAACTGGGGCTGGGAAGACTTAACGGCTAAGGCATTTGCCTACAAATCTGATAGCCTGAGCTTGATTCCTAGCACCATGTGAAGCCAGAAGGAGAGTGGTACACGTGCCTGTGATCCTAATGTGCTTATGTCAGTGGGCACATGAGAATCTGGAAGTTTGCAGGCCAGCCAGGCTGATATACGCAAAGCAGCAAAAACAGTAAGAGAGCCAAGCACGGTGATGCACACCTTTAATCCCAGCATTTGGGAGGCAGAGGTAGGATCACTGTGAGTTCAAGGCCAGTATGGAACTTCAGAATGGGTTCCAGGTCAGCCTGGGCTAGAGTATGAAAAACCAAAAAAAACCAAGAGAGACCCTGTCTTGTAAAGAAGGTGATAAAGCTGGAGAGATGGCTTAGCTATTAAGGTGCCTGCCTGTGAAACACAAGGACCCAGGTTCAATTCCCCAGGACCCACATAAACCAGATGCACAAGGTAACACATGCATCTGAAGTTCATTTGCAATGGCTACAGGCCCTGGCACGCCCATTCTCTCTCCCTCTTTCCTCTTTGCCTTTCTCTCTCTAAAATAAATAAACTAAAAAGAAGGCAACAGTAGAGGACAAACACCCGAGGTTGTCCTCTGACCTGGGTACTCATGTCCATATACACACAAATTTAAAAGTTTCTTTGTATTGTTTTTTTGAGTAGGGTCTCAGTCTAGCTCCGGCTGACCTGGAACTCACTCTGTACTCCCAGACTGGCCTTGAACTCACTGTGATCCTCCTACCTCACCTCCCAAATTCTGAGATTAAATGCATGTGCCACCACACCCAGCTTTAAAAAAAACTTTTTTAAAGAAAATAACTGAACTGGATTGCTTCCAGTAACTTTTTTAAAAAGAGTATTTTTATTTATTTATTAGAGAGAGGTAGAGAGAGAGAGAGTGAGAATGGGCATACCAGGGCCTCTAGCCACTGCAAACAAACCCCAGACGCATGCGCCACCATGTGCATCTGGCTTATGTGGAACCTACAGAATCGAACCTGGGTCCTTATGCTTTGCAAGCATGCACCTTAACTGCTAAGCCATCTCTCCAGGCCTGCTTTCAGTACCTTTGGTCATGATATTTATATTATATAAATAGCAAAACCAAGCCAACTTCAGGAATTTAAAAACATACGAGGAAGTGCTGAGGTAGCTTTGCAAAGTGGTATCTTCAGATACAGGGATTCTTGGTGGCTGGGCATAAGAATGCTGGGCATCATGAACCCTCCTCCAATCTACTTGGGAAAAAACAAGGACTCACGGTGTAGCAAGACATCTTGTAAAGAACGGCTCTCCAGAGAAAGGCGGGCCAGGCGGGGAGCATGATCTTTTCTAACCTTCAGCCACAGGTCTTCAGTCTTCTCCAGCCGGCCAGAGTGGCCTGCTTCCAGCTAGAAGGGAAACAGAAGAAGAAAAATGATTTGTCAAGTTCCTAGCCTCAGCTTCCCCACCTGTTTTATAAGAATAACAGTATTTAGCTCATGTGGACATTTATGAGAATTGAATGGCATGAATAGGACATGTTTAACACAAGTGACAAGCACACAGTGAATATATAGTGATTTTCCTCTTAGATGAACAATCACATCTATTCTCTCTAACCACATATACTAAACAGACAAGCACATGGCACATAATTGTGAACTGGTATAAAATTAGAAAGCCACTCTTTCCCAAAATACCATATAAGCTTATATATAAAGTTCCTATTTCTCTGTATCTTCTTTTTTAAAAAGCTTTTTTAAAATAATTTTTAGTTATTTGAGAGAAGCAGATAGATGAAAGAAAGAATATGGGCATGCCAGGGCCTCTAGCCACTGCAAACAAACTCCAGACACATGTGCCACCTTATGCATCTGGTGGGTACGGTACTGGAGAATCGAACCTAGGTCCTTAGCCTTCACAGGTGAGCATCTTAACCGCAAAGCCATCTCTCCAGCCCTCTCTGTATCTTCTTATTCAGTGAAATGGGAAGATAATAACTGAGCTCTATCTATCCTCCCTAGAGTTAGAAGATATTCACATGAGCTGGGGAGATGGCTCAGGAGGTCTATCAGTAACTTTCTTGTTGTTGGGACAAAATACTGAACCAGAAGAAAAAAAAGGTCATTTCAGTTCACAGTTCCAGCTGGTAGAGTCCACCGTGGTGCGGAAAGCATGAGGGAGCAGGAAGCAGATCCTACCTACATCATCACATCAGCAGGGGTAGTAGAAAGAAGAGTGAATGTTTAATACTCAGCCAGCTTTCTCTCTTTTTTATTATTTATATTTATTTTTATTTATTTATTTATTTATTTTTTGGTTTTTCCAGGTAGGGTCTCACTCTAGTCCAGACTGACCTGGAATTCACTATGTAGTCACAGGGTAGCCTTGAACTCATGGCAATCCTCCTACCTCTGCCTCCTGAGTGCTGGGATTAAAGGCATGTGCCACCATGCCCAACAACTTTCTCTTTTTTATAGTCAGAGAACCCAGCCATGGATGACGTGCCCACAAGTCAGGATGGTTCCTCCCACCTAATCTAAAAAAATCCCTCACAGACATGACCACTGATTTGTTTCCATGGTGATTCTAAATCCTATCACGTTGACAACCAAAAATCAACCCTCATAGCAAGAACACTTGCTACAAGCATGAGGGCCTGAGTTCTATTCCCTAGGACCCAAGTAAATAACTGGGCATGGCCAGTCTGTAACCCTACACCTGTGGAGAGCGGAGACCAGAGAACTGTTGGGCTAAAAGAACTGCAGTCCTATGTTCAGAGACTCTTTCTCAAGCAAATAAGCAGTTGAGTGATAGAGGAAGGAGAGCAGACCTTCTCGTCTGGCCTCGGCATGCCTGCAAGCACATCTGCACGTGCACATGCACACACCACACACCACCACCACCCATGCTACTACTATTACCACTACACACACATTACTAAAAGTATTGATGAAACTCCCTTCACTATTTTTTATTTCAAAGCAGGGTCTCATGTTAGTAGTGGTTCACCTGGAACTCACTCTGAAACCCAGGCCTCCTACCTCAGCCTCTTGAGTGCTGGGATTAAAGGTGTGCACCACCATGCCTGGCTAACATTATATTATTCTTTAACAGAATAAAAAGAAACACATACCCGTAAGTTTAAAAAAATTACAAGGAAGCCGGGCGTGGTGGCATACGCCTTTAATCCCAGCACTCAGGAGGCAGAGGTAGGAGGATCACCGTGAGTTCGAGGCCACCCTGAGACTACATAGTGAATTCCAGGTCAGCCTGGGCCAGAGTGAGACCCTACCTAGAACCCCCCGCCCCCAAAAGAAAATTACGAAGAGAGTAGATGGCAAAATACATTCTCTGAATGAGGCTCTTCTCTGCTTCTTCTAGCTCCATTTCCTTTCCTATGTACCAACCTGCCGCAAGGATGCTGCAAAAGCCTCATGAGAACTGTTGAGCCGAGTTCGGAACTGGCTGCAAATGCTCTTAGCCAACTTGGAGGCACTAAGGCTCTCAATGGCTTCCTGGGCCACCTTCCTCTTCCACTCTAGAGTGATGGCTGGTGGGCTCACCCATGTGATACGCTGGATGATCTGCCAAGATGAGGACAGTGACATCATTGAAGGATGGAGAAAGGAGCTGCTAGAAGACCTCATAATGCCTTTCCTTCACTGGGTTACTCACTCATTAGGAGTAACTCTGAAGATAGGAGCCATATTAAGTTCAAGAACTTCTCTAAGTTCATCTACCTGAAAATTCGAGCTAAGCCTAGAGGAATGTATCAAAGATTAAGTAGGCCTAATCTACATGCTCACAGATCCTCAATATGTCACACTGAGGGCCAGAGAGTGCCCATTGAATCTTTCTGAAGCAGTTACGTAACTCTACATAAGAACTACATTCAAGGCCTACATGGGAATCACATTCTTTTTTTTAAATTTTTGTTTATTTTTATTTATTTGAGAGTGACAGAGAGAAGGAGAGAGACAGAGACAGAGAGAGAGAGAATGGGCACGCCAGGGCTTCCAGCCACTGCAAACGAACTCCAGATGCATACACCCCCTTGTGCATCTGGCTAACGTGGGTCCTGGGGAATCGAGCCTCGAACTGGGGTCCTTAGGCTTCGCAGGCAAGCGCTTAACCGCTAAGCCATCTCTCCAGCCCCAATAAATATTTTTTAAAACTGAAATGTAAGCCGGGCGTGGTGGCGCACGCCTTTAATCCCAGCACTCGGGAGGCAGAGGTAGGAGGATCGCCGTGAGTTCGAGGCCACCCTGAGACTCCATAGTGAATTCCAGGTCAGCCTGGGCTAGAGTGAAACCCTACCTCGAAAAACCAAAAAAAAAAATAAAAAATAAAAAAATTAAAACTGAAATGTGAAGAAGCAAGTGAGGTAGAAGTTTGTGGCTCCATGAAATATCATTTAAGCCCACCTTTTTTCCAGAGTTGAAAAAAATTACTGGTAGTCTTTATTTGAGACTAAGTACAAGCCAGACTTCGCACAGGCAAGTAAGGCAGAACAATGCCTACCCTACTTTAACAGTGGATCCTAGGAACTTTTTCTCTGTTGGAAGGACTAGGATGTGTATGAACTAAGGACTGAAAATGATTCCCTCAAGGAATCTGTACCTGTTTGATTTGCTCCCACAGCATCCTTGTAACTGAGGACCCAGAGTGAAATGTGACTTCAACGTGATAGGCGGCATTTAAAATCTGAAAGGGAACACAGGGAGATAGCTAATTATAAAAATGGTTTAAGTGTTATTTACTTCAAGAATCATAATCTAGCCAGGCATGGCACATGCCTGCAATCCCAGCACTTAGGAGGTGGAGGCAGGAAGATCAGGTGGTCAAGCCCAGCCTGGGCTATCGAGCAAGTTCAAGGCCAACCTAGGCTACATAAGACCCCATCTCAAAGCCCCCTGCCCAAATGAAAGAATGAATTACAGTCCAGTCTCAAGGTTTCTCAATTTATCCCTCAAAATACACACACGCACACAGAAAGTCAACTCAATTGATCACCTATTTTGTAAGTAGGCCTTTTACTTCCTAGTCATTTTTATCAACTACCATCTGGAACTGTATTTTTTACAGGGAAATGATCATGTGATAGGAAAACAAAATGAAACTCAAATTGTACTGGCACAAAGGTGGAAAGTGAATTCCCTGGCTGATTTGAAGGTGGGCTTGTCTATGAATTGTTGCAGGTGTTATCCTGATGCAGTGTCTTAGCAACCATTCTGTGCGCACCTGTTTGAGATAATTACTGGTAATATGAACTGAGACATCCTGTGATTTCTCCAGGCTCTGCAGACACCGTTCCAGGGTCCCAACGAAGCTCTCTCGTAGGTAATCTACTGAGCTGATTAGCTTGTTAGCCACTGCCTGATTAAGCCGGGAGATGATAAGTTCTTGGATCTGTCGGATGCAGCATTTGATCTCTCTGGTGCCCACTGGTTCTCCATTCTCAGGGATAATGACATCTATAGAAGTAGAGACTATGGTAGTTAGCTGTGAAGGAAAGGGGCAGATACACTAAATAAGGGTATCTCCCAAGTCATAGCCAATGAACTCCCATGATAATGGCTACAAAGACATGGCTGGCTGATGAACTCTAACCCTCAGTGCGATCAGAAGGCCACATAATGCTCAACTACTTAAGGCAAATAAGATTGTGAACGTGGAGGATAAATCTAACATAGCCTGGTGATTCTGTCAAGTATAGTAAGAGAGGAAATACTTTTATTGAGTGGAAACTATATGAAAGATAAATAATAAGCGTTTTGTAAAAGTAATCTAACTTCATCTTTAATTTTGTTGTATGGGTATTACTGGTTATATTCTGTAGATCAGAGATAGGACAAAGTGGGCAGTGGAGAGGAGATATAGTTAGGAGTAAAGCAGGTAGTATTTGAGCACACAGGTCAAATAGTTGGTTTCAAAACCCAAGACCTTTGTAAAATTTCAGGCTGCCTAGCTTATTTATGAGTCCAAGTGTCAGAAATTTTATTCCAACCAATTATTAGATAAATAAAAAGTAAAATTGAAAGCCAGGTATGGTGGTGCATGCCTTTAATCCCAGCACTCTGGAGGCAGAGGTAGGAGGATTGCCATGAGTTTGAGCCCACCCTGAGACTACATAGTGAATTCCAGGTCAGCTTAGGCTAGAGTGAGACCCTACCTTGAAAAACCAAAATAAATAAAATAAAATAAAACTGGGCTGGAGAGATGGCTCAGCAGTTAAGGTGCTTGCCTGCAAAGCCTAACAACCCTGGTTTGACTCTCCAATGCCAAGTAAAACCAGATGAACAATATATCCTATGCATCTGGAGTTTATCTGCAGTGGCTAGAGGCTCTAGGGTGCCCATTCTCTCTCTGTGTCTCTCTTTTCAGTCTCCCTGTGCTTGCAAATAAATAAATATATTTTTCAAAAGATTTAAGGGCTGGAGAGATGGCTTAGCGGTTAAGACGTTTGCCTGCAAAGCCAAAGGACCTTGGTTCGATTCCTCAGGACCCACATAAGCCAGATGTACAAGGTGGCACATGCGTCTGGAGTTTGTTTGCAGTGGCTGGATGCCCTGATGCACCCATTTGCACACTCTCCCTCTCTCCCCCCCCACCACCTCTGCCTCTTTCTCTCTCTCAAATAAATAAATAAAACGTTTAAAAAGTCTATTTGGGGGCTGGAGAGATAGCTTAGCAGTTTGCCTGCCAAGCCAAAGGATCCCAGTTCAACTCTCCAGGACCCATGTAAGCCAGATGCACAAGGGGGCACATGCATCTAGAGTTCGTCTGCAGTGGCTGGAGGCCCTGGCCTGGCATGCCCATTCTCTCTCTCTCTGCTTCTCTCTCTCTCTCTCTCAAATAAATAAATAAAATTAAAATTTAAAAAGACTGGCATGAAAAAAAGTCTATTTGGGGGCTAGAGCATGACAATCTGGATTCTACTCCCCAGTAGCCATGTAAAAGCCAGACACACAAAAGTGGTACATGCATCTGGAATTCATTTACACTGGCAAGAGACTTTGGTGTGCCCATATTTTCTCTCTCTCTTTCTCCCTGCCCCCTTAAATAAATAAATTCTTTTAAAAATCTTATTTTGGGGTTGGAAAGATGGCTTAGTGATTAAGGCAACTTCTTGCAAAGCCATCCAGCCTGGGTTCAATTCACCAGCACCAACATAAAGCCAGATGCACAAAGTGGCACACATGTCTGGAGTTCGTTTGCAGTGGCAAGAGGTCCTGGTGTGCCCATTCTCATTCCCTCTCTCTCTCTCAAATAAAAATAAATAAATAAATAAAATCTATTTTGAAAGTCAAAAGAGAGAAGGAAAATCAAAACAGACATGTTCCCAGGAAGGTAACCTCAAGTTTCTGTTGGAAATTTATACCAGCACAGATGGGGATATCAGAAATTTAAACCAACCAACCAGCCATGAAACTCCACTTAGCCTTTGACATAACTATTCTGCTGCTATAAATTAATTTTCTAGAAACATATCCTTATAAATCTCCAAGACTATGCACAGTGATGATCAATGCAGTAATTTGTAGTAGCAAAAGAAAAAAAGGAAGTAACCTAAACATCAAGAGAAAAAGTAAACTGCAGTGTGTCCATTAGAAGATAGATCTGAATGCACATTTTCAGAAAGCTATCCAAGATACATATGGAAGGGCGAAAAAATCAAGGTGGGCTGGAGAGGTGGCTTAGCGGTTAAGCGCTTGCCTGTGAAGCCTAAGGAACACGGTTTGAGGCTTGATTCCCCAGGACCCACGTTAGTCAGATGCAAAAGGGGCGCACGCGTCTGGAGGTCCTTTGCAGTGGCTAGAGGCCCTGGCGTGCCCATTCTCTATCAATCTATCGGCCTCTTTCTCTCTCTGTCTGTCGCTCTCAAATAAATAAATAAATAAATAATCAAGGTACAAAAATTGTAAGAAGAGGACAGTGGGGCAGTGTCTTTGTATCTCTGAATATAGATACCATATATGTACATTTAATTGAAAAAAAAATGGAGAAAGGGCCTAAGGATGGGCTCAGTGGTAGGGTGCTTGCTTAACAAGTGAGAAACCCTAAGTTCAATCCCCAGTACCCAAAATAAACTTTGTGGAAGGTATTGAGACAGAGTCTCACTGTGTAGCTGGGACTGACCTATAACTCCCTATGTAGCCGAGGCTGGCCTCAAACTCTGTGATCTCTGCTTCCCAGGAGCTTGGATTATAGATATGTGCCATCACACCTACCTTAAAACATGAATATTTTCTAAACTTTGAAGTATGTATATCCTGCTACCAAGCATTCATTCATGCATTCTTTTTCTTTTTTTTTTTTATTATGAGTGATTTATTTTGAGCAGAAATGAAAATGCAAAAAGCTCTCAAGCTGAGCCAGCTAGAAGTTCCCGGAGATAAAATCTAGAAAAATCCATCTGGCTACTTGGATCAGATCTTAAAAATTAGGCACCCAGTTGGGATACACCTTATTGCTAAGTTCAAATTTATATGAAGAAACATGATTGGCTGGTGGGCTTGGGAGGAGAGCTCACTCAGAAAGGGCCCTCCAATGTGGGTACAAACCCAGGAAAAGTTAAGGAGGAAGAATTAGGAAAGCTTCTCCTTATCACCATCTTGGATCAGACCAGAGTTCTAGTCTCACCAGGGTAGGGCAGGGCAGCACCCATGCTTTTTGCTCTTAACCTCTATCATTGTCCGCTCTTGAGAGGAAACTTAAACTGGTGTTAGGGAAATAGGGCAACAACTGCTCTAACTTCTTCCAGCTGAACAGGACCAGATTCAGAGGTGTAAATTGCTTCTCATCTGCAGCCATCTAGGTAAGTGATCCACAAACCTACCGTGCAGTTAACACAGTCAGCTATTTGACCTACTTGTTTAAGCTAACATGGCATGCCTGCCACAGAACAGATAATCAAACATTTCTCTGTCTACCTAATCTAGCTGTCCTGACCTAACTTCATCACATGCACTACAATGCCAGCACTGATGCTCCAGGTCCTCAATTAAATGTTCAGAGGCTTTTAGAACCTCCACTGAAAGTGAGCTTTTCTCAGCCATTCTTACCTGCAGTGGAAGTTCTCTCTCTCTCTTTGTTAATTTTTGGAAAGAGTCATAAGAAATCAGGCCCCTATCCTTGCATAAGTCAACTGTATTTCCTTTGTATTTGTAAGTATAACATAACTAGGTACTACTATTCACAAACTCACTTGTTCTCCAAAGATATGCTGTATGCAAAAATTTGTGTTGGGTTGGGTTGGGGATGTAACTCTGGTAGAGTGCTTGGCTAATATGAGTTAAGAGTCCAATCCCGATAAGCACCACAAAAAAGAAAAGAAAGAAAATGTGTGTGAGAGAAACAGAGAGAGAAAGACAGACAGACAGACAGATGGGTGTGTCAGTAGGTTGATTTGGGGTTATTTGTTACAAGGTATAAGATAATAAATAATCCCTAGATCGTATTTTCTTCAATTTGGGGATTTTAGAAAAAACTACATAATAAAAGACAAGCAAAAGTTCCCAAAAGTTATAGATGAAAGTGTGCACAAGTTCAGGAGTGCAATTGTGGTAGGTGAGAGAACTCAACACTCCATGAAAAGTGGCATGTGAAGTGTAGGTAGGATTTGGAAATCTACAGGAAAAAAGAAAGTCATTTCAGACTTAAGGCAGGTGTGGTTTGAGTCAGATGTCACCCATAAACTCACCCACGTGCTCTGAATGTCTGATCCCCAGCCGGCAGCAATTGGAGAGGCGAAGTCTTGCTAGAGGAGGTGTGTTTCTGGAGGTGGGCTTAGGGATGTTATAATCAGCTCCCCTTGCCAGAGCTTGGCTCACTCTCCTGTTGTTATTTTCCACCTGCTCTGACAGAGGTGATGCCCAGCTCCTGCTCATGCCATACTTCCCCTGCCATCATGAAGCTTCTACCTGTGACTGAAAACTCCTCCCATCAGCTGCTTTGGGTTGGGTGTTTTGTCCCAGCCACAAGAAGGTAACCACAGCAGCAGGATGTAAGCAAAGAAAAAGTTAAGGGAGTATATGAAGGACAACAGCAATTACGGTCAACTCAATAACTAAAATCATAGGAAGGTGAAGAATGGCAAAGTTAGTAAGGGCTTTGGAGCTTAGTACTAGTCTGTAGACATAGGAAGCCAACAGAGATGCACTAAAGCAAGAAGACAGCAAGTCAGAGGGCACGATTAGGGTTAAGTAGTCCAGTCAGACCACAGAACACAGAACAGAGGAAGTAGTAGGAGCACATGCTTATAATCCAAGCGCTTGCGAGCCGAGGATACTGAGTTCAACACCAGCCGGGATGTATACTCATAAAGAGTAACTGAGTCATCTTAATTACCATGTGGCAGAGTTAATGTCCATGCACGGAGCTTCATACAGTCATCCGTGTAAGTCAGCAACATCTAAACCTCAGACACGAAAAACCCTGACCAGTGGCTTTTGCCCAATTTTGTTAACAGCCATTTGTGATGAATGGGACCACCAAAAAAAAAAAAAAAAAAAAAAAAAAACACTTTGGGAAATTCTTTTGAGCTAAGTTTCGAGAGCAGCCTGAAAAGAAAGTAAGACCATGAGACCTAAGTACCAGAGGGGAGCCACAGGGATGGTGTAAAGGATAAATAAAGCATGAGGTAGTGACATTATTCAAGCATCATTCCTTCAGAGATACAGGGATACAGGACAGAAAATGGACATTAGAGAGCCATCAGGACAAACATACAAAAAGGTGAGCTAATGGCCCTAGGAAGGAATGGCAGACAGCAAATCTTCAGGAAGATCCATGAAAGCAAGACAGGCCGCCTCGTCTGAATGATTCAGGGTGGCCTTCTACTCAACCTTAAGAATCAAGTATTCAAATTAAAGTTAGAAGGATTGGAGCTTCCAGTACACCACTGAGTTCTCCAGAACCTACCTTTAAAGTCCATGTTGGCAGCATCATCCAAAAGTTCTTCCTTCATAGTGTTAAGTGTCTCAACAATCATATCCTTCATTTCCTCCTGCTTTCGGTTGGCAATGTTCATCAATGATTCATACAACTCATTCTCCTTTTTCCTAGTGTATTCTAGACGTTTGGGAGTGATCTGCAGGTCCCGCTGCATGTCAAAGGCCTGGTTAATAAAGATGTCAAGGCAGTGGCTATGTACCAGGTTCAGGGCCTTGGCTGCCTCCACCAGGCGAGTCTGGAGCAGCTGGTGAGAAAATGTACTCAGGTGTCTCAGCTTCTCACTCTGCTCCACCAACATGCTCTGAGCTTTGCTGTCCTGACCAGGGGCCACACAGTTCCAGTGACCACTGCTCAGATAGCCCAGGTCAATCAGCTGGTAATACAGTGGAGACCTATCACTCTCCATTCTCCCAGAAGAGGAATCTATTATCTCCAGGTTGGGTACTTTGAAAAAGAACACGGGAAAGGAGAAATACTTTCGAATTTCCTGAAGCTCCTGCTCATCCCTCTCAGAGAGTTCATCTTTGTGGAGTGCGTATGTTATCACAGGCAAGAAATCATTCACCAAGTCACCCAGAACATCCACTGCAGGCCGGAGGCCATGGCATGGTGCCACCACAATGTCCACTTCCTGGCAGGAGAAAGGAGTCAAATCAGCATTTTAGTGTCAGAACCAATCCTTGCCTTCCTAAAGTCCCACTCACACTGAGACCAAAATCCAGAGACATGGTGGAGCGGCTGGGTTTCCGTGCACTCTAATCACTGGTCATTTCCTTCCTCGGTTCCCAACACCCCCAGCAGCCTGACAAAGGCAAGCCCTCATTTAGACAGAAAAAAACACGAGGGAAGGATGGCATTCTCTTCAGCCATCTTAGAATATTTAGCCCTTGCCTGCCTTTTTTTTTTTAAACAAATAATGAAAGAAAAAAAGAATTGCTGTGGCATCCTTTAAGTCTTGATGTGTGTCTTAAAATTTTTCCTCTGTTACAGTCCCTGACACTCTTTACTTTGCCTTAATCCACGTTCAACAGCATCATAATTTACCTATTTAAAAACCTACATTTTCACCCAGGCATGGGGGCACACACCTGCGATATCAGCACTTGGGAGCTGGAGGCAGGAGGACTGACAGTGAGTGGCTAGCCTGGGCCGGAGCCTAGTGAGACTCTGTCTCAAAACAAAACAAAAATGAAATCTTGCTCCCCATTAATCCGTAAACCCTTTGAAGGTAGGAACCACATTTTCTTATTCATTGCTGGAGCTCCAATACCTAGTACAAATAAGCCCTTCATATAATTGGTTGTCAAACCAGCTAATAACCAAGTAGCCAGTAAACTAATAACCAAGTTCACCATTATTTCTGTCCTATTCTAACATTTTACAGGTATCCTAAAATCTCAGCCACCTAAATTGTGATAACACCATTCAAAATATGATGACTTGTATTGGAAGAATGTTTGCCTAACCAATATTAAGCCTTTATATTTTGAGGAAGGCCATCTCCTCTATAAGTCCCACTCCGACTGTATGTGCATGCATGTGTGTGTGAGGCATGTGTGTGTGAGTGCAAGCACACATGGGCACTTTGGCCTTGTTCATCGTCTTGCCTGGAGTGCAGATGTGACAGCTGGAGCAGCAACACCAGGTGGCTGACCTAGACAAACCTGCAGATGAAAGCAGCTCTGAGCACACTGAAGCAAGAGAGAGTGGAGACCAAGTCTGTACAAACAGGGAGCTAGCTCTCAACTGCCTATCTGCAGATTTCTGTAATGTGAGGGAAAAAATAACCTAACTTGTTTAAGCATTTGTTTTTGTGATGATCTGTTAAACACAACAGAACCCAAGTTTGTAAAGTGAGTTTCTGGAATGATCTCTGGTTTCGATAACCTTCCACAGGTCCTCTCCCTACCCTAGAATTTATGCTTTTGGTCTGCACTTCTTTCCTGAGTGTCATATATTTCTATATTCCTTTTAGTTCTGAAAGTGTCTACAAAAAGGAGTGGCCAGGACTATCCGATATCACTAGCATGTATGAACAAACTCCTGATGTCTCCCAAAGTGTACCAACCCAAAGCCAGCTCTTCACAGCACCTTGAGAGTACCTTACAGAGTTATAAATTTAAGAACTTAATAGTTGCCACGTGTTGTGGCACATGCCTTTAATTCCAGCACTCAGGAAACAGAGGTAGGAGAATAGCTGTACGTTTGAGGCCAGCCTGGGACTACAGGGTGAGTTCCAGGTCAGCCTAGGCTAGAGTAAGACCCTACCTCAGAAAACCTAAAAAGAACTTAGTAGTTATCAGCCTGAATATTTGAAATCTAAGTAAGTAAATTATGCAATTTTGCTTATTCCTTTCAAAGCAGTATCTTTCACTCCTTACCTTATTTGCATTTGTTGTTGTGTGTGTGTGTGTGTGTGTGTGTGTGTGTGTGTGTCAGGGTCTCATGTAGTCCAGTCTGGCCTCGCCTCTAACTTATACTATGTAGCAGAGGCTGGCCTTGAACTCTTGATCCTCCTGCTTCCACCTTCCAAGAGATTATAGGAGTATGCTACCACACCTGGCTGGAAGCCAAATTTTTTAAAGTACTTTTAAATACTTTTAAAAAAGTATGCTCCAGACACATGCACCACTTTGTGCATCTGTCTTTACGTGGTTATTGGGGAATTCCAGGCCAGCAGACTTTGCAAGTAAGTGCCTTTAACCACTGAGCAATCTTCCCAGACCAGCCGATACTTTTAATTCAATTCAGGGTGGCCTCAAACTCACAGCTATCCTTCTACCTCTGCCTCCCAGAGTGCTGGGATTAAAGGCATGCGCCACCACACCTGGCTTCGATACTTTTGATAAAAAGAATTTTTAAAACTTTTTTTTGATATAGGGTCTTACTCTAGCCCAGGCTGATCTTAAACACACTCTATACTCCCAGGATGGCTTCAAACTTACAACGATTGTCCTACCTGTGCCTCCCAAGTGCTGAGACTAAAGGCGTGCACCACCTCACCTGGCTGATGGAAAGACTTTTAAAAATAAAATCCACAAGCATTTCCCTCTGTGCTACCTTTCTCAAGGTAAGAAATGATGAACTGCTGGCCCGCCACATCTACCATCTGTTTCTTCTGACACTGATACTTATTTGCCAGTGAACTGTTTTTGCTTTGTTCTTTTTCTTTTCTCTCCCAAGCAAAGCATAAAGGTTTCCCCTTCTTTCTGGCAAAGAATAAGCTATTTTCAGGTAGGTCACATGACTTTCATTTTGGCTAGGCACTTTGAACTCTAGAAAAGAGCAAGGCCTTTCAGCATCTCCCCATCTGTAACTTGAGCAAACACTGCATAAATCTGCCCACTCTTCACCCAAGAGGAATTTGCTGTTTCATCTGTGCCTCAAATTGCAGGGCATCTATTTTGGTTAGAAAACTACAAGGCATCTTGCTGCTCAAAACAACCCTGTTCACTAACCCTGAGACACACATGCTAGAGTGTGAGTCACTTCAGAGAGGCATTTTCAAAAAGCTGATAGGTACACAAGATTCAGAATGGAGTATACAATTGCCTAAGTAGCAATATCATAATCAGATGTAATAATGTAATAATGAGATAAAGACTAAAAAGAATACCAAAGAATGAAAAGCTATTTAAGTAGAAAATTATATGCAAATTTTTTTAAAAAACTACACATTCCTCTAAATATTACACTTTTTTTTTTAATTTTGGTTTTTCAAGGTAGGGTCTCACTCTAGCTCAGGATGACCTGAAATGCACTAGTCTCAGAGTGGCCTCGAACTCATGTGATCTTCCTACCTCTGCCTCCCGAGTGCTGGGATTAAAGGTGTGTGCCACCACACTTTAAATTGCTGGCTTTAAATATTACACTTTTTTTGAGACAGGGTTCAATATGTAGCCAATGATATCCTTGAACTCCTTATCCCTCTGTTTCCACTTCTCGAGTGCTGGGATTACAGGCATATGCCAACATGCTGGGTTTTATTAAATACTAGGGATCAAACCCACAGTTTTCATATGCATCCTCGGCAAGCACTTTACCAACTGATCTACATCTTTACCAATACATCTCCAGCCCAATATATACATTTTACTTTTTATCTTGTATTATTATTTATTGAGAGGAGAGAGAGAGAGAGACATGCAGGTAGATAAAGAGAACGGCTGGAGAGATGCCTTAGCGGTTAAGGTGTTTGCCTGCAAAGCCAAAGGACCCAGGTTCAATTCCCCAGGACCCACGTTAGCCAGATGCACAAGGTGGCGCATGTGTCTGGAGTTCGTCTGCAGTGGCTGGAGGCACTGGTGTGCCCATTCTCTCTCTCTCTCTCTCTCTCTCTCTCTCTCTGTCAAATAAATAAATAAAAATAAAATATTTTAAAGAGAACAGGTGCTAGGGCCTTCAGCCACTGTAAACAACTCCAGACACATGCATCACCTTGTGTATCTGGCTTACATAGGTCCTGGGGAATTGAAACCAGGGTCTCCTTTGGCTTTGTATGCAAACACCTTAACCACTAAGCCACCTCTCCAGCCCTATTATTATTTTTTAATGCATCTGTGTTAATGCTGTGTTAATGTATACATACAGAGGCCAGAGGAAAGCCTTGGTATTTTCTGCAATGCCATCCACCACCTTTCAGCTAGGGTCTCTCCATTAGCTAGACTAGCCAGCCAGCAAGTCGCACAGATCCTCCTATCTCTACTTCTCCAGAGCTGAGCTTACAGGCATGTGCACCCAGCATTTTATAAGGTTGCTGGGCATTGAACTCAGGTTCTCATGCTTGCACAGCGAGCACCTTACTGACTGAGCAGCTCTACAGTCCCCAATATCTACAATTTTGAAGGCTATAAATCAATTAATCATTTTATAGGAGGAAATCCCAATTATGCAAAACAAATGTAGAAAATTTTCAGAAAAAAATTATTTGCTTGTTGAACTGATTATTTTCTTTCTTTTTTGCTGTGTATGTGGAGTATGCAATGTTTGTGCATATGCATGTGTGGAATGCATACATGTATGTGTGCAGATGCAAAAGTCAGAGGAGGACATCAGGTATTCTCCATCACTCCTCTGCCTCATTTCTTTGATACAGGTTCTCTCCCAGAACCTACAGCTAGTCACTTTTCAGTTAGACTGGTTTGACCAGTGAGCCCCAGTGATTCTCCTGTTTCTGCCATCGTCAGTGATGGGGTTATAGGTGTGTGTGGCCATGCCTGGCTTTTTACATAGGTGTTAGGCATAAAACTCAGGTCTTCATGCTTGTGCACCAAGCGCTCTTACCCACTGAGACATCACCCCAGCGCTGGACTATAATTCTTAAATTCTAAAATAAACTTTTACTTTTTTAAAAGATGATTCTTTTTTAAAAAAAAAAACATTTTATTTATTCCAGAGGGAGGGAGTGTAACAGACAGAAAGAGAGACAGGATGGGTGTGCCAGGGTCTTCAGCCACTGCAAACGAACTCCAGATGCATGTGCTACCTTGTATATCTGGCTTATCTGGGTCCTGGAGAGTCGAACCTGGGTTCTTTAATTTTGTAGGCAAGTGCCTAACTGCTAAGCCATCTCTCCAGCCCTAAAATTAGCTTTTAAAGGACCATTCTCTGGGAATAACAGAGCCATCAGCCAAAGCTGCCAAGTCCTTTTGAACAACCTTTTAAGAGTCAGGTTGACTTTATTTGCTCAATATGTACAAAATCATTAAAAAGGGGGGTGGGCTGGAGAGATGGCTCAATGGCTTAAGGTGCTTTCTTGCAAAATCTGATGGCCTGGATTCAAATTGCCAGTACTCGCATAAATCCAGATGCACAAAATGGCACACAAATCTGAAGTTCATTTGCAGTGGCAAAAGAACCTGGTATGCCCTTCTTTCTTTTTTTCCTTCTCTCTCTCTCTCCTTACAAATAGATAATAAGAATATAAAAATATGGTAAAATCATAAGTACAAAACAAAATCTTACTTTTTAAAAATATCGGAAAAAAATGAATTAAGGGGTTTTGGCCTTAAATCTGTGGTAAGCCTCCTGTCTCTGACTTCCAAGAACTGGGCTGACAGGCATGCAACACTTCTAGTAGACTAAGGGCTTTTTTGTTGTTGTTTGTTTGTTTTTATTTATTTGAGAGTGACAGAGAGACAAAGAGGCAGAGAGAAAGAGAGAGAGAGAGAGAGAATGGGCGCACCAGGGCCTACAGCCACTGCAAATGAACTCTAGGTGCATGTGCCACTTTGTGCATCTGGCTTACGTGGGTACTGGTGAATGAATCCTCGAACCAGGGTCCTTAGGTTTCACAGACAAGTGCTTAACCGCTAAACCATCTCTTCAGCCCAGACTAAGGGCTTTCTTAAAAAATATTTTGTTCGAGCTGGGTGTGGTAGCACACACCTTTAATCCCAGCACTCGGGAGGCAGAGGTAGGAGGACTGCTTTGAGTTCAAGACCACCCTGAGACTACATAGTGAATTCCAGGTCAGCCTGGGCTAGAGTGAGACCCTGCCTCGAAAAACCAAAAAAATATATATATATATATTGTTCAAACTGGGCATGGTGGTGCATGCCTTTAATCCCAGCACGCAGGAAGCAGAGGTAGGAGGATCACCATGAGTTCAAGGCCACCTGAGGTTACATAATGAATTCCAGGTCAGCTCTAGAATAGAGCAAGACCCTACCTCAAAAAACAAAAAATAAAAAAAAAATTGTTTTGTTCAGGGCTGGAGAGATGGCTTAGTGGTTAAGGTGCTTGCCTATAAAATCAAAAGACCCAAGTTTGATTCCCCAGGAACCATGTAAGCCAGATTCACAAGGTGGTGCATGTGTCTGAAGTTCATTTGCAGCAGCTGGAGGCCCTGATGTGCCCATTTTTTTTTTCTCTCTCTCTCAAATAAATAAATAGAAATAAAAATAAATATTAAAAAATATTTTGCAGGCCGGGTGTGTTGGTGCACGCCTTTAACCCCAGCACTTGGGAAGCAGAGGTAGGAGAATTACCATGAGTTCAAGGCCACCCTGTGACTACATAGTGAATTTCAGATTAGCCTGGGCTAGAGCAAGACCCTACCTCAAAAAAACAAAACAAAACAAAACAAAGCTCAAATATTTTTATTTATTTATTTGAGAAAAAGACAGACAGAGTGAGTGAGTATAGGGGTACCAAGAGCTCCTGCCACTGTAAACAAACTCCAAATGTACACATGCCACTTTGTGTATCTGGCTTTACATGGGCACTGGGGAATCAAACCCAAGCCAACAGGACTAAAAGATAAAAATGTGTGTGTGTATACACACACACACACATACATACAAACATACATACATATTTGCAGAGAGAGAAAGGCCGTGACAGGGCCTCCAGCCACTGCAAATGAACTCCAGGTGCATGTGCCACTTTATGCATCTGCCTTTATGTGGGTACTGGGGAACTGAACCCAAGTTATTAGGCTTTGCAGGCAAGCACCTCAGCGGTTAGCTGAGCCATCTCTCCAGACCTGGACTAAGACCTTTCTAATGCTAGGGTATAGCTTAATATACTGGCCACTAGGAAAAAAGCTCTATACTCCTAAATATATATTTTTGTTGTTGTTTTGTTTCTTGTTCATTTATTTATTTGTTTATTGATTTATTTGAAACAGGCTCTCCATATGTATGCCAGGCTGGCCTTGAACTCACTATGTAACAGAGGCAGGGCTCAAATCTTCAATCCTACTGTCCTCAGTCCTGGGATTGTAGGCATGTACTACTATGTCCAACACGTCTATCTCTAGTGTTAATCAAAAATGGGCAAATACAATGTTCTCTTCTCCCTTCCCCAGTTAACACACTTGTGCACTTGGTCTCACTGTTCTGTCATGACTGTAACAAGACTCAGAGATGCAGGCTGAAAATCTGGCAGCAACACAAACAAGACAGAATGTGATTTGTGACTGTGCAATACTGATGGCTAAGAAACAACTCATGTTTGATGGTTATAACCAAAAAGAGAAGCCATCCCTGTCTCCTGGAGATAGGGAATAAAATGTAAAGAAATAAAAATTTGTATCAAGTGGATGAACCACAGCTAGCTTGAACCAGAAGTCTGACCTCACACTGTCTATTTCGTGGAAGGCTATACACCATCCAAGCACCCAGGAGAGTGCCTGTAACTTAGTAAGCATCCACTAATTAAGTGTAGAGTGAATTAATAAAGAAATGATACCTTTACTGCTTGCTCAAAACCATATACGATCATCACATAAAGTACCTTCCAAACCACATCCCACATGCTTATCTGAAATTGCTGTTTGCCTCTACTCCAAGAATGCAGCAGAATAAGCATTTTGCTCTCAAATCAAGAGAAAAAAAAAATCTCAGAGAATCATGACGGCATCCTTTAATTTCCATTTTGAATCACAGTAAGAAATTTCTCTTACAGAATACATTCTGCACAACTCCATAGAATTTCAGAAGCTGACGTTACCATCAATCTCCCTAGCATGATTAAGAGAATGCAATAGAAAGGTACTTGCTGTACTCCAAATATCAGAATACCACCTCTTTGGCTTTATTATTTATTTATTTTTAAATTTTTTGGGGGGTTCGAGGTAGGGTCTGGCTGTAGCCCAGGTGGACCTCGAACTCTATGTATTCTCAGGGTGGCCTCAAACTCATGGCAATCCTCCTACTTCTGCCCCCTGAGTGCTAAGATTAAAGGTGTGTACCACCATGCCTGGAATGGTTTTGGTTTTTATTTTTATTTATTTATTTACTTGAGGGAGAGACAGAAACATAGGCAGAGAGAGAGAGAGAGAGAGAGAATGGGCACACCACGGCCTCTAGCTGCTGCAAACGAACTCCAGATGCATGCACCCCCTTGTGTATCTAGCTTATGTGGGTCCTAGGGAATCGAACCTGGGTCCTTTGGCTTTGTAGGCAAGTGCCTTAACCGCTAAGTCATCTCTTCAGCCCTGGCATTTGTCATTTTATCTAAAAAAAAATACCAGGGCTGGAGAGATGGCTTAGCAGTTAAGGCACTTGCCTGCAAAGCCAAAGGACCCAGATTCAATTCCCTGGGACCCACATTAAGCCAGATGCACAAAGAGCATATGTGTCTGGAGTTCGTTTGCAGCAGCTAGAGGCCGTGGCGTGCCCATTCTCTCTCTCTCTCTCTCTCTCTCTCTCTCTCTCTCTCTCTCAAATAAATAAATAAAAACTTTTTAAAATGACAAATGCCAATAAGCAATAAATCACTGAAGAAGGCTGACTGCTTCCTAAGAATATTGGCTCTTACTGGTGGGGACTCTAGAGCCCACAGGACATTATAAAGCTCAGTTATAGCAAAGGGTGAGTACACTGATGATTCAAACAGAAAACAGTTCCACACTCAGGCTAAAGTCAGGAGGAAGCAAATGTTTTGCTTTCTCTCCCATTCCAAACCTTCAGGTCTACGTCGCATAGGAAAGAAGTGCACAGCGAACAGTGTTGCCCTTCCACAGCAACTCTCTTACCTGGACCTTCCCAGGCCTCCATCCTATTCCTTTCCTGCCAGTTCTCCTCCCATGCCATTCTCACAGGGCATGTAGAACTTTTCCTATTTGTTTTTTCAGTTTGTTTTTCATTTTTACATATAGTTTCCTGAATTCACTTCCGCTTTAAGTATTAATTACATAGTAAACAAAATACCTCTCTATTCTGGTTACATTATAGAAAATGCTTCCATTCTGGTTAGTATAAATACTCTCCACAGAGCAGCTGCAAATAAATGGGTTTCTAATCCATAACACACCTTCTAGCAAACTAGGAATAAGGTGAGGGCAACCCAGAGCTTTATCCCAACAACACAGAATGGATATAAGCTCATCTCTGTACCTAGTGAAACCATCACATGCTGATGCCAGAGAAAAGACCTGGGGAAATGCAATCATAATCAAGCTCTGAACAAGCCACAGGAAGCATGAGACCATCATCCTAGAAGTAGAAACAAACTGATCCTCCCAAACACCCAGAGCCTTTAAGGATCTGACATCCCTTCTCTGCCTCACACAGTAACCAGTTAGGTAACAGACAAGACATTAACAAAGTATAACCTCTAGGCATTCTACCTGGAGAACAGGCACACACCCAGGTGCCCATGGAGGCAAATAAAGTGGAATCTGAAGCTTTATTCTCCTACCACACCACTTACTAGACTCTTAGAGGACAAAGAGAAAATAAGAGATGGAAATGAAAGAGACTTGGCTTTTTAACTTTTACACACTTCTGAATTATTTACCCTTTTATAACATTTCCTTTCATGTTATTACAAAAACAAGTCATAATGAATTATAAGGAATTTTATCTCTAGTAAGACTGGATAAAAACCAAAAGTTACCTGGCACAGGACTTCAGTTAAGGGAAAATGACTTAACAGAGTAGGAAAAGCCTCTTACAAGGAAGAGGGAACTGCTTTCTATGTGCTAGATTCTAGGAGCTTTGTACATATTGTCTCATTTTTACCTCCTATCAATCCTCAAAGATAGAGATAACTGCCTAAACTTATCTTACAAATAAGGGCTTAGAGTCACACAGCTAAGTGACAATTCAAGATAGCTACCTAACTATAAAATCCAGATTTCGTGAGTCAATGAAGGTCCACTGTGTGTCAGAACTGTCTGATCTGATGTCAAGAAAGTTCTTAATGAGAAGTTAGGGACGGACAAGAAACAATAGACAGAAAACTTAACACTAGGCAAATCCTAGGGTTCTGTTAAAAAAAAAGTATGTTAGCTGCAAAGTAAAGACTCTACTATGAAGCAAGATAACTTATGTTCTCTAAGGACTAACTGAGGTATCATAAAAGAAATCACAGAAAATATTTTCAAGGGCCCTCAAAATCAAGTTTATGTCTACTAACAATCCTTTCAGTCTCTGAGACTGAATTGGGAAGACTCCCCCATGCTCCAGACCTCTCCTCACAGAGGAGAAACAGCCCATTTGGTATAGGAGAGTGGGAGATAAGAATCATAACAAAAGTGAAGGATTAAGATTATAATAATCTGACCAGGCATGGTGGTGCACACCTTTAATCCCAGCAGAGGTAGGATCACCATGAGTTTGAAGCCAGCCTGAGACTATATAGTGAATTCCAGGTCAGCCTGGGCTAGAGTGAGGCCCTACCTAGAAAATACCAAAAAAAAAAAAAATTATATATATATATAAAAAATCTTGAGCCCCAAGTGGTGGCACATGCCTTTAGTCCCAGCAGTCAAAAGGCAGAGGGAGGGCTGGAGAGATGGCTTAGTGGCTAAGTGCTTGCCTGTGAAGCCTAAGGACCCCAGTTCGAGGCTCGATTCCCAGGACCCATGCTAGCCAGATGCACAAGGGGGCGCACGTGACTGGAGTTCGTTTGCAGTGGCTGGAAGCCCTGGGGCACCCATTCTCTCTGTCTCTCTCTGCCTCTTTCTCTGTCTGTCTGTTGCTCTCAAATAAATTAATTAATTAATTAATAAAATTAAAAAAAAGAAAGACAGAGGGAGGATCACCTTGAGCCACCCTGGGACTACATAGTAAATTCCAGGTTAGCCTGGGCTATAGTAAGACCCTACCTTGAAAAAAAAAATTAGCACCTTGGCCTAGCAGGATGGCTCAGTAGACAACACATTTGCCAAGCAAGTAGAAATACCTGAGTGTGGATACCCAGACTCCATGTAAAAGCCAGAAACTAGGGGAAGCTTCCATAACCCCAGCATACAAACTACAAGATGGCAGGTGGAGACAGGAGAATTGCCTGAAAAACTCACAGGCCAGCTAGCCTGGAGAACCCAGCAGTGAGCAAACAATAAAAAGTGAGACTCCACTTCAAATGAGGTAGAAGACAGGGACTGACCTCGACAGTTGTCCTCTGGCCTCCACATATGCAGCATGGCACATGGGCATCTGCACTCACTCATATGAACACACACACACACACACACACACACACACCACAACTATTTTTCTGTTAGATTTTTCACCCCAAAGAGCTATCTTGGAAGGCCAATTGTGAATGACTCATACACCCTGAGAAAAGAAGGCATCAGTCGCGTACTATTCTTTGTCAGAGACATCAAAGCCATTATGGTATGAATAAGAATTGTTAAATTTTTTTTTTGAAATGGGGTTCATGTATACCAGGCTGGCCTCAAACCTGCTATGTAGGCTAAAGATGACCATGAACATTTTTCATTGTGTACACATGAATGCAAGCATGGGTGTGTGGAGGCCTGAGGACAATCTTGAGTGTCACCCCCTCTAGCACTATCTACCTTTTTTTGAGACAAAGTCTCTCACTGGCCTAGAGCTTGATAATTAGACTAGACTGGCTGAGCAGTAAATCCCAGGGATTCACCTATTTCTTCCTCCTCAATATCAGTACTACAAGTGCTGTAATGTACACCTGAGGTTTTCATGTGGGTTCTAGATATCAAAGTTAAGTCCTCATGTTTGCCAGGCAAGCACTTTACTGACTGAGCTCCTCCCCAACTCTAATCTTGAACTTCTGAGCCTCCTGCCTCTACTTTTACCTCAACCTCCTGAGTGTTAGGATTACAGTGTATGTCACTGCAGTGCTGGGGATAGAACCCATGGCTTTGTGCATGCTGGGCAAGTACTCTATCAGCTAAGCTGTATTCCCAGCTTCTAGAAGTAGAGTTACATGCTCAGGTCTTAGACCCCATCCCTAGCACCAAAGCAAAACACCTGCCTCTAAGCCATACATGTCCTTAATAGCTGTGGTGCTTTCAATATGAATGTATGTCCCCCATAGCCTAAGGTATTTTTGATTAAGCTAGCAACTAAAGTTTCCAGTAGCCTGCTGGAGGAGGTGTCCCTGGCAGTGGATCTTTTAGTCCAGCCCTAAAGTGTATGAAAAGTTGGAGCTCTGGCTGTTTGTGTTTGCTGGCTGTGGGTGGTGTCTCTGCCATGGATCTATGGAAGTGAGCCAGCTTCTTCTGCCATGATGGAACTGCCCCTGGATTCTGTAAATATAAAATAAACCCTTTCCTCCCATAAACTGCTTCCGGTTGTGTGTCCCAGCCACGAGGAGTAACTGCAATAGGTACAGTCTATGATAACAGGGATTACCAGTTTTTGTTTAGCAAAGGACAATGTATGTCAGATAGCTGGCTACATTTTACTACATATGCTAGTGTATACTAGGAGAGTAAGAGAGCTAAATTCCAAAAACACAAGATTACCACTAACAAGGTATTTATGATTTAATGTCTGCCTAAACTTCCCATATCCTTTATGATATATCACTCTGGATTCTCTTTCCTTGCCTCATAAAATAATACTTTAATTATGCCTGTAAGATAGCATTCTTTACTTCTCTGCCTTGTATATCCTATCGTACCCATGCTTCTTTTCTCCTGAAATAAGTGTTCGGAGCCTAATACCTTGTATTCCCTCCTCCCAACAGAATCTTCTTTCCCTAACCTTTCCTACTTCTTACCTATCAATTCAACTAGCTTACTTACTTTCTTTCCTTCCTTCCTTCCTTCCTTCCTTCCTTCCTTCCTTCCTTCCTTCCTTCCTTTCTTTCATTCTTTCTTTCTTTTTTTTTTATGGGCATCACCTCCTGGCCAACATCAGGTGGAAAACAGCAACAGGAGAGTGTGCCTCATCTTTTTTTTTAATTAAGTAGACACTGTGTATGGATACAACATGTGTTGGTACCATCATTTCCCTCCTCTCTGCTCCCATTCTGCTGAGGGCCGTCCTTAGTGGGATTGCTGGTATTCTCCCTGGAGTTGTGGATGTGAGATGTGAGAGCATCAGTCAGTCATGGTAAGGGGGACAGGGAAGAGTGCCTCTGGACATTCCCTTCCACCATCTTTCCATCTCTTCTGCGAAGTTCCCTGAGCCGTGGTGGATGTGTTTTAAGTGTACTTTAGTGTTGTGCTTTCAGCAGTTTCTGGACCTCTGCATGGTACGTTTTGAGTGTCCTCAGTGTCTGTCTTTATCAACCTAGCACTGGTTGCCGGGCTCACTGTGGAAGCAGCACTCTTGCTCATCTCTCCAGTTCCTCTGTGGTTTCACCTGGGCATGCTGGCTGATGTGCATGGGGTGGTTTATCTCCTCAGGTCTTGCTGCCTTGCTGCATGTGTGCACCCACCAGCACAGGGAACCAGGAGTCCAGGCTTACTCACACTGCATGTCCACAGGGTCCCAGCAGCCCCACACCAGCAGCAGGGGGACCTAGTGTCAAGGAACCAGGAGACTCAACTCACTTAAAAAATCTTTTTTTATTTTGAAAGAGAAAGAGAGAGAGAAATGGGCACATCAGAGCCTTCAGCCACTGCAAACGAACTCCAGATGTATGTGCCCATTGTATGTGTATGTATGTGTATTATGACATATGTGTGATATTGTGCACTTGCGTCACTGTGCATCTGGCTATGTTGGACCTGGAGATTTGAACCTGAGTTCTTAGTCTTCACAGGCAAGTGCCTTAACTACTAAGCCATCTCTCCAGCCCTCAGCTTATCTTTTAACATACTACTATATTCTAAAGACTATGCAATATCTAACTAAAGGTAATACATAAAATTTGTTTTACAAAGCATCATAATGTCAATGGCTATATAAAAACTGAGAAAAGCTAGTTCTCTAGCAATAAACAATTTAAGGAAATATAGGGGCTAAATTTTCAAATATTTTGTCATTTTAAACTCATTTATAATGATTTTGAATTTTTTAAAACAGTAACTGCTAAAAAAAAAAAAAAAATACCAGTATCTCAGAACTGGAGAGATGGCTTAGTAGTTAAGGCACTTGCTGTGAAGTCTAAAGACCCAAGTTCCATTCCCCAGTTCCCATATAAGCCAGATATATAAGGTAGTACATGTGCCTGGAGTTTGTTTGCAGTGGCTAGAGGCACTAGTATGCCCATTCTCTCTCTATCTGCCTCTTTCTCTTTCTCTCTCTCTCAAATAAATTTTTTAAAAAATTTAACCAGTATCTATATGATAAAATAAAGACAGGTTATAAGTCCACTATGGTGCTTAATGCCTATAATCCCAACAATCAAGAGACCAGGGTAGGAGGATCACTGTGAGTTCGAGGCCAGCCTGGGGCTATATAGTGAGTTCCAAGTCACCATGGGATATAGTTAGACCCTGCCTTAAAAAAATAAAAACAGCTGGGCATGGTGGCATACGCCTTTAATCCCAGCACTAGGGAGGCAGAGGTAGGAAGATCGCCAAGAGTTCGAGGCCACCCTTGAACTTGAAGCTCCAGGTCAGCTTGGACCATAGTGAGACCCTACCTCAAAAGACCAAAATAAATAAATTTTAAAAATAATAAATAATAAATAAAAATAATAAAAAAGAAAAGGAAAAAGGGACTGGTTATTTCTACTGATAGCTATTAACTTAAGGTTATACAGAGAAAATTCTGTAACTTTAACTGGTTAGCTATAAAGCCAGGCGTGGTGGCTCACACCTTTAATCCCAGCACTCAGGAAGCTAGGTAGGAGGATCACTGTGAGTTCAAGAGCAGCCTGGGCTACAGAAGAGGTCCAAGTCAATATGGGCTACAGAGACCTTGCCTTAAAAAAAATACACACATATACACCAAAGTGAGCTCCAGGTCAGTGTGGGGTAGAACGAGAACCTGCCTCAAAAAATATATCTTTTTCTTTTTTAAAAAGTAACTTGTGGGCTGGAGAGATGGCTTAGCGGTTAAGCGCTTGCCTGTGAAGCCTAAGGACCCCGGTTCGAGGCTCGATTCCCCAGGACCCACGTTAGCCAGATGCACAAGGGGGTGCATGCATCTGGAGTTCGTTTGCAGTGGCTGGAAGCCCTGGCGTGCCCATTCTCTCTCTATCTGCCTCTTTCTCTCCCACTCTCTCTGTCACTCTCAAATAAATAAATAAAAATGAACAAAAAAAATTTTAAAAAAAACAATAAAAAGTAACTTGTAAGTCATGGACCTTGTCTGAAAATATTAGTCTTCCACAGTACCCTGAAATATTCCTTGCTGACACCCATTCTCTGTCCCTCTTTCTCTCTCTCTCCCACTGTCTCAAATAAAAATAAAAATTTAAAACTTTAGAATAAAAGGGGTGCTGGAGAAATGGCTTACCAGCTAAAGTGCTTGCCTGTGAAGCCTAAGGACCCAGCTTCAATTCTCCAGGTCCCAATGTAAGCCAGATGTACAAGATAGCACATGTGTCTGGAGTTTATCTACAGTGGCTAGAGGCCCTGGCATACCCACTGTCTCTCTTTCTCCCTTTCTCTGTCTCAAATAAAAATAAATTAAAAATATATATACCTTGCTGTACATCAAGATGAGCCAATAATCCTGTCAGCTAGGTTGCAGGTTGTTTGCCAAGTGTCACGTATAAAAGTGGAATGTCCGAAGGGCCAGAAGGTACCTGGTGGGATGAGCAGGCTACTGAAAAGGGCAGAACAACACTGCTGGGTGTGGAGGCTCATGCCTATAATCCCATCATTTGAGAGGCTGAGGCAAGAGGATTGCCAGTCTATGCTACCCAGATCTGATGATGACGTTGATGATTGGGGGGGGGGTGAAGAAGAGCAGCAGAACAATGGAAGCTCTGCAACTGCCACAGTGCGTGAAGCACGTGGCCAGGATAGAGGAGCCTCTCTGAGGCTGAGCAAGTTTAGTCATCTCTGCTGCCTTTCATTCCTTTCCTGACAGGTGTTCTGAGGAGAGGGGGAAATGCACACATACACCAGAATAAGAAAGTGTGAAGCAGACAATAAACCTGCAAAAAGAAATTAAAAAAAAAAACAAGGTGGGTAGGAATAGGTGCTAGAAAGAAGGTGAGGGTAGGGAGGGGAAGAACTTTTACATATAAAGATAGAATTAGTATCAGGAATGATGAAATGTGATGACAACTGGAAAAATACTGTGTTTTAACACTAAACAAGGTCTCAGATACTAAGGGCCTGGCACTGTTCCTCTCTTTTTGAAGTATGAACCAATACTCTCAGGGGACCCAGAACTAACAAATTGGGAATACCAAGCAGTTGAGTCCACATGAGGTGGCCTATTTTGGAACAAGCTGAAAAAGGCTAGCTCATGAGGGCTTTAGTAATAGAAGAATGGCCATTGTATACGAAGGCAGAGGGAAATTCTGCCTTGATAACTTGACAGTTCAAAAGGAACATCTCATTTCCCCTAATTCAATCTTGGTTTCCCTTTAGCTAAATGTTTCCTTTCTTTGCCACCCCTGTCCACATTAAGGAGGAGAACAATTTAGAGAGAACTCACTGGTCCTAAATATAGCTGGAGCTAAACAAAAAGATCTTTCTCACAGGCATGAACAACTTTGAGGGGGCTGTGCATTGCTCCCAGCAGTGAGCTAAGTATCTCCAGTGTGTTCAACACACAGAAGCCTGACTGTGGTGAGAGGGTAGTACCCAAGTCCATGAAGGCCGCAAGGGCCCCTGCAACTCCACATCACAGGGTGCTAAACTTAGAACCCCTGGGGTCGGTTCCTGGCTGGACATCAAAACCACTGGAGAAGAAAGCAAATCCGGAGACACAGCCTGAGAAAGCCTCACCAACCACATGAAAACATGAGAGGCTAGAGAATTCCTTAAGAAGAGTGGGAATCTACATTTTAGCTGTGCCAAAACAAAAGCTAATTTGATATTGTAATCCCAGTGTCCTCCTCAATCGAGTCCTCAGTTTGCATGCATAGGACCTGTCCAAAGCAAACAGTGTGAGCTCCTAGTAAGAATGGGAGAAATCACTGCTAGACTCACAGCACTCATTTCAGCTACTTAATGGTGTTTGTTAAGCTAAAAGACACACTGGATCAGGTCATGGCATCAATTCACTGAGCAGCTACCATCATTTTTTTTAAATGAAGTCAAACAGAGAAGGAACTGTCAGAATATATTGTAGGAAATACTACTATGTGATGAAACTTCTCCTTCAAGTGTATACACTACCCAGGAGGCCTGTAATCCCAGCTACAGAGGCTAAGTCAAGAAGGCTGCCACATTCAAGGCCAGCCTATGTAACTGAGTGAGACCCTATCTCAAAGTAAAAAAGAAGAGGGCTGAGGATATCGTTCAGTGGTACAGTACTTGCCTACTATATGTGAGGCTCTACTATTCCCTTCCCCCAACAAAGAAAGGAAAAAGATGCATATTTATATATTAGATCATGATAGAAAATTCACTTCTTAGCCAGGTGTAGTGGCACATGCCTTTACTCCCAGCACTTGGGAGACTAGGGTAGGAGGATTACCATGAGTGGAAGCCAGTCTGATACTACAGTGAATTCCAGGCCATCCTGGGCTACAGTAAAACCCTACCTTTAAAAAAAATAAAGTACTTCTCATAAAAATAAATTTACAGTAAATATTTAAGGTTTACAACATGTTGCATATGGGGTAAATACACAATAAAAAGCTACTATAGGCTGGAGAGATGGCTTAGCAGTTAAGGTGCTTGCCTGCAAAGCCAAAGGACCCAGGTTCAAGCCCCCAAGACCCACATAAGCCAGATGTATAAGGTAGTGCATGCATCTGGAGTTTGCTTGCAATGGTTGGAAGCCCTGACATGCCCATTCTCTCTCTCTGCCTCTCTCTCAAATAAATAAAAATAAAATAAAAATTTACTATAGTGAAACAAATCAATATATTTGTCATCTTACATAAATGTTTTATAAGAACACCTAAAGTCTAGTTATTTGACAAAAGGCTCTTAATACAACTTTCTTAACAGACTTTAGCTCTTCACTTGCTTATCCTATGCACCTACTTTATACCCTTTAACCTACATTTCTTTTCTTTTTTTTTTTTTTTCTCAAGGTAGGGTCTCACTCTAGCCCAGGCTGACCTGGAACTCATTCTGTAGTCCCAGGCTGGTCTCAAACTCACAGTGGTCCTCCTACCTCTGTTTCCCAAGTGCTAGGATTAAAGGCGTGTGCCACCATGTCCAGCTAACCTATATTTCTTGTGCTTCTCCCAATTTCCACCTTAGTCTTCACCCCTCAGAACAAGTTTTCAGTGTCTACCTCTGAACATTTGACTATTTCTTAAGCATATATATATTTATTTGTGAGCACATAGTATCAGTCATCCAAGAATTTCCACATTGTCTTAGAGCTAATAAGTGTGAACTCTCAATCTGAGCTGTAAGACACCTACCACTAAAACTTAACTGAGAGAAAACGGTGTCTTGTGACATATGCCCCTCTAGCATATAAAGTTAAGAGAAACAAGTGGAAGGATGTGAGAAGACATTTCTGTTTAGTCTTATAGGCATGGTCACAACCAAAGGACACATTCATTGACTAGAGACTAAGTCTCTTAGAAGAAGGGTAAATGGAGAGCTTGTAAGAACATCCTTCCTCAAATCTGTCAGACTAGCCCATTCTTCCTTCATAGCCACCCAAAACAATGAACCCAAATCTGACCATAACCCTGCTCTTTTATTTCTAATCCCTTCCTGACCCAGTATCTTTTGCCAATCCCCATTTCATTCTAACCAATTGGCCTCAACCTGGCTACCCAGTAGCAAAGGAGGAAAATGAAGAATCCTCCTAAGTAGAAAGAGATATAAGGGATATACAACATGACCTGGTAGGAAATACCATAGCATCTGTGCTCTCTTTGAGAGTTTACTTAAAACTGAAGCCAAGATATTCTCAAATGACAGGGCTATATGTCTCCTTACACTGAACCAGAACTGGACTCCATATAAAGTAGAAGAAATGAGCTGCCCACTCAGTAAATTAATGGCTAGATCTGAGGAAAAAATAACAAAATTTTTCACTTGGTCTCAACTCAAGTATGAATATTAATTATTCATCATCTTATCATCCTTTCAGAAAAGAATGGCTAGAGGCAGATCCAACATCATCTTCCTACTAAGAAATGAAAAAAGCTTCCTAACTCTGATGACAGCTCTTTTGTAAAAGCTTGTCAAGGTGCAATGATCAACTGTCCTTTCCTGCCCAGCAGAGAGACAGGCACATTGCCCAGCATCTTGCAGCATGGTGAGCACAGGCAGAGATGGCACTGCTTGTCTGATTTCAGCTTCCTGGGTTACATGCCTCTGGCCCCATCAGCTGCTGTCCAGTGCCCAGAGTACTACTTTTCACATTTATTTGTGTGTTTATTTATTTTCTTTTGAGGCAGAGTCTCACTCAAGGCCAGGCTGACCTGCAGCCTGGGCTGACCTTACATCCAAGGCTATTGCCCTTTTGAATGCTGGAATTAAAGGTGTGAGCCACCATGCCAGGCTGAGACTGCTTTTCAACAAGTCGAAAAAAGGAAAGCTAATACAGATGTATACAACTGATGTTTAAGATTGGTACCTGCAAGAGGGCATGGTGCATTGTCACCTCCAGTTCAGCTAAAACATGAGCAGCGTCCTCACTGTCTTCTTGCACCTCCAAGTCCTCCTCAGGAATGGTCTCCCAGTTGCCCTGGTGAGCAGCCAGCGTGTGCACTAGTTCATACTGTCCAGGCAGCGCCAGGCTGACCCGAGTCTGAGTCCCATAGGTGAAGCGGAGACGCCGAAGCTTGCAGCGCTCTTCACTGCCCAGTTTGGTGGTGGGAAGCACCTGCACCCCCAACAGCCGGTTCAACAGCTGGCACTTGACGCTGCAGTCCTGGCCAAGGATCAGTATGCAGGGGAGGCAGTCCACAATCTGCTGGAGATACTTTTCTTCCTTGGGTGGGAAGGAAATGCAGCTCAGCTGGCCTAGTTGGGGGACAGGGAGAGTGGAAGAGAAAGGAGTAGAGAGAAGAGTGAGAAAGGAATAGAGATGAGGATCACATACAGACTCCATTAAGATTTTAGAGTCCTAGAGGAAAAATTTCAGGAAACTCTTGGTTAAAAAAGGTATGGGGCGGGGGGGGCTGGAGAGATGGCTTAGTGGTTAAGGCACCTGCCTGCAAAGCCAAAGGATCCCAGGTCGACTCTCCAGAACCCACGTAAGCCAGATGCACAAGGGGGCAAATGCATCTGGAGTTCATTTGCAGTGATTGGAGGCCCTGGTGTGCCCATTCTCTCTCTCCCTCTCTCTGCCTCTTTCTCTCTCAAATAAATAAAAATAGAGTTTTAAAAAGAAAAGGTATTGGGAGGCTAAAGAGATTGCTTAGCAGTTAAAGCAAAGTCTGCAAAGTGTAAGGACTCATGTTGGACTCTCCATGCCCCACGTAAGCCAGATGCACAAGGTGACACACGCGTGCAAGGTTGCACATGTGTGCAAGCAAGGTGACACACATGCCTGGAGTTCGACTGCATGGCTAGAGGACCTTGTGTGCCAATATTTTTCCCCCTCCACCTCGCATTAAAAAAAAAGGCCAGTCTGTTGGGCTTGCCTTTAAAAACAAAAGATATGAGGAAAATGTACTTCTCCAAAAAGGTTCTTTGGGGGCTGGAGAGATGGCTTAGTGGCTAAGGCACTTGCCTGCAAAGCCTAAAAACCCAGGTTCGATTCCCCAGGACCCATGTAAACCAGATGTACAAGGTGGTACATGTATCTGGAGTTTCTTTGCAGTGACTAGAGGCCCTAGTGAGCCCATTCATATTCTCTCTCTGTGTCTCTCTCACTCTCTCTGTATCTGCCTCTTTCTTGCTTTCAAATAAATAAATAAAACTATTTTTAAAAAGCAAAAGAAGCCAGGTGTGCTGGTGCACACCTTTAATCCCAGCACTTGGGAGGCAGAGGTAGGAGGATCGCCATGAGTTCAAGGCCACCTTGAGACTACCAAAAACAAAAAAAGAAAAGAAAGAAAGAAAAAAGAAAAAGAAAGAAAGGAAGAAAAGATTCCTCAAATATTAAACAGAATCACCTCTCCAGCTTATCACCAGGGAACAAACTGTTATAACTATTAAGAAAGGTGAGCCAGGCGTGGTGGTGCACGCCTTTAATCCCAGCACTTGGGAGGCAAAGGTAGGAGGATCACCATGAGTTCGAGGCCACCTGAGACTACATAGTGAATTCCAGGTCAGCCTGGGCTAGACTGAAACCCTACCTCGGTAAGGGGTGGGGGAGGTGGCATTAACCAGGTATGGTGACACACGCCTTTAATCCCAGCACTCAGGAAGCAGAGGTAGGAGGATCACTGTGAGTTTGAGGCCAGCCTGAGACTACACAGTGAATTCCAGGTAAGCAGCAAGACCCTACCTCAGGAAAAAAAAAAAAAAAAAGAAAGAAAGAAAGGTAGAAGTGACCTGCAGTCTCCCTGCCTTCTTTGTCATCCAGTGGAAGGACAGCTTAAGGAGTTTATAAGGATTCCATTACAAACACAGTTATCAAAATGGCAGTAACTGGAACATGAGCCCAGGGAGAAACAACATGTGAATGTGTCACAATGTTAAAATCTTCCTTCTGACAGAAGACCTAATACCTATCGCACAGCGCTTTTAGATCTCCTTACCCGATGCAGCTTTAGCTGATTAGGCTCCTCATTACAACTTATAACTAGCATGAGCTAGTCTGCGTACACATACACACTGAAGTGAGAACGTCTCCAAGACTACATGAGCTCCAGAGAGTGTTCCAGTTCATCTGTCTGATAGCTGGTGACAGCATCCCAGCTGCCAAGTGGTCTTCCTACACTTCCTAATCAAGTCATATCCCTTCTGTTTATAGATGACAAGACCCTGAGCAAGACAAAGGGAGAGAAGTGCGCAGAGGCTAAAATCTAGGAAGAAATGTGACCTCTCAAAAATACTACTTGAAGCCAGGCGTGGTGGCGCACACCTTTAATCCCAGCACTCAGGAGGCAGAGGTAGGAGGATCACCGTGAGTTCGAGGCCACCCTGAGACTACAGAGTAACTTTCAGGTCAGCCTGAGCTACAGTGAGGCCCTACCTCGAAAAATAAAAAAATAAAAAAAATTAAAAAAAAAACTACCTGAGGGCTGGAGAGATGGCGCAGTGGTTAAGGTGCTTGCCTTCAAAACCAAAGGACCCAGGTTCAATTCCCCAGGACTCACGTAAGCCAGATGTACAAGGTGACGCATGTATGTGGAGTTCATTTGCAGTGGCTAGAAGCCCTGGTGCACCCATTCTCTCTCTATCTGCCTCTCTTTTCTTTTTTTTTTTTCTCTCTCTCTCTCAAATAATAAATAAATAAATAAAATTTTTAAAAAGTACTATTTGAGGATTAAATAATCTAATCCACTAATCTAAGTAGCTCACTTCCTCAGCAGATTTCAATAATTTATTCTATTTTTATTTATTTATGTTTATTGTTTTGGTTTTTCGAGGTGGAGTCTCACTGTAGCCCAGGTTCCATTGCCCAGTACCCACGTACAGCCATGTGCACAGTGGCACATGCACCTGGAGTTCATTTGCAGGGGCTGGAGGCGCTGGCATGCCTATTCTCTCCACCCACCCCCCAGTCTCTGTCTCTCTCCTCCCTATCTCTCTCTGCTTACAAACAAATAAATAAATATAAATATATTTTTTTCAAAACCAGGCGTAGTGGTGCTTGCCTTTAATCCCAGCACTCAGGAGGAAAAAGTAGGAGGATCACTGTGTGAGTTTGAAGCTCGCCTGAGCTACAGAGTGAATTTCAGGTCAGCCTAGGCTAGAACCAGATCCTACTTCAAACAACAACAACAACAACAACAATCCTCTAACTGCTTCTAAAGCAATGAGAACCCGTTTGGGGGAAAGTTCCCTTACACTCTCAGGACAGAACTCAAATTACTCTCCCATTTCTCCAGCACCAGAATCGGCCAACATCTATGATTCAGAAACGCTAATTTTTGAGCCTAACACACTTGCAGTTTTAGGTGGTATTACTAACTGAAATACTATTCACTCTAGTCACATAACCATAAATCACATTAAACCATTTACAGGCTGATTTTTTTGTTCACGTAATTGAAGCAAGAGGCCTGACTCATTTAAAAGGCAGTTCTGGGCGAAGGAGATGGATCAGTGGTTAAAGGTGCTTGCTTGCAAAGCCTGCAAGCCCAAGCTCCCTTTTGTGCATCTGACTTTATCAAGATTCCTCAGTACCGATATAAATGCAGATGCACAAAAGGGAGCATGTATCTGGGGTTCGTTTGAAGTGGCAAAAGGCCATTCTCATTCTCTCTTCCTGCTCACAAATAAATAAATAAATAAATAATTTTTTTTTCGAGGTAGGATCTCACTCTAGCCCAGGCTAACCTGTAATTTACTATGTAGTCTCAGGGTGACCTCAAACTTGCAGTGATCCTCCTACCTCAGCCTCCCAATTGTTTTGTTTTTTTCTTCTTAAAAATGGTAGTTCTACTTCAGAATGTACCTGCCCTGCTACTATTTCAATTCCTCGATTCCTTCTCTTCCACAAGTGGCACCACAAAAAAGGTCTGTGCTGATGTAGGCCCCTCTCATTATGGTCCTTTCTTTCATGTCTATCTCCAAGTGTATTGCCCTCGTATGTATGTTCGTATATACCAGAAGCACCAAAAAAGGGAGCAAGGCAACCTGCTCTTCTGAGAAAGAGATGGGCCACTTTAAAAAAAAGTAAAGAGAAGCCAGGTGTGGTGGCGCACACCTTTAATCCCAGCCCTTGGGAGGCAGAGGTAGGAGGATCACCTTGAGTTTGAGGAAACCCTGAGAGTACATAGTGAATTCCAGGTCAGCCTGGGCTAGAGTGAGACCCTACATTAAAGAAAAAAGAAGAGCGTTCCCTGAGGGCCTAAGTATATGCAAGGTATTTAACAAGCACAAGTATAAACACCAGGATACTGGTCTAATCTCTGGCCAACAATCCAAACCAAGAGGGCACAGCCAGTTGTCTGTGTGACCACATAGCAAGTACCAACAGGAAAGTCCTGAATCCCTCCGAGGTACCTTGTTCACTACATACTATTCTCAGCACAGCTTGTTCTAATTACATGTTAATATCTGTCCCTAATTATCAAAAGCATAAATAATCATCTTGTTTCTTTCTGCACCTCAGATTCTAACACACCGACACACGGCAAGTACTTGAAAGTTATATGTCTGCTTTGTGTAAGAATCCATTTATTGGGGCTGAGGAGATGGCTTAGCAGGTAGGAATGCTTGTCGTGTAAGCATGAGGTCCTGAGAACTGAGACTGCCCAAATTCAATTCTTCACCACTCACGTAAGATGCATGAATAACAGTTGATGTCAAGAGACAAGAAAGACACTAGGCACTATAAAATCAACAGTAATGATAGGAGGTAATACACACCTTTCAGTAAAGACCCTGAATCCATCAAAACACACCAAGGCTAACAGAATGAATTGAAGACAGGATGCTTCTGACTGTAGACTCCAAGAAATTCACCTCTCCATAGAAGACAGATGTAGGCGCCTTTGGGTGAAAGGTTGGAAAATAATTTCAAGCAAATGGGGCTAGGAAACAGGTATGTGTTGCTGTTGTAATATCTGACAGGAGAGACTTCAAGCCAACAGTACTCAGAGGAGATAAAGTAGGTTACTTTACTGATTAAGGGAGCAATCCAACAAGAGGACATTAAAATTCTAAATACACATACACTAAACACGGGTGCATGTACTTGCATCAAACAAACACTTCCACATGAAGAGTCTTATCCCCAGCACAATAAGCGTAGGTAACTTCAATACTCCACTCTCACCTATCAACAGGTTATCTTAGAAAAAAGTAAACAGAAAAGCATCTGGAATAAATGACATCATAGAACAAATGAACTGAACAGACATATTCAGGACATTCCATCCAAATGCTGCAGAATACACATTCTTCTCAGCAGCACATGGACGTTCTCTGAAATAAATCATGTATTAGGACACAAAGCAAACCTTAACGAAGAAGAGTGAAATAATTTCTTTTATTCTACCTGATCACAATGGAATAAAACTACTAGTCAACAGCAAGAGAGACTATAGAACATACACAAACTCACGGAACTTAAACAGTACATGACTGAATGATCAATGGGACATTGAAGAAACCAAGGAAATAAAAAAAAAAAAATTCCTAGAACCAAATGATACTGAAAACACAACATACCAAAGCCTTTGGGACAGAATGAACAGAGTCCTAAGAGGTAACCTTATAGCTCTAAGTACCTATATTAAGAAATCACAGAGCATTAGGAATAGGTACATGCCATTAATCCCAGCACTAAGAAGGCAAAGGTAGGAGGATCACTATGAGTTCAAGGTCAGCTTGGGCTAGAATGAGACTCTACCTCAAAAGAAAAAAAAAAAAAAAGAAAGAAAGAAAGAAAGAAAGAAGAAAAAATAATAAATCATGGAAGTCTCAAATAAATAATTATAAATAATTTAATGATATACCTTATGACAAACCAAAATCCAGTAGATGGAAAGAAATAATTGTGATCAAGGCAGAAATTAAAGAAACAAATAAAAAATATTACAATGAATCCATGAAACAAAGAGTTGGTGTTTTAAAAGGGTAAACAAGATTGATAAATCCTTAGTGAAACTAAGTGGGTGAAGACCCAAATTAATAAAAATAGAGATGATAAGGGAGCCATTAGGACAGATACCAATGAAACTCAGAAATTCATAAAGATATACCTTAAAAACATATAATCCACTAAATTGGAAAATCTAAAAGAAATGCATGAGTTTCTAGATACATATGACCTACCAAAATTAAACCACGATGAGATAAATCATTTAAATAAATCTTACACAAGCAGTAAGACTGAAGAAGCAGTTATACAAAATCAATCTCCCAACTGAAAAATGCCCAGATGGATGCCCTGGTGAATTTCACCAGACCTTCAAAGCAGAACAAGAATTTGTTGTTGTTGTTGTTGTTGTTTGGGGTGAGAGCCAGTAGAGGCCAGGAATCTAGAAAGAAGCCTTGAAAGGGGAGCAAGGGTGCTTAAGGAAGGGGATAGAAGAAGTCATGTGATATGAAAGCCAAGGGACTGGGAGTGGAAAGGTTTAAGGCGAGATGAGGGTGGGGAGTAGAGGACGGGAGGGGTTTGGGGGCAGGTTAATAAAAACTAAAGATGGATGAAAAAGCCATATGAAAACCTACTTCTTTTGTTAGCTAATATGAAAATATAATTAAAGCTGGGTATGGTGGCATACACCTTTAATCCCAATTCTCGGGAGGCAGAGGTAGGGGGATCTCTGTGAGTTTAAGGCCATCCTGAGACTACATAATGAATTCCAGGTCAGCCTGAGCTACAGTGAAACCCTACCTCAAATATAAATATAAATACATGTATATATACATATATATATATTTGAGGTAGGGTTTCAAATATAAATACATATATATATATATACATATATATATTTGAGGTAGGTTATAAATATGTATACACACACACATATATATACACATATATAAACAAAAAATAGCTTCAGGGCTATTTTTCTAGGCAGATGGATCAGAAGTTCAAGGCACTTTCTTGTTTGCAAAGCCTGCCAGCCTAGGTTCAGTTCCCTAGTACCTACGTAAAGGTAGATGCACAAAGTGGTGCATGCATCTGCAGTTTGTTTGCAGCAGCAAGAAAGCCTGGTGTACCCACTCATGATCTCTCTCTCCTTTCTCTCTCTCCTCTCACAAATAAAAACAGAAAATTTTTCTTTCTGTATTTTCAGGGTAATCTCACTGTAGCCCATACTGACCTGGATTCACTATGTAGCCTCAGGCTAGCCTCAAACTCATGGCAATCTTCGTACCTCTGCTACAAAGCCCAGCTAAAAAAAATTTTTTTAAGTAGCTTGATCAAGCCAGGCATGTGGTGCACACCTTTCACTCCAGCACTCAGTAGACTGAGGTGGGAGGTTTCACATGAGTCTAAGGCCAGCCTGGGGCTACAGAGTAAATTCCAGTTCAGCCTGGGCTAGCATGAGACCCTACCTTAAGAAAAAAAAAAAAAACAAAGAACAAATTTTTAAAAATCCCAGTGCCAGGGCAGTGGGATACCAGTGAGCTGCTGGGCAGAGTCCCCTGAGGCCCCAAAGAATGTAGGCTATTGCTACTGTTCTTGGTTGCCCACCAGAATTAGATGGTAAGACTAATGCTGAAGACACAACACACTTTGGTTGCAGGACTGATAAATTGGAACTGAGCTGGAAACTTCCCCCCTGTTGGCTACCTTTCGTAGTATTGGAAGATACTTTGCAGGCTACTGGGGAGAAAAATCAACACTCTTACCTAGCACTATACACTGCGTGCTATATGACTGACCATACAAGCAAGATGTGCCCACTGGTGCAATAGTGGCATAACTATTATGGCAATAACCAAATACTCTCTAACTGAATTTGAGGCCTGCTCTACAGGAGGGCATTCATGCTTGGTACTGAAAACCTGTTCAAAAGCCTAGGGAGGTCATAGAGCCTAGGAGGGAAAGCTACTCCTGATGTTTGGCTAAATGGATGTGTTGTGCACATCGAACTGCCATTTGAATATGTATGTTTATACCCATAGATGAGTGCTGCTCTCAGCTTTGGTCAGAGAAACATCTTTTTGCAGTTGGCAGTGATTACTACTCAAAATTTATCCAAATGTTTAAATAAGTGATTGTAGAATGCTCAGCATCAAGTGAGATGTGTATATCACTGTCCTCCCCCCCCCCCCCCCGAGTCTCAGGGAACACTGCAGAAGAGGGTACAGAAAGAATGTAAGAGACAGAGGATAGGGATGAGTGCTAAGGAACACTATCTTCTGAACAGAACATGACCACTGCATGCAGAGCTCATAGCTGCTGTGGTTACCTGCACAATATTGGGTCCGTCAACATTCTGTCATGGATGGTGGGGGAGGGCATGAGACCCTCATTCCTCCTTGAGGACTCAGTGGCAGTTAATGGTTGCTAGGATTGGGGAAACTCATTTTCTTTAGTAATGCAGCCACTAGTTAGGTTGCATGTGCTCTGACAAATACTGCCTCAGCCGTGCTCACACAAGCAGCCCTAATTAAACTCAAAGTCTTTCTCACACACACAGATGTCAAAGTACAAGAGGAAAGAAGGAGTTCAGTAGGATGGGGAGGGAAAAAGAGATAATGGGAAGTGATTATGATCAAAATATATTATGTACATGTTAAGAATTGTCAGCAGGGCTGGAGAGATGGCTTGGTGGTTAAAGTACTTGCCTGCAAAGCCTAAGGACCCAGGTTCAATTCTCCAGTACCCATGTAAGCCAGAAGCACAAGGTGGCACCTGTGTCTGGAGTTTGTTTGCAGTGAGTAGAGGCCCTGGTGTGCCCATTCTCTCTGCCTCTTTCTCTCTCTCAAATAAATAAATATTTTTTAAATTGTTAGTAAATAAAATTTTAAAAAAGAATTCCTACTATAAGAGCAGTTTTATAAAAATCCAAGTGAGCTCTGTTACTGTTGCTACTACTAGGAGCACAGATAATAGGGAAGAAAGCCAACAGAACCACTTTTCAGGAGCAGAGAGAGGAGTAAACACCTCTGAGACAAAGTGTCAGCAGCAGGAAAGCCAATAAGACATGCTGCATCAGCAAAACCACAGCAGGCACACCCCATTATTCATCTCCGCCAAATTATCACCTTCCTCCCCTGCTCCACGTCTACAACAACAGTCACTAGAAATAAGGCTGCTACAACTGAAGCAGCCAAAATCCATGGCCATGGAAAGGGGGCTGAGGCTGAGCTCGCTGGGCCTCCCATTTCCAGGCACTCCGCCGGGGTGCCAGTGCAACCTACCGCTCTGAAGAAAGCCTTCGACACGGGCACCGCAGCTCTCCTGGTTTCCAGCCTGTCACTACCAAGCCCCGTGCTCCTCCTCCCACGAAGCTTTCTTTAGCTTCTTCCACCCATCTCCAACATGTCTGAGAATCAAGTAACAGCATGAGAGAAATGAAGCTGAAAGCAGGCGGCTTTACTCTTCCTTTGGGCACACTGCATTGTGACAAGAGTGTGCATGGCAACATGAACAGCACTGGTCATTTTCTGACGCCAGTGACCCTGATGGTCCACCTGATCTTGCTGGTCCGAGAATTGCTCATTCAGTAACCGAGGGAGTTAGACCATCTTTAACATTTTCTCTATTTCTCAAATCTAGTTTCAACTGTTGGAAAAGTAACATGCCAGAGAGCTGGAAGGTAGATGTGGTTGTTTTGATTTTTAAATTATAAGCAAACTTCATTATGCAAGCTCCCCCTGGACTACTGGAACAACAGAGCAAAGTTAACTGGACTAGCCAGGGGCTCTAAGGAGTACTCTAAAGAAGAGATTCAAAGCTGTAGACTGACAGTAGGAGGGAGGAAGGAAACCTGCTTCAGAACTACAACTGCCTCACTGACAGTTAAAGGACTTCTGAGTTAATCAGGGTTTCCTTTGGAATTAATACAACAGCATCTGCATATGGGCTGCCAGAAGGTAACAGCAGGGCCTCTCAGCTGGCGCACATTAACCCTGCCAACTCTGGCTGCAGGAAAATTCATATCAAATTTTCCTAAATGCAAATCAAGGCTTAGTCTCTCTCCTTGTGGTGGTGGTTCTTAAACACAGAATATCTTGACTAAAGTTCCTTATAAATAAAGGTTCAAGTTAGGAGGAAGAAAAGTGCACTTACAGGAGCAAGCCGTTCTGTTTATCTGTTCTACATACCATTTTTGATCTGTTTCTAAATGTTGATTCTTTTTTTTTAGTTGCCTCATCTCAATGCATGAGATTCTACCAAAGACTATGGTCCTCACTTATAAATGAGACAGAAGCTTTAAAAAAAAAAAAAAAACACAGCCCAGTTAGGCAGGTGGCTTCTCCACTTACATAAGGAGACAACAGGACTATGTAGAAACTGCACCTTGATCTCAGTGGGTACTAGAAAATGTCCCAGCACATTGTTTCCCAGTCAAGGGCTAACCACAGAAAAAAACATCTAGTAGTTGTTGGACTCCAATCTAAAACTAACTGATATTAGCCCTATGAAAGTTGCCCCAAACAATAAGGAATAAAACCTGGGCAGAAAAACAGAATAGCTAATAAATTATGGTGGTGTACTCTTGTAATCCTTGTAAGCACTTGGGAAGTAGAGCCAAGAGGAGCAGGAATCTGAGCCAGCACAGGCCACATGAAATCCTGTCTTATAAGCAAACAAAAAACAACAAATCAGAATTACTACTAGCTGATATACATTCAAAAATGCTAGGTTACTAGGCTGCAGAGATGGCGCAAGCGATTAAGGTGCTTGCCTACAAAAGCCTTATTACCTAGGTTCAGTTCCCCATTACCCACGTAAAGCCACATGCACAGGATGGCACATGTGTCTGGAGTTCATTTGCAGCTGCTAGAGGCCCTGGCATGCCCATTCTCATTCTCTCTCTCTCTCCCAGGTGTGGTGGCACACGCCTTGAATCCCAGCACTCAGGAAGCCAAGGAAGGAGGATCGCTGTGAGTTCAAGGCCAGCTTGATACGACATAGTGAACTCCAGGTTATCCTGGGCTAGAGCGAGACCCTATCTTGCAAAAAGGAAAAAAAAAGAAGAAAGGCTAAGTTATTCTATACAAAATTTCTAGTCACTTCTGTAAAAGAAACTATAAGTACCTTTCCAAGAAGTTCTGCGTGTGTGTGTGCGCGCGTGCACGCGTGTACAGCATGTATGTAGAGGCCAAGGGACAACTTTGTGTGTCAGTCCTCACCTTCCACTTTGTTTGAGGCAGGGTCACTTGTTTCTTGTTCACAACTGTGTTTGCCAGCCCAGCTGGTCCGTGAGCTTCCAGGAGATTCTCCTGTCTCCACCTCCCTTCCAGCCCTAGGGTGCGCAGGGATTACAGATGCAAGCACTAAAGTGCAGCTTTACGGGTGGCCTGGGGATCCAAACACAGGTCCTCACACTTGCATGGCAAGCACTTTATCCACTGAGCCATCGCCCCACCCCTCCAAGAAGTTCTTGACGTTTTACTCATCAACCAGGTTGTACTAGTGTTTGCATTTGAAGTTGAGACTTTTAAAAAAGGAAGTGTTTCAAAGAAATGCTAATGACATATTTATGTCACTAGTGACCTATTAGGACACTTTTATATTTTGTTTGTTTTGTTTTTCAAGGTAGAGTCTCACTCGAGCCCAGGCTGATGTAGAACTCACTATGTAGTCTCAGGGTGGCCTTGAACTCATGGTGATTCTCCTACCTGTGCCTCCCAAGTGCTGGGATTAAAGGTGTGAGCTACCACACTCAGCAGGACACTGATTTTTGCAGTAATGGCAACTATACCAATGCACACCCATTCTCGCCTATCTTCCATCCCAATCAATAATATATGCCTGTGAAAGGTGAGCCAAGGACAGGGTAAGGACAGCCTGTGGCCAAGGTAGACACGACACTACTTGGAAGCAAGTGCCTTCTAACCACACAGCCTTCTCTCCAGCCCGGAAGTCACTATTTGGAGTAAGTGCAAGTCTGCACCTTTGCCTTGGTATACAATTACAACTTATTGGAACCCGAAAGTAGTGCCCAAAATATGGCACTGTAGCATGCTGAAAACTTTGAATGAAAGAAGACTGGAAGATCTCTGAAATAAAGTCTTCCTCCAATCTTCTCTTGCCCTCCTGTATGTCATCCTCCTTTCTCCCCCAGAGTGAGTCGCAGAGACCAGAAATCCTCTTCCCCAAGGTTGTCATGTAAAGTTAGCAACCCATTATCTCAAAGCCAGCCATGAAACCTAAAATGTTCACTTTCCCCCTTTTTTTGGGGGGGGCATGGCAGGGTTTTTTTTTTTTTTTTGAAACAGGATCTCAATACATAGCCCAGGCTGACATTGAACATGGCAATTCTACTTTGTCCTACATCCAGCCTCCTGAATGCTGGGATGATAGGTGTGAGCCACCATAGCGGCTCATCTCCCTTCTTTCTTAACTCCAGCAGGGTACTGCCCATACCTGGGAAGAAAGTCCAAGTAGACAGGCCATGTTAGGTACCCTCAGATGAATTCTACTAGGCTATTATTCCTTGTCTAATCACAGTTCTACACAGCTCTCCCTTCTTCATCAAACTAAGTATCTGGTGGCCCAGGAGAGATGACTAAATTTTTTTTCTTAATTTTTATTTATATATTTAAGTTTTTGGAGGGGGGGGTTCAAGGTAGGGTCTCGCTCTAGCTCAGGCTGACCTGGAATTCACTATGTAGCCTCAGGCTGGCCTGAAACTCACAGAGATCTTCTTACCTTTGCCTCCCGAATGCTGAGATTAAAGGTGTGCACCACCATGCCCAGCTTATGTATTTAATTATTTCTGTGCATGAGCACATAGGCGCAGGTATGGGGTGGGGTGGGGACAAGCCAAGTCTCTTGCCACTACAGACAAATGCCAGGCGCTTGTGCCATATTTTGCATTTGGCTTACATGAATGACTAAGGAACTGAACTAGGGCTGGCAGGTTTTGCAAGCAAGGGTCTTTCACCACTAAGCCATCTCCTCAGCCCGTAGTTTTTAAGAAGTAGATTGTTTCGGTACCTGATAGGTACCTGATAAGAAAGCGCCTCCCTAGAGGCTTACACTCCTTGGGAGCCATGGAAAGATGAGAAGGCAGCAGCCTGCTGACAAATTCCTTTCAAAGCAAAATGCTCCAGAGGCAGGTCATGCTAGAGAGGGAACAGAAACACAGCTGGCAGCTGAGGCTGTTGTTTATGGGATGCAGAAATGGAAGCAGTTTTCTGAAGGAAGCCAAACCCATGCTCCACTGAGGGCTTCAAAAAAATATTTTGAAATAATTACCAAGAGACATAAATGCTGTCAGAACAATGAAACGAGTTCTCATATGAGTTTCATACTGATTCCCTACTTGTTAACATTTTAAATGGTTTTACAAGAAAGCATATAAACTGGGCGTGGTGGCGCACGCCTTTAATCCCAGCACTCAGGAGGCAGAGGTAGGAGGAACCCCATGAGTTCAAGGCCACCCTGAGAGTGCAGAGTTAATTCCAGGTCAGCCAGGACCAGAGTGAGACCCTACCTCGAAAAACCAAGAAAAAAAAAGAAGAAAGCATATAATCATCAGGAATGATTCAAAGGTAGGGATGTGTCAAAACGATACTGGAGCCAGCCTGAAGGGGGAATCACTGACCAAACAAGGAGTAATTTATGGATAAAAATAAAAATGGTACTAAAAGCCATAAAACACCAGAAAAAAATTCATCAGTCTATAACTGATCTAAACAAGGAATAAAGGAAAGCTCTTCATACCAGAATACAAACTAGTAAAGGAGGATATGATACCCACCACTCTAAGAAGACCCTCCCACAAAAGATTCATCAAGTGCAAAGGGAAAAATGGTAGTTATGGGGGAGAAATCCAGAAGACACTCACCTGACTAGTGATCAAGCTTAATATCTCTGACATGGGAGTGCTATCGTGTGCTCTCCAGGGAGGCATACATCATGCCATTTCTATGCAAATCCTGGTAAGGACTCATGACTGAATCTATTCATTTCAAATATATGGACCCAGGTGTAGGTCATCTTATAGAATGCAACTCTTTAAACTTGTCAAAGATATGAACATCAGGGAAAGGCCAAGACTAAGGGAGTCTAGAAGTCTGGAGTGACATGGAAATAAATCTGACATGCTTTTGGGGAAACATCAAGGATGCTCACCAGGATAGTGAGCAGAACTTGAGGACTGGATGGTGGCAATGAATCTGTGTTAACTTCCTGACTTGGAGAGTTGTTGCTGATATGCAAAAGCATGTTCTTGTTTGGGATAAATGCACATTGGAATGCTTAGAGACTGCATCTTGTACTGCAAAGGCTCTGAAAAGATAACTTATATGAGAGGAGGGGTTGGTTATGGATCAAACTGTTAAAATTTTCACCAGAAAATCAGTATGAAGCACATATGAGAACACTTTTCATTGTTCTGACAGCATTCATGTATCTTTGTAATTATTTCAAATTTTTTTGTTGTTGTTTGTAATGCAGGATCTCACTCTAGCCCAGGCTAACCTGGAACTCACTCTATAGCCCCAGGCTGGCCTCAACTCACCTACCTCAGCCTCCTTTGTGCTGGGATTAAAGACGTGTGACATCACATCCAGCTCAAAATATATATATATTTTAATGATCCAAAGGGATAGTTTAGTAAAGAATCAGATCTGGATCTCAGAAAATACTAAATACAATAACAGGATTTGGTATATTCCTATCCATGGCTTCAATCTTCCTGCAGCTTACTGGTGCCTCTTGGCTGCAGAGTGCAGGACACAAAGTATTGAGAGGGAGATTTCAAATCCAAATCCACAAGGCTGCGCAGCATCACTGCGGCACAGGGCACGCTGACAGAGCTTCCTGTCGGCTCAAAGGCAGCAGTGGAGGAAACGACCCTGCAGGGCCTGCAGTGGTGCCTTCTGCTTACTGCGGAGTAGAAACGTTTCACCATCTCTTCAAGATTGCAGACCTCCTCCCTATGATATTTAACCAGTTTAAGTCTATGCTAACAAACCACTTTTCCAATTTAAAGTAACAGAACTCTATGGAACAAGCACCAGAAGATCTGGCCTGCTCTTTAGCCAGCAGAAACTGAAACTGCTTTTCTAGCTGGGTTTTCTATGCCAAAAAACAAGGATGACTGCTCCTACTAGCTATTTTTCCTGACAACCTTCCTTGCATTTCCATCTCTTCGAAATAATAAAAGCTAGGCTAGTATATTTTCTGGAGTATACATCCGTCCATAACAGTTCAGTCAGTTCCTCCAATATGGACAGAGGGAGTTTTCATAGAAACTAGACTTGTAACATAGCTGCATCGAGTACAGAACCTGGGTCCTCAATCTGGAAAGTGTGGTTTTATTTTAAAGAATGAGAGGAGGGAAGGAAGAAGAGTGAGAGGGAAGGAAAAAAGAGTGAATGAATGAGAATTAATTCTGTTATATTCCCCATTATTTGGACTGGAAAGGATTAAAAAAAACAACACCAAAGTGGAAGCTGCCTGACATAAATAAGGCATTAAAGCTCTTAATCTGTTGAAGCTAAATTTAGACACTTGCTGTCCAAGTAAAAGAAAGAGATAAAAGCACATTTTAGAAAAGAAATGTGAATTTTTAAAAATCAAAGGCTTTTATGAATAAATAACTAGACATCACTCTTCAAGACAATTCTGACATTTCATTTAGCTAGACATGTGAAAAGCAAACAATCCTCAAATCCCACTTCCTACCTTCCTGCCTAGAGAAAGGCACCCCATGGGACAGAGCTGTGGTTCAAAGGTTCCTACTGCCACATGGCACACAGCTGAGAAATGCATCCAAGCCATTCACATTACCTAACAAAAAGACAGAAACACATACTGCACATGATGGGCACTTCAACTGGGTCCCCATGCTATGACTGGCTTTCCTTCACAGTTTTGTTCTGGGCTTCAGATGAACATTGTTCTCAGAGCCTGATTTATGCATCTCAAAGCAAGGGGGCACATATCTCAATCCCTGATGGGACACCTGCTCTCTGTCAGGTGACCAGGATACCAAGACCACCAAACTCCTCATTTGGCAAAGAACTCAATCAGTACTGAAGTGTAGAAATGACCTATCCTGACATTGGACATCCCCACAGGGGACTCTAGACAGTTCTGAGAGGTTAAGAAAGAAAAATTACATCTTCCATAGTCATCCCAGCACCAAGTAGGAAGCAAATCCACCATCCTAAGAGGCTATTTTCCTGCAAGAGGGGCAAATTCACTGAGCCTTCCAACTGTTAGGGAAAAAAAAAAAATCCTTGCACATACTTCACACTCTTACTACTGGCTTCTCTGTAAATAACCTCTAAGGAAGACACAGAGATGAAAGACGCTCTAATAGTAATAGTTATCAGTGCATTCCGTAAAACAAGACAACTATCATTACTCTACCACAGAGAATAGAGCTAATTCTTACACTCAGTCACCAAACGAGAAGAGTGACTCAATTCTTCTTTATTTATTTGTTGGTTGCAGTGCTGGAGATGAAAGCCAGGGGGTCTTGCACAGCTGGCACTCAACTCTTTATCACTGGGGGTCGGGGGGCAGCTCACTGTGTTGTCTGAGCTGGCCTTGAACACCATCTCAAAAAAATTAGATAAAAGAGTAGCTCAGGTCTAACCATCTACTGAATGCAGATCACTGCTCTTTTTCTAGGGGCCCATACAGTACGATGTGGGTGATTTTACAAAACTCTGTATCTTCAATAGGGAAAAAAATGCCCTTCTGCAATGAATATTAAATTGTCTTTAATTTCAAAGTATCACTGCAATATTTACCAGAAATGGAAATAAATTAATTATGTCTCTATTATATGAAACATTACAGGCGTTACAGAGCTGTGTAAAACAGTCTTCATCCTTGGGGGCTCATAATCTAGCCAGATGAATAAGATAATATATCTTAGTTGTCATGCAAGGAAGAAAACAACCACACTGAAGTAGTAAGGACTTTTAGGCCCAGCATGCGTGTGCACACCTGGAATCCCGGCACTCAGGAGGCAGAGGCAGAAGGACCTCTAAGACAGAACCTACAGGAATTAAGTAATATGCACAATGTGAAACTTTTATTTCCCTTTATTTCAATGACATTTTTTTTTCAAGGTAGGGTTTTGCTCTAGCCCAGGCTGAACTGGAATTCATTACGTAGTCTCAGGGTAGCCTCAAACTCATGATGATCTTTCTACCTCTGCATCCCAAGTAATGGGATTAAAGGCATGTACCACCACTCCCATCCAGTGACACTTTTTTTTTTCGAGGTAGGGTCTCACTCTAGCCCAGGCTAACCTGGAATTCACTATGGAGTCTCAGGATGGCCTCGAACTCATGGCAATCCTCCTCCCTCTGCCTCCCGAGTGCTGGGATTAAAGGTGTGCGCCACCACGCCCGGCTTCAGTGACACATTTTTGAGGTTTTATTTTCAAAAGATTTTTTTTGGGGGGTGGGGCAATGCTGAGCACTAAACCCACAACTTTGCAAATGCTAAGCAAGTATTCTACTAATGAGGTACATCCTTGGGCCCAGAAGATTGTTTCTGAGGTACACTTATCACAGGAAGAGACTTTGTTCTCTCAACCTAGTGAAGCAGAGAACACAGGATGAGGTGAGCAAAAGAGAAAGAGCAAAACAAAATTTCACAAACATACTGGATCACTCAAGGTTCAGGGGGATTACCAAAAGTCTGAGGCCAGCCTGAGCTACATAAGGAAACCTTGTCTCAAAAAGTAACAGTAACAGGGCTGGAGAGATAGTTCATCAGTTAAAGGCACTTGCTTGCAACACCTGATAGCCCAGGTTCAATTCCGTAGTACCCACATAAAGCCAGATGCGCATAGTGGCACGTGCATCTGGAGTTTGTTTACAGCAGCCGGAGACCCTTGCGTGATCATGCTCACTCGAGCTCGCGCTCTCTCTCTGCCTATTTCTCTGTCTCAAGTAAATAAAATAACAGTAACAGAAATAATGACTTTTAAAACAAAACATACTGTAGCTGATAACAAACTTAAAGGCTTTTTCTGCTAAGAGCAGGCAGAATTGCATAACCTTTTTATTTTATTTTATTTATTTGGGTGGGGGAGGATGGGCGCATCAGGGCCTCCAAGCACTGCAAACAAACTCCAGACACACGCAGCACTTGTGCATCTAGCTTACAAGGGTCCTAGAGAATCGAACCTGAGTCCTTTGGCTTTGTAGGCAAGCGCCTTGACTGTTAAGCCATCTCTCCAGCCCCTGTATAACATTTTTAGTAGCATAGTGCCCTGTGCTGTGAGGAACCGATTTTCTCAGGAAAGGAAAATAAGGGAAGGGAAGAAAGACTAAAAGGGGAAGGTGCCAAGAACTACTGTGTTTGGGAAGGTCATTTCCTCCCAAGTTTCTGATGAGTAAAGAGGCACACAATGGATGCCCTGAATGTCCGGGAGTGGAACCTGGAGTAAGGGGACTAAGGAGTCCATGTCACATTTATACTCGCTGAATTAGATCAAGTCTCCCACTAAATCAGAGCTTCACAGCAAGCAAGGGAGCCTGTGTATGACTCATCTGTTACAAAGCCTCCACTGCAGAGGGCCTTTGTGTTCCCACTGCCAGAGCAGGAAAGGACCAGGAGCCGCAGAGCTGGAAATGGCCTGCAAGTCTGGGGATCTGGGTCTAGATCTGGCTCCAGTGCAAAACTGCTCTGTCCCACAACCCATCTTTCTGCCTTATTTCCCCCCAAACCCATGCTCCAACTCCCTGATGCAATACATATATTACATATGTAATTACATACCTGAGCTGTAATGTACATGGTCCCTAAATGTCTCAACTTTGTACGGATGGCATTACCACTGAAATTTCATATGCTGACATTCATCAGCCCTGTTTTGTTTTTTTTTTTTTTTTTTTTTTTTTTTTGTTTCCGAGGTAGGGTCTTGTTCTAGCCAAGGCTGACCTGGAATCACTATGTAGTCTCAGGGTGTCCTCAAACTCATGGAGATCCTCCTACCTCTACCTCCCAAGTACTAGGATTAAAAGTGTGCACCACCATGCCTGGCTCATTAACCCTTTTTTTTTTTTAATGTATTTATTTGCAAGCAGAAAGAGATAGAGAGACAGAGACACAGAGAGAGAATGGGCACATCAGGGCCTCCAGCTGCTACAAAACAAACTCCAGATGCATGTTCCACTTTGGGCATCTGGCTTTATGTGGGTATTAGGGAATCAAATCTAGATTGTTAGGCCTTATGGGAAAGCACCTTAACTGCTGAGCCATCTCTCCAGCCTTCATTAACCCTGTTTTGTTTGTTTGTTGTTGTGACTTTTGGGACAGGATCTGTTATATGGCAGAGGCTAGCTGGAATTCTCTATGTATACCTCAGGCTGGCCTTGAACCCTAGATCCCACTGCCTCGGCCACTTCAGTGTGCTGGGATTACAACCATGCCACCATGCCTGGATGAACTATTTTATTCATATAAGTTTCTAAGACAATACCCACTTTAAGTAAATACACTGTAAATGAATACCTGTCAGGCTTTACATGAGTGGCAGGGATTTAACGCAGGCCTGCAGGCTTTGTAAGCAAAGCCTTTAACCACTAAGCCATCTCCCCAGCCCCTCCATCTCCTTTTTCACTAGTGCTTTACTACATAGACCTGGCTAGCATGGAACCTTCTACAGAGTGCGGGCTGTCCTCAAACTTGCAGTGATTCTCCTGACAGCGATCCCCTACTCTGCCTTTAGTGACAACACTGCATACATGCACCAGCAAGCCTGGCCTTCCATCTTAACTTTTTTTTAACTTCTTAATTTCTAAAACATTGGGGACATTATATTCTATACACTGACATGAGTGATAATAAAACTATCAAAATTAGTGCCAGATGTGGTGGCACGCGCCTTTAATCCCAGCACTGCGGAGGCAGAGGTAGGAGGATCTGTCACAAGCTCAAGGCCACCCTGAGACCACATAGTGAATTCCAGGTCAGCGTGAGCCAGAGTGAGACCCTACCTGGAAAAACCAAAAAATAAAAAAGCTATCAAAATTAGGAGAGAAATATTATTTGGGGCTCCATGGTTGAAAGTAAAATACAAAGCTCTGGTATATCACTATAAATAATATATAAAGAGAAAGAAAAGTTGTTAAACTCTTGTCATCCTTATTCTACAATTTCAAATTTATAGCTAGTCCCTCATATTCAGCTGCCCAAATATTATACTGCAATTAACTTAGAAGGGAACTTCCATTCTGAAATGATCATAACCTTTCAAAGGTTTATTAGGTTAAGAATTGACTACTTTCCTTCACATTCCAGGTTCCTATTAATCAGAAACCAACAGTCACAAAAGAAAGTTGAGATAGTCTCTGAGTGACTTTGACCTCACAAAGTTTCTCTCCTGCAAAGGAAGAGAACAAGAGCTTTTATGGTGTGGTTCTACTGTCTTTTGAAATGTGTGTGTGTGTCCACCAGGGTCTCTTGCCAATGCGAAGGAATACTAGACATATGTGCTACTTTTTGTGTCCGGCTTTACGTGGGTGCTGGAGAAATGAATCCAGGCTGCCAGGCTTGGCAAGCAAGTACCTTTTTTTAACCACTGAGCCATCTCCCCAGCTCCAATGATTCTACTAAATAGCTAGGAAGATGGCACCCCACAAACAGAAAGAGCCACCTAATTTTACCTGGTGCAGCTTCACTCCCAAAGATAAAATCCTCCAGTCCAACAGGAAGGGAAGCATTGTATAGAACAAAATCAAACTGCTCCTGATCGTGTTATCTGCACCCTCCCAGATTTTATTTAGGATGGACACACTCCAAAGGGTGAAGAGTTACATATGCAAAAATTAGTTCATGATGCAATCAACCAGAAAAGCCATGAAGCAAAAATACAAAGGGATACTTGTATTTCTTATATTGGCTTTTAAGAAATTAAAAAAAAAAAGCCAACCAAGATTCTTGAAAATTTGAAAATGTCCATATAAGGTAAATCCTCTGATTCTGTTAAAGGTGTAACTTTGAATTAGTTGTTTTAAAATAATTTTAAACAGGAGGGTGCTTTTTACGACACCCTATGGCAGAAACTTCTGTGCAGGGAAAGCAGCTTCGGAAAAACTGTTAGGGGTGAAAGTCCATATCCTGGGGAGCCTTTTCGCCAGTTGTTTTTCTGAAAGCTTCACAAAGCCAGTTCCCTCCACAAATTCATCTCTAGGATGGTAACACTCTGACATAAGATATTGAAACCACAACTTCGGAAATGCTAGTCATCACCCTAAATCTTTTATTCCCTGAGATAAAATAAAAGCCTTTACATTGATATCCAGGACAAATATGTGGAACAGTATCATTTAACAGTATCAATCTCAGAATCTTACCAGCTCATTTTTATCACCACTTCCAGAATCTCAGACAAATTTTAAGATATTAAACATGAACCTTTGGGGATATAGGTTCCAACACACAAACTCACCTCAACTCCCGATTTGTTATCAGCATCTAAATCCATGTTTCTGAAAGTGTGTTTGCAGACCACCTGCATCAGAATTCCAGCATTTTTTTAATGTTAAATTAGATTCTCAGGACCCACTTACAATCAGAATCTGTGAGATAGGCCTGGGATGTGGCATTTTTAATGCACTCCTGGAGTTGTTTCAATCCACACTTCTACTTGAGAATCACTAAATAAAACCCATGGACATATTTGCTGTATTGTCCACAAACTATCTGTATGGGACGCCGGTAGTTTCTCCCTCCCATCCTATTTCCCAATAAGACACAGTAGTTAAACCGTCTACTTCCCCCGCCAATAGCAGTTTAAAAGGGAACGGGAAAGATAAAAGACCGGGCAGGATTTAAAGTGCTTTGGGACCTACGGCATATCCCCAAAAGAACGTCAAGATGGACTAGAGTAGCTAATTTTCCAAGGGTTCAGGACGCCTCCCGCCCCCATCCAAAAAAAAAAAAAAATTAAAAGGTCCCTTTCTCTTCTAACTTCTTCACCATAAGCACAAATAACATCTCTGGGCACCCATCAGAAATGTTTTCCTTTGACAACTCTCAACTCTATTTTAAAAACATTCCCTCTTCACGGGGCTGCCCGATGCCTTGGGGGCGGGGGGGGGAGGATACACGACAAGCATTTGACACACTTAAACACACACACGCGCGCACACACACACACACAGCATCAAGGCTTCCTCGGGCTCCAGGTTCACCCCGCCTACACAGCCTCTCTCGTCCATACCTAAACTGGGACTCACACCCACAACTGTGCCCCGCACCCCCAAACTCAGAGCAACGTTCCCACTCCTCCGCTGAACACACGCCCTCTGCGAGCCCCAAACCCAGGTCGTGGGCTTCTCTGCCCCGGCGCCAGCAGCCCGCGCCCCTCCCCCAGGGATGTCCTCCCGCCCCATCGCCGGTCCCCGAGGCCCGGGCCCCGCCACGCGGCCCCACGCGACTCCCTCTCGCCGTTTTGCACGGGGCAGGGGTGTCCGGGCCCCGCTCCAGCTTCCCTGCGTCCCTCAAGGCCTGTCCTCCTCCTTACCCGCCGGCAGCCCAGTTTCCGCGACATCGCCGGCAGGGCCGAGCTCGGGCCCGCCGCCCGTGGGGGAGGAGGGAGCACTGTGGCTGTGGGAGCACTCGATGTCGCGGAAGAACTTCTGGGTTTCGCGCAGGTTCTGCCGCAGCCTCCCCAGGTAGCGGCGGTAGCGACCGAAACTCCGGCACAGCTCGCGGATCATTCCGCCGCCTCCTCCCGGGCCGGGACCCGACGCGGGCTCGCTGGCGCGCGGCAGCCCGTCGCCCTCCATCGCCTGTGTCAAGCCCGCTCGCTGTCTCGGCGGCTCGCTGCCCGCCGCTGGCCCGGCCTCCCTCCTCCCCGCCCCCTAGTGCTCAAGGAAGACGGAATCGGCCTCCCGACGCCCCCGCCTGCACGCTCGGGCTTCCAGCCTCCGTCACGGCTTCGACAAACAAGCTGGGCACGACGCACACGGAACCTTCCTCTCCGCGCTGCGGCAGAGCGAGAGGAAAAACTCCAGGAGGGCGCTGTCGCCGCGTGGGCTCTTGGGACTTGTAGTGTGCGCTGAGGCCGAGGGCCAGGACGCCAATGGTGAAGCGCGGGAACCGGTGGATGGGACTGATCGCTCCTCTGGTGAAAACTTCAACCTATCCTTGACACTTAACACTCTGTCCTCGTTGGAAAAATGTGTTCTTGCACGAGTCCTGGAGGAGAAGGAGGAACTTGTGGAATCCAGACGTCAGCAGAACTGCTGTGCCTCCAACACTGGGCCCAGCAAAATTCCGTCATGGATGGATGGTGGAAGAGGGCGTGAGGCCCCCATCCCACTCTGAGGAGTTACTGACAGTCAGTGGTTGCGGGGGCCGGGGGGAGGGCTGGGGCAAGAGAAGTCGTTTTCTTCAGTGGTTTTCTTCTGCCCCATTTAAATGCAGTGACTTCCCCCCATACACCCACACATACACAGTGACATCAAGGTAGAAGGACAAGCGGATGAGATTCAGGAGGATGGGGAAAAGAGAAGGTAATGGGAGGTGATTAGGATCAAATACATTGTATATACATGTATAAAAATTAGCAATAAAATTCTCCCCCTTTTTCTCCCTCTCCCTCTTGAATAAATTTTTTAAAATAAAATGTTTTTTTTAATTAGCAATAAAAAAAATTTTAAGTGGCTTGCCTCAAATCAGAGCCAAAGATATTAATAGCAAAGAAAAGGAAGGAAATAAGACCAAGGCCAGTAATATCTCTATGGTTACCCTAAATGTCTCTCACTTTCCTGACCCAGCAGATACTGGGGGATCCATTGACAAGACCCTGGGAATAGAGAAATCTCTCCTGTTTGTATCATGCTTTCCTTTCCTGACTTTCCTGCTCCAGATGTGGAAAGAGAGGATGCGGGAGGGCTGGGTAAGACCTAACAGAAAGGACGATTGGTTTCTTGAAGTAGAGAGAGCTGGCTGGATAAGGGGAAGTTGAGGTTTGTAGCCTTCCATTTCTGGTTATTTTAACTACGCTTCTGACAATATGCAAGACTTCCACTGTCACAGACTGTCCATGGAACCCAGGACACAATCACGAAGGTGACAGGACTTAACACCAGTCACCTCTGCGCGTCTCCCCATTCCTCCACCTTTCTTCACCAAGCACACAGCCCCACTACCTATGTCTATCATCCTAGTCCTCCTCGTCCTCCTCCTTTTCTTGACAAAGTCTATCTACATAGAGCACAGGCTGGCCTTCAATTTGTGATCCTCCTGCCTCTGCTTTCTGAGTGCTGGAATTACAGCCTTGCACCACCACATGGACCCAGCCCACGTGTCTTTCATATGGCAAGACCCATCTTTTACCTCTTTTTTTTTTTTTTTTTTTTTTTTGGTGTTTTGAGGTAGGGCCTCACTCTAGCCCAGGCTGACCTGGAATCCTGGAATTCACTATGGAGTCTCAGGCTGGCCTTGAACCCACAGTGGTCCTCCTACCTCTGCCTCCCGAGTGCTAGGATTAAAGGCGTGCGCCACCATGCCCGGCTCATCTTTTATTACCTCTTATTTCTCTGAGAGCCTGGATGATGTAGTTACTCAACTGAATTTAAGAGGAGAGTTGAGCTTACATCTGGATGCCCCCTCCCCACAGGCCTTGTCTTATAACCTTGGGCAAGACCATGTATCATGTATAAAGTAAATTTGGACTATCTGATCTTTAAGTCCTTTTTTTTTTAATACAATGAGTTATCCCAGGTTAGCCTCAAATTCACTATGTAGCGAAAGATGACCCTTGAACTCCTTATCCTCCAGCCTCCACTTTTCAAGCGCTAAGACTATAAGCTTTCACCATTATGGGCTTAGTTTTATTTATTTGTTTGTTTATTTTGAGAGAGAGCGAGAGAGAGAGAATGGGTGCACCAGAGCCCCTAGCCACTGCAAACAAACTCCCAACACATGCACCACCTTGTGCATCTGGCTTTACATGGGTACTGGGAAATCAAACCTGGGTCCTTAAGCTTTGCAGGCAGGCACCTTAACTGCTAAACCATCTCTCCAGCCCTATTTTGGGCTTCTTTGAGCCCTTTCAGATCTGTGACTCCTACTTCAAAAATGTACCTTCTGTATCTCCACCTCAGGTTCCATCTTAAGTAACTGTGGCTCTTAAGTAAACCATGTCATGATATTCAGATCAATTCAATATAAAACGTGAAAGTCTTACTAAAGACTTCTAGCACTTTTTAAAAAAAATTTAAATTTTTATTTATTTATTTTATTATAATTATAATTATTATTATTATTATTATTATTATTATTGGTTTTTCAAGATAGGGTTTTGCTCTAGCCCAGGCTGACCTGGAATTCACTATGTAGTCTCAGGGTGGCCTCGAATTCATGGCAATCCTCCTACCTCTGCCTCCCGAGTGCTGGGATTAAAGGTGTACGCCACCATGCTCGGCGATTTTTATTTATTTATTTGAGAGTGACAGACAGAGTGAGAAAGACTGAGAGAGAGAGAGAGAGAATGGGTGCACCAGGGCCTCCAGCCACTGCAACTGAACTCCAGATGCATGTGCCCCCTTGTGCATCTGGCTAACGTGGGTCCTGGGGAATCAAGCCTCGAACCGGGGTCCTTAGGCTTCACAGGCAAGTGCTTAACTGCTAAACCATCTCTCCAGCCCTTCTAGCACTTTTTTTTTAAGGGGTCATTAATTCAAATGAAGCTTGTGAGCCTGTGATGTAAAGGCTGGTGGCAAGGAGGGAAGCTTATGCTTCTCTTTTACTCCTCTTTTACAGTGGTGACATATTCTCCACTGGCCATTCCTCTTCTTTGCAAAATTGTATTCCCCATGCACCCCGCCAAAAGGCCAGTAAAACACAAATGAAAACATAAAATAGGAATTCTCATAAAAGAAGGTTGACACTTAAAAATAGAAGAGCTAGGGCCTGAGAGATAGCTTAGCAGTTAAGGCACCTTCCTGCAAAGCCAAAGGACTCAGGTTCAGTTCCCCAGGACCCACATAAGCCAGATGCACAAGGTGGTGCATGCATCTGGAGTTCGTTTGCAGCCGCTGGAGGCCCTGGTGTGCCTATTCTCTCCCTCCCTCCCTCTCTCTCTCTCATAAATAAATAAAAATAAAATATTTTTAAAAATAGAAGAGCTAGCAGAAGAGCAAAGCAGAGAGGCACCTGACATTTCCCTCTGGCCACTGCAAGTAAGTGCCCTGCTGCAGATGAGCAAATGGTACAACACACACACAGAGAGAGAGAGAGAGAGAGAGAGAGAGAGAAGAGATAGGGCTGGGGAGATGGTTCAGTAGGAAAGAACACTTGCTGTGCAGGCATGAGGCCTGAATTGGAATCCCTAGCACCCACATAAAAAGCTAGGCATGGCCACACATGCATGAAACCCCAGTGCTGAGGGAAGCAGAGACAGGAGAATTATTGGTGCTCATTGGTCAGCCAGTCTGACCAAAAACTGGCAGCTCCAGGTTCAGTGAGAGAGGAAATAGTATGGAACAGCAACAGAGGAAGACACCCAGCATCCTCCTCTGGCTTCCATACCCACAGGCACAGGACAAACACATGTGCATATTACACACACACAATTTTTTTTTAAAGAGAAGACATAACAAGGCAATGCATGAAGATTTGTCACACATGGTTTTCAGTTAAGATGAGTGGAGAGAACACTCAGGCTAGAGCTGGGTATGGTGGTACACATCTGTAATCCCCAGCACTCTGGAGGATGAGGAAGGAAGATTTCAAGTTCAAGGCTAGCCTATGCTATATAGCAAGTCTCTGGCTAAGCTTGGCTATAAAAATTCAAAAGTAGGGGCTGGGGAGATGGTTCAGTGGTTAGAGGCACTTGCTTACAAAGCCTCATAGCCCAGGTTCAGTTCTCCAGTCTTCACATAAAGCCAAATTCCCAAAGTGGTGCATGAATCTGAAGTTTGCTTGCAGCAGCAGGAAGACCTAGCTCTCCCATTCTGTGTCTCTCTCTCTCTCTCAAATATCTCAAATAAATAAATGATTTTTATTTAAATTTATTTTTTTTCAAAACAAAATACAAGAGTGTGGTGTAAATTTCAGATAATACAAACACAGTACACAAGGAAAACTAAGTCCCCTAGCTTTTTTTTTTTTTGGTTTTCGAGGTAGGGTCTCACTCTAGCCCAGGCTGACCTGGAATTCACTCTGTAGTTTCAGGATGGCCTCAAACTCATGGTGATCCTCCTACCTCTGTCTCCTGAGTGCTGGGATTAAAGGTGTGCGCCACCATGCCTGGCTTTCCTTAGCTTTTCTATCCCTTAAATCTCCCAGTCACCTAGCTCCCCTCAGAAGGCAACCACTGTTGTAGAGATTATATGTTTTTGGTTTTTTTGTTTTGTTTTGTTTTGTTTTCCAAGATAGGGTCTCCCTCTAGCCGAGGTTAACCTTAACTATGTAGTCTGAGGCTGGCCTCAAACTCATAGAAGTCCTCCTACCTCTGCCTCCCAAGTGCTGGGATTAAGATTAAAAGCATGCACCACCACGCCTGGTTTTATATATGTATTTTAGACATAAATGACAGCACACTACACATACTGTTATGACCTTGAAGACTTCCACACCAAAACCTAAAAATTTGCTTCATTCTTTTTTTTAGCATCATTCTTTTTTAAAACATTTTATTTATTTATTTGAGAGAGAGAGAGAGAGGCAGATACAGAGAAAGAGAATGGGCATGCCAGGGCCTGTAGCCACTGCAAATCCAGACGGATGCACCCCTTGTGCATCTGGCTTACGTGGGTCCTGGGGAATCGAACCAGGGTCCTTAGGCTTCGCAGGCAAGCGCCTTAACCACTACGCCATTTCCCCAGCCCTGGCTTCATTCTTCTGAATTGTATAGTATTTGATCGTAGGGTTGGCCTGTTTAATTGACCAAGTCTTTTGTCAATGGAACTTTGGGGTTTTGCTACAGTAACTAAGCTAACATATGTCATTTTGAATTTGTGTAAGTGCAGCTTAGTGCCATTTTTAAATTTTACCGTGCGTGTGTGTGTGTGTGACATACATGCCACAGCATGCATCACCATGCACCTCATTTAGAGGCAGGGTTTCTTGCACTGCTTATTCTCACTTTGCTGTTCTTCATTTGCTTCCAGGAAATTCTCTGTCTCCACCTTCCACCTCTCCCTCAGTGTCTTCATGGTGGGAGTGCCGAAGCCCACCATGGCTTCCTATCTTTATTTCTTATTTGGAGTCTGGGGATTGAACTCGGGCACTACAACTTTAGCTACAAGTGTTTTATCCACTTATCCAGCCCTTCACAGCTACTTTTAATCTGAAGAAATCAGTCTTTTTTGTTATTTAAAATCTGAAACATTGCAATAGTGAACTCTTCTCATATATAACCATCTACCAAACCAGTAAAAGTAAATGTTTCATTCAAATACTTAATTCAAAGGACAAATGAAGGAAATAAAGGTTTAATGGGAAGAAGAGAGGATTTATCAGTATAAAAAAAGTGATGAAACTGCCCAGTAAGTACTTCTCTTAATGTTCACACCCATATATTAATGCTACTCTCACTTTTGGTTAGAGAACCTTCTCTTTTCAGATGGCAGTGACCTTGGGATGACTCAGAAGGCATCATGGTGCTGGAAAGAAGTGACAGGAGTGCTCAGCACTGCAATATCTCTATCACACCTTCCAAGGCTCAGGGTCTATTGCGGAAGAGGTGGCAGAAAGAATGTAAGAGCCAAATGAAGGGTAGGACTCCTTACAACGTGCTTCTCCAGACACAAAATGGCCTGGATATCCATGATCTCACAGTGCCTGACACTACCTACACAAGCCCATCATAATAGGAGGAAAAGATCATGACATCAAAATAAAAGAGAGACTGATTGAGAGGGGGAGGAAATGTGATGGAGAACAGAGTTTCAAAGGGGAAAGTGGGGGGAGGGAGGGCATTACCTGGGATATTGTTCACAATCATGGAAGTTGTTAATAAAAAAAATAAATAAAATTTAAAAAAAAGAAAAAGAAAGTGATGAATTAGCTGGACGTGGTGGCACACACCTTTAATCCCGGCACTTCGGAGGCAGAGGTAGGAGGATCGCCATGAGTTCGAGGCCACCCTGAGACTACATAGTAAATTCCAGGTCAGCCTGGGCTAGAGTGAGATCCTACCTCAAAAAACAAAACAAAAAAAAAGTGATGAATTAAACACTTATTGGAGATAAATACATATTTCCTCCTAGAATTCCATTTAAATGAAAAAAGAAAAAAAAATGGCGACATGATTTCACTAAGTTCTGTGAGATCTGTCAGTTCTGGAACTCACTAATACCCAAGATGGCCTGGAACTCTTAATCCTGCCTCAGCCTCCCAAGTATCACCAGGCCTACCTCAAGGGGATTTCTTACAAGCATAAAGTCAAGAATAAACATGGCCAGGAGCTTAAAAAAATTAAAGATCAGTGAAAGGTGGAAAGCAAATGGCCAAGTCTCACCTGAGTTACAAAGCTACAGAAACCCCAAACCCAGAGTGAGGCTGGCTGAGGCCCAGCTGCAAAATCTCCCAAGTGTTAGAAGCTGGCGGCAGATAGCCCCCTCATGCCGCTCAGGAAATAGAGGTTGTTCAGGAACTAGAGTCAGGAATTAAAACAAGGATTTTGAAAGTTGTTCAAGAGCAGCAGAAGCCTTAGGTACTTGAAGTGCTGAGGCCCAAAGAAAACGGAAGGATTTATTCTCCAAATAGGATTACATAGGAGTTCTCTGTCTCAATAGAAAGGGTAACTGGATATAAAGAAATTGAATATTCTCTCTGTCCATCCAGTTCCTGGATTTTTGGCTACCAAATGTTTACTTACCAAAGTGGAAACTGGAGGTGTCTTCTTCAAGGAATCTAACTAGCCAGGAAGAAAGACTCAGGCACTACTATCAGAACGGTGATATGTTTTTAAATCTGTCTTGTTCACTGCTACATTTCCAACATCTAAACCAGCACCTACTAAGTATCATTTGGTAGGTGCTCACTAGATATTTGTTGGAAGAATAAATGTTCATTTGTAGACATTTCTGAACATTCAAGAAATTATGAAAGAGGAAAAGAACACACACAGACATACACACATATGGGTTTTGGTTTGTTTTGTGGGGTTGAACCTTACACCTGCTAAGCAAGCACTCTACCATTGAGCAATATAGCCTGTCCTCTTTTTCTAACTTAATTTTATTTATTTATTTGCAAGCAGAGAGAAACAGAGAGGGAGGGAGAGAGGGAGAGAAAGAGAGAGAGTGGATGGGCATAGGCGCAAACTCCAGATACATGCACCACTTTGTGCATCTGGCTTTATGTGGGTAGTAGGGAATCAAACCCGGGTTGTTAGGCTTTGCAGGCAAGCATGCCTTAACTATTCAGCCTTCTCTCCAGACCCTACCTAGACCTCTTTTTACCTTTTGTTTTGCTACAGGGTACCACCAAGTTGCCCAGGTTGTATTTGAAGTCGCTTTGTTGCCCAGGTAAGCCTGGAACATTCAATCCTCCTGATTCAGCCTCCCCCATAGATGAGATTACTGGACTGTGCCACCAATCCCAGCTGTTTGTTTATGAGTTTTTGTTTGTGTGTAGAGTATGTGTGTGGTGTGGTGTGTATTGTATGCAGATTCATGTACCCCCTGTGTGCGAGTTGCATGCACAGAGGCCAGAGGGGAACATCTGGTGTCCTTCTCTTATGGTTCATTTGATATTTCCTTGAGATGAGGTCTCTCCCTCAACCTGGAGCTGTTATCCCTCAGCAAGCCCCAGTGATACCTTGGCCTACTTTGAAATGAATTGGCATTGCTCTTCTAGTAAAGTTATTCTTTTTTTTTAATTATTTTTATTTAGTTATTTGAGAGCAACAGACAGAAGGAGGGAGGGAGAGAGGGAGAGAGAGAGAGAAAGAATGGGCACGCCAGGGCTTCGAGCCACTGCAAGCAAACTCTAGACACGTGCGCCCCCTTGTGCATCTGGCTAACATGGGTCCTGGGGAATCGAGCCTCGAACCGGGGTCCTTAGGCTTCACAGGCAAGCGCTTAACTGCTAAGCCATCTCTCTAGCCCTAGTAAAGTTATTCTTTAAAGAAAATACTGTTATTCCCATTTTACAGGTAAGAAACTAAGACTCAGAAAACAAGTGACATCTCTAAGGGCATACAAATAGGAAGAGGGTAGAACTAGGACTTGAATACAGGTTTCCTTAACTGTCAGGCTTATTTCTGTAACCATGAGGCTTCACTGACTTCTGCAATGCATTCTTACATCCATGCTGCCCATATTGGAGTCCATGGATCACATAGTAAAGGGAACTGAGATGGTAATGATAATGGTGATGATAATGACAAAGAGGAGGAGGAGAAAGAACTTGGGGCCTAATGCTAGTTCTGTGACCTCTGCTGCAAGAATCTGTTCTCTCTACTTCCTGTCCACGGTGCAGTCAACAGCCTCCACCACAAGCTCCAGCCACGGTGATGCTCTACCTCAGTAAGGACATGGAATCAACAGAGTATGGAATGAAACCTCTGAAACTTGACTTTCAAAAATAAGTTCCCCCGAAATTATGTCAAGTATTTTGTCACAGCTGAAAAGACTACGAAAAGTATTAGTTCTAGAAAACTGGGGTCATTACTGGGACTAAGTCCTACCATGTGGTTCTTAAGGCTTTTGGAGCTGGTTAGTGGGAGGAATTTGGAAAAGTTTGGAAAAGCAGGCTAGAGAAAGCCTACAGTGGGAGCTCAGAAGACCAGAATGTTAATGGGTATGTAGACAATAAAGAGTTTTGTTTATGAGGCTTCATGTAGAAATGAGGATGCTATTGAGTATTAGAATAGAGGCCATTTGGGGGCCAAAAGTCTCTTGCCAAAGTGGACAGTGGATACTGTTATACCCAGAAGCCATAGATTGTTAGTAGAAAAACCTCAGTGCCAGAGGTGGCATACCTTCCAGTGAGTTGTCGGCCAGGAAGGCCACTGATGCCCCCAAAACATTACAGGCTATTGCCAAGGCTCTTAGTTGCCCACCAGAACTAGATGGCAAGACCCTATTGCTGAAGACACCACATTCTTGGGCTACGGGGCACTGAGAAGTCAAGCTGGAGCTGAGCTAGAAGCCTCTTTCCTATTGACTAGTTGTCATGATGCTGGAAATATCTATGCAGCCTGTTGGGGAAGAAAAGTCATCAGTGATGTTAATCAGCAGAGTACCCTGCAAGCTTTACAGCTAGACAGCCAGGCCAAAGGTACCATCTGGTGCAATGGTGGCATGTCTATAATGGGGGAAACAATGGCGCTGTCGTTGGACTTGAGGTCCACTCCATGGGTGGAAATTTATGCCTGTTACTGAAACCCTGAGACTACATAGTGAATTCCAGGTCAGCCTGGGTTAGAGTGAGACCTTACCTCGAAAAAAAAAAAAAAAAAAAAAAAGCCTATGGCTTGGGAGGTCATAAGCCCTAGGAGGAGAACTACTACTGTTGTCTGGATAAATAGATACATTATGCCCACCAAACTGTCCTCTAAATACTTATGTGTATGCCCATATATTAGTGCTACTCTCACTTTTGGTTAGAGAAGCTTCTCTTTTCAGATGGTGGTGACCACTGGGGTCACTCACAACTCACCAAAGTGGGGCTAGAGAGATGGTTTAGCGGTTAAGGTGCTTGACTGGGAAGCCTAAGGACCTAGGTTTGATTCCCCAGTACCCACTTAAGCCAGATGCACATGGTGGTATATTCATCTGGAGTTTATTTATAGTAGCTGGAGGCCCTAGCATGTCCTTATTCTCTCTCTCTCTCTCTCTCTCTCTCTCTCTAAAATAATGTCTTAAAAAAACTCACCAAAGTGTGAGAAGTGACAGTGGAGCGCTCAGCACTAAATGAGATATCCTACCCTCCAAGGCTCAGGGACCGATGTGGAAGATTGTAGAAAGAACGTAAGACCTAAAGAAAAGAGAAGAGCTTACAACAGAGTCTTCTAGACACAAAGTGGCCTTGATATTCATGACTTCTCAGTGGCTGATGCTACCTACTTACACAAGTCCTGCATAATAGGCGGGGGGGAAATAGTAGCATCAAAATAAGTGAGAGTAGTTGGAAAGAAGAAGGGATTCAGTGGGTGGGGGTTTGGGGAGGGGGAAAAGGAAGGGTTGTGGGAGGGGATTGTGATCATGTTACATTGTTTATAGTTATGGAAGTTGTCAATAAAACAGTTTTAAAAAAGAATAGAGGCCATCCATGTTACATTCTGGAAAATAAATTATTTACATTGTACGCATGCTTTGAGACTTTGAGGGAGGCTCAATTTAAAGGTTAATAAATCTGGCATAGGAAATTACAAGGCATACTGCCATTCAGAGTGTGGTATGGTTTTTTGCTGGTTGCTGTTGGCCAGTTTATAGTGAGAATCAAAGCAGATCAGAGGAGTTGCAGGAATGTCACTCAGCTGATAGAGTGCTTAGCTAGCATGCATGAAGTCCTGAATTCAATTCCCAGCACAGTATAAACTGGACATGCTGATACACACCTATAATCCCAGCACTGAGTAGATGAGGCAAGAAGCTTAGAAGTTTGAGGTCATCTTTGGCTACATAGCAAGTCTGAGGCTAGCCTGGGATACATGAGACCATATAAAAGAAGGAGGTAGATGAAAGAATGAGGAAGAGAAAGAGTAGAAGAAAATTTTTTTTAAAAAAAGAAAGTCTAGTATGGTGGCTCATGCCTTTAATCCCTGCAAATGGAAGGCTGAGGTAGGAGGATCACTGTGAGTTTGAGCCCATCCTGGACTACAGTGTGCGTTTGAGGTCAACCTGGGCTAGAGTAAGACCTTATCTCAAAAGGGAGGTGGTACTGGGGAGATGGCTCAGCAGTTAAAGGCTTGTAAAGCTTGATGGTCTGGGATTGATTTCCCAGTACCCATGTAGACTCAGATGCATCTGGAATTTGTTTGCAGCAACAGAAGGCCCTGGCATGCCCGTTCTTTCTGGCTCTCTCTTTCTCAGCTAAATAAATACAATGTTTTAAAGAAAAGAAAAAAATAAAACAGAGAAGAAAGACTTGAGAAACTGGTGAGGAAAACCTGTGTAAAGTTAAAGGCAAGTAAGGCATGGTTTCTGAGAAGATTAGTGCCATCAGAAGAAAGCCGCATATTGTCCATCAGGATGACAGGAAAGACGCCTCTCAGTGTCTCAAGCATGAGCCCAACTCATCGCAAGCTGAAAGGTGTGAAAGAGTAAAGTCGTTTGGAATATTTTCTTGAGAGTATGAGCTCCCATCGCATCACTAAGGAACCTGTTTCCTCAGGATTCTTTTCCTGGTGCTCAGCTGCCCAGGCACTCAGAAACAAATGCAATTATGGTCCGAGAAGCCGGTGGCAGACGGTGGCATCTTCCACACGATCCTGATTTTGCAGGTAGGCAGAATGCAACAGTGTGGGGTCATGGAGGCTTCCACCCAAATTTCAAAGGAAGGCTTGGTAGACCAGGCAATATGTGTGCCAAGGTGAGGATCCCTCCACACAGCCCCTGACTGGGTGATGTGTAAAACTGGGATGGTGATGCCTAAGCTTCAGTGGAAAGCCAAGGAAGTTGGAGATGCTAGAAACATGGAATGCTTTCTGAGGAAAGCTATAGACAGCACGTGAAGCCAGTTCAAGAGAGAGGCTATGTGGCTAGGACACAGAGACAGGGTTACCCAAACATGCTGGACATAGAGGTACAAGATTTAACGTTGGCACTGCTGGATTTTGGTTTGGAATTGGTCTGATCCATTCTATTCCCCCATTACTTGATTTTTGAAATGTAGATGTTTACTCTGTATCATTGTGTCTTGGGAGCATGTGACTTGGTTTTTTTAAAACTTTTAAAAAATTTTTATTTTTTATTTATTTGACAGAGAAAGAAGGGGGAGAGAGAGACAGACAGACAGAATGGGCACATGCCAGGGCCTCCAGCCACTGCAAACGAACTTCAGATGCATGTGCCCCTTGTGCATCTGGCTAATGTGGGTCCTGGGGAATTGAACCTGGGTCCTTTGGCTTTGCAGGCAAATGCCTTAACCACTAAGCCATCCTCCAGCCCTTTTTTTAAAAAGTCTTTTTTTGAGAAGCAGTCCTATTTAAGAACATGCCCTAGTAGTTGCATACAGTGATTCTACTTCCACCTCATTGACCAAAACTTGGTCACACGATCTCGATCTACAGAAAGATTGTGAGGCCAAAAATGGTCAACTGAAAGTCAGGATTCTCAGAGACAATTTTTTTCTTTATTTTCTTTCTTTCTTTCTTTCTTTCTTTCTTCTTCTTCTTCTTTTTTTTTTTTCTGGTAGGGTTCCCAGTCTCAGAGGAGACTTTGAACTTGAACTCTTCAACAATGCTGGAACTGTTAAGACTATGGTAGGGACTCTTAGAGATGCACTAAATGCATACATGCTATGAGATAGATATGAGCTTTTTGAGGGCCAGGGAAGGAATGGTATGGTTTGCATAGGAAGTGCTCTTCCACAGCTGATCATATACTGAAGGCTTGTTCCAGCTATTGACCTTGTTTGGGGAGGAAGTGCTTGAAACTGTAAGAGACAAGACCCAGCCAGAAGATGTAGGTCACTGGTAGTTGGGTGCTTGAGAACATTTTGTCCCTGGACCCCACTATCCACCATAGGTAAATAGCCTCTGCCACATGCTCCCACCACAATGATGCACCTCACCAGAGGCCCATAACCAAGGGAGCCAAGGACTGTGGACTGAAGCCTCTGAAACTGTGAGCCAAAGTAAGTCCTACCTCCCTTTAAGAAAAAAACGAAAAAGAAAAGAAAGAATCCTTTAACTGTACTCAACCTTACCGAGCTATTGGGAGAATAAGGTTTTAGAAATAGAAGTCTTGTAAAAATCTACAGAAAAGCAAGGGAGTCACAGACAATCTAATCTGAGCTCCAGTCCTAGATGGGGTGTGTACTAATTTCATGATATTAGGCAAATAATTCAACTTCCCATAGCTTCAATCACTTCACCTGTACAGAGGGGCCAATAGTACCTATCTCCCAGGGTTTTGAAGAGGAAAATGTATTAAAGTAGTTAGCCCCTTGCCTGATATGTAGGCATGCTTAATAATGTCTTCTTTTCTATTTATAATAATTACTCTCATTCAGAAGTATATATATTTTTTCCAAAGAATATAATTTTTCTAAGATTTTGTTTTTGCTTATGAGATTGTCTACATGAAGATTTATTAACCTGAGGATTAAAGGTCTATGTAAAATTGAATTTCTAAATGTACCCTACTTAATTATACATCAAGTATCGTCCCAATGCTGAATATTTCATCAGTGGCATTCCTGGCTGTGAGTATGCTGAGCCTGGGGAGGAAAAGCAATCAATTAAAGAGAATTTGATATAACTTCAAACAGCGATAATCTTTATTTTACTGCTAAGTGGGATAACAAGGTTTTCAAAAAAAATAAAGTGTAAATGACCCAGAGCTTTCTAGAAGCAGCCCTGGACATAGTTTTGCCATAGTTCATCAGTAAGATTAGTAGACTAGTATTGCTTTTCCAAGTCTGAATAGTTATTTCCTTTGTCCACCATATTACCTGACAGTTTAGCTGGAGTCACCTTCATTTATTTCCTAACCTCCTAGAATCACCTCACAATAGGTATAACTCTCTGGGCCAATCCTGGACACAGAAAGACAGGTAGATGAAAACCTATCAATACCTCCCTCCCTTCTCTTCCCCTTCCTTCTTTCCTTCCTTGCTTCCTTGCTCCCTTCCTTCCTTCCTTCCTTTCTCTCTCTTCCTTCTCTCTGTTTCTTTTTCTTTTCTTTTTTTTTTTGAGGCAAACCCAACAAACTGGCCTTTTTGTGGCTGTGCAAGAAAGTGAGAGTGAGAGAGAGAGAGAGAGAGAGAATTGGTGGGCCAGGGCCACCAGCCACTGTAATGGAACTCCAGATGTGTGCACCAACTTGTGTGCATGTGCAACTTGTGCGTCTGGCTTACTTGGGACCTGGAGAGTCGAACATGGGTCCTTAGGCTTCGCAGGCAAGCGCCTTAACTGCTAAGCCATCTCTCCAACCCTCTGTCTCTCTTTTTCATGGAATCTCATTATATTGCCTAAGCTGGCCTCAAATTCACAATCCTCCTGCCTCAGCCTCCTGAGTGCTGGAATTTTAGGTATCCATCACTGTGTTGAATTTACCAATTCTTTTTCCTATGTCAACATTACTGCGGTGGAAGTTTTCTGGAAGATTCTGAAGCCTGATTTTGGGAACATATTTCAACTGGCTCAGTCTGTATCTACCCATAGTTGACAAACACAATACTTGATTCAAACAGCATACCCAGTATGAATTAACTTAAAGAAAATATTTCATTTCAGGCTGGAGAGATGGCTCAGAGGTTAAAGGTGCTTTCTTGCAAAGCCTGAAGGCCTAGGTTAGATTCCTCAGTACCCATGTGAAGCCAGATGCACAAAGCAGCTCATATGTTTGGAGTTCATTTGCAGTGGCATGCCCATCCTCATTCTCTCTCTGTATTTGCAAATAAATAAAATTATTTTTTAAAAGAAAACATTTCAGGGGCTGGGGAAATGGCTTAACGGTTAAGGCAGTACCTGCAAAGCCAAAGGACCCTGGTTCAATTCCCCAGGACCCATGTAAGTTAAATACACAGGGTGGCACGTGCGTCTAGAGTCCGTTTGCAGGGCTGAGGGTTCTGACGTGCCCATTCTCTCTTTCTCTCTGTCTGCCTCTTCCCTTCTGTCTTAAATAAATAAAATATTTTTTTAAAAAGAAAATATTTCATTTCATCCTCCTGCACGGCTCCCTTTCTCATGACTTTAGCCCTGCAAGGAGGTGATTTGTTGGAGAAGACAGGATTCTAAAGCAAAAGGAGATGTTAGGCATCTGATCATAAGAACATTAGCCTTAGAGGAGAAAGAGACCTCTAGTTAAATGAGCTTCACTAAAGCCTCCATGGGCTTGGAAGGGTGTCCCTGGCTCACTGAAGAGAGAGCCACGTTCATGTCTCTGCTGGGGTCTATCACCCTCCCAGAGCACTGATCTAGCACCTTCTCAAAGGGGGCGTAGTGGCCCAAGATCAAGTTTCCAGATCACATGCACATACTTCTCACTCCTCCCCACAAGTTAGGGTCTCGCTCTAGCCCAGGCTAACCTGAACCTCACTCTGTAGCTTCAACCTGGCCTCAAACTCACAATGATCTTTCTATCTCAGCCTTCTGCGTTTGTGAGCCCCCACATCCAACAACATCTGCACACTTCTTAAACAGGGTGTATGAAAATGTCTACCTCAGCCTCCATCCAGAACGCAGGGGTTAAAGGCATGAGAGATTCCATGCCTGGTTTTGTTTCTATATGCTCATAACATACCACTCCACTGTACTGTTAGGCCATGGTCACTCATCCTTTCTCTATTCTTGGACATTTAAGTTGCTTAAGGTTTTTTGTTTTGTTTTTCTGGATAGGGTCACACTCTAGTTCAGGCTGACATAGAATTCACCATGTAGTCTCAGGATGGCCTCGAATTCATGGCGATCCTCCTACCTCTGCCTCCCAAGTGCTGGGATTGAAGGTGTGTGCCACCACACCAGGCTAAGGGTTTTTTTAATTCTTAAAAATAATGCCACTGAGACACTTTTGTTGCTGTTCACATGACTTATTTTCTTCTCTTGCATTACTTTCTGGAGATAAATTCCCTGGAGAATATCATTAGGTGAAAGGTTTCACACATCGATTTGGCTCTAGCTATATCTTACTAAATTGTACTCTGAATGAATTGTATTGTCATCACATTTGAAAGAGAGTATTATCTTTTTTTCACAAACCCCTTCTGACAGCTTCAAGGCAAATTAGGGTGGAGTCACCAATGAACCCAAGCCTTTGTCCCTCTGTCTGCTTGGGTTTCCCTGGGACCCTATAATGCTCCCTGAAAATGATTTATGACACAAGTATGCACACCCCAGAAGGAGCTCTCACATGGGATGGTGTGATTCTCCCCTCCCAGGAGAGGTTTCCGTGATGAAAGTTGTCTTTTGGAAGTCATAAGATCAGCAGAAGGTTATTCAAGCAATTGACATTTTCTTCTCAACTTCAGAGAGCCGCTCTCCATTCTTGTGCCAGAAAAAAACAAATGTGGAGTCTGTTAGAAATGAAGGCTAGACTTTAGCTCATGGTGCGCCGTTCCAAGCTTGGGATACATTACACCAAGGAAAGGAAGTTCTAGCAGAGCTGGAAAAGGTTTTAAAAACTGTCATGTATAAAACTGAGAGAAAATTTCTTTCCAGTGGGTTTGTAGCAGACAGCTTCAGGTTCACTGAGATAAACTTCCAGACCAGGCACAGTTATGGAGGAAGGGATTTACTGAAGCTTACAGATCCAGGGGAAGTTCCGTAATGACATGAGAAGCTGACCTGCTTTCACAGGACCAAACACACAGAGAGAGAAGCACAAGCCAAAAGCCACACAGTACAGCACACTTCAGGAACTCCAGCTAGGCACACTTTGCATACCTTTAGATTGAAATCTGAAATGCACCATCACACTTTAAGATCTGCCCAGTGACACTACCTCCAGCCAGGTGGCTGCAGATGCAAACTGCAAACTAATAAAACACTGAATATACTAGGGGCCATCTATGCAAATTACCGCAGGGTTGAAGGTCACTTTGAAATCCTGTATAAATATCACTCCATGTTAGTTGTCATATGATGTGGCAAGAGCACCAGTTTACCAGTTTGGGTTATGGAAAGGTTTACATCTAAATTCTATGGCATACGGTAGGAACTCATAGAACAGATGTTACTGTTGTTACCACACATGGTAGCCATAGCGCAGTCTAGGTGACAGTGCAGTAGGCATTGTGTGAAAAGTCTGGACACTGAAAGCAAGCAGAACTGGTTTGGCTATTTCTCCAAGCGCACAGTTTGCCCTGGGAAATATCTCATTGTCCGTCGGCTTCATCATCTAGAACTATTTACAGACTTTGCTTTACAAATGAAATGACAATATGTGCCAGACATATAATAAGTGTTCACTTAATTCATAAATGGGACACTGGATGGTCAACCAAGTCTTCCCTTACATCAGTGGTTCTCAAAACTCAATATAAGGTAATCCAAAGTGAAGTTATCATTGTCCCTCAGTTTACCTGGGGCTGTATAATGCTCTCTGTCAATGATTTACGGCACAAGTATACACACTCCAGAATAAGCTCTCACCTGGGATGGTCTGATTCTCCCCTCCCAGGAGAGATGTTTTGGATGTTGTCTTTGGAAATCACAAGATTTACAGATCCTATCTCACTTAGGCTACATCTCTAAAGAGCAGCTTTTCAGATTTTATCTCCAGAAGTTCCATTTTTATTAGTTGGGTATAAAGCCTAGAAATCTACCTACATATATGCTAAATCCCAAGGTGTTTAACTGCAGAAGTGCTGCCTTAATAGTTTCAGCAAACAAAAAGAGGAGAAAAATAAGTTTTCCATCACTAATATACGACAAAAACCATATAGCATTCAAGAGATCCAAATAGTGAAAGACTCTGTTTCAAGACAATTTATGCAGTTCTTCCCTAAAGGAGCTAGAATTGTCTTAAAGCAACACCTTATACTTTATTTATTTATTTATTTTTTGGTTCTTCGAGGTAAGGTCTCACTCTAGCCCAGGCTGACCTGGAATTCACTATGTAGTCTCAGGGTGGCCTCGAACTCATGGCGATCCTCCTACTTCTGCCTCCTGAGTGCAGGGAATAAAGGCGTGCGCCACCACGCCCAGCTAACACCTTATACTTTAACCCTTGATGTAGATTAACATATGTCACCTCAATCCACCCTAGCAATCTGTCCCTCCTCTGGTCTGTGGCACAGCTCTTCCGCTCAGAGTGGTTATCAGACACCACTGTTTCCATCTTGTGTTATCGTGCTTTTCATCTGTGCCTCATTCTCTCAACTAGACTTTAAGTCCAAAGGTGAGGACCCATGCCTTTCATTGTTCTGTCCTCCCATCACATGTATCTCGGAAAGCCTTTATAGAATTATGTGTTTTAAAACTGTATTTTATATTTTGCATTTTTATTTTATTTATTTGTTTATTTATTTGACAGAAAGAGAGAGAGAGAGAGAGAGAGAGAATGGGCACGTCAGGGCCTCCAACCACTGCAAAGGAACTCCAGACGCGTGCGCCCCCTTGTGCATCTGGCTAACGTGGGTCCTGGGGAGTCGCATCTGGGTTTTTTGGCTTTGCAGGCAAATGCTTTAATGGTTAAGCCATCCCTCCAGCCCTCAAAACTGTGTTTTAACAAATGCAGATACACACAGTGAACTGTTGGCTAATACTCATTGGCAAATTCTTTGTCTTGGGAGTGGCTGGGCATTACGGTCATGACAGGGTGAGGCTTGTGTTCTTGGGCAGGTATGTGAGTGCTGGGGCATTTCAGGCTGTTTCCCCCTGAAGAATGGGAAGATCATTGACCTTGCAGGGCTGCTGGGAAGACTGAGAATGTTTCAGGGTCCCTAGTAAAATGTCCAGTCCTGTGGTTATCTTTAAGTGGTAGACACTGACTTTTGCTGGTATACCTAAAATGGCCTAGTAGTACAAAGAGTGGCCTGTGATATTCATTGTCAGATGTTAAGTCATTAACAAACAAAGCTGATACTTTTTCTTTTAAGGTCTGCAAATTAAAGTTTAAAAAAAAAACACAAATTGCCCAGAAATGTGTGCCAATTACCTATAGAAGAGAAAGGATACAAACAAGCTATTCTCACCAGGGATGTTTATGTCACACACCTACTCTGTTCACATTCTCCCATTACTGGGGAGCATCCACTTCCAGAACAAAGACTATGAACCATATCTGCAGCAATACAAACAAAGCACCAGCATTTCATACTACGGATAGGAGACTCTCTAGTCCCATGTGTGAGGCAGACATTAGTATCTTAGGGATGTTGTAAGAGAGCAATGGCTACAGGGTGGGCAAGATGGATTTGTCTAATCCTCTGAAATATTGCCAGTTAAATATCAGAAGTTCTATGTAATGGAAGAAATAATGCATGCAGTTTGTGCATGAAATACGAATTGCAGCTTTATGCCTAAAGACAAAAAGTTGAGACAACTCATTTTCTAAGAATAAAGTGGATAATGGTGAAATAAACAGTATTTATTTGATCGAATGTTAATTAAACAAGTATTTAAAATGGCTACTCAGATATATGGAATAATGTGGAGAAACATAACATGTAAATGGATTCAGTGTACACTTTAAGAAAAAAGGGGGGCAAAATTCATTTACATTGAGCTTTTTCTAATTGTGGAGAAAGGCAGCATCTTTTTCATCCAGTCTGCTTCTTCCAACAGCCAGCTTAGATGGTGGTATTGTGATGTCATCAACACTACAGCCAATCTCCTTGGCGAATATATATATATGTATATGTGTATACACAAAACATATATATATATATATATGTTTTGTTTTGTTTTCTGAGGTAGGGTCTCACTCTAGCTCAGGCTGACCTGGAATTCACTATGCAGTCCCAGGATGGCCTCGAACTCTCAGCAATCCTCCTACCTCTGTCTCCCAAGTGCTGGGATTAAGGGCATATGCCACCACACCCAGCTGAATTTAATTTCTTTTTGAGAGTATTCAGTGGAAGTTTCAATCTCCAACAGAAAAGGCAGAAATGACATTAACAAAAACGTAATTGTTCTGACATTGATATCAAAATACAGTGGTTATGATTACAACTAGTCCCCAGTCTAGAGAATGCTTTTATGCTCTAAGCACTCTAATTAGTATGCTACAGCTTAAAGTGTCTCCCTGACAACTCCTTATCCATTTGATATTTCAATATTGTTTTTAGAATACTGCTAGAGAGGTACAAGCAGGAGAATCAGAAATTCAAGACCTGCCTTGGCTACATGAGACCCTATATCAAAAGGCAACAAAAATTAAAATATTTCTAAAAAATTCTTACAGAGTAGGAAACTTATTTTCTGGGACAATCTGCAAAAAAATAGAAGGCTTTTATTTCTCAGATCCAACTGCTTTTATACAAAGACAAAAACACACACACTCTCAACTTACCTGTTGATCTTGGCACCTTAACCTCTATCAGGAAAGAGGCATTCGCCTATCAACTCACAAACTGGGTGTTGGCAAGGGCACAGGATTCCATAACGCTGCTCTTTAGCTCCCTTGTTCATAGACTAACTGGTTTAGCAAATTTAATACTATGAAGATTGCCCCTCTTTCATTATTTTGATATTTCTGTTCAAAAAGCATTGTCAGTGGACTAATTCTGCCTTTATTCCATGATAGACAGGGCTGTGAACATCTAGATTATTTCGTTGAGGTTTACTGGCACATATGATGTACCCAACACATGCATTTCACAGGTTCTGTTCATGTTAGCCTTCACAAAACAAAGTGAGCATAAATATCATGAGCCCCTGTTTACAATGAGGCTACTTGATATGATTGCCAAAACAGAACCAGAATTTATTTATTTATTTATTTATGAGAGAAGATGGATGCACTAGGGCTGCAAACAAATTCCAAGTGCATATACATTTTGTGCATCTGGCTTTATGTGAGTACTGGGGAATTAAACCCATTCCAGCAGGCTTTGTAAGTAAGCACTTTTAACCACTAAACCATCTCCCTAGGATTCTTAACATAAAATTTCTGATACCAAGACTAATGTTCTACTACACTGCATTTAAAAAAATATTTTATTTATTTATTTGACAGAGAAAGAGGGAGAGAGAGTGAGAGAACGGGCGCGCCAGGGCCTCCAGCCACTGCAAACAACTCTAGACTTGTGCATCTGGCTAATGTGGGTCCGGGGGAATTGAACCTGGGTCCTTTGGCCTTGCAGGCAAATGCCTTAAACGCTAAGCCATCTCTCCAGCCCTACACTGTTATTTTTAAATAATTAACTAGGTGTGCCAAAACAGAAAAAATACTACTCCTATATGGCAAACATACCCACTTGCCTTATAAATCTGTAATCTTTGCCCTATCTTAATATAAAAATATGATGTGTGCTTGTATTTTCCCAAAGAAACATAGAACAATGGAATGATTGAATCATTTATAATTTTTTTTTTCGAGGTAAGGTCTCACTCTAGCCCAGGCTGACCTGGAATTCACTATGGAGTCTCAGGGTGGCCTCGAACTCACGGCGATCCTACCTCTGCCTCCCGAGTGCTGGGATTAAAGGCATGTGCCACCACGCCCGGCTTTGATTGAGTCATTTAAACAAAATTCAAACCAATCATTTATTATTGTCAATGAAAATTTGTCACTGGCTTCAAGCCAGTGGTTGAAAGTCATTCAGATCTCAATATTGATTTCCCACCCAAACCTCCTTGGCACTAGCATATTTACTATATAGCATGTCACTTTGTGAAATTCAGAAATGGGTGAGACATATTTGAACTCCCAAAAACAGAACCACTAGAGCGAAATATTCAACCCTCTTGAAACTGTATAACATTTGTAATAGCAATGGCCTTTATTCTGTGCCAGGCAGTGTCTAAGAGCTACATATATATATTACCCAATACCCTAAAAGGAAGGTATTGTCATTACACCCACTTTCAAATAATTGGGAAACTGGAACCTACTTTAGGGCTGGGGGTATAGTTTAGTGGTAAAGCATTTGCTTAGTATGTGTGAGGCCCTGAGTTCAATCCCCAACACCCCTTCTTCCCCCCAAAAGAAGCTGATTTTATGAAACATAACAAAGGCTGTTTGTTGATCAATAAAAATATCAAGCCGGGCGTGGTGGTGCAAGCCTTTAATCCCAGCACTCAGGAGGCAGAGGTAGGAGGATCGCCATGAGTTCTAGGCCAGCCTGAGACTACATCATGAATTCCAGGTCAGCCTGAGCTAAAGCAAGACTCTACCTCAAAAAAACAAACAAACAAAACAATCAAAAACCAACAAAATATCAAATTTAAACCAAGTGTGGTGGTCCATGACTATAATCCCAACACATGGAAGGCTAAGGCAGGAGGATCACAAGTTTGAGACCAGCCTGGTCTATGTAGTGAGGCACTGTCTCAAGCAAACAAACAAAATCAAAATCAAGATGGACCTCAGTCTGATAGAGAAATTACATAATTCAGGGATTATAATACTCTCTGCTTCCTAAAGGATTCATACAGACTCCCTCTACTTTTCTTCAGGTTGGAGTTGACTCTGGAACGTGAGTCAGGGTGGGCTCATTATTCGCTCCACACTGCTTGCCACCTAAGGCTCCCCCAAGATTTGTGGTGCCTCTACACTTCTCCGGGCCAACGCAGGCAGGGGGCAATATATTTCCATCCTTGTGCCATGGGAATCTGCCCCCACCGCTTCTGCCTAGTCCTACCCACGATCTGATTTGACATTCTGCCATTCCTCACCACTGAAAATGCTAAAGGCTTATAGCTTTGCATTCCCAAATTGTGCCTGATACTGTGTTTGGATATGGGGTGGCTCTGCATTCCCAGCCCATTCTAAATTCCTACTTTCTAAAAATGGAGCTGCTTAGTTTAGAAAGCTGCTCCAAAACTGTAGTAAATTCTTAACAACTTAAGTCTCTCCTAGGATACACATGAAAATAAGTCACTGGAATGGGGAAAAGGCTGAACAGTCAAGAAACTCACAGACTAGTGAGACTGAAGTGAGGCTCGAGTGGCCCAATGAGTGTGAAAGGGAATGGTAAACTGTAAAATCCTTCAGGGAGATGTCTGTGACTCACACACTGAACCGCATAGTCTAGGCCAGGGGTTCTTAGATGTTAGCATGCATGAGAATTACTGGAAGACTTTAAAAGACAGATATCTGGGCCCACAGCTTTTAATTTTTACACACACATATGTAATATATATATGTTATGTATGTGTAATATATGTAATATATATGTATATATATGTATGTATATACATATATATGTATATACATATATACACATATATATATGTATGTGCATATATATATATATATATATATATATATATATATGCCCCCTGCTTCTGTAAATCAACTCCAGATGCATGTACCACTTCGTGCATCTGGTTTTACATGGGCATGGGTACAGGGGAACTGAACTCAGGCCGGCAGGCTTTACCAGCAAGTGCTAAACCATCTCCACAGTCCCCGCACAACTTCTGATTTCACAGTATCCAAGAATCGGGATTTCTGTCAGGTTCCCAGATGATTGATGCCGATGCTGCGGGCCGAGCCGACACCTTGGGAACCACTGGTTGCTGAATAATCGAAATGCATTGTCACCTCAGTAGGCTCGGGGGTAGAGTCCGTACTGTTACCACTACTCTCTTCATCTCTTGGTGACACCAACATCTGCTCTCTTCTCCCAGATTGTTCAGAGCCATCGTGGAGGGAAACATAGCATTCCTTGTCTACTATGCAATATGTACCAACCTCCTGCATTGACTACCCGTTCTTACTTAAAAACTGCTTCCAGTGAGCGGGGGAACTGTCACATGCTATTGTGCTTAATACGAGATGTCATCTAGTTCCTGAACCTAAAGCACGCGTACTCAATGAGACGCAATATTTAATCCAGAAAAGGGGCGATGGGGGCCGAACATCCCCCTTCCCTCGGGATCTGTAACTCACACCAAGTGTCCTAGAAGGGATGAGTATATATATAATCATAACGTGCAAAGCTGGCGTGGAGATGATAAACACCCCTCCACAGGGAGTGGGCGGGGCGACCGGGGGAAGGTCTGTCTCGGGGAGGGGCGCTCGGGCCGCCCCCGCCCCGCCCCGCAGCCCCGCGCTCCGCAGAACCGAAGCGCCGCGGCACGGCGCCCTCCCGACCCTCGCGGGGTGGCGGGGCGGGGGTGGGTGCCGTGCGTGCGGTGCAACCAAGCCTCCAGCCCGAGCCAAGCGCCGCGCCGCGCCGCGCCCTGCGGCCTTCCCATTGGCCGGCGGGCGGCGTCCCCGCGCCCGGCCTCGCCCTCGCGCTCGCGGGCTGCGGGCGGGCGGACGGGCGGGCTGCGGGCGGACGGGCGGGCGGGGTAGGCCGCGGGCTCGCGGCGGGCTCTGGCGGCCGCCGCCGCTGTGCTGCAGGCGCGGCGCGGGGCCGAGAAGGAGGCCGGCGCGCTGCGAGCTCCGCGGCCGGCTCATGCGGGGCCGGAGCCCGCGACGCGGCCGGCACCACCGGACCTGCCCGGCCGGCCGCCCCGCTGCCCCGTCTCCCCGGTGCCCTGCAGCCCAGCCCGCCGGGAGGGATGCGCTGTGCCGCCCGGCTCCCCTCCGCCCAGCTCTGCCCCGAGGCAGAAAGTTTAGGGGGGTCCGAGGGCTGCCCTCCTCCCGCGCCAATGACTGTCCGAGGACTCGGCTGCCCAGCCTCGACCGCCACCTGCCTCCGCTCTCCAGGCCGGAATGAACTATTCCTAGGCTTCCCCCTCCTCGCCTCGCCCTCATCCTTAAAAACAAAAAAATCTTAAATTCAAAGCATCGTGCTCTGCACACTCCCTTCGTGAATAATTTAGACCTCGGGCCTCATTTCTGAGTGTTAAGGTGTGTGGGGGGGTGCGGTCTCCCCCAAAGACGGCGCGCTAGAAGGACAGATTCCCCTTGCCGACCCACATTACACCATGAAGAGGTGCAAATCGGACGAGCTGCAGCAACAGCAGGGCGAGGAGGATGGGGCTGGGATGGAAGATGCGTCTTGTCCCCTGCCGGGCGGGGACCTCCGGCCGGGGGAGACCTCCGGTGCTAACTCCGCTGGCGGGCCAACTTCGGATGCGGGCGCTGCGGTGGCACCTAACCCGGGTCCCCGAAACAAGCCTCCTGATTTAAAGGTGAGCGTGGACCGTTCCCCCAGGCAAGCCTAGCCCGCCACGTAGCTTTCCCGCTCCCCCCCCCACCCCCCGAGACACACATCCCACACACAGAAGTGGTGTCTTAATGAAATAAAAGTGATGGGGAGGCCCACAGAGGTCAGACTGGATGGACAGATGTTCTGCTAGAACCGGAGGGGGAAGTCTGGTACGGTTTGTGCCTGTCTGCCAGCTCCATTTCAGGCCTGCGTGTTTGTGCTTCATTATTCAGCAAACGTTCTAGTGATTCACCCATGCGAGGTTGTTTGAATAACTGTGTGAAAAGCTATTTGCAGACAAAGGGCTGGTGAGATCGAACATGCCAACTAGAAAGTTAACATCACTTTCCCTCCCCTGGGATGGCCTGGAGAAGAAAAGAGCAGTGTGGGTGACCATTAGCCAATTAGCCTCCCCCCGGTGGGATTTGGGAGCATCTTCCTGGTTGAAGAATTCAGCTCAGTTTGTCCGTCTGTGAAAGGGGGATGTGGATCTGCTGCCGTTAGGTGGAGCCAGAGGTTAAGCTAGTGCTTGGAGATCTCTGCCTGTCTACTGCACCAACCCCCAGGGTGGAGAACTGACAGGTGGCAGAGCTCTGCTTAGGGCCTCGGTTCAAGTTGCGCTCACGCTGAGCCGGCAGCTAGAACCAGAATTGGAAAAAGCCGTTCACATGGAGCCGTTTATTTTCCAGCCTGAGGTCTTCCAGACAATTGGCGAGCTGTATTGAATATATTTCTGTGTCAATTACAGCAGCAGCGGGGATTAAAAAAAAAAAAATGGACCTTTGCTGGAGCTGTCACCCAGACTCCTCCTGTCTCAGGCGCTTCGGGCCAGCTCACGACTGGGCTGAGCAAGATGTCAGCTCCAGAAAGGAACTTAGATGCCTTGGAGATTGATGTCTCGGGCATTGTCTCCAGAGAGGGTGCAAGGTCTGGGCTAGGGGAGCAAGAGGACTGTCCTTAGGTTAAGTAAAGCCTGTGTCTTGTGGCAGTGGGCACGAAGGAGCTCACCAGGATAAGCCAATGACATTCCTCATTTGGCCTGAGCAGCTCAGAGTCAGGAAGTCAGGTGAGTGTGTGTGCTCTTACCCATGTGTGTTCACTGCCTGTGCTCCAGGTGTGTGTGTTGCGGGGGGGGGGGGGGAGGGTCCCCCATTCCTTCTGTGGACTTTCAAAATTTTAGGTAGTTCTGCACATCTGACCTCATGTTCTCCAACCTGACATCTAAGGATGAGGACTGTTGAAGATCTGAGCTCTTTGCACAAAATTTTGATTTCCCTGGACCCCTGGTGGTCATCCCACCACCAGTAGAGAATATTTCTTGTTTTCAGTGAGATGGTGAGGGGGAAAGATACCTTTAATGCCGCTGGGAGAGGGAATCAAGCCTTATATTGCAGACTTTGACCTCCTGGACCAGTCCAGAGGAGTCTAGCCAGCAAACTCTGATTCATGGACCAGATGGGATCCTCACACGGAGTCCATGAGAGGCAGCCTTAAACCGTCCCCCTCTCCAGCTCCAGCCACAGTGGAGAGTGCCGGCTTAATTCCCTTTCCCAGATGCCTTCATGGTGGGGCGGGGGGGGGGTGAAGGTGGCTGGTGGGGGCCTGCAGTGTCTCTATGTCTACAGATGTGGCTGCCTTATGCTGGTTTGTTTCCACCCTCCCGCATCACCTTTTCCTTTTTTAGTGACACCGTCACTCTGCTCAGTGGCAGCAACTCTACACTTGATATATTAACTACTGACTGTCCTAGAGGAGAATTGAACACACGCACACACACGCACACCCCAGCATTGTGGACCCAGGCTGAACACAGAGCTACCATGGCTTGTGAAAGCCCAGAGAGACAACGTGTTTATCTCTGTCTGCTTCATCACAACATGTTTACTGCAGCCCAGAGGTTTCTCCACCAGATAAGATTTGGGGGCCACCACTGTCTGATTGGCCATGTGATGACCTCAGACATCACTCAACTTTTCAGAGGAAAGGGACAAAGAATATTGGAGTGTGGCCAAACTTGTTTTCCAGTGCTGGAGAAGTTTTCCAAGGCTGACACAGTTCTCCAGTGGTGGAAAAAATTCCATCATTGACCCTGGACTAGGTGGAAGTCGCTTTGTTCTAGATTTAATGATGGTGTGAAGAGGGATATGTTTAATTTTTTTAATACCCTCTGCCCCACACCTGAGTTTCGTTGAGGCTCATCAGCAGTCTAGTGATCTTGCTTTCATTTTGAACTCGGAGATGGGAACTTTGGGTCCCTTAGTCCCACTTCTGTTTTCCTGTGACAGCTCCAGGCACTGTGATGGATTCAGTGCAGTGGAGGAAATCATCTTGAGAGAGGAGCAGAAACCTAAAAAGCTCTGTCTAAAGCACCTCCATGGTAGGAGGGGAACAGGAGAGAATTCTTTTATTTTTAATTTAATTTTTTTTTTTTTGGCCTAAGGTCTGAATGATGCTTCCCTCATGACAACCAGCAGTTTCAGGGGCTCCTGTGGTCTCTGCGCCTCCAGCACTGTGAAGCATCATACTGTGTGCAGTAAACTTCTGTGTTTACTTTGTGTGGGGGGTGGGAGCATGCTGGGATCACACCTAGATTCTTGAGCATGCTAGACATCCCTTCTAGAACTACACCCTGTGCTCTAAGTTTCTTCTGTGGCAGCCTGCGATCCGTGATTATAAGGTAGGGAGGGCCAGTGTAAGAAAAGAAAAATAATTTAACTAGCAATTTAAAAATTGTAACTATAGCAAAAAGGCAGCCTGCAAGTGGGCATGGCTCTACAGAAGGCTTGTGTAAACACTTCACAGGCTCTCCACTAGACCACAGGATCTTGTGTCCTCCAGGGCAGAGCTCAGCCGACAGTTCAGTCACATTCCTTGGCCACTTACACACTTACAGCATGGATCCTTGTGTAGCCACCTGAGCTCACGTCTCCACTCATTTCTCCTCTTTCTCCCACCCTTTGGCTGCTACCAGATTCCCTGCTTGTTGAGAGGTTGACCAAAGGTTCAACCGAATTCTGGGAGACCAACTGCAAGGGGAAGGGGCCTGGGGAGGAGCTTAGGGGAATTCCATAGAAGAGAGGGCCTTTTTAAAATACGGCTTGTGATAGAGACCTGCCTAGGAGAGTGGCTGAGCTTAGTGTGCTGGTTCTGTTCTGAACACTGGAGAAGCCCCAGGAGATTGCCCACCTCCCCACCGTCCTCCCCTCACACAGCTGCAGGAATAGAGTCTTTCCTGAGAGGAGGGCCTGGGGATGCTGGCCAGGGTCCTTTCCCTGAGGTGCTCTGTCCCCTCACAAAAGCCGGATTTCCCTAGGGATTTCTGTACAGTGTTATCTCCCTGAAGAAGGAGGGGAACTCCACCTTCCGTTGTTCCCATCCTGGCTCCAAACACTTCCCTTTAAAAAAAGAAATTATTTATTTATTTGCAGGGATGGGAGGGAGAGGAGAGAGCGAATGGGTGCACCAGAGCCTTCAGCCACTGACTGAAAATGGGCTGCAGATGCATGCATCACTTACCATTTTAACTTTGTGCATCTGGCTTTACGAGGATACTGGGGATTTGAACCCAGGTCATTAGGCATTGCAGGCAGACGCCTTAACCACTGAGCCGTCTTTCCAGCCCTCTAAACAGATTTTACTCAAGTCTCTCTTGAGTTTGTTCAGATCTTGTTCTTCTGTGTGCAGTGGTCTTCCTCCTTGCTGAGTGAAGGGCAGAGAAGACACCAGGCAGCTGGATCCTAGGTGGCTCACCTGTTGGGGTGGTCCCAAGTGCTTCAGTACCCCTGTGAGTGGCTCACAGCTCTTCCCCATTCCTCAGCACACTGAGGAAGGTGGGTTTATGCAGTCAACAGATACTAGACATTTTCAACAGGAAAGGCGCTATTTTAAATAGTGACATGGGACATGCATATAAATGTGTCCCAAAGCAGGCATGCCTACAGTTTAATAAATGAAAAATAGCCAACTTGCTTGCTTAGTTCAAGTCAAGAAAAAGCATGGATATTCCCAAGTGCCTGTTTTTCCTCTTCTGTTTCTTCTTTTTATAAGGGTCAGAGTTTGTTTAAAATTTGTAGGTCATATTTTCTCCATTTTTTTCAATTTATGAGAGGGAGAAAGAGAACTGGTGTACCAAGGCCTTAGCCACTACAGAAGAACTCCAAACACATGTGCCACCTAGTGCACATTTGTCACCTTGTGCATCTGGCTTAGGTTCTGGGGAGTTGAATCTGGGTCCTTAGGCTTAATCACTAAGCCATCTCTCCAGACCTCCACTTTAAAAAAATTATTATCATTATTATTATTTATTTGGGAGAGAGAGAGAGCAGATAGAGGGAATAGGTGTGCCAGGGCCTCACTGCAAATGCTCCAGACCATGCACCACCTTGTGCATATGGCTTACATGGGTCTTGGGAGAATCGAACCTGAGTCCCTTGGCTTTGTAGACAAGTACCTTAACTGCTAAGCCATCTCTCCAGCCCCATTTTTTTTAATGAGGGAGAAGACTGGCTACTTCTTGTGGGTGGGATGATTCTACTGCGTGATGTTCCAAGCACCTTGAAGCCTGTGTGTCCCTTCACTGCATGATTTTCTTTTTTAAAAAATAACCATTTATTTGTATTTGCATAGTGTGTGTGCACATGCACAAGTGTCTCTTACCACTGCAAATCAATGCCCACTTTCTTTATTTGTGTGGCTGAAGAATTGAACCCAGACCTGCAGGCTTTGCAAGCAGGTACCATTAGCCACTGAACCATCTTCTCAGCCCCAAGGCATGGTTTTCTTGAAAGTGTTTCATCTTGTGTGACCTGGAAGTTCACTTGGAGGTACAGGCAGTACCTTACTAAAAAGCTTCTCTCCCAACAAGAAGTTGGAATGTCCAGTTGGTCATGAATTTGGGGCTGAGGTTAAATGATGGTGTGGATAGGGAGAAGCTCAGCAAGTTGGAGGTGCGAGGGGACTGGCTCTTAAGAGCCAACCCAGGGTCACCTTTCTTATTTTTATTTATTTGCAAGCAGAGAAAGATAGAAGAGAGACAGAGAGAATGGGTGCACCAGGGCCTCCAGCCACCTCAAACAAACTCCATATACATGCACCTCTGTGTATCTGGCTTTCCATGGGTACCGGGGAATCAAACCTGGGTTGTTAGGCAGGCACTTTAACCACTAAGCCATTTCTCCAGCCCAGAACCACCTTTCTTTAAGCAATAGCATCTCCTCCCTTGGAGATCCCCATCAGCTGGGATGGTACATCTTTGGAATGAGGCCCTGGCTGCACAGGGGTCTGCTTTTGGCTGCCAAACACTAATGTCCTCTCTGTATTATGAAGTTAAAACAAAGCTGTTGGAGGAGAACAGGTGGGCTTTAAATTTGACTCTTCAAACTACCAAAGGCTCACTTACTCTGACCAAGTTAGGTAAGCGATGTACACTTCAGAAAACAACACTGGCTGCAAGGGCATTAGTCCCCACTAAGCCCGCCCCAAACTATGAGAGGATAGTAGACACATTCTCCTTCCAAGCCAACACATTCTTGGCAGTTACTAAGATGACTGATGGCCGCAAGGGTTCAAGCTGCAGCAGGAGGGATTGGGGTTCAACACAAGCAAAAACTGCTCAACTGAATGTTTTAAATTTGGGGGAAAGATTAAGTCTGGGAAAAAAGGGGGGCAGTTATCTAAAGATTGTATCACCTGAAGGAATTGTTTTGTAGACTTGGAGCAAAGCATTAAGCTGCGATTGCCTCTGACCTCAAGGTCTTTGGCAGGACACATGGGTGGGTAAGCTAGCTGCTGCCCTTCAGTCACTTGTCAAGGATTCTTCCGTCCATCGGTGGGTGAAAAGCTGGGGAATCACTGGAGAGAGCAAAGTTGCAAGGCAGCACAGGATTAATTGCAAAAATGAGTGGTGCAGATAATGAGCCCTTGCGAATTCAGTGCAGAGCAAGGCCACACACATTGGCATGATTAGAGAAGGCTTTATGGAGCAGGGGCCGGGGAGTGAAGGATGGTTAAGATGGAGAGGGCACACCACGGTGTGGCAGTGACTTTAATGAAAATCTCCTGTGTCTGGGTGCCCGAGTCGCTTCTGTCTAAAGACCCATGAGGAGCTGACCTTCATTGGTTCCAGCCAGACTGCTCTTAAGCAAGAAAGGAATGAGGCATTCAAATAGGGTTGGAGGTGGGGACACATTGGCTCCATGTTGAGCTCCATGTGTCGTTGCTGTTTTTTTAATGTGACCTGATGCTACTGAAGGGAAGATGATTTCAGAAACTTTCCATCGCTGTTTCCAGTAGAAACCCCAAGCAGGCTGGAGCCAGACAGCTGCTGTCTTCTCCAACACCTGAGGTGGTGGGTTCCCTTCTTCACCCCCTCAGACTGCCACCCAAAGCCTCTTGAGGGCATTGGAGACTTCCACAATCCACTCTGAATCCTTACAGTCTCTGTGGGTTTTCCCAGTGACTCGTTCTCTAATGCTGGCCCTGTTTCCATAGAGACCCTATAAATAGAGGGAACGTTGGCGACCTAGGCCTGTGGAGGTTCAGGGTGACCCAGGCACCTCCAGAGCCCTCACAACCACACCTGTGGTGGAGCAGAGAACCAGGGCCAGAGGAGGAGGGCTGAGCAGAAGCTACCAGAGAGATCAGTTCACTCTGGGTTCATGTGCCTTTCCAAGACCCTTTGAGCTTTTCTAGGACTTGATGAGAACACAAAGACCTGTAGGAACTGGGAACTGCTCTTAGCCATTTTTAACCAGATGGTGCCAAGGACAGTGCACCCTGAGGCATTTTCCTTTTGGCTCCATGAAGCTGTGTTTGCAGAAACTGGGGCAAACTTCCTTCTGTTGGGCCCACACCCAGGGAGGAGAAGGCTGAAGCCTGCCATTCCGAAACCACAGGCTTCTCTGGAAGGAGTTTTCGAGAACCATCTAGTTCACCATTCTTCCACAGGGCACGGTGCCACCTGGGAGACTGGGGTCCTTCCCACTGTTGATGACAGTGAGTTCAGGGAAAAGGCACAACAAACCTCCCCAGGTGTGACACCTCCTCCTGGTAGCTGCCACTACTGGCTCCCCTCTGATCACCTTTGGGGATGCACTGTTTCATTCCCCTCACACGAATGGCAAGAGCTATGTGTGTGTCCCGGCCCTGACTCTGCAGCCTTCCAGCTTGCTCTTCCTAATACGTGGTTTTTGACTGGCCACCACCATTGGCTTTTGGCAGCTGGAGGAAAGCAAAAGGCAATGTGGAAAAGCAAGTGACATTTAGAAGCTGGAACCTGTTAGTCAGAGCAGGTGGTGCTTTCTGCTGCGTCGGCGGCTAAGTTCCCTCGAGCTAGTCACCATGGTTTTCCTCACTTCTGAAACTTGGGGCTTGGTATGGGTATTGCCCTGACATCTGCTTTTTTCTTTTTCTTTTTTTTCCACTCACCACGTTATGTCAGAACTCCTTAACTATCTTGCTGACACCCACAGGTAAAGGCAGCGGGCCTGTGTGTCACCCTGCTGTTCTAGCCTCCAGTACCTGGCATACAAGATGAACCCCCCTCCCCTACAGTCTTCTGTTTTGTTCTTTTCCATAGTACCTATTGTGGACTTTGAACAGAGACCTTGGTTCTATTGAGACAAAGATCCTGTGGTTACTGGTCACCATCTCTGGCTTTCTTTCACCTGCAAACCAGCTGCGGAAGTGGGCACTGAAGACCTGTAGTTAAGAGATTCTTGCCCACATCCTAGGATGAAGTCTGCAGAGATCCTCGGTGACCTTTTCCTCAACCCAGGGATTTTTGTTATGTTTCAGTCCTGCCTTGGATGCTGTCTGGGAGACATACACATCTGCTTTAGTCTCATGTCAACGTGTAGATAGATAAAGGTAAATTAGACTGGAAGTTGGAAGCTCATCTGTGTGGTTTGCACAAGCCACCTAGTTATGATGTGCCTTAGTTTCTTCATCTGACAAATGAAGCACAGATGGTATGATCTGTCACATTTCTAGTTCCTGAGAAGAGACTGGTGTCAGGTTAGGATGACAGCATAAACCGGAAAGTACTTTGTACAATTTTAAAAATAAATTGGCCAAGGACTCTGGAGTTCAAGGCTATGTGGCTGACAAGGGTGTCTGCAGTCCTCTCCCCACCCTTCACCAGTTCCTAGGGCTGTTGGAGAGAATGGACCCCAGAGCTGCAGGACCGCGGCTGAAGCCTTTCAGAGGAACAATCTCCCTGAACGGGCAGGAAAGAGGCCTGTGTGTTAGAGAAGCCAGTCAGGAACAGGGGCAGGGAGGAAGGTACCGCAGTGGCAGTCTAGAAGGACAGTTTGTCGTTGTAGTGTGTGCACTTGTCAGAACAGCTGGGCAAAGGCCAGAGCCAGCTGGCCCCGTGCAGCACGCCTGGAGGGAGGTCTCACATCAGCCTGGCTGTGTGAGGAAGAGGGCAGTTCACAACTGAGGCCCGGTGTGTGTGTCGGGGGGGGGGGGGGCTGCAGAATGTGTCCCACTCTGAGCCCCTCATGTCAGTGCACGCCTTTGTGTGCTCTGCCTCGAATGTCTTGGTCCTGCCCAAGATAGATTCAGGTGGGCTTCAGGTGTGCCTCTGGCCAGTCCAGGTCAAAGCACAACTCTGTGGGAACACCTGGCATCGGGTGACTTCCTTCTCTCTCCAGGGCTGCCCAAGACTTCTGCTCTTGAAAAGAAGTGATTTCCTCCTCTGTAAGTGAAGTGTTGTGGCTGTTGCTTTTGTGGGTACCTGGGGAAATCAAGTGAGGTCATGCAGGAGGAAATGCACCCCAAAAGCTCCAAACCCTCAGATCATAGTGGGTTGTGAGGATGGACCCACATGGCCGGTGACGTGGCCAGTTGTCGCCACTCTGAGGAGTGTGGAGGTGTGAGTGAAGGGAACGGTGACAGCCCTTCTCTCCTGTGCAAGTGCGGGTCGTGTAATCATCACGCGAGATGCAGGTTCTGCTGGCTATGGACAGCGTTGGAGGTGTCAGGAGTGGGGCAGCCACTTCAGAACATAGAAGATCGGGCTTTCTTGGGTTCTGCATGGTCTGACTTCTTCTCTCTAAGTTTATTTCTAGAAAAAAAAAAAAAAAAAAAGAGGAAGAAAACTAGTGCAATTTTTTTTTCTAGGTAAAGTTTCACTGTAGCCTAGGCTGACCTGTCACTCTGTAGTCCCAGGCCGGCTTCGAACTCACAGTGATCCTCCTACCTCTGCCTCCCAAGTGCTGGAATTAAAGGCATGCGCCACCACACCTGACAGTAACTAGTGCAAGTTTTGTGTGTGTGGTTTGGTTTTTCGAGGTAGGGTTTCACTCTAGCTCAGGCTGACCTGGAATTCACTATGTAGTCTCAGGGTGGCCTCGAACTCACGGCGATCCTCCTACCTCTGCCTCCCGAGTGCTGGGATTAAAGGTGTGCACCACCACGCCCAGCCTAGTGCAATTTTTAAAAAAAATTATTTGTTTGTGTGTGTGTGCACGCGCGCACGCACCAGAGTGTCTTGCTACTGTAATTGAATGCCTTTCTGGCTTTATGTGGATGGCTGGGGAATAGAACCCAGGCCAGCAGACTTTTTAAGCAAGCACCTTTAACCACTGAGCCATCTCCCTGGGGCCCTAGTATAATTTTTTCAGTCTTTTTTTTGTTGTTTGTTTGTTTTTTGGAATGATGGAGGCTGCCTTATGAGATTATGGGTTGTTTCTCACAGAGGAAAACCTGCCATGGCTCATGAGCCCCAGATGGCTGAGCTCTGTATTTCATTTAGGGTCTCCCCTGCCCTTCCAAGTTCCACCCTTCGCCCTCAGCCCCGAAGCTCTTGAAAGGGCATGGCCTGCCTAGATAAGCCATTTCCTGACGGAGCAGCTGCCTGCCGTTACACCACAGCTGCCTCGCCCAGTGGCCCATCCAGCAGCCTGTCTCTGGACAGTGCTTCTGAGATGCAGCTGGAGTCCCTCAGCGCAGGGTTGCAAGGGAAGACTGGGGCAGGTGCCAGGCTTCAGGGCCTCTGCTTGGTTCCAGTGTGAGGGGCAATGAGAGCCCCTCCTCTAGGATAGCTGGTTTTGCTATGGGTGCTAAAGAACTGGTCACATGACTGTCCACATGAGGTAGGCTTGGACAAGTAACATTTATTTCATCGTCCGTTATGTCGGCACTGAGTTGGCTATAGATAAAAGCCATACCAGAAGTAAGTTTGGTGGCTCCACAGGCCATCAAGTTCCTAGGCCTGTCTCTTGGGCTCTACCATTTGTGTGCCAGCCTTCACCAACTGTGTCACCTTGTGGTTGCAACATGGTGACCGCATCCTTGGACATTTCCTTTCACATTCCAGCTGGGAAGAAGTAGTCAGGGCAGGTGTCTTCATTGCAGAAGCAAAAGTCTTCGCGGAAGTCCTCTCTCTGCTTTTCATTGGCCAAAACTGTGTCATGTGGCTACTCCTAGCATCAGGTGACTGCTGAAGCAGGAATTTTTAGCAGGGCACATTAATGTCTTGCAGTTTGGTTGGTAAGAAAGAGAGGAGAGTAGATACTGAGCAGGCAATTAGCAGAGCCTGCTTCAACAGTGTAACCTGATTATATGGTCCCGCTGTTTCCAAGAAGCGCCACAATGCAGACTCTTTGGAAGTGGAAGCTTGGCAGTCTGAATGTGCCAGGGCAGCTTGAGGGAAGTGAGGCAAGGGAGGCCAGTCAGAAAGGCATAGCCCAAGGAGCCCCTTGTGTGTTACTTGTGTGCCATTAACCCCCAGACTGTCCCCTGGAGAGCATCCTGCTTAGAAACTGAACCTGCCTTGGGAACCAAAGGGTAGGTGACCGTGTAGGCATGAGGGCTACCCACAGGATCCTGCACATTCGCATTAGCTGCTCTGGTCTCCCGGGAATAGACTCACCTTAACACCACCACCAGCCCACCCCACCCCACCCCACAACTGACTTCAGGGGCTCTTTCTTCACCAGGGCTCTTCATCTTTTCCCCCTTCAGAAAATCCAGCAGCTCTCAGAGGGCTCCATGTTTGGCCACGGCCTGAAGCACCTGTTCCACAGCCGCCGCAGGTCGAGGGAGAGGGAGCAGCAGGCGTCTCACGAGGCGCAGCAGCAGCAACAGCAGCAGCAGCAGCAGCAGCAACAACAACAGGGTTTGTCGGACCAGGACTCCCCAGATGAAAAGGAACGCTCCCCGGAGATGCACCGCGTCTCCTACGCTATGTCCCTGCACGATCTGCCCGCTCGGCCCACCGCCTTCAACCGGGTGCTGCAGCAGATCCGCTCCCGGCCTTCCATCAAGCGAGGTGCCAGCCTGCACAGCAGCGGCGGGAGCAGTGGCCGGCGTGCCAAGAGCGGCTCCCTGGAGCCGCAGCGGGGCAGCCCGCACCTGCTTCGCAAGGCCCCCCAGGACAGCAGCCTGGCCGCCATCCTGCACCAGCACCAGGGCCGGCCCCGCTCCTCCTCCACCACTGACACCGCCCTGCTGATGGCCGACGGCAGCAACGCGCACCTCCTGGCAGAGGAGGCCGAGGGCACCAGTGACAAGGTGAGGCCGGGCAGGAGGAGGGGCTCTAGGGCGACTCAGGCCGAGCCGTCTGCGGCCTTGCCTGGCGCTGCCGACTGACACCTGTTCCTTCAAGTTATCTGCCCTGGCTGAGGAGGCAGGATATATGACCAAGCCAGACAGGAGCTGATGCTCCAAGGGGGTGAAGTGTTGTTTAGGGGCTTGTTTTTTACAAAAATTATGTTTTCCCCAGGCTGGAAGTAATTTTTCTTTTGGTTTGTTTTTCTTAATCATGTCTTGAAGAGGCACTGAGTATGGCACTTAGAGCACACACTAGAACCCAGCCCAGCCACGTACACGCAGGAGAGTTAGCCATTGGACCTCTCTATACCCAGGGTCACCAACTGAAAATGGGGTAATAGGAGTCGTGAGTTAGTATATGTCCTACTTGGACTGGAGTCTGGCATAGTATCATTATTACGATGCTTACCAACTAAAGAAGGGAGGGAAGAGTCCATGAAGCGTTTTTCGGAAAGAAGTCAGTTTGGCCCTTTGTGAATGAATATAACTCATTCATTTTATTTGTGTAACAACTATCTGTTGAATGTTTATTATATGCTACAAGCGTAAATAAATTAGCCTTGCCGTTTTCATGCTGCCTATGATCTGGAGCGGAATCTCAGCAGTGAATGATAAACGAACAGGGTTGCGATGGATGCTTTGGGAGTTTAGGGGCAGAGTGGGCAGTGAGGAGGAGGGGAGTTGGCCAAGAACTTCCGGAAGAAACTACTCAGCTGAACCTTGAAGGAGTCTAGCCTAGCCAGGTAGCGGGAGGGAGGGTCGGTATGACCAAAGCAAGGGAGCTGGTGGCAGGTGCATCTGCTGTTGCAGACTCACAGGGCGGCAGAAGCCGGTGAGCACAGAGTCTTGCTGGGTTGAATCTGGGAGTCAGATGAGGCTGTCAGAAGCCTTTAGTCAGGAAAGAGGCGGGAGGAGGTCCTGCTGGGGCTCAGTGTAGCAGTAGATTGGGAAGGTGGACCAGGATAGCAGTTAAGGAAATGGCCTTTGAAGCGACTGCAGCCTGGGTTGCAGCCTTGAGGATGGAAAGGAGAGAAATTCATAAAATATTTGGGAGTTGGGATCAATGGTACTAAGTTGAGTAAGTGGCTATGGAAAACAAAAGGAGGAACTTGGGACTTCTGGCTTACAGTTCTCTGGTTGTGGCGGGGGCTGGGTCTGGGGCAAAGGCTGTTTTGTTGCAGGTGCATTGGGAACTGTCTGAGTAGAGGACCTGCTGGCAAGGGCCGGTGAGGGAGGGCTGGAGGCGTAAGCAGCACTGAGGTTGACATCATGGGTGTGGATGAGAGCCTCACGCGAGGCTGAGGGCAGATCCCACTGACACAGAAGGGACCGGCAGTCAGGTGATCGCTTACCTCCTTGTCAACTGTCTTCTGCTTCAGTGGCATCTCTGCAGCTTGCTCCTGCACACCTGGCCACTCCCCTCCCCCCAGGCTTGCTCCTGCACACCTGGCCACTCCCCTCCCCCCAGGCTTGCTCCTGCACACCTGGCCCCCAGGCTCCAGGGCCTGTGACTCATTTTCTCTCCGGGCGGTCTTCAGCAGCTGCAAGAAGTTGCAGAGCTTAAGGGTTGCCGGGTGGCAAGCTGAAAGGCCAAGGGTGACATAGGGGTGCAGCTAGAGGGCTCAATCATGAAGTCTTGGCTGGTAGAGGAGGAGGTGAAGAAGGGTTAGTGCTAGTGAGATGGAGAAAAGGAGGCAGGGCTATGGGAGCTGAAGAGCAGGTGCGCTATGTAAAGAAGAGAGGGAGGCAGAGGTGCCACTGGGGTTCAGTTTTGGGGGGTTCGGTTGGGTGTAGTGGTACATAACTGTAATTGCAATACCATGGAGGCTGAGGCAGGAGGATCATGAGTATAAAGCCAACCTGAGCTATAGAATGAAATCTTCTGTCTAAAAAGGGAGGGCTCTGTGTCTCTAAATGGTCTCTGGCCTTCATAAAAAGAAAAGGAAGAAGAAGGGAGGGCTGAGAACGTAGCAGCTCACTGGGACAGTGCCCATCTGACATGTGAAAGACCCTGGATTTGATCCCCAGCACCGCACATACTCACAAAAGATTTAGGGGCTTAGAGAGGGAAGTCAAAGCTTAGGCAAGGAATGAATGGAGATTTCATTTGGTCTGGCAAGAGCTGAGAGGTTAGGTGGTCCATAAGCTGCCCCCCCCCCAACAGTGCTTGGTTAGAATGGAAACTGGAAACAGGTTTTGCTTTGGGCGATGGTAGGCAGCCTGATGAGTGGAGGGAAGAGGGAGGAAGAGTATCACATCAGGTACCTCGAAGCCCTGGGAAGAGGAGCTGTGGGGTGAGCCTGCTGGTGGGCAAGTGCCCGCCTGTGGGCAGGAGGCAGCCTGTCTGCCATGGAGGGAGGGTCTAGGCCATCCAGTGGAGGACACAAAGCTGAGAAGATGGGCACAGTGGAAGGAAGGGAGAGCAGGAGCAATGGTGGGTGACCGGAGAGTCCCGTATTTGGGAGTAGTTCAGTGTATTTCGTAGCATCATGGTTCCAAGGGACATGCTGGTGTAAAGTTGTTTCTAGTGTAGATTGTCACTAGCACAGACTCAGCTCCCTATATGAGTTCTAGAACTGTCTCCATGTTAACACCGACTGGTCTTGACTTCTTGTGCATCTTGACTGTTTGGAAATGTTTGGGAATACTGTCACTCAACAGACATCACATACGTGGGACTGGGTGGGCAGCAGCTCGGGTTTGGCTTGCTGATCTTCCAACATAGGCTATGTATTGCTTTTAAGCATTTTTTCCATGAATTTATTAAAGCAGTTTCATGAACCAGATATGATAGCCCACATTTTTGAATTTAAAAGAGAGAGATGGCCCAGTAGTTAAGGCGCTTGCCTCAAAAGCCTAACAACCCAGGTTTGATTCTCCAGTACCCACATAACGCCAGATGCACAAAGTGGTACATGCATCTGGAGTTCATTTGCAGTGGCTAGAGGCCCACCATTCTATCTGCCTCTCCCTCTCTCAAATGAATAAAATATTTAAAAAAAAAAAGATACAAAGAGGGGATATGACTTGCCAAAACCCCAGAGCTCAGAACTTGTGGTAGAGCTGGGCTAGAACCTGACTTTCTTGACCCTGGGTCTGACACTCTCGCTGCCATGCCAGGCTGCCTGCCCTGCCCTGCCCTGCATGTGCCAGCTTAGTCAGTGATGACACACAGTCTACAATTTGTCTGACCTGCCTATTCTTTGACATATCGTCACCCTTGTGGGTAACTTTGCAGCAGTTTTTTGACTGAGAGCCATGACTCATTTTAACTATCCCACAGAATGACCCCGGTTCCGGATTATTTCCAAGAGAAAGGACTGTTCCGCAGCCGACGCTGGCTCACCTGTCCGTGGGTCAGCCGCTGCTCCTCCTCCTCTGGCCTTTCACATGCCTCTACTAAGTGCCAAGTACTGCTCGAGGCATTAGGGATAGACACTGAATGAAAGCTGTCCTGCTATCTCAGAGCATCCATCCTAGTGGGAGAGATGGCTTAGCAGTTAAGCGCTTGCCTGTGAAGCTTGAGGACCCCGGTTCGAGGCTCTGTTCCCCAGGACCCACGTTAGCCAGATGCACAAGGGGGAGCACGTGTCTGGAGTTCGTTTGCAGTGGCTGGAGGCCCTGGCGCGCCCATTCTCTCTCTCACTGTCTGCCTCTTTTCTCTGTCTGTCACTCTCAAATAAATAAATAAAAATAAACAAAAATTATTTTAAAAATATGCTTAATGGTAGAAGGGCTAAGAAGCAAAATAAAGGCAGAGTGAGGAGGCAGAGAATGGTGGGGTGGGGATGCTGTCTTGTCAAGTTGGTCAGAAAAACCTGTGTGACAATGTGAGGGGTGCCTTCCACTTTTGTAGTGAAATGAGCGAGGTGGAGAACATAGAGGAGAATCGGGCAGGCCCAGCTGGGGACAGAAGAGGAAATAAGAAGGGCTTTTGAAACTGGTATGGTAGCTCATACCTGTAATTCTAGCACTCAGAGGCTGAGGAAGGAGGATCATTAGGTTATCCTGGGCTAGAGTTAGACCTTGTCTCAGAAAAATAAAAAGTGGGGGTGGGTGGTAGTGAAGAAAAGGACTTTGATTTTATTTATTTATTTTTTTTTCTGTTTTGAGATCGTATCTCGCTCTAGTCCAGGCTGACCTGGAATTCACTATGTAGTCTCAGGGTGGCCTCGAACTCACAGCGATCCTCCTACCTCTGCCTCTTGAGTGCTGGGATTAAAGGCGTGTGCCACTATGCCCAGCTTGATTTTTTTTTTTTTAAATTTTCCTCAAGTGAGATGGGAAGTCGTTGGAAAGCGTGGTGCTAGATCACTTGCCCTGCTGTGGGGAGAAGTGACCTTCTCATTGTGACAGAGTTGAGCAGGGAGTCTGGTTGGAAGCCATGAGAGTTTTCCAGGGGAGCTGATGGTTGGGAGTGAGTTGGTTTGGGAGCGGATGGTAGCTGGACTTCAAATTAGCTTCAGAGATCAAGGCTAGAAGTTTTTGATTGATTGAGTATGGGGCTTGATAGGAAGGGAGAAGTCAAAGATGGCTCACAGGTTTGGGGCCTGTCTGCTAGACTGAAGAAACTGCTGTGAACGGAGTGAAACTACTGTTCCTTCAGCTGGGGGGCGGGGGCAGAGTCAGAGCTAGGTTTTGGCTGTGTTAAGTTTGAGGCAGCTACTAAACATCCCTGTGGAAATGCCAAATAAGCAGTCAGATGAGTGAGTCTGGAGTCCCCAGGAGAGTTCCAACCTGGAGGCCTAAATTTGGGAGTTGTCAGCATATAGATAGCATTTGAAATGATAGGACTGCACTGTTTGCAAGCCCAGCATCAGCTTGGGAGAGGTGTGTTGTAAGAGGGAGCTGTATGCACTTGGCTGAAAGGGTGGCTGATCTTGAACCCAAGAGCTGGAGGGGTCCAGCAGCTGGGACCGGGTCGTTCTGCCCTTAATGAGCAAGCGCTGCGTGGGCAACAGCATCTGGGCCCACCTTTCACGGGTGAGTCAGTGAGTAAGTTTTACAAACTAAACTAGAAAAATCCTATCATGCAGGGGGCTTAAGTACTGCAGGAAGAGGAATGTGAGGCTTGGGGCCTCCCCTCAACCAGGGATTCCCCCCCCCCCAGGTCTGTAGCTGCCCAAGGAGGCAGGGAGAAGGGTACTCTGCTTGCCCTTCAGAAGCCGGCAGGGTTGGGTGATGTTTGCCGCTGCTTTGGAAGGGAGGAGCCTGGGGACCTCTGAGCAGGCGAATGAGCTGGAGAGCTTGCTGAGGGCTTTTCCATGCAGCTGTGTTTGTCTTTACACTTGTCTCTAAGCTGACTATGGAGGAAGGAGGGTTTCCATCTTGTGTGTGGAAGGCCAGACCCAGAGACTTGGGTGACCTGACTGGGGGATGAGCCCCTGGATCCGGGGTGATAACTAGAGAGAAGGTCGGTCCACGTTCTTCTCTATCCTTATTTGAGCTTTCAGCTTTGGTAGTTGATCGGCCCATCTTCGTAACATAATGTGCAGTCGGCAGAGCAGGTGCCATTAGTTCCGTTTCACAGCTGAGTCCACTTGAGTCCTCCAGCAAGGGAGAGAGTGCTTGCCCAGGACACCTAGCCAGGTCTTAGCAGAGGAAACTATATCTTGTGCTTCTAGTCTGTCCACAAGACCAACTGAGATCTGGAGCATTGAAGCAGGAAAGGGACCATTTTATGCAACTCAGTAGGGAGCAGGTCTGCCGAGCCCAGCAAGGAGACAGCTATCTTTTGGGCAGTATTTCTTCTTCAGGAACAGGCTTTCCTGATCTGGAGTTGTCCCTCCAGGGACATTCATGGCCCTGAGAGTCTTGAGAGGAGAGAGGTGCTTCCCTGTCCCTTGGGAAAGAGGTCTTCCAGTCATTCTAAACCCTACAACGCCATCAGCTGACTGCCCCCGCAGAGCCAGAGGCCATTGGCTGATGTGAGAAATGAGTGGCTCCCCCCTCCCCCCCGTTGGTCTGGGTATGAATAGGAAGTATTCTTCTCTCTAGTAAACACGGCCCACATGCTCTCTGCAGGCACTCTGGTGATTACTAGCATCTATTTTTAATTCATAAGCCTCCCCCATCCCCACTCCCCTTACCATTGTTCAGAGCTCACCAGCTGGCATTTGAGCCAGAGCACCCTCATAGGGCTTGAGTTACCCAAATACTCTCGAGGCCGCCAAGGTTCCCTACAGCCCTGCAGAGAGTCACTGAGCCCCCACCCAGTGAAAGTATGGGACCTAGAGCTTCTGCTTAAGGGAACAGGGTGTTCCCTTAAGCTAGCTGTGGTTATAGTTGTACCTTTTGGTTATTTAAAAATTTTTTTATTTATTTCAGAGAAAGAGAGGAGAGAGAGAGAGAATGGGCAGGCCAGGGCCTTCAGCCACTGCAAACGAACTCCAGATGCGTGCGTCCCCTTTTGCATCTGGCTTACGTGGGTCCTGGGGAATCGAACCTGGGTCCTTTAGCTTTGCAGGCAAGCACCTTAACCACTAAGCCATCTCTCCAGCCTTGGTTACTTTATTTTTTTAATTTTAATTTTTTAAGTTTTATTTATTTGAGAGTGAGAGAGAGAGAGAGAGAGAGAGAAATTGGGTGCACCAGGGCCTCTAGCCATTGCAAAGGAACCCCAGACGCATGCGCCCCCTTGTGCATCTTGTTTACATGGGTCCTGGGGAGTCAAACCAGGGTCCTTTGGCTTTGCAGGCAAACGCCATAACTACTAAGTCATCCCTCCAGCCCTGGTTGCTTTCTTAAACAACACCATAATTGCCCCCTCAGTCCTACCCTTCTGCTTTCTACTGTGTGTGACACTGAGAAAGGTCGCCATGCTCTGTCTTAATATGTCAAGTGTGGGGGAGAAAATCACTTACTAGTATGCTTGAGTATCACAAGTGGGCAGATAGTGAGGGTGACATTGTATGTGGCCCTAACCTCCGGGGACAGCCCCTGAGGAGAAGAAACCACTGGCTGGTGTAGGATCCCTTGGCTCCTCAGAAAGCAAATGAGACAAGTACCCCACCCACTTCTTTTTTTATTCCCTATCCTTTGCTCTTTTTCTTCTTAACAGCACCTCCTGAGAAATGAGTCAGAGGCGTATGTTCCCTTTTTCTCCTCTGTTCCATGTCTGGTGGGGCACCCCTGTCCTCCCAGCCTGGTTCAGAACCTCTCTTCTGCCCAGCTGTCCCCATGCTCTCACCCAGCCCTTGCCCACCCTGGGCTGGTGCAACTGGAGACTGGTGAGAGGGGAGTGACACCGGAGCCAGCTCCGCCCGGCTAGCTCCCGCCTCCGGCCTGGCGCTGCCTTCCTTCCCTGTACAGAGTGTCTGAGAAGCTGTGTGAGCCGAGCCGTGCAGATATACCTGTGCAGCTTTGGGAGAACTCTGTGTGCACAAGACTTTTCCCTGCTGCCTTGGCTTTGGGAGTTCTTGGTGGCAGGGGGTGGGGAGATGTTGGATCTCCACAGTCATGCTGCAGCGACGTGGTGAGGAAGAGATGCCACCAGCCTGGACACTTCCCCGTGGCTCTGGAGGTGTTATCTTCAGGCCCAGGCCGGGAGAGCAGTGGGGTGCAGCTCATCGCCCAGCCCAGGACAGATTGGGGACATTCTGTGCACTCCCCACCAGATTTATTCAACAACAAGATTTCTTCCTCTCCCCACATAAATAAATTCTGTTTACTCTCAGGATGGCAAGGGAGGAGGCCTACCCTTGGCCCCAACTCTTGCCAAGAAGACTGAGGTCTTGGCAGGTGCCCAGGGGCCCTGGTTTATTTATGTCTAGGAGTCTGCTGGCTCAGAGGCAGGCGAGGCTGATTGCTGAGAGAGGTTTCCAAACATGTCCCCTGGGCATTGGGGCAGCAGACTACTTGCCCGTTGGGCCCCTGCTGTGTGAGTTCCTAGACCTGGCTACCTAAGGGGCTGAAAAGGCCCTGCTCTGGGGTCAGCCCAGTTCCTCAGCCTGTTCACACAAATGCAGCCACTTCCATGTGATGCAGGCAGCATGGCCGCTCAGGTCTCTGGAGGACAGCTATTGTCCCTGTCTCCCTCCTCTACCCCATCCCATCTCTTCCCTCCTTGCTTTATTTCTGCATGGAAAGTTTCCTTAGAGAGCCAGAGACCATTGCCCTCCTCTTTCTAGGAGCCTTACCAGGCTATGCCATGATGCCAGACACCCACCAGGCCAAGGCTGGATATCTCTGATTAGTTATGGACCATTGCTCCCTGTCACAGGAATGTTTCCTGGGAGCTTTGGACCCTCCACTGTGGCTGCGTATCTAGTTGTCCATGGAGAGTCAAGGTTGTCTTCCTGTGGATTTTAATTCCTCACGGTCTTTGCCTTGTCAGGGTCCTATCCAGATGTGAGAGGGGCTAGAGAATGAAGATTCTGCCTTTTAAAACTCTGACTCTGGAAATTAGCAGCAGCAGCCTCTCAATCTTTAGAACCAAGTCTGGGTTCATTTGACCCAGCAAGCCCCCAGCCTCTGGAAGTATTCTTCTCTCAGCTTTTCTCCATCAAGTCCTATTGCATTCTTACATCTTCCTGATAAGCTTTGGCTTCTGGAGCACAGAATTCTCTAGGATAGTGCTGATGTATTAGATAACTTCTCTGTTACCTAACCCCTTGTTGCTAAGCTCAGGCCAAGGCCTTGTGGGAGATGAGCTCTTTGTCTGTAGCCCCTGGGGCCAGGATGATATTAGCCCAGACACAGGTGAGATACTCCAGCCAAAATGCCATCCTCCTCCTCTCTTAGCCTCAGCTCCCTCAGCCATGCTCAGTACTACTCCAGAAGAGGTGCTCGGGTGTCAGGCTGCACGGCAGGGCTGGCAGCGGTCAGCAGCAAGCAGAGCTCCATTCTCAGGCTCCAGACAATGTGAACCAAGTGCCGGAATGTGGGCATGGGTCATGGGAGTTGGCACAGGTCTCCAAGCTGCCGAGCACGTTCTTCCCTGCGTCATCCTAAGATGAGCAACGTGACCCTGGTTCCTTTGGTGCCAGATGAGGCAATGGAAACACGGTACCGTTAACCCGATCTCTGCTTCTGCCTCCTTCTTCTCGTAGATGTGGTTTGGACTTTCTCTCTTTATACCCTACAGGGCAGAGGACTCTGAAGTAGGAGGGTTGGAGCACACACATCACTGCATCCTTTTGAGGACCCTGGGGAATCAGGAGCTCCCTTGAATTGTAGTGGGGATCTGGGGGTAATGCCTTCTGTCCAGGGACAGGTGCCAGGGTATCACAGGCAGTTTGTCAAGGCTGCTCTTACAGTTCCCTGCTCCTCAGACCCTCCAGCGACCATCTCAGGCCCTCCTCCTTCTTTTGCCCTCTTGAACCCTCCTCCAACTCTTGTTTTGAGCTCATCCCTTTCAGCATCCTTACAGCTCTGCAGACACCACTCCTTGCCTCCACCAACCCCTGGGGCTGGGTCGGTATCCATAGCTAGTGAATAATTCACCATGCTCAGCAAAAGCTAAATCAGACCCACGGTGATACTGTGACCAAGAGGCCTCCTTGGGGGTAACTGAAAGACGAACCCTGGAAAGACAAGCACCCTGTAATATTACCTTCATTATATAAGGTTTCTTTACCGCCTGAGAGGGCTTTAGATCCATATGTTAGTTGGGCCCTATGCCTGTCTACGTAGTCCCTCGAGGCCCAATGACCATGTAGGCATGTCCCCTAGCACATGTTCCTATGAAAGCCTCCCTGGTATCAGCAGTCAAATAGCATGCCAGTTTGCAGCACGCTTTCACACGCATTTCTTATTTAATCACATCAGCTCATGGTAAGCTCAGAGCCCTTGAGTCAGCAGGAGCCCACAGGAGTTCTGTATTTCAATACTTTAGAAAGGAATTGTTCTCAATTATTCTTGGCAAATAGCGTGGAGTGGAGGGTACTGCGTGTCCTAAAAATTGTACCGAAAGAGGATGCCATTTCCTCCCTGGGTCACTCTTCCTGGGGCCTGTTCCCAGTATGCCCTCTTCTGGAGAACAGAGTGACTATATAGGCATGACATCGTCATCTCTACCTGTCTGGCGTGAGTTTGATTTACCTAAATGTGACCTAGGTGGGTAGCTTTTCCACCCTCTGGCTTCTAAGATCATGTCCATGCCCAGGAAGGACTCCCTCCCCTGGAGTGTCTGAGGCATTAGACTAGCAAAGGCCCTGCAGGTGGAGGGGCCGTCTCTTCCCTTTCGGGATGGGGGTGTGGGTGCGCGCGCCAACGCTGTGTCCCAGCATCCCGCTCCCCGGCCCTTCCGTCTGCTTCCCTAAGCTCCTGACACTCCGCGGTGCATCTCCACTGAGGCTACTCCATTCACAGTGAAGAGTACCAACCACCCTGTCATCTGCCCCAGGGAAGCAATGCCCACCGGTTACCTGGGTTCCTAAGAAGATACGCCTTCTGTCTAGGTCTGAGACTGAGTGTTGGGTAGTGGCCCCGCCCTTGCCCCCCATGTGTAGGAGGATTGGGCGAGCAGCAGGGAAGGTGCCATCCTCCCAAGGAGAAAAGCCTCGCTGGGGATTTGCTCAGCACACAGTGTGTGGACCAGGGAATTTTTAAGGCCTCATTTTGTCTTTTAAGGTATTAAATTTAACTACTCCTCAGCATTATTCTTTGCTCCTGCAGCCTGTGGGATTCTAAGCATTATTTTCAGGATTCTTACTCTTCCAAATTTGTGGATTATGCTGTTATCTCTAATTGTATATATTTGGGGTTTTTTGTTTGTTTTTATTTATTTATTTGAGAGTGACAGACAGAGAGAGAACGAGGCAGAGAGAGAATGAATGGGCACATCAGAGCCTCCAGCCACTGCAAACGAACTCCAGATGCACGCACCACCTTGTGCATCTGGCTTACGTGGGTCCTGGGGAATCGAGCCTCAAACCCGGGTCCTTAGACTTCACAGGCAAGTGCTTACCCACTAAGCCATCTCTCCAGTCCCTGTTTTCTATTTTTTGTTGTTGTTGTTTTTTTTTTTAATGTGGTCCTGGGCTGAGCGGATGGTGTTCAGATCAAGGACCTTATGCATGCTAGGCAAGTGTTCTACCATTGCGCTACACCCAGTCCTGGGCTTCCTGCCAGCCTCTTACTCCAGGACAACATGAGCCCACCCCAGACGCCCAGACTCAGCTCTACTTGGAAGGGTGGAGAGGGTGAGGTCAGAGACCTCTAGCCACAGCTCAGCTGCCTAGGCCTGTGGACTGGCAGTGAACCACCCTGTCTCACAGAGATGTGGCTTCTGCTTTAGTGGATGGCATTCTCCCAGCCTTGCGGCTTGCATCTGTTCATAGGCATCACTGTAACACTTGTGGATGTCGGCCTGCCATTTTGTCCCAGGCCACGTCTTTCAGGAACCAGCTGGAATACTGTGTGTGTGTGTGTGTGTGTGTGGCAAGCAGGCCTCAGTTCTAGTCACCTTCAGTGATTTATTTCAGTAAGACCAACAATGTGTCAGGCTTGTGTGTGCCGTTTGCAGCTAGGAAGGCTGAGGCACCATTGTAGAGCCTCCAAGGGCGGCTCACACCCGCTCTTCCATCTCTTGATACCCAGGTGGGTTCCTTGGGCCTCCTGCTGCAGGCTGCTGGGGTAGGGCTCGGGAAGAAGCATGGCCAGCGGCTGCGTTAGTTTAGTGGCAGGGTGAGGTTTTCTCTCAGGTGATGTTCTAACTCGCAGTTTCTCCGCCGGGTCACTGGAAAGTTTATTCAGTGCCTGGGGAGCCTGTGCTGATCACATCTTCCTTTATGACACATTGACCTTCAACCCCACCCTCTTGCACTCCTCCCATTGCAGGTGTGGATGCTGAGTCGTAGAGTCTATAGAGGCTTGACCAAGGTCCTGAAGCAAATACGGTGCTGAGCCCCAACCACGGGTCCTTGCTGCCTCGGACTCAGGGACCCCTGCTCCTGGGTAAAGATGAGAACAGGCTCCTAGAGGAAAAGGACTCTGTTCTGCTTGCTTGCCTGGCAGACACGCAGAGGGTTCCTGTTTGCCCTCTTAGCAGACTGCTGGCTCATCACTGCCTGCTCTCCTTCCTAGCCAGGCTAACATGGAACTCACTCTGTAGTCCCAGGCTGGCCTTGAACTCATAGCATTCCTCCTCTCTCTGCCTTCTGAATGCTGGAACTAAAGGTGTATGCCACTACACCCAGCCTCCCTTCCCTTCCCCTCCATCTGTTACTGTGTTTAAGTTGTTCCACAAGTGGGGCTGAAACCTCCCGTTGTGGAGAAGCTCCCCCCATGGTCATGGCACCATGCAGCCTTGTGGTTTTGTGCTGCTTCTGATCCTTCAGGATCAGGAAGTCCACAGAGTAAGACCTGCTGTGCAGAGACAGCCCCAGGGCTCAACCCTGTCCCCATCTCTGGTCTCCTGCGACTGTTGCCACTTCTTCTTTTATTTATTTATTAAATTGTTTTATTTATTTATGAGAGAGAAAGAGACAGATAGAGAGAAAGAGAGAATAGGCAGGCCAGGGCCTCTAGCCACTGCATACAAACTCCAGACACATGTGCCCCCTTGTGCATCTGGCTTATGTGGGTCCTGGGGAATCGAACCCCAGTCCTTAGGCTTTGCAGGCAAATGCCATAACAGCTAAGCCATTTCCCCAGTCCCCTTATTTTTTTTTATTTTAATTTAATCTTATTTTTATTTTTGTTTTTGGAGGTAAGGTTTTACTGCAGCCCAGGCTGACCTAGAATTTACTATGTAGTCTCAGGTTGGTCCCGAACTCACAGCAATCCTCCTACCTCTGCCTCCCAAGTGCTGGGATTAAAGGCATGCACCACGCCCGGCTCTACTTTATTTTTTTAATATTTAATTTATTTATTAGAGAGAGAGAGAGAATGGGTGCACCAGGGCCTTCAGCCACTGCAAACGAACTCTAGATGCATGTGCCACCTTGTACACCTGGCTTACATGGGTATTGGGGAATAGAACATGGGTCCTTAGGCTTCACAGGCAAGTGTTTTAGCCACTAAGCCATCTCTCCAGCCCGCTCCACCTCCACCTCTTCTTTCATTGTTTAAAACTCTTAGCTTGGTGGAGTCTCAAGCGTAAGCTCAGGCCAGCACTGTTGCTGCCTGAGGGCTTTCATTGCAGCCAAGTGAGTTACTCAGCCACTCTACAGTGTCAGTATCAGGGGACGGTCAGTTTCATGACAGGCACAGGGAAGGACCCAGATAAACATAGATTTGGGGCTGGAGAGATGGCTTAGTGGGTAAGGCACTTGCCTGCAAAGACAAAGGACTCAGGTTCAGTTCCTCAGTACCCATGTAAAGCCAGATGCACAAGGTGGTGCATGCCTCTGGAGTTTGTTTTGCAGTGGCTAGAGGCCCTGATGCAACCATATTCATTCTCTTCTCTTCTCCTCTTCCCTCTCTCTCTCAAATAAATATTTTTTTAAAAATACACAGATCTGATCCCTGCCTTACTTACAGTTTAATAGGAAGAGTAAGGCCTTATATGTACAAATCACCATAATGCACAATGGTTGTTGCCAAAGTATAAAGGGCCAGCACCATAGGAAGGGGGTCATTTACAGAAGTGGGAGCTGCTGGCAGTGCTCCCCTGACCCTGCAGGTCAGATATGGGACCCCTGTAATGTGCATTCCAGGCTCCTCTCCTCACAGACCCTAAGTCATCAGCCACCACAATGTTTGTTCCGTTTCTGTGAGCCGGGGCGTGAGGATTTCTGGTCTCGGTGATTTTGGCTGCAAGTCTTGCCACTGGCCTCCAGAGATAGCACTGGGCCCCTTCTTATCTCTTGGAACCTTCTTGAACTTGGGATTCCCCTATCAGTGAGATCCACATTGACCCTCAGTATTTAAGCCCTGAGCGCCTTGCTGGGCTCAAATGAACACAGAGTCCACATCTTCTTTGAATGGGTATTCTGTCTTGGGAAGCTGCCACTAGAGAGACACGGCAAGACCCTGGACTCTGCTGGCCCTTCCATCTTCCTCACCACTTGTTGTCCTCAGCTGTGGCCCTCTGGCCCCCTCTTCTGGCCACTGGGTTTCCCACTGGGACTGTACAGATGAAGTCCAAGGAGAAAGAGGCTGCTGTAAGTTTGTCACATGTGTTGTATCCTGAGTGTTCTTGCCCAGGCAGTACTTGGGGCACAGAGCAGGGAATAGGCAGAAGCTATGGAGTGACCACAGTGGTGTCCGGAGTAGAGTGGATCTGGGGGACATGATCTCAGGGCAGAGGAGCTCCCCTAGAGAGACTGGCTGCTCTCTGACTCCTCCGTGCCATTATTGGAGTGTAGGGAAGCTGGGTTAGGAGTGACCATGCTTAAGCCAGTGTGTGGGTAGGAAACAGGGAGAGAGGACTCTGGGTGGAGCTTCCGCTAGGAGGCCCACTTCCATTCTGAGCTGAAACAAGGAGTTGGTGAGACTAGCTATTGTGAGAGGGCTGCTGGGACATTTCTGGACCTGGAAATGGAAGGGTTGGGTCGAAGTGCCCATGTGGTGAATGGTGCAGGTGCGCTTGTCATACAGTCCACTGTATGGCCCGCTTCCTCTCCTGGACCCCGCTCCCAGCCAAGCCTGTTACACCTAGGCATCCTCCTACTGGGCTAGGGAGAGGGCTCATTAGAGCGTGATCCTCCAACTGGGTAACCCTCCGTATACCCTGCCAGATGGAAAGGAGCAGCCATGAGCCCGGGGGGCGGGGAGGAAATCCAGAGCAATCCGCCCCTAATCCCCCCCCCTCCTGCCTCAGACTAGAGATGGCGTCTGCAGAGCCTGGGAGCTCGGGCACACCCGCCCGCAGACCCAGACTCCCTGCAGCGAGCCCGGTGCTGCCCAGGGACTGGGAGCCTGGGAGCCTGGCACAGTCCCCTGACAGCTGGAGCGTTAGAGCTCCTGGCAACGCGTCACTGTCACGGCTTTGGGAAAGTGTGCCCACACAGGTGAGGCCTCCGGTGAGGGAAAGCAAAGACATTTAGCCAAGGGGCGGGGTGGGGTTGTGGGGTGGGAAAGAAGCATTTCTGGAGCTTTCCAGGCAACTGCTCTCTCTTTCCCTCTCTCTTTCTCTCTTAGCTCTTCAGAGCCAACCCCCCTTCCTGTCCGGTTATAGAGAGCTCTGTGGACGTAGGGGAGCTGACAGGAAATCAAGTGCAGTAGGTGTTTCTGATCATGGTTGCTTTGGAGAAACGGTGTCAGGGAGAGGGAAATGGAGAGGTTCTGGGGGCCCTGACTCCCCAATGGGCCATGGGACAGTCTAGGACCACAGTGTTTGGATTCTGGAGAATTCAGAGGGTGAAGAATATAGGAGACTCCAAGGTGAGAGACCAGTGCCAGGATCCTAACCAAGACTCTCTGACTCCAATCTCTGGACATTTATGTGGGACAAAAGGGCCTCATTCTCAGCAGGGTGGACTGAGGGGGTGTGTGGTTCTAACTACAACGAAGGGATGGCCCTAAGAGAAAGGGCCAGAAGCTGAGGCCTAAGTGAGAGGACTGTCCACCAGCAAGGAAGAGTGGCCATGAGGACAGGGTAAACTTGCTGGCTGCAGGAGGCAGGGAGTCAGGCTGAGGATAGGCAGATAGCTGCACGATAGTGCCACAAGAAGGATGGCCGAGTCCCGTCATCTGTGTATAGTCTACAAGGCAGAAGTGTGAAATGCCTTGCCAAGCCAGGGGCCATGGCCTTCCTTTCCCATGTGGTGACTGGGGCCTTCACTGTGGGCTTTTTTCACCTTGTTTTGCTACAGGTGAACAGACACATGTATACCCTATTAAGGATATATATATAATATTATATATAATTATATATAATATATATAAATATAAAATATATTATATATATTATGTATAATTATATATTATATAGTAATATTAATACAATAAGGATATATATATATATACATATATATACACACACACATATATATGTGTATGTGTGTATGTGTATATGTGACTTCCCACCTTCTGGAGAAAGGCCTCTGAGGTCCTCAGGCACCAGTTGGACCATAAGGAGTATTTCCCCACCCTACCCCCTTCCCCCCAGCACAATGAGCCATCCCAAGCTGGATGGAGCAGCTCCCTGTGGCTCACATGTTCCCACCGAGAATAGAGAGTCACTAACCAAATCAGGTGAACCCTGGAACAGGCGCAGCTCCTGAGTTAGGACCCAGGTTGGAGTAGTTCTCCTCTGCTCTGGCTGGAATGTCAGGTCACCCCTTCCCAGCCCCACCATAAAGCCGAACTGCCTCTTTTGGGTGAAGGATTTTAGCTGGCCATGGGCTTTTCTCTCCATCCTGGTCTGGTTTACCCCTTTTTCCCTCTGAGACCTAATTGAAAAGGGGTTCTTTATTTCCAGTGTGTGGTATTTGTGTGTGTGCGCACAGACAGATGCATGTACCCCATACATGTGCACCCCATACAGAGGAGAACATCAGATGTCCTCTTTTGTTGTTTCTTCTACTTGTTTTCTTGAGACGATCTCTCACAGAACCCGAAGCTGCTATGCTTTTGGTCGTACTGGCTGACCAGTGAGCTCCAGGAATCCTCCTGTCTCTGCTCACCCCTCCCCCAGCACTGGAGTTGCAAGCCTATGTGGCCATATCTGCCTCTTCACATGGGTGCGAGGGATCTATCTCAGGGCCTCATGCCTGAGAGTCAGTGCTCTTACCTACGGAGCCATCTTTCCAGTCCCAGTGGTCTCCATCATGAGAGGATCACTGAAATTAGAGACGTGGGGCAGTAGTCAGCACCCTGCCAAGTCACTGGACCTAACAGCTGTCCCCTTCTCTACCCTTGCACGCTCAACCTGCTGGGCTCTGACTCAGGGGAAGCCTAGGCCCACCCTCGGGAGCAGCGTCTTGCACGGACAGGTCATCGTTGATATCTGGCTCTCTTGTCCTAAAGGGAAGCATAGGAACCCAAAAGCTCTGTTTCTTTCTCTCCCCTTTCTCCTCCTCAGTGGCATTACTGCTGTCTTTCCAGGTGGACAGTAAGACCCTTTCTTTATAGCAGCCTTCTGTGGTCATGCTAGCAGGGGCCCTTTGTGAATCTGGAAAGAGGCTGCCTGCCCCAAGATAGGGGCGGGTCACAAGTCCACTTAGGAGAGCAGGCAAGGAGCATGACCAAGCAATAATTATTTCTATGGCCCTTATGTTTCATTGCCAAGGAAAGAAAATGAGAATTCACATTTCACAGTGTACGTACCTAGTGCTTTTCTCTGCCTTCCCAAAGGTCCCTATAATGTCTACCGTGTGCCTCACAGACCTCAGGAATCCCGGCTGCTGAGCTAGTGTATGAGGGGCCAGGCAAGTGTCCCATGGACAGGCTAACCTGAGGACACTGGTCTCAGGCTCAGGAGAAGGTGGGAGCCTTAGGGGGTGATAGGAGTCAGGGCTAGGGAGCCCTGATCCAGCAGCTCCTGTAATCTGACAGGAAGGTTACTAAGGCCATACAGACGATTCATGGTTACAGTGGAGGGTCTTACGGGAGCCAGGAAAGGAATAGGGCAGATTGGGCCCCAGACACTCAAAGAACAGCTCAGCTCTATCTCATCTAGAACATTGATTAGCATGTCTTGAATCTCAGTCTATAAGCTACAGCCCTGGCTGGCTCCTTGGCCTCCCCAGTTGCCTGGTATGGGCATGCCTTTCCTGTCAGTTCTCTCTGGAGTGTCTGCTCAGCCTGTTCATTGGGACTCATGGGGGCCAGGTCCCCAAAGAGTGACCAGCTTGTCTCAAGCAGGAGGGTGAAGTGGGGGACTAGAGCTCCCGGTGTGATGCTGGTGGCCGGTGGCATGAACTGAGTAGAGAAGAGCAGTAGTGCCTGCACAGCCTGAGCCTGCTCCAGGCCGGGGCCCTGGGAGTTTCCACCTCCTAATGACCAGTACCAAGGCATCCATGTTCCTCTTTTCACTAGCCCAGCCCGGGACAGGAGTGCTGTAGCAAGAGCTTCTGCTCTGGTGAACATGAGACAGCGAGAGGAAGACCCAGGTGCCCTCTCACTGACCACTCTGAAATGGAGTACCAGTTGGATATTGCCCTCACACACCCACTAGTTCCAGCTCATCTTCATCATCCCCAAGAAAACCCCATCCCAACAGTCAGTCACTCTCCATTCCTTCCTTCCTTCCCCAGGCCCTGGCAACCACTAACATGCAGTCTCCATGGATTTAACCCTCTGTATGTCTCACATGGTAGAATCATTCACCCTGCAGGCTTCACTTAGCAAACTAATATTTTAATTTAATTTATTTATTGTTATATAGACAGAAAAGGAGAGTGGGTGCACCAGGGTCTCCAGCCATTGCAAACGAGCTCTAGACACATGCGCCATCATGTGCATCTGGCTTACGTGGGTTCTGGGGAATTGAACCTGGATCTTTAGGCTTCGCAGGCAAGTGCCTTAGCTGCTAAGCCATCTCTCCAGCCCTAAAAAAAAATTTTTTTATTAGGTCAGCCTATTTAAAAATTTTACTTATTCGTGCATGTGCGTGTGTGCGTACGTGTGTGTTTATGCCAGGGTCTTTTGCTGAGCTACATGAGTACTGGGGAATTGAACCTGGGCTACCAAAGTTTGCAAGCAAGTGCCTTTAACACATGTCTCCTGCCCAGGAAACTGTTTATGAGACTTGTCTGTGTTTGGCATTATCAACATTTCATTCCCTTTTATGACCAAGTAGTATTCCATTGTGTGGGGCGTCATAGTTTGTTGACCCATTCACTGGCTTACAATGGCTGTCTTTGAGCCGTGTCTGTCCTTCGGGGTTGTGAGAAATGCTGCCGTGAACATTGGAGCAGTATTTAGTCGAAGGCCATTGTCAGTCCTTTGGATATATCATTGCTGGACCGTGTGGTAATTCTGTTGAACTTTTTGAGGACCCCCCACTCTGCTTGCCCCAGCGGCTGCGCCATGTCCCCTTGCCACCAGCACAGCCCGAGGATTCCCGTTTCTACGCTGCTCACCAGCACCGATGTGCTTCCTCAAAAGCGACGAGCGCGCGGGGCTGGCTAGTTTTTGAGGGCCTGCAGTACACCCTTTCCTCAGCTATGCTCTTGATAACCCTTTGAGGTAGGTAGCATCAGCCCACTTTTCCAGTGGAGAAAAGCGAGTCTCAGAAAAGATAACAACACGCATCAGAACACGCCGCTGGCACCTGACTGAGCCAGGACTCCCGAGGGTTCTGACTGCCCTCCCCCTTGCTCTGCACAGGCTGCATCCTGGCTCACTGCTGGTTTTTGAGGTACTGGGGTTTGGGCCATTTGTATGCTAGACAAGCATTATGCTGAGCTGTGTCCCCCAAGCCCCCGCCTCCCACCATTGCCATTCTTTGGCATTCCCCTCTCTTCCTGTGTTTTTACATCACTTGAACACCTCTCTCATCCCTTCTTAATTTTCCTTCTTTGTACTTCTGTCTGCCAGCTCCTCAGCGCGCTCTCTCTTATCCTGTCTCCCTCCCTCCAGTCTTAAAAGGGACCTGTAGCTGAGCGTGGTGGTTCTAGCACTGTGGAAGCTGAGGCAGAAGGGTCACTGTGAGTTCCAGGGCAGCCCAGGCTACATAGTAGGTTCCAGGCTAGCCTGGGATATAGAGACAAACCCTGTCGCAAAATATCACAGAAACAGAGGGACCTGGAGAAGACAGGACATGCAGAAGTCCCACCTCCCTCGGGACACACTCCCTTGGGGAGGGTGAATGTGGATGCTTTGATACTGGGACAGGCCAGCAAGTATGAGGAGTCACGAGGAGCTGGTCTCCTGCTGTAGGACTTCCAGGCTGGAGTCTGGACCTGAGGATAGGGAAGAGGACTGTGCCCCTCTTCACCCTCCTGTGGCCCTGGGAATGTCTGGTCCCCATTTAATTGTGGGGACTTCTTGGCAGCATCATTTTGTCTTTTCCATTTCTAACCAGACAGCTCAGCCTCTCTGGGACCTGAGACGTCCAGCGGTCTCTTCAAGAATGGGTCTGCAGGCTGGAGAGATGGCTTAGTGGTTATGGCGCTGCTCTGCAAAGCCAAAGAACCCAGGTTCAGTTCCCTAGGACCCACATAAGCCAGATGCACAAGGTGGTGCATGCGTCTGGGGTTCATTTGCAGCAGCCAGAGGTCCCGGCACACCCATTCTGTCTCTCTCTCTCTCCCTCTCTCTCTCTCTCTCTCTACCTGCCTCTTTTCTCTCTCCCTTTCTCTTAAATAAATAAATAAAAATAATAAAGTAAAATAAAAAGATAGGTCAGCACTCAAACCCTGGAGGGAAGAGGTGGGATGTCTGGTATTTTCTGTTAGTGTGCAGGATGGCCTGGTCCCCAAATACTGGGAGAACTTTTCCTGGGTACAGTCATGAGTATGTTAAGAGCACATCTAGACAGATGCGGGAACTGCGTAGTTAGGCCATCCCATTTCTACTTGAAGATCATCTCAGGCCAGGCCAGCCCTGCCTGAATGCCTGAATTCCTTCCATCCTTCCCGACAACAGAACAGCGCAGGGGATTGTGCCATCTCGGGAGGCTGTGTGGAGACATTTTCCTGACGCTCAGCTCTCTTGTGGATAGTCAGTCAGTTACTCTTGTGCTTCACCAGTGCCAGTGGCTAAGGAGTGATCTAGGGAGTCCAGTCAGATGGAAGTGGCTGCTGATGTTTCGGGCTTGAGAGCAAAAAAAAAGCACAACAGGCGCCCTCACTAAACACCCACCCACACACACACCCACCCACCCACACACACACCTCATGCTCACACCTAGGCATGCTCACACCTAAGCTGGAGGGGGGCTGGGGGCAGTTGAGTGAGTGAAGTCTTCGTGGAAACACCCAGGATGAGGGGTTGGCTTGGTGGGAGAGCAGATGTCTTGCCGGTGAGTCATCTCAGGTGACTTCCCACTCCAGCCACTACTGGAACACTCCCGGGGCTTTGCGCCGTTTGTTAGAACCCTCAGGCAAGATGGGGCCAGACACAACTCCTTTCTTTTTCCTTGCTCACTTGGAACATAACATCCTGCAGTCCCGCTACAGAAAATGCCAGTTTAATTGCACAAGGATGAGGCTAGCCTGGGGTTGAGGACCACTGCTAGAAACCCACGTTTCCTGAAAAGGTCACAGTCAGATCCTCCGAATTTGCAAGGACCCTCTGAGGGGAAGGGTCAGACCCTGGGGCTTGGAGCCAGACAGGATTCAAATCTGAGGTCCTAAGTTACAGGTTATACAGTCTTGGGCAAGGTCCTTAATATCAGTGGACCTTGATGTCCTCTTGTGCAGAGGGGCAATGGCAGGGCTGCCTGTCCCAAGGGTCGTTCCCAGGTTAAGTGAATGAACATGCAAACACTGCCAGCCACACCTGGCAGAAGACAGGAGGGGGCAGTATGACCTCATGCTGCTGTCCAAGACCTGAGGATAGAAGCTCTGGGCAAGAGAAGACCTACCCCAGCGGCCAAAGGGAAGCAGAGCTACTTCCTCGGCAGCCTGTGGAAGTGAGTCCCACTCTGGGATAAACTGTGACTCAGGACGATCCAGACATTATAGACACACGTTCCCCCTGGGGTCCTGTGGGCAGGATGGCCAGGCTGGAGAGTCTGGGCTAGAGGGTAGAAAAGTAGGGAGAGGGAGGAGAAAACCCCAGCCACAAGCCTCCTTGCCACCTTCAGGCCTCAAGAGTGCCTCGTCTTCCCCCTGGGCATTCCACAGCTTCCACTCTGCCTTATTTCCAAAGCCAGACCTACCCAGAGCAGGGAGGACAGAGCTGCGTTGCCAGCCAGGAGCAAGGGCAGGCAGGCAATTGGCCATTTTATTCTCCCTGGCAACTTTAAAGCCCTGTCGTCTTCCCATCCATCTCTCACTTGTTCCTTGCACTGTCCTCAGTAGCTGTGGCAGGGCTCTCCCTATTACTAAGAGGCGTGAACGGCAGCACGCAGCCAGGTTGTCAAGCCCTGCCTTTTCTGTACCCCAGGAGGAAATGAAGAGGGGTTGGGCATCTTGGAAAAGGATAGAAGAGGATCAAGGTCTTTGATATGAAAGACTCCCTTTTGAGTAGTTCTGTCAGTATTGAGTAAATATGTTGTATACTCTCTTAAATTAATACCCAGCTTGCTTGCAGGCATCACCCATCAGGGTAAAAGCCTACCTAGAGGGCTAGGGACATGGCTCAGCAGTTAAAGGTGCTAGCTTGCAAAGCCTGCCGGGTTCAGTTCCCCAGTGTCCTTGTAAAGCCAGATGCACAAAGTGGCACGTGCATCTAGAGTTCATTTGCAGTGGCAAAAAGCTCTTGGTGTTCCCTCTCTCTCTCAAATGTTTTTTTAATGAGAGGGAGAGAGGGAGAAAATTGGTGTGCCGGGGCCTCCAGCCACTGAAATTGAACTCCAGATGTGTGTGCCTCCTAGTGGGCATGCGTGACCTTGCGCTTGCATTACTTTGTGCCTCTGGCTTACCTGGGATCTGGAGAATTGAACATGGGTCCTTAGGCTTCTCAGGCAGGCACCTTAACTGCTAAACCATTTCTCCAGCCCTCAAATATTTTTTTAAAACCTGTCATGATCCAGATCCAGTATTTAATGATTGCCTTCTGTATGCTCCACAGTGTGCCAAGTGCTTACGGCACATCATCCTGTAACCCTCCTGAGAGTAGGTGTGATTACCCCCAATTCACAGGCGAGGACGCTGAGGCTCAAGAAAACCAAGAGGTGGGATTGTTGCCATTGCTTCAGGGGAAGATGCACGTGTGGGGGTGAGTGGGTTAAGTCCAACACATGAGAACAGACCTTGGGCTGGGTCATTTCAGGGAGACTAAAAGCAGCCCCTAGGATATGAAAGGTCAGAGTCTGAGGAGCATCCTGATGCATAGATATCTGTTGGGAAGGCAAGGGGACTTGAGGGGACAGTCAAAGCCAAGCCATAAGTAAAGCTCTGACTTCAGGCAATTACAGGAGGTATTGTACTCTTTCCCAGCATCCTCAGGGGACTTATGACCTGAAAAGGCCTCAGAGGGAGCCTAAGAGCAGCTCCCTTTCCTGACTCCTCACTCTGGCAGGGCTGTTGTTTTCAGTGGTGTTTTCCAATAACTTTGCACCTTGGCAGAAATTGAACAAATGACTTCTGCCTGCAGTTGGCCCTGGCTATTTCCGGTTCCAGTACTTGTGACTGGGCCACTTTCTTTGTATTTCGTCCCTTCCCAAACATAGATCTCACTCCACCCCTGTTCCCCAACTATCTGGCCCAGCCTTGCTTCCGTTGTGTGATGATAAGGGTAGGGAAAATCTTCTAATAGGCACAGCATGGTGTTCTGGGATCAGCCAGCTCCTTGCCTGCCTGCCATACTGCCTATCTCCTCTGCCCTTCCTCTCTCTCCTTCATCCACATCCTTCCTAGGACCCTTTCTTTATCACTCTCGAGTTTTGTGTTATCCCGATGTACTCGGGAAGCCTGCTTGCCTGCCTGTCTGCCTGGTGTGAGGAAGAGAGGCTCTTGCCTTTCTTCCTGCACATTCTCCTTCTTCTCAGCTAGGCAGCTGGTACCCTCATACTCCCAGACTGCTCCCCTGCTTCCCTTGACCTAAGAGTTATCTCTGAGACTTCAGTCCTCCAAGACCCGTCCAGCAGGGTGGGGGAGTGCACACTCCTCTCTCAGTTGTGAGAAACTGGGAAGGGTCGGGTGCTCCCACCATCATGAGTAGGAAGAGATTGGTGATGACCTCAGAGAGCTGGAAGGTAATGGAAGGGTCCAGGAGAGATGTCAACAGGGGCCAGTGAACATTGCAGTTGTGTTGGTGAAGGACTGGAAAGCATGAGGGAGGGGCGTGTTCAAGGCAGGAAGTTTAGGGGGAAGTTGAGTCCAGACAAACAGCACAGCTCCTCACCCCGGACTCTCCAGTGGGACCTCAGATCTGTCTGGTCTCTGCCACAGAGCAGCAAGAATTCTGGGCCAGAGGTTCTGTCTTTTCATAACTGTGTCTCTCTCAAGTCACTTGTTAGACCACCTTAATGCAAAGGCGGGGTGGATCTACCTCGACTGTATGTATTTTGGGAGTGCCGTGGGGCTTGGGCGGGGAGAGCCCTTGGTAGGGAGCATGTCAGCATGCAGCTGTGGGGTCCTATTGTAGAGGTTTAGATTATTTTCCTGAACTTTCCCTTTGGTCCTGCGTCTACTGTGCAGGGGGGGGGAAGACATGTCCAGGAAGGCATTGACAGTTTTGCATTGCAGAGGCCCCTCCCATTCCTCATGATTTATTCCTGCTTCCTCTGCTTGCCTCCCTCCCCCAGGGTGACAAGGGAGACCTCGTGGCCCCGAGCCTCCCCTCTGGCCCTGGCCACGGTGACACCGATGGCCTCATCAGCCTGGATGTGCCGGACGGGGCACCGGACCCCCAGCGGACCAAGGCCGCCATCGACCATCTCCACCAGAAGATCCTGAAGATCACGGAGCAGATCAAGATCGAGCAGGAGGCGCGGGACGACAACGTGGCGGAGTACCTGAAGCTGGCCAACAACGCCGACAAGCAGCAGGTGTCACGCATCAAGCAGGTGTTCGAGAAGAAGAACCAGAAGTCGGCCCAGACCATCGCGCAGCTGCACAAGAAGCTGGAGCACTACCGGCGGCGGCTGAAGGAGATCGAGCAGAACGGGCCCTCGCGGCAGCCCAAGGACGTGCTGCGGGACATGCAGCAGGGGCTGAAGGACGTAGGTGCCAACGTGCGCGCGGGCATCAGCGGCTTCGGGGGTGGCGTGGTGGAAGGCGTCAAGGGCAGCCTCTCGGGCCTCTCCCAGGCCACCCACAGCGCCGTGGTGTCCAAGCCTCGGGAGTTCGCCAGCCTCATTCGCAATAAGTTTGGCAGCGCCGACAACATCGCCCACCTGAAGGACCCTCTGGAGGACGGGCCCCCCGAGGAGGCAGCCCGGGCACTGAGCGGCAGCGCGACGCTCGTGTCCAGCCCCAAGTACGGCAGCGATGACGAATGCTCTAGCGCCAGCGCCAGCTCGGCTGGAGCGGGCAGCAACTCTGGGGCTGGGCCTGGGGGCGCGCTGGGAAGCCCCAAGTCCAACACAGTGTACGGCGCCCCTGGAAACCTGGACAGCCTAGCGGAGGAGCTGAGGGAGATAAAGGTGGGCCAGTCACATCTGGAGGACTCCATGGAGGACTTGAAGACTCAGCTGCAGAGGGACTATACCTACATGACTCAGAGCCTGCAGGAGGAGCGCTACAGGTAAGCGCTTCCTGCTTCCACTGCGCCCGATGACCCACCCGACGCAAGGCGAGGGGGTGCCGCGCTGGGGAGGCCACTAGAGCTGCCGGAAGGGTCCTTCATTGCCATGGGAACTTTCTCAGAACTGGAGAGTAGGGTGGCAGGACCTCTGGAAGAAAGGTTTCTGCCTGTCTTCGGATGCTTTAAGTGTGCTTGCCATCTGGTATCAGAGGAAACCGAGGCAGGAGTCAGCTCTGTGGCCCGTCCTCTGGAGAGACCGTCCTTAGGCTGGCTACTCCAAAGGCAGCTATTTGGGTTCAAATCCTAATGCATATTCATGGTACCTCGAGCAAAGCAGAGTGCTGTGCACCTGGCTTCCCTGTCCAAGAAGTGAGGGTGATGCCAATCCTGACCTCCTGGGAATGAGTCAAACAGTAAATGCCAAGTGTGGACATTTAGCGTGGCCGGCTGGAACACACAGTGGAGGTTCCTGAGGTCAGGAAGTGAGCTGAGTCTGATCCCCATCCTTCCCCCCTTAACCACTTGCTTCTTTGGCTGTCGCTCTCTGGCATTTGTGGGGGGCAGGCTTTTCCTTAGCACTTCTTTGTTGGAGAATCAAGGGCAATTCCACCTAAACATTAACCACCTTACAGTCATCTTCTGATACGCTGAGCAGTAACTGCACCCTCCACAGTCCAGTGTCAGTGGTACCCAGAGGTCATCTTGGCAGGGGCTTCAGAGCCCAGGTGGAAATAATTCATTCCTCAGCTCCCCCTCCCGCACCCCCCTGCTCATGAGCCCTGTGGCCCCAGGAAGGCACCTTAACATCTGTGTCTTGCTCTCATTATATGTGAAATGGGAATGATGCACTACCTCATGAGGCCGTGTGGGAGGTTCCCGCACGGTGATGTGGATAATGCTTAGCACTAGGCTGCCACACAGAAGTGTCATATACTAGGTTTGGGGTCATGGCTCAGTCAGTAAAGTGTTTGCTGCATAAGGACCTGTGTACCTGTCCCCAAATACCCATGTAAATGTTGGGTATGGTGGCACCTGCTTGCAATCCCAGCACTCATGTGACAGAGACGGGAGGATCCCTGGGCATGCTGGCTAGCTAGATGAGCTGAATCAGTGATGTCCCAGTAAATAAGATGGTGAGTGACTGAAGAAAATACCTGATGTCAGTCATGTGCACCTGTACACATGTGTGTCCACACACATGTAAACATGTACATGCCCACATACCACACACGTAAGAAAAGAAGCATTGCCAGGCTGGAGGGATGGTTTAGCAGTTAAGGTGCTAGCCTTCAAAGCCAAAGGACCCAGGTTCGATTCCCCAGAACCCACGTAAGCCAGACACACAAGCTGGCACATGCTTCTGGAGTTCATTTGCAGCAGCTGAAGGCCCTGGTGTGCCCATTCTCTCTGCCTCTTTCTCTCTTAAATAAATTAAATACATACAAACATATATACATATTTTAAAAAAAGAAGCACTATAGAAACAGGAGCTTCTGTCACCATGAGGTTAAGTTGGAACAGGACTGGACCCATGGGCAGGTTGCATGTCACTGTTTGCTGCGAGAGCGAGTGCGTGAGTCTTGGGGAGAGAAGGGCGGCTTAGGAGCCGGGAGCGCTATCCTTTCTTCTCCCTCTCCCAGGTACGAGCGGCTGGAGGAGCAGCTGAACGACCTGACTGAGCTTCACCAGAACGAGATGACCAACCTGAAGCAGGAACTGGCCAGCATGGAGGAGAAGGTGGCTTATCAGTCCTACGAAAGGGCGCGGGATATCCAGGTATGGCTGGGCCCCGCCCCGGGGAGCCTCAGGTGTGCTGATAGATGTAGCGGCAGCCAGAGTGCTGGGGCCATGACGGTCAGAGGCTGTGCCATCCGTGGGGTAGATAGACAGGCGCAGGACGCCACGGGCGGTGGGTGGGGTAGCCATTGGTGGGGTGGAGATAAGAGCAGGGCAAGCCTTTGGCTGAGTGCATGTGCTGTGCAGAGGCAAGCCAATGGTCAGGGGTCACCCCCATTCCCCACATCCTCGGTGGCAGCTTTACAATTGTCATTTCCAGGACTAGCCTGTCCCAGGCTGTCCTTACCATAATAAGCAAGACTTCCATTTCCCTGGATTTCCCCCCATTAGTAAAGAGCTCTGTCCCCAGCTGCAGCTGGTCAACCCATGCCCTTCTTGGCCTTGGAGAGGGGCGAGGTGTCAGCACGTTCTCGGTGCAGTGGTCGGTTAATGTGTCCTCGTTGCTGTAGCAAGCTGTATGCTGCTGGGCAGTTTGTGAAGAGAAGGAGTTTGCCCAGCTCGCAGCTCTAGAGTTCCAAGAGCGTGATGCCAACCTCTGCTTAGCCCCGATGAGGTCCTCGTAGCGGTAGCCTCACAATGGCAGGAGCTGTGTAGAGGAGTCACATGGCAAGGCAGAAAGCCGGAGAGATGCCGGGGTCAGACTTGCCCTCAAAGGAACTCACCCCGAGACCAGACTTAATCCTTTCCAAAAGGAAGCACCACCAGTCACCTAATTTCCTTGCACTGGATTCCCCCCCCCCTTAAAGGATCCACCACCCCAACATTGCCAAGCCAAAGTAATAGCCCACAAGTCCTTGGGGAATCACCCCGAAGCCCTGCTCCAACCATGACAGGCTGGTAGGTAGGGCTCAGTCTAGGGGTCCTAGCCACCCTGAGCTCTTACACGTCGCCTCCTCCGTGCCTGCAGGAGGCTGTGGAGTCCTGCCTGACCCGGGTCACCAAGCTGGAGCTGCAGCAGCAGCAGCAGCAGGTGGTGCAGCTGGAGGGCGTGGAGAACGCCAATGCCCGGGCGCTGCTGGGCAAGTTCATCAACGTGATCCTGGCACTCATGGCCGTGCTGCTGGTGTTCGTCTCCACCATCGCCAGCTTCATCACGCCCCTCATGAAGACACGCCTGCGCGTCACCAGCACCGCCCTCCTGCTCCTGGTCCTCCTCCTCCTCTGGAAGCACTGGGACTCCCTCGCCTACCTCCTGGAGCACGTGTTGCTGCCCAGCTGAGCAGCTGCCGCCCCACCCCACGCTCTCCGGAGCCCTGTGGCCACGCTTCTCCAGGAGGCCTCTGGCACCCCTGAGTCCTTGGACTCTGTCGTGTGTCCAGTTGGGCCTCCTGTCCCAGCTGCCTGTTTGGCAGCTCCTGTCCCTTTCTCTGCACTGCTTCTGTCTGACACCTCCCTGTTGGCCTGAAGAGAGCTGAGAGAGTGGCCGAGGCTGGAGGGAGTGGGGACACCTATGGCCAGATGGGGCAGAAGAGGACACCAGCAATGGACTGTCTTAATTGTTTGTGGTCACATAAGATTTCTGGGATGTCCCAAGTCAGGAAGGCCACTAAGACAGGACAGGGTCAGGGCTCTGCCTCATCTTCCCTAGGTAAGAGCCCGCCTTGGTGGCAGCCACAGTTTCCTGTAGCATAGATGGTCTGGATGAAGCCCAGCGAGGGAGGGAGGAGGTTGTAGTGGCTCCAGAGAGTGCAAGATGGGAAGGGTCCCCAGCTAGGGGCACCTCCAGGGCCACAGAGCAGGCTTGTGCCCCCACCCTCTCCCCTTCTTCCACCAGAGCTGATTGGAGGCTGGTTTCTGGAGGCTGGGTGGGATGTGGCTAGATTTGTGTTTTTCCCTGCTCATATTTCTGCCTGCCTGTCACTTGATCTGCTATTTTCAGGGAAATAGGCCCCAAGGGCTCTGGACCTCCAGCCAAGCCCTTATACTTCTGGGAACAAGATGGGTTCTATTTATTTATTAATTTATTTATTTATTTGCTCCTTCCTACCTTTCCCCTACTTCTGCCCCGCTGGGCTCTAGAGAGAGGCCCCTCCTCTCCTCCCTCTGAAGCCAGGGCTTACTCTCAGCTCGTTGCACTCCATGCCATGTAGCCTCTGGATGTTCCTGGCTGGGAGAAGTGTGGCACGGCCACCCAGACTTCTCTCCCAGGTAGCCCCACAGCTGGGTGGGAGGAGCATGGCCTCTTTTATATATCTATTTATTTTGTACATGTGTATTTGAGGGGAAGAGGTTGTTTGTTGCTTTATTTTTTTAAGGCGCTAGAGTGTTGTGTATGGTTCTCTACACATCCCAGCCTCCTCACAGCTCCTTCCAAGCACACAGGGGATATCTCGGAACAGGAAAGAGGAGTCCTCTGGAGCAGGGGAAGCAGGGAAGCAGCTGTTGTGGACCTTCCCGAGAAATAAATATCCTCTAAATTTTCAAATCAACCTGTCTGGTGGTGTTTACTTTGTCTTCATGGGAACAACCACATGTTCTCTCCCCATACCCTCTGGGTAGCCCCGACTGGATCTCACTTGCTGGCCTGAGACCTTCCTCCTCCAGGAGGCGACATTGAACAAAGTAACTAATACTTGACTAAGGCTTGACTGATATGACATCCACCCAATCCTGACCCAGCTTTTTGCGGAGAGCTTCCCGGGAGGAGGGAAGTGGGGAGGTTCTCATAATAGTCATGCCTGGTTATGGCCACGAGAGGGCAGCAGAGTCTATCCCTCTGCAGGTTCAGCGCCACGGGACATCCATTAGGGTTAGGGAGGCCTTCCCACGGAGCACCTGCGCCCCAGGAGCTGAGGAGGTGTTCTTTGTGTAAAAAGGCTTGGCTCTTGGTATCTGCTCCTTGGCTGCAGCCCCCAGCCCCCAGCCTTGGCAGTCCCAACAAAAGAGCAGCCTGGACAGTGCTGGGTTCCCAGCAGGAGACCCATGGAAGTTTGTGATAGGTCTGGATCATCCTGTGGAGATGCTGACCTCCGGCACTATTGCAACCAAAAGGGCTGTGCTTAAAAAAAAAAAAAAAAAAAGACCCACTTAGAGCTCTGAGTCCTGGCCCATAATGCACTGCAGCCAATGCCCACCCCTCTGAGGCTCAGTTTCCTCACTGGCAACATAGGATGGATGTGGTCACTGTTCATGTCAAAGGGCCCTGCTATTCTGTGGCTCTGTGTGTCTGACAAACTAAAATCGCAGCTGTGTCTGTGGTCTCAGGCCCCGAGAGACTCCAGCCATCAGGGGCAGCAGGGACAGTTCTAACGACTGGGGAGGGAGGAGGTAGTGCTCACACCATAGGGGGCGCAGCATGGAGAGCTCAGCTTGGCCCTCTACCCTGTAGGAGTTTTACCAGGTGACCTTAGTATGGGCCTTCCAACAATGTCATTCCTGGATCTTGCACCCCCTCCCCTTGGAACCCACACACCTCCCTTGCCGCCCCCCCCCGCCCCCCCACAGATGGCCCAGAGCCCACATTCCTGGGCCCCAGGTAGGGGGTGGCTGCTCCTGGCTGCAGACATTTCCCACATTCCTCCCCAAGGTCAGATGCCTTCCTCAACTGGCTCTAAATGTCAATGCCAACTGAAGCCCACGTGGAAAAAGGAGGTGGTAGGAAGGAGAGGTCATTCTTGGTCAATCCTGAGGCTGCAACAGCCCAAGGGAGGGCAGTTAACGCCCAGCTCTATCTGCTGCATTAATGACAGACAACACTGGCTTGTGCTAACCCTCATGCCGACAGCAGTGGGCACCTAGTGAAACCCTGACATCTGGGAGTTCACTGAAGCGGCCTTGTTTATCTGTTCGCGCGCCCTCTGTGAAAAGCAGACAATTACCCCCACTCTGGCCTCACCTCCTGCTCTCCCCTGGGGATCAGAAAACTAGACACTGAGTCAGGGTTGCCACCTCTCTGCAAGACACTAACCCTTTTTCGGGCCCCAGGATCAACAGGCAGAACCTTCCTGGAGCCATGTCCTGCAAGTTCTGACCTCAGCTCTGGGGAGGCAGTGGGGGGGGGGGGATAGAGGGCTCAGCACTCCTGCTGCCCAGGTCTCTAGCTGGGAGCAGCTGAGAAGACTTGTCACCTCCCCGCTCCTTGGCAGGTGGCTGCCCTGGACTGGGCATACTTGCAGTGCCCTGAGCCTTGTACCCCAGCAGGTGCAGGCTTGGAAATCCCTAACGCCAGCAGATAGCTCACACCAGCCAGCCCTGGGTAGAGAGGAGTGGTCTGGGCTGCAGAATGAGAGAGGGGAGGAGACACTGCTGAGACCACAGCTGGCAGGGGAAGAGGAGGAACTATAGCGGGATCTTCTGTTTTCCTTCTTTTTTCCCCCCCTGTTTTTGACATAGGGTTTCATGTAGCCCAGCCTGACCTTGAACTCACTATGCAGGTGAGGATGATCTTGAACTTCCTGACCTCGTGCCTCCATCTCTTTCATGCCAGAATTGCAGGCTTGTGCAACTGTGTCCAAAGTGATGATGGAAATCAACTCTACCAAATGAGCTACATCCCCAGCTTCTGGAGCCAGATCTTGAAGGCAGGTTAACTTCCTCCACAGTGACAGGCTCTGGAGTGAACACCAGACCTGGGCTCAAACCCAGGGCTGCTGTTCACCTCAGACACGTTCCACCTGCTGTCGCACCAGCTCTCTCCTTTGCCTGTAGAAGAGGCGTGACTGGAGCACGGGTTTGGCGTGGGAGAGGTGCACGCTATCGCATACCAAGACTTGACAGCACAGTGCCTAGAACCCAATGGAGTAGCTCAAGGAGACTATCACTGCCCCTTGCTGCTGACACTAGGTATGGCAAAGTATAAAAGTGCCTGGAAGGCTGGAGAGATGGCTTAGCGGCTAAGGCGCTTGCCTGCAAAGCCTAAGGACTCAGGTTCAACTCCCCAGATCCCATGTAAGCCAGATCCCTAAGGTGACGCGTGCTCAAGTTCGCATATGCGCACAAGGTGGTGCACGTGTCTGGAGTTCGATTGCAGTGGCTAGAAGCCCTGGCAGCCAATTCTCCCTCTCTCTCTCTCTCTCTCTCTCTCTCCCTACAGAAACACACAAGGTGACTAAAGATCAGGCTGTGACCTGAAGCCCCAGCAGCGGCCTTATACATCCTCTTCCCCCAAATTCATTTGCTGGGTCTTTCCCTTCAATCTCATCAAATTTTCCCTAGTCCCAACGGGTCAGCCTTGCTTGACAGAAAACTAGATGAGGCCAGCCTGGTCCGGGCCACCTACCTCCCCTGAAGTTTCACAGATGTATCCGTCTGGCACCCTCCCTCCTCCAGACCATGTGGTCTAGGGAAAAGAGCAAGAAGTGACATCAAGAGGTCTGGACATGAAGTGAGACTGTGAGGTCATGGATTTCAGTTTCTCCACCAGAAATGACTCTGTCTATGCTACCCACCTCACAGGATGTTGGCAAGGCTCAGAGATGTCAGGAATGAGTGCCTGTCCCACAGTGCCCCAACATGACCCCCACCCCACCCCCTAGAGAGCTATTGGGAGCACTGTCCAGCCATCTGGGCCTCTCCCAGTGTTTAGGGAAGGGAGTCTGATCTGTCACAGGGTTTAGTAGGGCTTGGAAAATAGCCACAGTGGCCTGATGGCTTATAGCCAACTTGCAGTTGAACATGGGAGGAGGCATTGGTCCCATCAAGGCCTGCTGGGGTGGTGTCAAGGGAAGAGGGGAGGTTGGGGCTTGCTACAGCACATTCAGACATGTTGGCAGGTTCTGAGTCACCCTGGCAGCCAATAGGTCATTCTGGGAGGAGACAGTATCACTGCCTCCCAGGAGAGTACTCCCACCCAGGACAGCCCAGTGCTGTCTTAGTTCCCCAGGCTGACAGTCCAGGTGAAGTATTCTTGGCCCAGCAGTTCTGAACAGGCCACCCCTACCTCCATGCAGGGCTCACCGAGTTGGCTGTGTCTTTTTTTATTTTTTATTTTTTTTAATTTTTAATTTTTTTATTAATTAGTTTTGTACTCAGCTAATACAGTCAGTTTGGTACCATTATTAGGCTCATCCATGTCCTATCCCCTCCCCTTGGCCCCTCCTTGTTGAGGTATATGGGTCATGCATTGTGGAGTTAGCCCACAGTTATGGGTAAGCTAAATGTCTCTGCATATCATGACCCAACATGTGGCTCTGACATTCTTTCCGCCCCCTCCTCCGCAAAATTTCCCTGAGCCATGTTGGGTTCATTTTTGGTCTGCTTCAGTGATGAGGTGTTGGGGGCCTCTGAGGCTCTGGCTCTCTGATTTGGTAGGAGTTGATTTTTCTCTGTGCTGATCTCCTTCCCCCTTGTGCTGGTATCTGGTTCATCAGGAAAACAGCACCCTTGCTTGTTTCGCCAATTTTTCTTAGTTTCAGCCGGGGCCCTTTTGAGGTGTGATGGGGTGGCTCTCTCCTTAGGATCTGCACCCCAAGGCCATCTCTCAAGCTGCGTCTGGGAGCACAGGCTCAGCACCCTGCTAGCCTCCCCTGCCTAAAGCTTCTTGGTTGCCTAGTGCTTCTTCTTGCAGCAATAGTAGCTCACAAAGGCAGAAGTCAGTTAAGTGCTTTGGCAAGATCTAGGCGCTCTGGCTGGGCTGTAGGAGGCTCCCAGCACCACCTGAGCTGAAAAACCACCCACTTGCACCTGCAGTTCTCTTTGGCTGTAACTGAAGGTGGTGGTCTGTCCTTTACGCCCCAGGCTCCAGGTAGAGGTGGATACACATGTTCATACATTCATATACACATGCGTGTACATACCCATATGTAATACCTAAGCACATATGTGTATTCACAGAGATGCGTATATGCATTCACACATGCATGCATGTGTGCATAGTCACACCATGGCATACACACACATGCTGTATTACTTTTCTCTTTAAAAAAAAAAAGATTTATTTTTATTTAGTTATTCATTAGAGACAGAGAGGGAGAGAGAGTGAGCGAGAAAGGGCACGCCAGGGCCTCAGCCACTGCAAACCAACTCCAGACACATGCACCACCATGTGCATCTGGCTTACGTGGGACCTGGAGAACCAAACCTGGGTCCTTAGGCTTCACAGGTGCGCACCTTAACCACTAAGCCATCTCTCCAGCTCCTGTATTACTTTTCTCTTTGTGACAAAATACCTGCTATGAGCAACTTAAGGGTTTATTTTGGCTCATAGTTTGAGGGCACAGTCCATCACTGCTAGGAAGTCATGGTGACAGGATAGGAATTTGAGGCAGCTAGTGACATTGTGTCAGCAATCAGGGCAGAGAGAGAGAGAGAGAGAGGAAAGCTGGTGCTCAGTTCGCTTCCTCCTTTTTCTTCAGTCTAGGACTACAGCCCATGGAATGGTGCTTTTGGGTAAATCTTTCACCTCAATTAACCCAACCTGGAAACTTCTTCAGAGACATACCCAGAGATTTGTCTCCTAGGCCATTTTTTAGATCTGTCAAGTTGATGGTGCTAGCCAGCACACATCCACGCCTTGTTAATTTGACAACCGAACATCACTTTTAATCCATAACCTTACACCCCTTGTTCATAGGCTTATGGCCATCTCATAAGGCAAAATGGCATTCAGCCTAACTTCAAAAGTCCCCATGGGGACTGGAGGGATGGCTTAGCGGTTAAGGCTCTTGCCTGCAGAGCCAAAGGGCCCAAGTTTGATTCCCCAGGACCCACGTAAGCCAGATGCACAAGGTGACGCATGCGTCTGGAGTTTGTTTGCAACAGCTGGAGGCCCTGGCATGCCCATTCTCCTCCCCAAATCTCTCTGTCAAAAAGTAAAATATATTTTTTAAAAGTCCCCATGGTCTTTAACAGCCCCAACACTGTTCAGAAGTCTGAAGCCTCTCTGAGACTCAAGGCAGTATTTTAATTGTGAGCCACTACAACATCAAAAACAAATTACAAGCCGGGCGTGGTGGTACACGCCTTTAATCCCAGCACTTGGGAGGCAAAGGTAGGAGGATCGCCGTGAGTTCGAAGCCACCCTGTACTCCATAGTGAATTCCAGGTCAGCTTGGGCTAGAGTGAGATCCTACCTCAAAAAAACAAAACAAAACATACAAACAACAACAACAACAAACAACCAAATTACGTACTTAAAAAAAATTTATTTATTTGACAGAGAGAATAGGCATACCAGAGCCTTTAGTCACTGCTAACAAACTCCACACGCGTGTTCCACCTTGTGCATCTGGCTTACGTGGGTCATGGGGAATCGAACCTGGGTCCTTAGGCTTCACAGACAAGTGCCGTAACCGCTAAGCCATCTCTCCAGCCCAAATTACATACTTTTAAAATACAATGGTACAAAGTTAACATTACCATCCCAAAACGGAAGAAGGAGGACATAGGAAGGAAGGAGCAGACCAAAGCAAGCCTCCTGCGCAGCAGAGCAAACACCGAACCCTACAGCTCCACCTCTGGCACTTGGGGCTTGTGTTACAATCATCTACGTTCCAAAGGCCTTGCGCAGCCCTGCTCCTCTTCCTGTCTCCTATGGCACATGCCTCCTCCTTCTGGGGCCACCTCCACTGCACGCCTGCAATCCCAGCATCTCGAACATCCTGAGGGCTGCACTGCTCCTCAGACTTCACCCTCCCAGCTTCACGCGGTGGCCGTCCTTGCAGGGATCCTGACCCTGCCACACACTGGCCTCAGTGGCTTTCAGGAACCTTGGTGGACTCCTTCATGACCTCCTCAATCTTGCCTATTTCATGCCTGTAATATCAATACCATGTAGACAAGGGTACCAAGTTCTGGGGCCAGCTTGATATGTTCGTGTGGTCCTCTTGGACCACAGTGGCATTAACCTTTATTTGCCTTCCAGGCTTACCCTGGGGAAAACACTTCCCTAGGCAGTTGTTTTCGAGTAGGGACCCCCCCGCCCCCAAGGGCATTCTCAGTTCAGGCTCTCTTTGAGCTTTCAGTGAATGGAGTCTTGCCTTCACCTTTCTTACTGTCCCAGTGAAAAGCAGGATGTTTCTTTCTCTCTCTCTCTCAATCTCTCTCTTGTTTTTTTCTTTTTTTGGTTTTTCGAGGCAGGGTCTCACTCTAGCCCAGGCTGACCTGGAATTCACTATGTAGTCTCAGGATGGCCTCAAACTCACAGCGATCCTCCTACCTCTGCCTCCCGAGTGCTGGGATTAAAGGAGTGTGCCACCACGCCCGGCTATATGTATGGTACCTAGATATTTGTCTCCATGGTGATTCTAGATCTGTCACATTGACAATCAAGATTAACCATGCACACATCCCACTGGGATAGAAACAAGTAAAGATCAACATGGCAACAAGACTTGGGGCACCATAGGGTGGTTCATCCTGAGTGTTGCTCTAAGGGGTTTCTGGGAGCCTTGGAGGATGGATTAGAGGGACAGAGATAGTGTCTTATACCCAGCTGGCCTTGGGACCGGGGTGACAGAGAGTCACTCGTGCTGAGTGGCCGCGAAGCATTTCAGACCTCAACCTTGCTTAGCTCGCATCCAGAGAGCAGGGTGCCAGAGGAAGATGCTGTCCCCCATTACAGAGAGAAGGAGCCGGAGAAGGTTTGCTTTCTTTTTTTTTTTCTTTTTTTTTTTTTGCTTTCTGAGTGAAGGAAAGACACTCCGCGGACGGACTTCGGAGCTTAAAGGCTGCAAAGGCACCAGTGGTGCCTGGAAACACAAGGTGGGCAGAGGGGGGCTTCAGAGGAGATGCCATGCCTTCAGGAAGAGCTGGGGCCACTTGGAGTCCCTGAGGTTTGGGGGTGGGGCTGACGCACAGGTATGCTGTGGGACTGACATCATCTCTCTGCAAGTCTGAGTCCCCGTCTCCACACAAATGGTGAACTTAAGATGGAGAGATTGACAAGGCTAATGAATCACCAGGCCCTGGGGGCTCAGATAAGATAAGAGACAGTGCCTCGGTAGGAAGGCCACTCTAGGCAGGCCCCCATCTCCATGGGAGGAGGCTCAGGGGAGGCCTGTGACAGGATCATATGCTGGCAGCTGGATTCAGAGGTGACAGAAAACATGACACCTGAGACTAGCAGAGGGGCCCACACTGCGGAAAAGCACAGGATGGAAGTTGGAGAAGGAGCCATACTTGGCCTCCCTGGGGTTCCTCTCATCCCGCTCCCGGGAGGGACTAAAGATGACATAGGTACCAGGTTCCCTTGGACACTGGCAGCCAAACAGGAAGTGGCTTCTATGTATGACTTCCCTTTTCTTTGGTGTGACTGGAGGGTGTAGAAAGGCCCCACTTCCCTGACCCAAAGTCATGCCAATACTAATCACTCCCCGCTTTTGTGTTCTATTCAGGACCTTACAGCTAACAACACCCCTAGAGAGAGGGGCCATTAGACTCCACTTTATATTTGTTTGGTTGTTCTTTTTTTTTTTTTTTTTTTTTTTTTTTGGTTTTTCAAGGTAGGGTCTCACTCTAGTTCAGGCTGACCTGGAATTCATTATGGAGTCTCAGGGTGGCCTCAAACTCACGGCGATCCTCATACTTCTGCCTCCCGAGTCCTGGGATTAAAGGCATGTGCCACCATGCCTGGTTGTTTGTTCTTTTTTAAAAAATATTTTATTTATTTGAGAGACAGAGAGGCAGGTATATATAGAGAGACTGGGTGTGCCAGGACCTCTAGCCACTGCAAACAAACTTCAGATGCTTGCACCATCTTGTGCATCTGGCTTACATGGATACTTCGGAATTGAACCTGGGTCCTTAGGCTTCGCAGGTAAGGAACTTAACCACTAAACCATCTCTCTAGCCCTAGACTACATTTTACATAAGCAAGCTGAGTCTCCAAGAGAGACGGAAACCCACTCATGGACACATGGCTGGTGAATGGTAGAGCCAGGACAAACCCAAGTGTGCAGACAGTGTCTTTGCCTATCACCAATGAACGACAAACCCACAGTTTAGTTTAACATCACTTCATATACAGATGCAGGTGCTCCTTGGAGGAGGTGAAACCTAAACCAGTCGTATCTTAGTGTGAAGTAGTTTATCCTAGTAAACACTCCATTTGCTCTGCAGACGAAAGAGAAGGTTAGAGCTTGGAAGAATGGAGAGAAACAAAAACTTTGGAGGGAGGCTGGAGAGATGGCTCAGTGTTTAAGGTGCTCACCTGCAAAGCCTAACAACCTGAGTTCAATTCCCTAGTACCCACGTAAGGCAGATGCACAAAGTGCCACATGCATCTGGAGTTCCTTTGCAGTGGCTGGAGGCCATGGAGTGCTCAATCCCTTGCCTGTTAAACCTAAGGACCCTTTTCATTCCCCAGGCCCCACATAAGCCAGATGCACAAGGGCTAGAAGACCTGTCACACCCATTCTCTCTCTCTCTCTCTACCTCTTTCTCTCAATCTCTCTCTCCTTCTTAAATAAATAAACATTTAGCCAGGCGTGGTGGTGCGCACCTTTAATCCCAGCACTCAGGAGGCAGAGGTAGGAGGATTACCGTAAGTTTGAGGCCACCCTGAGACTACATACAAATAAACATTTAGGCCAGGAGTGGTGGCACATGCCTTTAATCCCAGCACTTGGGAGGCAGAGGTAGGAGGATCACTGAGTTTGAGGCCACCCTGAGATTACATAGTGAATTCCAGGTCAGCCTGGGCTAGCGTAAGACCCTACCTTGAAAAACAAAAATAACAACAAAAAAATTATTTAAAAAAATTTTTAAGCCAGATGTGGGGCTGGAGAGATGGCTTAGCAGTTAAGGTGCTTCTCTATGAAGCCTAAGGATCCAGGTTCAACTTCCCAGGACCCATGTAAGCCAGATGCACACGGTGGCACATGCATCTGGAGTTTGTTTACAGTGGCTAGAGGCCCTGGCGCGCCCATTCTCTCTCTCTCTCTCTATCTGCCTTTTTCTCTCTCTCTCTCTCAAATCAATAATAATAATAATAATAATAAAAAGCCAGGCATGGTGATGCATGCCTTTAATTCCAGCACTCAGAAGGCAGAGGTAGGAAGATCACTGTGAGTTTGAGGTCTCCCTAGGACTACATAGTGAATTCCAGGTCAACCTAGGCTAAAGCGAGACCCAACTTCAAAAAATAAAGATTAAAAAAAAAAAAAAAAAAAAAAAAAAACCTTCAAAGAGACAAAATGTGGAAGAAAAAAAAAAAAAGCCTATGTGTTTCACTGACTTTCTCTTTCTTCCCAAAGTTGGGTGCATTAGTGACTAAATTTGTCTCCAATCCCAGGGGTAAAGACTAGAATTCCAAAGGTGTGGGGGGGGGTACCCTGTACAAACATCTGCATTGTGGAATAGAAGTGAATGCAGAGGTGAACTAGACAGACTGTGAACATCCCCAAATCTATCCTGAAAGCCGATGAAAAGACGCCAGTGACCACAGCTTGCTGCCAAAACAGAGCTGTGATCTGAGAAAGAGCACAGAGGGCCTTGTGCCAGCTGGGCGGGAGCTGGGTGTGCTGAGCGCTCAGCTCTCCATGACACACCCTTCCTCATGCTCCCCTCCCAGAGCCTCACGAGCCTTTCAGCCAGAAAGTCCTTTTTGTTACCTCGCTTGTCTCCTTTGTTCAGCAGTGCCTGCATACACCCGACTGCACCCGGTGGCCCTTCCTTGTGACTTCACCAACTACGTGAAGAGCCTTGGAGACTTCATGGAATCTGGCCCATACTCCTTGTGGTGGCTTAAGTGTAAAATGTCCTCTGCACTTGCACGTGTTTGTGATGAAGCCTCATACTTATTGCCCAGCTGGTGGAGCCTTTGGGAGGAGGGCCTTGAGGTCTATCAGTCCAGCCCCACTTGGTGTTCAGAGATCACTCTTTCTCCTTCCTCCCTGCTGTTGTGGAGCTGTGACACCCAGCTGTCTACTCCTATGCTTTCCCCACCATGATGAAACTTCCCCTCAATACTATAAGCCAGGGCTGGAGAGATGGTTTAGCGGTTAAGGTGCTTGCCTATGAAGCCTAAGGACTCATGTTTGACTCTCCAGATCCCATGTAAGCCAGATGCACAGAAGTGAGGCAAGTGTGCAAGGTTGCACATGCCCACTAGGTGGCGCAAGCGTCTGGAGTTCCATTTCTGTGGCTGAGGCCCTGGTGCACCAGTTCTCTCTCTCTCTCTCTTTCTCTCTAAAAGAAAAAAAAAATTATTAGCCCAGAGCTAGGCATAGTGGCACACACCTTTAATTCTAGCACTCAGGAGGCAGATGCAGGAGGATCACCATGAGTTTGAGGCCACCCTGAGACTACATAGTGAATTCCAGGTCAGCCTGGGCTACAGTAAGATCCTACTTTAAAAAACAAACAAAAATTCCAAAAACCAGCCAAACAAACAAAAAAAAAACAACTGTTAAGTCATTTCCTTCCATAAGATACTTCAGGTCAGGTGTTTTTTCTGAACAACAAGAAGGTAATGGCTGCACCCCAATTGTACAGATGAGAAAACTAACCCAGAGGGAGAATGACTTGCCAAGATTGCCACAGCCACGTCAGTCTACCTAGGCCCTCACCCGCAGACGTCCTCCCCTCCCCGCCCACAACACACACATGGAAAGATCTGACCAAGGGGTCCTGTGGTCTACATATGCTTAGGGAAGGACATAAAGTGGGGACAAGGCAAGGCAAAGAAGGGGACGTCCTGATCCACCCTGAACAGAAGATGCTCTGAAGGCGGGAGGGAGGACAGGAGAAGGGCACCATCAGGAGGGGCCTCCGACACAGCTTCAGTACTCATGTCTTTCTAGGACCATCTCAAGGCCGGGCTATTGAAACCTAAGTTGGTAAGAATAAACACACACGCAGTTCCTCGGGAGTGCGAGGGACACGTCGGGCCCTCTGCAGCATCACGGGGCTGAGGCCCGCTGCATTGACAGCACAGTGGAGAAGCTTTTCCAGTGCAGCAGGACGGTCCCTGCAGACAGGGCTGCTCTTGACCCCTTACGCAGGTAATCGCTTCTGAACATAATTTTTCCATTTCATGGATACTTTATTGTAGGGAGTTGGACAGAGATATTCCAGTCAAAGGTGGTAGCACACACTGTCAGCATTGGTGTGGGTCCTTTGGGCTTCATTCTTTCTTTAAAAGAAAATTCAAACGGGGCATGGCAGTACATTCCTGTAGCAGGAGGATTGCCCCAAGTTCCAGCCCACCAAGGGCTACATAGTAAAACTCTGTTTCAAAAACAAAAAAAGGTGGGTGGGGGCTGGAGAGATAGCTTAGCGGTTAAGGTATTTGCCCACAAAGCAAAAGGACCTCCGTTCGATTCCCCAGGAGCCACGGAAGCCAGATGCACAAGGTGGCGCATGCGTCTGGAGTTCATTTGCCGTGGCTAGAGGCCCTGGAGTCTCCATTCTCTCTCTCTATCTCTGTCTGCCTCTTTCTCTCTCATTCTCTCAAATAAATAATTAAAAATATATGGCTGGAGAGAGATGGTTTAGTGGTTAAGGCACTTGCCTGTGAATCCAAAGGATCCAGGTTCAATTCCCAAGGACCCATGTAAGCCAGATGTACAAGGAGTGCATGCATCTGGAGTTCGTTTGCAGTGGCTGGAGGGCCCTGGCACATCCATTGTCTGTGTGTGTGTGTGTCTCTTCTCTCTCTATCTCTCTCTCTGCTTGCAAATAAATAAATTAAATTAAATTAAAAAGAGAAAGAAAGAAAGAAAATGCAAACCAGGCCCAGCCTGGTGAAAAGCAGAGTAAGGCTGGCCCTCAGCCCTGTCTCCGGAGGAAGCATAGGGACAGCATGGCACATACTTGCCCTCTGCCCCACCCCAGGCCACTGAGGGCCCCTTAACCATAGAACCTTCCTTTTCTACCACATGTGACATGTTACTCAAGACGCCTGGCGCCTCCTCTTCCCCTCCGCCGATGTCCCAGCACAGCTGAGTCCCTGCCCCAGTAGGGCCGTTGGTGTTGCCCTACCCGGCCGTCCCTACCTCGGGCTCTCACTACTGTTGCAGAAGCTCCTCTGATCTGGCTCCACCCAGCTGCACAACGGGGCAGGGGCCCAGGGGAGGAGCCTGTGCTCGCTTCTGCATCGCTGTGACAGACACCTGACCGAAGCTGTTCACGGGAGGAGATGAGCTCCACTGGTGCGGCCCAAGAAGATGAAGCAGAGTGTTGCAGTCAGGTTCGCATTGCTGGTAGAAATCACCCAACCAGGAGCAGCTTGTGGGAATAAAGAGGCTTATTTTGGCTTACAGGCTTGAGGGGGAAGCTCCTTTATAGCCTGGAAAACAATGACATGAACAGAGGGTGGACATCACCCCCTGGCCCACATAAGGTGGACAACAGGAACAGGACAGTGTGCCCAACACTGGCATGGGGAAACTGGCTGTAACACCCATAAGCCCAACAATACACTGCCTCCAGGAGACATTAATTCCCAAATCTCACATTCAGAACACCTAAGTTTATGGGAGATCAAACCACCACACAGAGCATCATGGTTCCTTGACGTGAGCACGTGGGGGATGAGATGAAAGGTCTCATAGAGCCCAGGCTGGCCTAGAACTCACTATGGTAGCCTAGGCTGGCCTCGACTTGTGATCCTCCTGCCTCTACTTCCTCAGTTCTGGATCGCAGGTGGGCCCACAACATCCTGCTAAAGGGAGTTGTCTGTCTTAAAAAGGTCTCTTTATACAGATTTTTCTCAGACTCAACTCAGCCTTTAGTAACAAGAATGTTACTTTTCTCTCATATGAGGAAAAAGGGTGAAATTAGAGTTCTTTTTGTCTCTGCTGGTTTTCAGATGTCTTTTGCTCAACATAATCCTGCAACAAAGTGGCATATTTGGAGATGGCCGATTCTGTCTCAGTTAAGTGAAATAATATATCTGCTTAGGAGATAGTTATCATTGCCATTTTAATATTTTATTTATTATTATTTCAGAGAGAGAGAGAGAGAGAGAGAGGAGAAAGAGGAGATATATAGTGAGAATGGTGCACCAGGGCCTCTAGCCACTGCAAACAAACTCCAGATGCATGTGCCACCATGTGCATCTATCTGGCTTACGTGGGTCCTGGGAATCGAACCTGGGTCCTTAGGCTTCGCAGGTAAGGAACTTAACCACTAAACCATCTCTCTAGCCCTAGACTACATTTTACATAAGCAAGCTGAGTCTCCAAGAGAGACGGAAACCCACTCATGGACACATGGCTGGTGAATGGTAGAGCCAGGACAAACCCAAGTGTGCAGACAGTGTCTTTGCCTATCACCAATGAACGACAAACCCACAGTTTAGTTTAACATCGCTTCATATACAGATGCAGGTGCTCCTTGGAGGAGGTGAAACCTAAACCAGTCGTATCTTAGTGTGAAGTAGTTTATCCTAGTAAACACTCCATTTGCTCTGCAGACGAAAGAGAAGGTTAGAGCTTGGAAGAATGGAGAGAAACAAAAACTTTGGAGGGAGGCTGGAGAGATGGCTCAGTGTTTAAGGTGCTCACCTGCAAAGCCTAACAACCTGAGTTCAATTCCCTAGTACCCACGTAAGGCAGATGCACAAAGTGCCACATGCATCTGGAGTTCCTTTGCAGTGGCTGGAGGCCATGGAGTGCAATCCTTGCTGTAAACCTAAGGACCCTTTTCATTCCCCAGGCCCCACATAAGCCAGATGCACAAGGGCTAGAAGACCTGTCACACCCATTCTCTCTCTCTCTCTCTACCTCTTTCTCTCAATCTCTCTCTCCTTCTTAAATAAATAAACATTTAGCCAGGCGTGGTGGTGCGCACCTTTAATCCCAGCACTCAGGAGGCAGAGGTAGGAGGATTACCGTAAGTTTGAGGCCACCCTGAGACTACATACAAATAAACATTTAGGCCAGGAGTGGTGGCACATGCCTTTAATCCCAGCACTTGGGAGGCAGAGGTAGGAGGATCACTGAGTTTGAGGCCACCCTGAGATTACATAGTGAATTCCAGGTCAGCCTGGGCTAGCGTAAGACCCTACCTTGAAAAACAAAAATAACAACAAAAAAATTATTTAAAAAAATTTTTAAGCCAGATGTGGGGCTGGAGAGATGGCTTAGCAGTTAAGGTGCTTCTCTATGAAGCCTAAGGATCCAGGTTCAACTTCCCAGGACCCATGTAAGCCAGATGCACACGGTGGCACATGCATCTGGAGTTTGTTTACAGTGGCTAGAGGCCCTGGCGCGCCCATTCTCTCTCTCTCTCTCTATCTGCCTTTTTCTCTCTCTCTCTCAAATCAATAATAATAATAATAATAATAATAAAAAGCCAGGCATGGTGATGCATGCCTTTAATTCCAGCACTCAGAAGGCAGAGGTAGGAAGATCACTGTGAGTTTGAGGTCTCCCTAGGACTACATAGTGAATTCCAGGTCAACCTAGGCTAAAGCGAGACCCAACTTCAAAAAATAAAGATTAAAAAAAAAAAAAAAAAAAAACCTTCAAAGAGACAAAATGTGGAAGAAAAAAAAAAAAGCCTATGTGTTTCACTGACTTTCTCTTTCTTCCCAAAGTTGGGTGCATTAGTGACTAAATTTGTCTCCAATCCCAGGGGTAAAGACTAGAATTCCAAAGGTGTGTGGGGGGGTACCCTGTACAAACATCTGCATTGTGGAATAGAAGTGAATGCAGAGGTGAACTAGACAGACTGTGAACATCCCCAAATCTATCCTGAAAGCCGATGAAAAGACGCCAGTGACCACAGCTTGCTGCCAAAACAGAGCTGTGATCTGAGAAAGAGCACAGAGGGCCTTGTGCCAGCTGGGCGGGAGCTGGGTGTGCTGAGCGCTCAGCTCTCCATGACACACCCTTCCTCATGCTCCCCTCCCAGAGCCTCACGAGCCTTTCAGCCAGAAAGTCCTTTTTGTTACCTCGCTTGTCTCCTTTGTTCAGCAGTGCCTGCATACACCCGACTGCACCCGGTGGCCCTTCCTTGTGACTTCACCAACTACGTGAAGAGCCTTGGAGACTTCATGGAATCTGGCCCATACTCCTTGTGGTGGCTTAAGTGTAAAATGTCCTCTGCACTTGCACGTGTTTGTGATGAAGCCTCATACTTATTGCCCAGCTGGTGGAGCCTTTGGGAGGAGGGCCTTGAGGTCTATCAGTCCAGCCCCACTTGGTGTTCAGAGATCACTCTTTCTCCTTCCTCCCTGCTGTTGTGGAGCTGTGACACCCAGCTGTCTACTCCTATGCTTTCCCCACCATGATGAAACTTCCCCTCAATACTATAAGCCAGGGCTGGAGAGATGGTTTAGCGGTTAAGGTGCTTGCCTATGAAGCCTAAGGACTCATGTTTGACTCTCCAGATCCCATGTAAGCCAGATGCACAGAAGTGAGGCAAGTGTGCAAGGTTGCACATGCCCACTAGGTGGCGCAAGCGTCTGGAGTTCCATTTCTGTGGCTGAGGCCCTGGTGCACCAGTTCTCTCTCTCTCTCTCTTTCTCTCTAAAAGAAAAAAAAAATTATTAGCCCAGAGCTAGGCATAGTGGCACACACCTTTAATTCTAGCACTCAGGAGGCAGATGCAGGAGGATCACCATGAGTTTGAGGCCACCCTGAGACTACATAGTGAATTCCAGGTCAGCCTGGGCTACAGTAAGATCCTACTTTAAAAAACAAACAAAAATTCCAAAAACCAGCCAAACAAACAAAAAAAAAACAACTGTTAAGTCATTTCCTTCCATAAGATACTTCAGGTCAGGTGTTTTTTCTGAACAACAAGAAGGTAATGGCTGCACCCCAATTGTACAGATGAGAAAACTAACCCAGAGGGAGAATGACTTGCCAAGATTGCCACAGCCACGTCAGTCTACCTAGGCCCTCACCCGCAGACGTCCTCCCCTCCCCGCCCACAACACACACATGGAAAGATCTGACCAAGGGGTCCTGTGGTCTACATATGCTTAGGGAAGGACATAAAGTGGGGACAAGGCAAGGCAAGGAAGGGGACGTCCTGATCCACCCTGAACAGAAGATGCTCTGAAGGCGGGAGGGAGGACAGGAGAAGGGCACCATCAGGAGGGGCCTCCGACACAGCTTCAGCACTCATGTCTTTCTAGGACCATCTCAAGGCCGGGCTACTGAAACCTAAGTTGGTAAGAATAAACACACATGCAGTTCCTCGGGAGCACGAGGGACACGTCGGGCCCTCTGCAGCGTCACGGGGCTGAGGCCCGCTGCATTGACAGCACAGTGGAGAAGCTTTTCCAGTGCAGCAGGACGGTCCCTGCAGACAGAGCTGCTCTTCACCCCTTACGCAGGTAATCGCTTCTGAACATAATTTTTCAATTTCATGGATACTTTATTGTAGGGAGTTGGACAGAGATATTCCAGTCAAAGGTGGTAGCACACACTGTCAGCATTGGTGTGGGTCCTTTGGGCTTCATTCTTTCTTTAAAAGAAAATTCAAACGGGGCATGGCAGTACATTCCTGTAGCAGGAGGATTGCCCCAAGTTCCAGCCCACCAAGGGCTACATAGTAAAACTCTGTTTCAAAAACAAAAAAAGGTGGGTGGGGGCTGGAGAGATAGCTTAGCGGTTAAGGTATTTGCCCACAAAGCAAAAGGACCTCCGTTCGATTCCCCAGGAGCCACGGAAGCCAGATGCACAAGGTGGCGCATGCGTCTGGAGTTCATTTGCCGTGGCTAGAGGCCCTGGAGTCTCCATTCTCTCTCTCTATCTCTGTCTGCCTCTTTCTCTCTCATTCTCTCAAATAAATAATTAAAAATATATGGCTGGAGAGAGATGGTTTAGTGGTTAAGGCACTTGCCTGTGAATCCAAAGGATCCAGGTTCAATTCCCAAGGACCCATGTAAGCCAGATGTACAAGGAGTGCATGCATCTGGAGTTCGTTTGCAGTGGCTGGAGGGCCCTGGCATACCCATTGTCTGTGTGTGTGTGTCTCTTCTCTCTCTATCTCTCTCTCTGCTTGCAAATAAATAAATAAATTAAATTAAATTAAAAAGAAAAAGAAAGAAAGAAAATGCAAACCAGGCCCAGCCTGATGAAAAGCAGAGTAAGGCTGGCCCTCAGCCCTGTCTCCGGAGGAAGCATAGGGACAGCATGGCACATACTTGCCCTCTGCCCCACCCCAGGCCACTGAGGGCCCCTTAACCATAGAACCTTCCTTTTCTACCACATGTGACATGTTACTCAAGACGCCTGGCGCCTCCTCTTCCCCTCCGCCGATGTCCCAGCACAGCTGAGTCCCTGCCCCAGTAGGGCCGTTGGTGTTGCCCTACCCGGCCGTCCCTACCTCGGGCTCTCACTACTGTTGCAGAAGCTCCTCTGATCTGGCTCCACCCAGCTGCACAACGGGGCAGGGGCCCAGGGGAGGAGCCTGTGCTCGCTTCCGCATCGCTGTGACAGACACCTGACCGAAGCTGTTCACGGGAGGAGATGAGCTCCGCTGGTGCGGCCCAAGAAGGTGAAGCAGAGTGTTGCAGTCAGGTTCTCATTGCTGGTAGAAATCACCCAACCAAGAGCAGCTTGTGGGAATAAAGAGGTTTATTTTGGCTTACAGGCTTGAGGGGGAAGCTTCTTTATAGCCGGGAAAACGATGGCATGAGCAGAGGGTGGACATCACCCCCTGGCCCACATAAGGTGGACAACAGGAACAGGAGAGTGTGCCCAACACTGGCATGGGGAAACTGGCTGTAACACCCATAAGCCCAACAATACACTGCCTCCAGGAGACATTAATTCCCAAATCTCGCATTCAGAACACCTAAGTTTATGGGAGATCAAACCACCACACAGAGCATCATGGTTCCTTGACGTGAGCACGTGGGGGATGAGATGAAAGGTCTCATAGAGCCCAGGCTGGCCTAGAACTCACTATGGTAGCCTAGGCTGGCCTCGACTTGTGATCCTCCTGCTTCTACTTCCTCAGTTCTGGGATCGCAGGTGGGCCCACAACATCCTGCTAAAGGGAGTTGTCTTAAAAAGGTCTGTTTATACAGATTTTTCTCAGACTCAACTCAGCCTTTAGTAACAAGAATGTTACTTTTCTCTCATATGAGGAAAAAGGGTGAAATTAGAGTTCTTTTTGTCTCTGCTGGTTTTCAGATGTCTTTTGCTCAACATAATCCTGCAAAAAGTGGCATATTTGGGATGGCCGATTCTGTCTCAGTTAAGTGAAATAATATATCTGCTTAGGAGATAGTTATCATTGCCATTTTAATATTTTATTTATTATTATTTCAGAGAGAGAGAGAGAGAGAGAAAGAGAAAGAGGCAGATATATAGTGAGAATGGGCGCACCAGGGCCTCTAGCCACTGCAAACGAACTCCAGATGCATGTGCCACCATGTGCATCTATCTGGCTTACGTGGGTCCTGGGGAATCGAACCTGGGTCCTTAGGTTTCACAGCTGAACGCCTTAACCACTAAGCCCCCCTTGTCATTTTAGAGGTGGAGAAATTGAGGTTCAGAAAGGCTGACAGGAAGTCGAGGCCCCAGGGTTCCCATGTCTGCCTTGACTCAGAAGCCAAGCTGATGCTCTCCTGAGGCAATGTTCCCTACTCTCCACAGGCCTTCATTCTGTCCAGACGGAAATGAAGAGGCTAGCGAGGCCACGCCAGGAAAGCTGACAGGTGGTCCCAAAGCTGACTGGTCCCCGAGTGCAGGCTTGCCAGGGAGCCCTCCCTCTTCACCTTCCCGCTCCAGACTGGGCGCTCTGGCTGCATGTGTCTGACTTTATCACCAGATATGTAATAACCCATGCTTCTGTGACCCCCTTACTCCAAGGAGATATCATTGACGGTGTCAGACCTGATGGGCAGGATGGAGGATAGACTAGGGCAGGGATAGTCTCTGTGGCCCCAACCCAAAGTTCCCCCTGTTGTCCCTAGGCTTCCCTGAAGCCCTAGGAGAGGGTGTGGTGTGGACAGGCCTGCTGGGTGAGAGCAGGTTTGGAAGCTCAGGAAGGGCGTGGGGGAGGATGGGCCTCTTGGGCTCGGGTGTCATCACAGAGGAGGCATGCGCCAGCTTCCCGTAGTTATAGCCAGGCCCCTCGGGTGACCACCCTGACCTCTTACCTAGTTATAAGCTAGGCATTGGATGGACCCCTTCCCGTAGCAGCCCACAACATTAGGTCACCAGCTCTGCCTTCTGGGGGGTGGGCAAGAGGGGCAAGGGGGTTGAACCCCAATTGTCCCCAGAGCTGGCAGGACAAGGTGGCAAACCTGCCTTCACAGGCCCAGCTAGCCAGAGCTTGTCTCCCCAGCCTTCCTTCCCCCTAGGGAGCAGGGGCAGACAGTGGCCAAGTGATTCACCCATGAGACATCTTCCCATCCCACCCCCTGTCCTGGCCCAGCCCAGCTCAGTTGGTCCTTCAGCAGGGCTAATAGCTAATGACCAGCCTTCCGTGAGGGCCACAGCTTCCCCTCCATCCCCCAACCCTGTTCTGGCCTGTCTGCTCATGACAGACGGCAGCCGAGATTCTGAAGCCTGAAGAGCAGGGCAGAGGAACTGGACTCTTCATGAAGGCAGGTAGCCCGCAGTAGTCCAGAGCTGCCTCAGTCTCTCCTCGTCACACACAGCATCACCCTCTCTTCCCCAGTGTCCCCAGGGAGTGACACAGACACTTTTTTTTCTCAATTTTTATTAACATCTTCCATGATTATAAAAAATATCCCATGGTAATACCCTCTGCTCCCCCCCACTTTCCCCTTTGAAATTCCATTCTCCATCATAACCCCTCCCCATCTCAATCAGTCTCTCTTTTATTTTGATGTCATGATCTTTTCCTCCTCTTATGATGGTCTTGTGTAGGTAGTGTCAGGCACTGTGAGGTCATGGATATCCAGGCCATTTTATGTCTGGAGGGAGGACATTGTAAGGAGTCCTACCCTTCCTTTGGCTCTTACATTCTTTCCGCCACCTCTTCCGCATTAGACCCTGAGCCTTGGAAGGTGTGATCGAGATGTTACTCAGTATTCCAGTCACTTCTTTCCAGCACTATGATACCTTCTGAGTCGTCCCAAGGTCACTGTCGTCTGAAAAGAGAAGATTCTCTACCCAAAGTGAGAGTAGCATTAATATAAGGCTATGAGTATTAAGAGAAGTGCTTACTGGGCAGTTTGATAAGCGTAGTATATACATTTATCCAGACATCAGCAGATGTTACACCCCTAGGGCTCATGACTACCCCTGTTTTAGGTTTTCAGTGTCAGGGATGTATTCCCTCAACACAGACACTTTTGTTGTCACCTTCTTTTATTTTTTGCATATGTGTGGTGTGTGCATGTATGTGTGTTCACATGTATGAGGATGCACAGACGTTGACATTGGAGGGTGTTCTCAATCACTCTCCATCTTATATACTAAGGCAGGGACTCTCAGTTGAACCCAGGGATGGCCAGCTTGCTGCAGAGATTCCCGTCTCTTCCAGAACTATAAGCAGGCCACTATACATACCTGGCATTTACACGGGTGCTGGGGATCTTATCTCCTGTCCACACGTGTGTGGTAAGCCCTTCTATCCACCGAGCTGTCTGTCTCCCCAACCCTTCATCGCCTCCTTGGTTAGAAATTGAATCAAGCCTACAGTCATTCACTTTTGTAAACCCAAATGTGTGGGGCAATCGGGAGTCCCATTCTATCGTATATGGGACGGGGCTTAATTTTAGAAGGTAGTTCTTGTTGCTGAGTTATCTGTCTCCCCGTAGAATCCACTAGGTAGCACTTTAAAAACTTAATGTCCATTCCCAATTCCTGCTGACCTTATATTCTCTGCCCCAAGTAAGACCTTTCTAGGTTCATCCCCAAAATTCATACACCCAAAAAAAGAAAGAAAAAAAAAAGCCTTTTGATAGCTCAGCCTGTGTCTTCTGGAAACAGTTCTATTTCTTTGTTCTCCTAACACATGGTGTCTAGAAGGGAGCCCAACAGCCCTCCTGCAGAGGTCTGGCCAAGGGAGAAAGGTGACAATGAAACCCCATCTTACGCAGAATTGGTTGTCTGGCTGCCTGAACTGGACACAAGGTGTGCTCAGGCCACCGGACCTGGGGCTCTGGGCAGATGACCTTCCTGGGTGGGATCCAGGAACTCAGTGTTCCGTCCCGAAGTCCCTTGAGGACCTGGTGAAACCTGCACCACCTTCTCAGAAAAACACATCCACTCAATCACACCGTGTGACACCAGGGTCCCTTTCAGCCATTGAAGGCTTTGGGTTAGACCACCTGAAAGCTAATGCCTGAAAAATGAACTATGAGACCACCTTCCCATTCAAACCAAGGCACTGGAGAGATTCAAAGCAACTGTTCACACCAGCACAGGGCTCAACAGCCCACAGTTCACGTGGCTGGGTCTGCCTGGGACAGGTCGGGGTGATCAGTGAACAGGAGGCTGAGGCTCAGAAAGTGCCAGTGACTCCCCTGAAGGTCACAAAAACCAGTCTGGCTGGCCATGTGGGACTTCCTTACCAGCTCAGGACCTCAGAAAAGCCCTGAGCACAGAGCTTGGACCCCAGAAGTCCAGGGAGAAAAGAGAGAGAGAGAGCCTCTGGCCCTGGCCTGTCCTAGGAGTGCAGACAGGGCTGGAGAGATGGCTTAGCGGTTAAGGCATTTGTCTGCAAAGCCAAAGGACCCAGTTTCAATTCCCCAGGACCCACGTCAGATACATGCACAAGGAGGCACATGGGTCTGGAGTTCGTTTGCGGTGGCTGGAGGCCCTGGCGAGCCCATTCTCTCTCTCTCTCTCTCTCTCTCTCTTTCTCTGTCAAATAAATAGATAAATAAACATTTTTTTAAATTATTTATTTATTTATTTGAGAGCAACAGACAGAGAAAGAGAGAGAGAGAAAGAGAGAGAATGGGCGCACCAGGGCCTCCAGCCACTGCAAACGAACTCCAGATGCGTGCGCCACCTTGTGCATCTGGCTAACATGGGTCCTGGGGAAGTGAGCCTCAAACCAGGGTCCTTAGGCTTCACAGGCAAGTGCTTAACCACTAAGCCATCTCTCCAGCCCATAAACATTTTTTAAAAAGAGTGCAGACAACCCCACTTGGCAGGAGAATACACCCCGGACAATAGCATATGGCCAGGAGGGAGGACAGCAGGGTGTGGAATCCATCTGTGGGTGTGAATGTTACAGACAGGTCCAGACTTGTCAGTTTTAAGGTGACCAAGGGATTGTTCCTCCTAAAAGTCTCCTTGCTTGACCCAGAAGTTCTTCAATGATCGAGGCCCAACTCCGTGACTGTGTGAAGCATTCTCCAGAGCCCAGGTGCTACCCCTGCATCCTGGGCCTTGCTCCTTCCTTCTAGCTCAATGTCTAGGCCCCACCAGCCCTGACCACTTCTCACTGGACTCAGGGGACTATGCTGCCTTCAGGCTGGAGTCCTGAACTCAACTCACTGTCTCACCCAGCCTGTGGTACCAGGAGCCCATGAGGGCTTGCTCAGGAAGTATCACACACTAGCTCAGGACCTCAGAAAAGCCCCCAAAAATCAGTGCATGAGCTGTCTTTGGTGTCAACCTGTCCTGTGACTTCACACCATCCTAACCCTCGGTGGCCCAAGGAGGGTCAACCTTCCACCCAAGGCTGGCTGTTGAGAACCACTGGAGGATTGAGAACTTTATTTCCCAGGCATGGTGGGTAGGGAAGAAGTTCAAGAACGAAAACTGTCATTTCCTTCCCAAGCTAATTAGTTTCACTTTGCTTCAAAAAGTTAGCAAGTTGCCTGGGCAGGGGCCAGGCTGGGAGCTGGAGAATTGCTCTGGAGATGGGTGGTGACCTTCTGTCTTGACTTGGTGTATAGGATGGTTTGGTCTGGGTCTTTCCTGATCATCTCCTATCTGAATTAACTGGGAGTGGAAGTACACATCTATAACCCCAGCACACAGGAAGCAGGAGTACTACCACAAGTTCAAGGCCAGTCTGGGTTACATACTGAGAGACTATGTGAAGAAACCAAAAAGGAATATACATGTATGAAAATGTTATAATGAAACTATTGTTATGAATAATTAATAAGTATGCTAAATATATATATATATATATATATATATATATATGAATCTAAACAAGGGCTGGTTGGTAAAGTATTTGCCTAGCATGCATGTAGGGCTCTGGGTTTGATTTCCAGCACCATATAAACTGGGCATGGGAGGTAAAGGCTGAAAGACCAGAAGTTCAAGGTCATCCTCAGTTACATATCAAGTTCAAAGCAAGCCTGGGCTCTAGGAGATCCTGTTTCAAAAAAAAAAAATGCAAACAAACTAAAAGGGGGGGTGTTGTGGACTGGGTAGGTGGCTTGGCGGTTAAAAGTGCTTGATTGCAAAGTATGATAGCCTGGGTTTGATTCCTTGGTGCCTACACAGAGCCAGATGCACAAAGTGGCACGTGCATCTGGAGTTCATTTGCAATGGCAGGAGGCCCCTGTGTACCCATACTCATTCTCTTTCTGTCTGCCTCTTTCTGTTTGTCTCTCTCTAATAAATAAATAAAAATATTTTTAAAAAGTGGTACACATCTTTAATCTCAGCACCCAGGAGCCAAAGCTTGGAGAAACACTGTGAGTTTGAGGCAAGCCTGAGACTACATAGTGAATTCCAGGTCAGCCTAGAGTGAGACCCTACCTCAAAAAACCAAAATAATAACAATAATAAATAAAAATACTTTCTCTTTAAAAAATACAAAACAAAAAAGAAAGATCACCATCACAACAAAAAGCCTTTTACCACAATAAATGGTTAATTCACATGGGAGTTACACATCTCTCCTTCCAGGACTCCCATGCTCTGTTTCGGTCAGGGTGTCTAGAGAACAATACTGTGCCCAAAATATAATAAGTGCTGAATAAATGCTTTTATAAAAAGCACTGCTAAGATTGGTGTGGCAGTGCACACCTATAATCCCAGCACTTGGGAGGTAGAGGTAGGAGGATCACCATGAGAGTTTGAGGCCACCCTGAGACTACATAGTGAATTCCAGGTCAGCCTGGGCTAGAGGGAGACCCTATCTCGGAAAAAAAAAAGTCACTGCTCCACAGCCTTGCTGCTTTTAGGGTAACCCATCTCTCCAGGGATGGAGTGAGCTCCCTAGGGATCTGAGGCGGAATCCACATCAGTCCCTCCTCTCCCTGTTCTTCTGGGCTGTTCCTGGGGCCATCTATCCTAGGTGTCTTGGGGTTCCCTGCCACCCAGCCTGAACCCCCGTGTTCCAGCTGTACTTGCCCTCTGGCACCCAGCCCTGGAGATTCACCCCACAGCTCTGCCCCGTCCTCCTCCCCAGAACCCACAGCTAGGAGGGGAACTAGATGACCTCACCACCTCATGGTTTCACATCCTCCTGGGGCCTCAGTGACCCCTGCTCTACCCAGTGTCACTTCCTCATGTGGGCAGCAAACACTGCTCATCTGTTTCACTCTCCATCACTTCCTGTGTTTGCACTCATGCTCCTGAACCCAGAGAGGGTCGCTAACTCCCTTGGTGTCCATGGAAGCCCGAGGCATCTCAAGGCCTATCCTCCATGCTCTCTGACACACGTATTTTCTGTAAGCTGTCCACAATAGGGGATTCTCTATCCTTCTGTGGGGCACAGGCCCACTGGCTAATCCAAGCCCACCCTGTTGTCTAACCTAAATCTTCTTGCTGTTAGAATCGTCAGAGGTAGGGTCGGAGCCAACGGGTGCAATAGTGGCACGTCTGTTATGGGGAAAACAACTGCTCTCTAATTGCACTGGAGGCCCGCTCCATGGGAGGGAATACATCCTTGATACTGAAACCTACAACAGAGGTAGTCATGAGCCCTAGAGGTGTAACGTCTGCTGGTGTCTGGCTAGATGTATATAGTACTTCCCAGTAAGCACTTCTGTTAATGTTCACACTCCGGCTACTCTCACTTTTGCCTAGAGAAGCTTCTCTTTTCAGCTGATGGTGACCTTTGGATGACTCACAAAGCACCTTGGTGCTGAGAAGTGACAGAGGAGTGCTCAGCATTGAAATACTTCTATCACACCTTCCAAGGCTCAGGGTCCATTGTGGAAGAGGTGGCAGAAAGAATGTAAGAGCCAAAGGAAGGGTAGGACTCCTTATAATGTACTCCTCCAGACACAAAATGGCCTGGATATCCATGACCTCACAGTGCCTGACACTACCTACATAAGACCATCATAATAGGAGGAAAAGAAGATGACGTGAAAACAAAAGAGAGACTGATTGAGAGGGGGAAGGGGTATGATGGAGGGTGGAGTTTCAAATGGGAAAGTGGGGGCAGGGAATTACCATGGGTTATTGTCTATAATTATGTAATTTTTTTTTGAGGTAGGGTCTCATTCTAGCCCACACTGACCTGGAATTCACTCTGTATTCTCAGGGTGGCCTCGAACTCATGGTGATCCTCCTACCTCTGCCTCCTGAGTGCTGGGATTTATAATTATGTAAGTTTTTAATAAAAAAAAATCCAGAATCTGAGTTGGCCAGATGGCTGCTTATGTATGACAGTCTCTCAGGCCAAAGACCACTGAGTACAAATTTGACTCTTCAGAACCAATGTAAAAAGCTGGGTGTGGCCACAATCATCTGTAACCCCAGGTTAGGGGCTGTGAGACCAGAGAAATACTGGGGCTTGCTGACTGAGAGCAGCTAAGGGATGAGGGATGAGAGCAAGAAAGACCCTCCCCCCTTATCTGACTGCTTAGCTCACAACACATAACCCACAACCCCATGGGGAATACCGGCAACCCAGCTGAGAATGGGGACAGGGACCCACACATGATATAAGTAAGTCCATGTGGTGGGATTTATTTTGTCTGTGAATTAAGAATATAGCTGTGTCCTGCACACCTGGTATTGGTTTCAGAAGCATGAAAAATGCGAGGAGTGGTCGTGAATTGCACATGCTTCCAGGAGCTGCTGCTGAGATGCGGCATGAGGTAGGGCCTGATGCCCTGATAGGCTGAAAGAGCCTTTGAAAATGTGAGGAGTGGTCATGAATTGTACATGGTACCAGGAGCTGCTGCTGAGATGCAGCATGAGGCAGGGCATGATGCCCTGATAGGCTGAAAGAGCCTTTGGAAGATGGACCGTGGTTTGCATGAAGACCTGAAGATGTTTTGTATATACCAGGACTGTGCAAGGGCTACCATAGAGCACACTGTTGGCCTGGGATGGAAATGTTCCCCAGCTACTCTGCCCAGCTGAAGGGGCAGAACTGGAAAGTCTTGAGACTGTTAGTCTCTGGATATATTGAACTTGAACTGCAGAAGTTTGATGTTTGTTTGATGGTGGTTGAGTTTGCATTGTTTTAGTCTCTCCTTACTATGCCTTATACCAGTTGAAAATGTTTACTCTGTGCCTTTATATGTTAGAAATGTTTAACTTGTTTGATTTTATAGGTCTTCATATCTTAAATTGGTCAAGACTGTGGGGACCTTTGAAACTGAACTGAGTACAATTTACAATGTGTGATGATTATAAATCTTTTGGGGGCCAGGGGTGGAATGTGGTGGTTTGAATAGAATAGATGGCCCCCAATATATTCAGTTGTTTGTTTGTAGTTTGCATCTTTAGCCACCTGGCTGGAGTCAGTGCCATTGTGTGGATCTTAAGGTGTGGTGGTGGATTTCAGATTTTAATCTAAAGATATGCAAAGTGTCCCAAGCTGGAGTTCCTGAAGTGTGCTGTGGCTTTTGGCTTTTTGGCTTGTGCTTCTCTCTCTCTCTCTGCCTTGTCCTGTGAAGGCAGGCCAGCTTCTTCTGCCATTATGGATCTTCCCCTGGATCTGTAAGCTTCAATAAATCCCTTCCTCCATAACTGTGTCTGGTCTGGAAGTTCATCTCAGCAAACCTGAAGCTGTCTGCTACAGTCCATAATTTAAAAGAAATAGAGAAATAAAAAAAGAGAGAAAGCAAGCAAGCAACCCTGCCTGAAACGAGGTGGAAAGGCAGAAGAATCTTTTTTTTTTTTTTTTTTTTTCTCCTGAGATAGGGTCTTGCTGTAGCCCAGGCTGACCTGGAATTCACTATGTTGTCTCAGGGTGGCCTTGAACTCACAGCCATCCTCCTACTTCTGCCTCCCAAGTGCTGAAATTAAAGGTATGTGCCAACTCTCCTGGCTAAAAACAACCTTTGACCTCTAAGTGTGCACTCACATATAAATAGTTTAAACATATATATATATATATATATATATATATATATATATATATGTTTGTCTATTCATTTGCAAGCAGAGAGAGATAGAGGGAAGAGAGACAGAAAGCATGGGTGTGCCAGGGCCTTCAGCTGCTGCAAATGAACTCCAGATGTATGTGCCAATTTGTGCATCTGGCTTTATGTGGATATTAGGGAATTGACCCCTAGTCATTAGGCTTTGCAGACAAGCACCTTAACCACTGAACCATATCTCCAGCCCCTAAATTAATAATTTAAAAATATTTTTATTTATTTATTTGAGAGAAAGAGAGTATGGGCATTCCAGGACTGCCTGCTGCAGTGAATGAACTCCAGATGTGTGTGCCACTGTGCATCTGACTTTACGTGGGTAATGGGGAACTGAACCTGGGTGGACAGGCTCTACAAGTAAGCACCTTTAACCACTGAGATATCTCCTTAGTATCAAACATAAAAATTTTAAAATTTCAATCTCAAGTAAATGCCAAGTAAAACTTAATTAAGAACGTTCCAGAGCTAGGAGTGGTGATGCATGCTTTAAAATATCAGCACTTGGAAGGTAGAGGTAGGAAGATTGCTGTGAGTTCAAGGCTACCCTGAGGCTACATAATGAATCTCAGGTCAACCTAAGCTAGAGTAAGACCCTACCTCAAAAAACAAAACAAAAAGAACATTCCATACCATATTATTTTTAAAAAGAAGTTGGGCTGGAGAGATTGCTTAGCAGTTAAGGCACTTGTCTGTGAAGCCTAAGGACCCATGTTCAACTCTCCAGATCCCACGTAACCCAGGCATGCAAGGTGATGCATGCACATGGTTGCACACGTGCACAAAGTGGTGCACACATCTGGAGTTTGGGTGTAGCATCTGGAGGCCCTGGTGTGCTAGTTCTCTCTCTCTCTCTCTCTCCCGATTTCTCTCATTTAAAAAAGGCGGGCTGGAGAGATGGCTTAGTGGTTAGGTGCTTGCCTGCAAAGCCAAAGGACTCAGGTTCGACTCCACAGGACCCACATAAGCCAGATGCACAAGGGGGTGCATGCATCTGGAGTTCATTTGCAGTGGCTGGAGGCCCTGACCACATGTACCTTCTGAAATGCTTCCCAAGCCACACTTTGAGAACTCAGTACAACCAGAGACTTCCTTGGTCACCAGTATTCTTTGCCTTTTGTGTTAATCTGTGCATGGCAGGATTCTACACGCTTCCCAGCAAGCTCTTATTTTGAGGTAGTTACTGGGGGCTGGGGAGTCTGAGGCTGGATCTTGCCTAGAGGCACAAGTGGGGATGGAGAAATAGTCCTGAGGAAACAGACTATCTCAAGGGTCCTGGGCCGGAACACAGGTTGTAAGGTGGCCCAAGCTGACTCAACTGGGGAGCCAGAGGGGAGGGAGTTGGCTGTGGTGAAGTGCTGCTTACAGGCCTGCTCACATGTTGTCTCCTTTGGTCCCTGCAGCAATACGATGGGTGTGAGGGGACTATGAAAGTGACTCTAAGACCTTGTGGCACGCTGTGTGAAAGATTTAAGAGGCATATAAACACGGCCAACTCCTCTAGGCAGTGAGAACGAAAGAGAAAAGCCACCATAGCAAGTGGAGAGCCAGGGCCAATGAGCCAGCTGCTTGTTGCCCCTCATGCCTGGCAAGGAGCAAGCTGGCCAACTGTACCTGCCCCGTACCTGGCATATGCCTCTGTTCACCCCGACCATCATGGGCATGTTCCGTAATGGCAGTGACAAGGGGGAAATAAGGTGACGCTGGTTGTGGGGAAGGATGCAGGGCTGACTATCAAATGTCATCTAGGCTGTCTTGGGACCTGGCATTCACTTAAGAGCCCTACAGACAGGGCAGCTGACTCCCCAGTGGACCCAGTACCTAAAGTGTGGGACTCACATCAGTCTGGGATTTAGTCCCATCCACACAGTGGTCCCCTTAGCAACAACCCCAATGTGGTCTGAGCATCTTACTACTTGCTCTGCACCAGACCCGTACCCTTAGCACAGTAGCTTCTGTTAGCCACTCTGTGGGTGTTCGTTTATAGCTTCAACTTTATTCTATATAAATTCCTGGAGGGAGGGACCACTTTTATATTTTCAATGGCATCTCAAACAATAGTATGGCCTAAGTCAATGTTGATGAGTTTATTAGGGAACAGTGGTTTCACTATCAGATTCCCCTTTATAAGGGGCTGGGCTGACTAAGAGAGGTGGTGGCCCTTCCCTACTCGCTGACTGGGTACCTGTTCTGCCTCCTTAGGTTGGCTGCGGTGACGTGTGGCTTACAGATGTGATCATGTGTTGTCTCCTTTTGTCCCCGCAACAACATGATGGGTGTGAGGGGACTAGGAAAGTGACTCTGAGTCATTATGACATGCTGTGTGGAAGACTGTGCTAACAAAGAAATTGTCATTGTGGCATTAACAGCGTGGGGCAACCTCCAGAGCTGTGCTGGGGAACAGCGTCCTGACCAGAGCGACCAACTCGGCGAGGGGCTGCCACCACCACAGAGGCCACCGGGCTAGATCTCTTTCCCCAGCTGCCCTATTACTGGATTTGTGTGCTTCCTTGGAATGAAATTGGCCCTGGCAGCAAATGTGCTCCTCAGCAACCCCAAGTATCTGGTTGGTTTGGCAGCAGTTACGTTTTCTTCACTTTGAATCAAGGGATTAGCATATTGATCCCACCCGTTCACATCCTGGGGTTTTTGTGGGTCAGCCTGAGCCTCCTAGGCCTTGTTGGCAAGCCGGATTGTTGATCTTAGCAAAGTGAGGCCCAGACCCTATGTGGTGAAAAGGTCTCAAAGCGGGCCCAGCCAACAATGCTTTGCTCTTCATAGAGGAGTGACACCAGGTCAGGAGGCAGAATGATCTGGAATCCCACAGAAGTGAGGGGCTCTGGACAGAGGCTGGCCTGCTGCCTAGCATGACGCCGCACAAAGTAGAAACCACAGCAAAAGTGATGCTGACCTGGGCAGCCCCAGACCCCCACAGTGAGCTGTGAACCCAGCCTTGGAGCTGTGAAGAGTCATTGCTTCCTTTCCTGGCTTGAAGGGTCGTGTTGTCAGCCCTGAAACAACAGTTAAATAAGCATTGACAGTCTAGAGTCGGGGCCAGTGCAGCCTGGCCTTGCATTCTGATCCTGCACAGAGAGGGAGGAGGCAGAGGGGAGAGACAGAGGGACGCTGCTGGTTGGACACTTCCTCTAGGAAACAGAGGGCTTAGCCTCTGGAGCTGGGAAAGTCCTGGCCGGCAGTGTCTGTTTACTAGGGAAGCTGAGTCAGACCAGCCTACCTCCTGAAAAGCTCTGCTATTTCTAGAATCCAATCTGGTCAAAGTAAGTCACAGATTCCTTTCCTCTTCCCAGGAAATTCCTTTGGGGGCGAGAACAGAGGGCAAAGACTGGCCCTTTCTGAAGACCTAAACCCACTGAGAGTTTTGTCCATTTATGGACTTGAAGCCCCTTCCCCCACTGGGATGACTCATTCCCCCATTTGCCTGAAACTCTAGGAACAGAGGGGGTGGGTTGAGGTTCGATTAGCCTGGAAGAGGGCAGGAAGCTGGAGACAGAAGAGGTGAAAGAAAGGCTATTCCTTCAACAGGAGATTGGGGAGGGTGTCCAGAGCCATAAGGAGGTGCGAGAAATCTCATGTCCCCAAAGAGGCTGCCTGGAATCAGAGCCACTGGCCACTATGAATGTGACGCTCTCCATGCAGCTGTGGGCTGCTCCCAGACCCTGAAGCAGGGAGTTCTGAAACATGGAGCTGAGCAAAGATGACTTGATGATTCTCCCTGATCCTTCTGCCAGAGCCAAGGTCAGAGGCAGAGCCCTGGTTCCAAGGGTGACATTTCTAAATGAACCTATGAAAGCCAGTTTCACAGCTGAAGAGTCCGGATCGCTTAGGCCTGCCTTCTCACTGTACAGTAAGGAAATCGAGTCTCAGGAAAGTTAAACTGTATGAAACAACCATTCCCCCTGCCCCCAGCTTTCTCCTCCAACCCTGCAGGAGAAAGCCCCTTGAAGTTTCTCAGGTGAAAGCAGATGGCAACTTGACACAACTGTGCCCCAGCTCGGCACTGCTCATCTCCCCCATGTGGCCCGAGCTTCTTTGGAGAAGCTGAAGGGCTTTGTAAAGAACCTTCTTTCCTGTTTAATACAGTCCCAGAATCTTAGACATGGAAGGCCATTGGACAGTGGCTAGTCTGCTTTCCACTTCTTTTCTTAATTTTAGAGAGAGAGAGAGAGAGAGAGAGAGCGAGGGAATTGGCGCAGGGCCTCAGCCACTGTAATCAAACTCCAGATGCCTGCGCCACTTAGTGGACATGTGCGACCTTGCGTTTGCCCCACCTTTGTGCGTCTGGCTAACGTGGGATCTGGAGAGTTGAACATGGGTCCTTAGGCTTCACAGGCAAGTGCCTTAACCGCTAAGCCATCTCTCCAGCCCCTGCTTTCCACTTCTGCATTGAGAGATGCAGTGCCCCTAGTCAGAGTTGACCCCACTCTTCCTCCCCAGCGAGTGGGCACTGTATTTCCAATTCCTCTCCCCCACACTCTGGAGTCATCCTTGGTTCCTCTTTCACACCCTCCATGTCACCTATCAGGAAAGCCTTCAAAATGTCTCTACATTTAAATGCCTCTCATTCCTGTACTGCGACAACTCGGGTCCAAGCCCTACCACCTCTTTCCAGAACTGGCCTCTGACTAGGTCCCTATCAAGCCTCCCACAGCTGTCCTCAACAAGCAGCCAGATATAGATAGACAGATAGACAGCTAGGTAGATATAGATAGATACAGATATTTTAAAGTTCAAGTTAGATAACTTCATTCTTTTGCTCGGCACCTCCCAGTGGCTATTTCATCCAGAAGAAAAGCCAGAGCCTTAGAGTGGCCCAAAAGAAGCCATGTTGTCTCCTTTCCTTCTGATGGCTTTTCTTGACTTTACCTTCTGCTGGTCTCTCATTTGCTCTTCTCTAGTCTCATTAGTTATTCTGGAACTTGCTTCCATGAGAGTACAAAGTTTTGTTCGCAAATGTATCCCCAAGGCTGGGAATGGTGGCTCAGCACTTGGGAGGCTAAGGCAGGTGGAATACTGTGTATTCCAGACCATCCTGGGCTGCAGGGTGAGACCCAAATCTCAAAAAAAATTTTTTTTCAATAAGCAAACAAATAATATCTGGAGAGCAGGCAGTGCATACAGTAGGTCCTCAGTAAATAAATACTTTAAAAATATTTTAGTTACTTACTTATAAGATAAGAGAGAGAGAGAGAGAATGGGCGCACCAGGGCCTCTAGCTACTGCAACGAAACTCAAGACGCATGCTCCACTTTGTGCATCTGGCTTTAGGGAATCAAACCCAGGTCATTAGGCTTTGCAGGCAAGCATCCTAACCTCTGAGCCGTCTCTCCAGCCCAAATAAATACTTTTTTAAAATGAGGTCCTGGATGGGGCTGGAGAGATGGCTTAGTGGTTAAGCACTTGCCTGTGAAGCCTACGGACCCCAGTCCAATTCCCCAGGACCCACATTAGCCAGATGCACAAGGGGGCGCATGAGTCTGGAGTTCGTTTGCAGTGGCTAGAGGCCCTGGCGTGCCCATTCTCTCTCTCTCTCTCTATCTGCCTTTTCTCTCTCTGTCGCTCTCAAATAAATAAATAAAAATGAACAAAAAATTTTAAAAAAATGAGGTCCTGGAGATGGAACCCAAGGCCTTGCACATGTCAGGCAAATGCTCTACCACTGAGATACAGACTCAGCCTCAATAGTGACCGACTGACTAAATGAATGAGATGCACAAGGTGGTGCATATGTCTGGAATTCAGTTGCAGTGGCTAGAAGCCCTGGTGCACCCATTCTCTCTTTTTCTCTCTCTCCCTCCTTCTCCCATTTTCTCTCAAATAAAACAAGATAAAATAAAAGCTTATTGAAACGCCGGAGTCTCTGGGGGGACATACATTCAAACTACTGCACTTATTAAGTGGAATCTTCCATCCAGAGGTTAACCCAATGACCTTTGTCTCATTCCTGCTTCCTACCTTGGTTTGTGCATCTTCTTATCTTCTCTTCCAGAAAACCAGCCTGTCATCTGTTATGTGAGCCCCATCCTTATCCACTTTTACTTAAAAAATGCTAAGGTAGCCGGGCGTGGTGGCGCCTGCCTTTAACCCAGACTCTTGGGAGGCAGAGGTAGGAGGATCGCTGTGAGTTCGAGGCCAACCTAGAACTACAGAATGAGTTCCAAGTCAGCCTGGACTAGAGAGAGACCCTAGCTCGAAAAACAAAAACAAAAAACCAAAACAAAACAAAAGCCAAGGCTACTCCCAGTCCTTTTCCTGGCTCCATCCTGGTTCTCAAGATCCTTCTGACTCCTAGAGCTGAAGTCCAGATACTGTTATGGGAGGGGGGGGACTATTGCTTCCCACACATTTGGTTCCCCTTGTTTCCCCTTTACTTTCTCCCTCTCATAGGGACCAGCAAGGGGTTGGATTGTGCCAAGGGAGAATGAAGGGTCATCTCGAGCATGGGCTGGGCCAGTGTGCCATTGGAGTTTCCCTCCCTCTGCTCTATGCCATATGGGGCGGGGGAGTGTCCACTCAAGGACATCATGATCCTGCCGCTGCCTCAGGAAAGAGCTGGAAACAGAGAACAAGAGTCAGGAGGCCTTTGCTATCTCCCAGAGTCGCCTCCCCCTACACTCCCCCCCACCCCCATTGTCTGGGTTGTTCACATTCCTGAAGCACTGATGTGGCACTAAGCACTGCTGCTGCCGCTCCAGCCGTCTCCCCCAGGGCTCAGCGTCATCTCTGAGCCTACTTTCTGGAATGTTTTTGGTATGAAGTATCCTGGCAGGTGAGAGGAACGGCTGTGTAGACAGAATTTACCACTTCAAGACTCGGTCCCCTGGGGATTCCCCTACATCTACCCCCTCATCTTGCCCACTGGCTATGCCCTGGCTCCAGGGGGATTACTCAGAGACCACTAGAGGATGGAGCTCTCCATTCCTGGATGTCCATCGGGCACCTGCCAAGATAGGTAGGGGCTGTGTCCCCTCCTGTCCTTATTCCACCCCTTGCTTTCTCACTAGGCACAGGCCCTCCGCTTTTCCTCCTTCACTCCTTCTTTCTCTTTCTTCTTGGCATTTGTAGAGCCACGGGAGGGCATTCCTTAGAGAGGGAATTACTATAGTCCTTGATTCTGGCCAAAAACCTGGCATATAACAGATACTTAATGAGTATTTGTGGTCCCATTCACTTTTATTCTTTCACCCACACCAATTCAAATGAGTCCTCCTATCTTCTAAATTGTGGCATCCCACAGACCTGGGTTTGAGGTTTAGGTTCCCACTAGCCAGTGAGGCAAGCTACTTACTTTTTTTTTTTTTTAATGTATGTGTATTTGCATGTGTGCACATACATACTTATGCATACTCACCAGGGTCTCTTGCCTCTGCAAACAGATGCCAGATGCATGCTCCGCATATGTCACTTCCGGAGTCTGGGCCTTTACATGGGTGCTGGGGAACTGAACCTGGGCCAGCAGGCCTTGCAATCAAGTGCCTTTAACCACGGAGCCATCTCTGAATGTCTATTTTTGTTCTACAAAATGAGAATAAATAGCACCACACTGGCCCGGCTTTGACTAAGCATGGAACCAGGAGCTGTGCTTGAGGAGTCTGCTGGGCGCTTACGAAAGGCAGCGGTGCATTTGTAATCCTATACCCGGGGACAGAAAGATCACAAATCGTAGTGAGACCCCATCTCAAACAACACAAAAGGGCTGGGGAGATGGCTTAGTGGATAAAGCTCTCGCAGTAGGCCTCTCCGTATCTGTGTTCAGATTCTCATGTTGCAGATTTTTTTTTTTTGTAGCCCAGGCTGGCCTCGAACTCCTGATCCTCCTGCCTCTGCCTCTTCAGCAATATCTATCCTACCGGCGTGTGCCACCACATCCGGCATGTTGCAGATTTTTGAGAGCAACGGGGCCTTTCTCAGTCCAGATGGGCTGCACCAGAGAGACGGAGTCTGTGTGGCATGCCAAAGACAAAGTAAACAATGCGGACAAGGAGATGAGGAGGGCGGAAGAAAATTTTATTAAATATAGAAAGCCTGCTGAGAGAATGGGAGGGGTCCGGATTGCCGGATCAGGGGCTTGGGGCTGGGAACAAAGATGGGAAAGCCCCAAAGCATCGGGGCACACATGCTTAGGATTTTTGCTGGCATCCAAAGAGAAAGAAAGGGAAAAACAAAATTACACTTGTTGAATTAGAACTCGGAAAAGCGAGCAGGCTCTGAAGTGATGGTCTGCTAGCACCTAAAGTGAGGGAGGGGCCTCTGAGGTATAGTACATGATCTCATTAAGGAGCTAACTCCTCCTTCCACCTCTTTAGCATGTCTGTCGGTGAGCGGTAGTCTTTTCCAGGTGAATGATTGACAGGCTCCACCCAGGAGCAAAGTCCTCAGGTCATGAGAAAAGGGCTCTTTCCTTCCCTTTCTAATATATATATATATATATATATATATTTGAGAGGGACCGAGAGAGACAAGGCCTCTTGCCACTGCAAATGAACTCCAGGCTCATGCATCTTTTTGTGCATTTGGTTTTATGTGGGTACTGGGGAATTGAACCCAGGTCAACAGGTTTTGCAAGCAAGGGCCTTTAACCACTGAGCCACCTCCCCAGCTCTTAAAACCTTAAAATTTTTTTTTTTTTTTAATTTGCGTGTGTGTATGTATGTGTGAGCATGTCAGGGTCTCTTGTTTCTGCAAACAAATGCCAGTCTGGCTTATGTGGGTGGCTGGGGAATTGAACCTGGGCCAACAGCCTTTGCAAGCAACTGCTTTTAACTGAGCTATCTCCCCAGGCCCTGGGCTCTTCCCTTTCTAATGCTACCAGGGTAATAGGAGGTGGGGGTCTTTCTTTCAATGACCTTTAAGCCTCATGTGTGTCTACCTAAAACACCCAGACCCCACAAAAAGCCAGAAACTGCAGCGGGCTCCTACAATGAGAAGGGAGGAGACAGAAGAATTTTTTCAGTGAAGCTCAAAGTGAACCTGCCTCAAACAAGGTAAAAGGGGAGGAGCAACCTCAAGGCCATTTTCTTTTCTTTTTTTTTTTTATTTTTTTTGTTGTTATTTTATTTATTTGAGAGCGACAGACAGAGAGAAAGAGGCAGATAGAGATTGACAGAGAGAGAATGGGCGCACCAGGGCTTCCAGCCACTGCAAAAGAACTCCAGACACGTGCGCCCCCTTGTGCATCTGGCTAACGTGGGTCCTGGGGAATCGAGCCTCGAACCAGGGTCCTTAGGCTTCACAGGCAAGCGCTTAACCGCTAAGCCATCTCTCCAGCCCTCAAGGCCATTTTCTAACCTTCACATGAGAGCATGCACTCACACCCGAGCACTCATGTACACACTCAAAAATGGTGCAAGGTTTGGGGTTTGCAGGTCAGTAGTACCGTTTGTCCAGCATGTATAAGGGTCTTAAGTTTGATCCCCAATACCACACACACAAAAAAAATGGCAGCCCCAGGACTGGAGAGATGGCTTAGCGGTTAAGGCATTTGCCTGCAAAGCCAAAGGATCCCGGTAAGCCGGATGCACGAGGGGGCGCGCATACGTCTAGAGTTCGTTTGCAGAGGCTGGAGGCCCTGGCACGCCCATCCTCTCTTTCTCTCTCTGTCCGCCTCTTCCTCTCAAATAAATAAATAATAAATAAAATAATAATAAATAAATAAATAAATAATAAATAAATAATAATAAATAAAAAATGGCAGCCCCTATGATCTCTGGAAATGTTGTTCTTTCCCTCATACACCCCCCCCCCCCCCCCCCCGTTGGCATTAGCCTAACAATTTCCCAGGGAAGGGCTGGAACTGAGAGCACTTTTCCTGGCTCCGGAGTGGCCTCCCCGCCATGGCGTTTCACTCCTTTGTGCTAGCCGTCCCCCCACCCCCCAGCCTGGTGGAAAGAAGCGAGCACTGCACACTCTGCTGTCTCCCTTTCGAGGGTGAAGACCTAGCCTGTATTTCCCTACTGTCTCCCCCAGTCTAGCCCAGATCTGGGACCTCAAGGCACATGTTTGTTCAAGATAGATTAGCTGTCACCCAAGTCATTTCTTGTGGACTGTCCTGTCTCAACCCTCCCAAGTCTCTTCCGGACTCTTGTGACTTTTTTCAGCTCTTCAGGTGCCATGAGGGAGGCCCATTTTTCCCTGGGCAGATGATGCCAATGGCTGGAGGACAGGTGTGCTGCGGATCAAGCAGCTGGAGCCAGCCAGAACTGGGGAGATCAGGAGATGAAAACCAGAGCGGGTCAGGGGTGAGGAGGGAGCCAGGCTGCCGGCCTGGACTTTGTGCTCCTCCTCCCCTCCCCTCCCAGACGGTCCCGGCAGCAGGATCTCAATGGAGCCCGCAGCAGGGACTGCTCTGCAGGGGGCCGAAAGGGCTGGCCGCGGGAGGGTGGACATTCCAGTCATTCTTTGCTTCCTCCGGGTGTCTGGAGTGGGGGCGGAGGCACCGGCTGCCCTGCACTGAAGGAAAGGGGATGTCTTTGGGTAGGAAAAAAAAAAAAAGGCTGTGGGGGTGTCTTCAAGCAGCAAGGGCCAGGGCAGTAGGCAGCTGGGGAAGGGGCAGGAGAACGGTCAGTTCTTCCTTGATCTCCAGCAGTGGGAAAAAGACTCCTGGGCTGGGGCTTCTGTTAACAGTGTCAGGCCCAAACTGTGACTACAGGGAGCTGGGGATCAGCCCGTGTTTTGTTTTTCTTATTTTGAGGCAGAGTCTCAAAGGCCAGGCTTAACTAGAACTCATTCTGAAGTCCAGGCTGATGTTGAACTCAGCGATCCTTTTGCCTCAGCAACCTGAGCGCTGAGATTAAAGCACTACGCCACTACATTCTGCTTAGACTTTGTTCTTATGTCACTCTTTTGCAGTGTGGAGGACGGACTGCATATTGAACACCACTCTATCATCCCCAAGCTATGCTACCCACCCTAAGCTCCTCTGACCTGCTTTGATTAAGCAGATTCTGGGTCCCGTCCCTGAGAGCCCAAGGGGAAAAGACTTGCACCCCAGGCCCCAAAGAGAACAAGAGAAATGGTTTTCCAGTCACCATTCTGGTTTTAATGGAGTGCTTCTTTTTGGCCACAGAAAAAGGTCTTGAGTAAACAGCATCAGAGTGTCCAGTGGAGAGACTGGAGACCCGTCTCCAGACAGTGCAGTGAGACACACGGGTTTGAAAAAGACCCCCTTCCTGAATAGAGGTACCACTGCCACGTATCTTTGCACACGAAACTTAGATGGCATAGTGCCTTTCTCCAGAACGTGGCATTCACATTATTGAAAACAGCAACAACTTTACAAACACAGACTTGAGAAGATAATAAATAAAGCACATTCTAGGGTCCTGCTGGCCTGAGAAATAGACTCATGTACAGTCTAGTCTTCAGGAGCAGCTTTGAGGCAGATGTTCAGTCTCTGAGGTCCAAGGTGGGGTCCAAAGGAGTCGGGACCCCCTTGAGATGAAGTCAAACAGCAGTGTGAGCCTTTTAAAGTCTAATTCAGGTATAAAGCAGCAACTGACTCCAGGTGGCTCAGGCCGGGTTTGGAGGATGGGCAAGGGGACAGAACCTTTGAAGGAAATGGGCTGCTTCCTCTTAGTCCTGGCTAAGTAAGGGAGCACAGGTTCCTCTAGCTCACTCCCAGGCGCAGCCATGGGCGCCACATTTTCTCTGGCTCAGGTGGCTGGTGGAGATGACAACGTGTGAGAAGAGGCACTTCGGTGAGAATGACTGGGGAGGGGTGTGCGTGGAAGGCAGCAGAGTAACACTCATGATGTGAAGGAGGCAGGCTCTCCAGAAACACTCTTTCAGGTCTCTGCAGCCCCATTATGAGCACAAGACTGAGGCAGCCTGGGCTCCCTGGGCCCTTTCCATCCCCCTTACAACTCTACACTCTCTTCCCCTCATCTTCCCAGTTCAATAGGGCTGAACACATTGAACCCTGGATTCACTTCATTCACTTACTTTCCCAGTCAAGCCCTCCCCAGGGGTCCTCTGCAAACTCTCTGGGCTTCAGGGCTGGGAAGCTGGCCCTGGGAGGCAGGGAAGGAGGTGCTCTCCCCTCAGGGCATCTCAGAATCCACCCCAGGCTGGGGCATGGCCCTTCACCCTCAGCTGAGTTTGGAGCAGATTCCTAGTGCCTGCCTATAGGCTGCTGTCACTTCCTGGCAGTCTGTCAGGGAAAAGCAGCTATCGCCTAGGGGGTCCTGCTGCCAGCGTCTCAAGCGGCTGCCACGACCCTCTGAGGGGGGCTCCTCAAGCCCCCTGAGGTTGTCCACAGAAACACAGCCCCTCAGTGGGGTCTCAGGGAGCCGCTCAGGCAAGTCCAGCTGGTCAAAGGACTCGGAGGACAGGATGCTGTCCTCACTCACGGCCCCTGAAGGCCGGCTGCTCCGCGCTGCAGGCTGAGGGGCAGACAGCTGGTCCAGGGAGCCGAAGGTGCTGGGGGCCGTGCGCTCCAGGGCCGTGCGTGAGAACTTGCCATTGAGCTTGAGAATGCCCTTGCGGTGGAGGAGCAGCCCCGAGGCTTGTGGGGGCTTCTGCTCCATGGGGTCCATACTCACAAACACGTCACCAGTGTCCAAGAGTTCCCCAGACTCGCTGGGCTCCGGGGAGGAGTAGTAGCCAGACTCCCGCTGCTGAGACTTCTTCAGGATGCCCTTCCTGGGGAGCAGAGGGACAGGCTGCCCCAGGGCATTGGGAGGCGGGCTGAGTTCCTGGGGTTCCTCCTGCACCCCCACCGAGGAGGTGGAGGTCTTTTTCTTGAGAATACCCTTTGGCAGCTTGAGGCTGTTCTTGCCAGGCCGAGGGGAAGTATCCTCAGCTGGGTCCCCCTGCAGAGTCTGGGCCATGTCGTTCTCCTTCCGGGACTTCTTGAGCGAATGCTGGCGCTCCAGGCTAGAAGCGGCGCTCCCACCTCCCGGGGCATGCTGCTTGAAGAAGTTGCACGCCTTGGCTCCGTTCTCCAGGAGTGGGCGGGAGGAGCGTCGCAGCCAATCAGCCATGGAGGCCCGGACAGAGTCACTGCCAAGGTGCCCACCCTCACGCAGAGTCTCCTGCTCCCCAACGCGGGTGCTGTAGCCCCAGTTGACCCACCAGTGACTGGCTACATCCTCCAGGGTGGCCCGGCGGGTGGGGTTCACCATTAATAGCCACCGGATCAGGCCACAGGCATCTGGAAGAATAAAGGCAGGGGTTTCAGTGTGGCAAACACAAGAACAGGTGCCCAAGGTCCTCTGGCACAGGTTTGTCCCATTTGAGCTCAGATACTGCTCACTCCTGGCTCAGATTCAAACATTCACACCATAGGCTCCAAATACATCCCAGCTCAGGCTGGCTCCCCAGACAGACTTGGCCAACTGCCTCTGCCTCACAATCCCTTCAACAAAGGGCATTTTCCTTCTCTCCACTGAAACTCATCTGAGGATGGGGATGTGCTCAGAGGTAAAGCCAGCCTCTCTTATACCTCTTCCTGCCTTCTACACCACAGCATAATAGGACAGCTTTCTAAAGATCAGGAAAAAGGCAGTGAGAAATGACATAGCCAGGCTGGAGAGGTGGCTTAGTGGTTAAGGCACTTGCCTGCAAAGCCTAATGATCCAAGTTCAGTTCCCCAGTACCCATGTAAGCCAGATGCACAAAGTGGCACATGTGTCTGGGGTTCATTTGCAGTGGCTAGGGATCCTGGTGTGCCCATTCTCTCTCTCTCTCTCTCAAATAAATAAAATAAAAACAAAGTTTAAAAAAATTAAAAAAAAAAAAGAAATAACATAGCCATGGCAAAGAGGATTTAAGCCTGACCTTAGGAAGCAGTGCCCAAGCTTCCTATAAGGAAGAAAGAGCTATCCCCTTCCTCAGAGGGCTCAGACATCAGAAATCCAACAACAGAGCTTATTCTCATCTACGGTGACTCACAACGGATCACTGCCCTCTTCAGTGCTGCTGTTTACGTACTGTCTCAGGAATAAGTGACAATGTCCCCATGTCCCCATGCTAGATGTGAACACCACAGCTCTCACTTACCAGAGGGCTTGGGTGGTTCACGGTAGGCCCCGCTGCTGATCTGCCTCACCAGCACCTTATGATCCTGCCCATCAAAGGGCATGGTGCCATGCACCAGGATGTACAGGAGGACCCCCAGGGACCAGCTGTCCACCTGAGAAAGAAAGAGGGAGGCTCATCAAGGATGCTGTGTGACGCTCCTTGGACAGCTTCCTGCCTCATCTCCAACACAAGGAAGGAAAGGGGACACACTAGAGAATCCACTGTTGGCAGGTCTAAAGGCAGCCTACTCTCACTCTCTCTTGTAAGCGGGGATGAAGCAGGGATCTAGGAGATGGCCTGGAACACACAGGGAAAGAAGCAGCCAGTCAACTCCCCTGGGAGGGGCAGCCACAGACATAGGAGCAGTGGCCAGGCCCTCTTGGGCCAGGGTGAGATGACTGGACTGGGTGCCAGGAGATGATGGAACCAAGGGACAAGAATGAGACATGGAGCCAGGAGACTTCAGTTCTAGGCCAGTTTTGTCACTTCTGCCTTGAAGCTTGCCAAAGTCACTGCTTTTTAGAGGCCTGAATTTTGTGCTCTGAAAAAGGAAGTAACTAGAAGACTAGCCCATCTATCCTGTATGACCTAATTTAGGAGAAATTGAGTGAGGCTGGCTGGAGGAGGAAGGCCCTTACCTCTGGGCCCACATAGGGCTTCCCATTGACGATCTCAGGTGAGGCATAGAGAGGACTCCCGCAGAATGTCTGCAGGAACTTGCCTTGGTGGTACAGGTTGGAGAGGCCGAAGTCAGCAATCTGCAGGATTGAGACAGACATGGACGTGGGTCACATCAAGGGCTGGGTGGTTGTGTGGTTCTCTGCTAGGCCCCTCTCCAGCAAAGGGAAGGGGCTCCTAGTCCTCACCCCACAGCTGAGGTCCTAAAAGACAAGGCCCCGAGGCTCTCAGAGGTTAAGCAAGGCCTGGACCATCCTTCTCAGTAAAGTGCTCACCTCTCTGCCCACACCTGGGCAGGACCCCGTGGTCAGCCTTGGGGTGGCGAAGGGGCACGGGTGAGAGCAGAGCAAAGGTCAGGGCTGTGTGCCCAGCCCAGGAGAGCTGCCTCGTTCTAGGGGCCTGAGAGCTCCCAGGCCCATCCCCTTGCTCCCAGAAACCGTTTCCCATCTGCCTTCAGCTAGAGGTGGAGGTCAGGGGCCTGGAGATCCCTGTCCCTTCACCCCATCAAAGGTTCCTGCGCGCAGGGCGGGGAGGGCTGTTTGTGAAAACTCTGGCTCCTTCGTTTATGGTTTTATTGGCGTCTTATCAAGCAGTTGCTAGGTGAGCCTACAATGAGCCGATGATTGGCACAGACGAAGAGTGTGTGCTTGTCCAGTTTGTGTGTGTGTTTACCAGCTATGGCCTCCCTCACCTTCCCCACCTGCTTCCAGGAACTGACTGGGTGAGGAGCATGGACTCAGCACCACAGCGCCTCGGGGCATAGGTCAGGATGTTCCACGCAGGGGATTTTGTTTTGAGTCAGAAAGATTCTGAGGAGCGTCAGTGAGTGCTGTCACCCTACCAGGTGCTTGCCAGGCGAGCCTACCACCTGGGCCTGCTCCCGTATCTTTCCTGACCAGCCCTGAGACCCAAGTTTATCACATCCAACTGAACTTCTCCCGACCCAACTCCAACTGCTTCAGCACGAGAACCCAGCAGTTACAGGAAACAGAAAGTGATGCAAATGGGGAAGGGTGCCAACGGGCTACCTAACTGCAGTAGATTGAATTGTGTCTGTGAGTGTGTGCTTGTGTGTGTAAGCATGTATGCACACAAGCAGGGAGAACCAGGATTGGACCCTGATGTTGCCATGGTTATAAGTGAACATGACCCTAGATTTAGACTCATCAGCCTTGTCATATCAAAAGAACAATGGTCTGAGAGTCAGAGACCTTGGTTCTAGCCCCAGCTATGCCACTTGCTCGTGGGATGACCCTTCTCTTGCGGTTTTAGATGGGTGGGTGATGGCTAAGGTCCCTATCAGTACCAACATAGAACACTAAGCTTTGCGTAATTCCATCAGGGGCCCGCTAAGAACTTAGAGCTACCTGGACTGCAGACAGGACTGCAGACAGTAACAGAAAAGCTAGGGTGGTATCTGGCAGCTTCTGGAAAACAAGTGGAAACTCACCTTGATATTTCCATTGGCATCTAGAAGGATGTTCTCTAGCTTGAGATCACGGTGGACAACCCCATTCTGTAAGAGGGAGGGAGTCAAGTCAGGGGAAGGTTACTAGGGAAGGGACAAGAGACCTAGTCCCAGAAAGTACAGTGAACAAAAAGAGAGTTGAGAGAGAAGCACAGGCAGGCTGAGACCCTCTCTCAATGGTTCAAAGTTCAGGAAATCACAGGACCTTCCATCCCTGGCCATGAAACTAAAACCAGAGATATCAGCATTTTTTGGTCTTATTGTACAGAAGCCTATCTGTGTGGTCTCAGACAAGTCAGAGGTTCTCTGTGGTCCAAACCAGCCTGAGCCCCAGGGACCAGCCTCAAGAACATGCCGGGACAGGTGGGCACTCACCCGGTGGCAGTAGTGCAGGGCAGAGACGATCTGCCGAAAGAAATGCCGGGCCTCACGCTCACTCAGGCGGGTTCGCTCACTGATGTAGTCATACAGGTCACCCCGGCTGGCATACTCCATGACAATCACGATCTTGCTGCTGTTCTCAAACACTGGGCAAGGCAAGGTGGGAATGTCAGACCTTTCTAGCACGTCCTCTCCCGCTGGGGCCCTCACTCTCTTCCCTGGCCCAGAACAAGACGGAATGTTGTCTGCTACTGGGGATGCAGGGCAGCAGTAAGGTCAGGACCAGGGCTTCTGAAGAGCCTAGCACCTTCCAGAAAAAGCAAGTTAAGATCAAGGGCAATGGCCAAGATGAGGCCTTTCAGAATCCTGCAAACTCTCTGGAATGCAGAGATACTGCTGATGGGAAGTGAAAGGCTGACTCTTTGGTTCAGACCTTGGGTAAAAAAACACGTGAGAAGTCAGTGAGAGCTCTGGGTCTGGCTGAGCAAGCTGGCATAGTGCCTGACATATAAGAAAACACTAAAAAAAGAGACCTACTACTGCTTGATTCACATTCAGCGTCCTCGTGCATAATACTTAAAACTAATGTCAACAAGAAGGCCAGCCTTGTGGATGGTGAACTGTACAAGACCACAGATGGCGGAGATAATCATGACTTCTGCCATCTTTGATTTCCCATCCAGAGTACTCAGGCCAGGGCCGCATGCATATAGCTTCGGACACAGAAGCAATCCATAAATACGTGGTAATTAAGTGGCTGGCTGGCTTCCTGGCAGTCGGCCCACCCTGGCTGGCCCATCTCCATGTGTAGGAGGCCTTCTCACCACCTCAGGCTCCGTCCTGGCTCCAGTCCTCTAGAAAGGTAGGGAGCAGCTAGCTGGTTTACCAAACTGGCCCTTCAGTTGGGTGTGTCAGGACATGCACGTCCCTGACATTGCATCTTTGTGTTAAACAAGTCCTATGAGTTCGGCTTGCTTGGCCGGCCCCAGAGCTACTCCTCTCTAGCCTCTGAGAAAGAGCTGAGGGATGAAGCTTCTGCTAAGATGAGCCTTAGCTCCCAGACACCGGATTCAAGGCCAGGAGGATTATGCCGTTTCCAAGGGAACATGGGAGCCCAGCCTCCTGGGGGTGCCTGGCTGAGACCCAGTCATGTGGTTCTCAGGGTCTGCACAGCCTTTGTGCTATGAATCTGGGGGATCTAGGGCCATCCACGACACATTAGGGGAATATATATATATATATTTAAATTTGAGAGAGATGGAGACAGAGTGGGCATACCAAGACCTCTAGCCACTGCAAATGAACTCCAGATGCAGGCACCACCATGTGCATCTGGCTTACATGGTTACTGGGGAATTGAACCTGGGTCCTTAGGCTTCGCAGGCAAGTGCCTTACCTGCTAAGCCATCTCTCCAGCGCTAGGGGTAGGATTTAGATTAAAGGTCAGTTCCTAGGACTGGAGTCTTCCCCCAGCCCATAACCCTTGAAGTCTATAACAGGATAGGATCAATCTGGGGGAGCCCTTTAGACACACAGTGACTATATAATACCCTGTGTTTGCAAAATCAACAGGTGCAGGAGAAAACAACCCAGACGTTCAGTCAGTTCCCAGACCCAAGTGGAGACAGTGTGTGGAGTATACACACACAGACATACACGTGCACACACATACACGCACTGTCAATCATCCAGCTTGGCCTGCCCACTCTTCCCTGAGGGAAGTCCACAGAGATACAAATCAGCCCTGTCAGCCTCTTGCCTAGGCTCAAGCAACAGGGTCATGACAGCAGCTCTATCCTCCATCTTCCTATGAACATGATGGTGGAGACGTCTCTGTCCCTCCCACCAGGCATCTTCAGACAGAGGACAAACACAGGCAGAGCCACAGGCTTATTTCCCTTCTCCTCCTGCCTGAGTTGCCCCTGCACTCTCCTCTAGCTGAGCTGAGGTTATGTAAAGGCTTGCATCAGACAGGTATATGTAGGAGGGCACTCTCCCTTCTTCCACCCTCACCCTCGCTTGCTCGCTTTGTTGTCTGGGTCACAGGGAGGCGGGAAGCTGGAATAATGAAGCCAGTTGATGCCAGAGGCGAGGAGGCCAAGAAAGACAAGAGAGACAGAGCCGGCCCATGGCGGGGGTGATTTGGGGCACAGGATGACTTCAGGTGCTGGATGAACACAACCCACACACCTGAGATAGGTGCAAGTCTCTCTACACGTTAGTCTTTCCTGGGATGCTAAAGGTCTCATGGGGCTGCGAGGCGGTGTTCAAGCCAGGAAACAATCCTGCAGTTTGGGGTGGGGGTGCAGTTCAACGGTACGGCATGTACCTGGCAAGCATAGAGCTCTGGGTGCCATCCCAGTACTGCCTCAAGGCCTGCAAGCCGTCCGAGGCCCAGCACTCCGCGACACTATCCAGCTGGATTTCTGCAAGCACCTCTGCTTGCAGAGGTGGGACTTTCCCATTTCATCAGGAGAAACTACAGCCCAGAGAGACTCTATTCAGGACTTGCCCTGTGTTAGCTGGATTTCAGATCCAGCTTTTGCCCAACTCTAAAGCTTGTCATTTTTGATTTTTTTTTTTCAAAGAACTTCACAGGGTCTTGCTACGCAGCCTAGGCTAGCTTCAAATTCATAATCCTTCTATCCCAGCCTCCTAGCGTTAGGATTATAGGCATGTGCTACCACCCCCGGCTCATTTCTGCTTCCTTGGGCTGGCGGTTTGTTGTGCTTCCTCCTCCTCCTCCACACACACACACAGATCCTAACTCCAAACGCCCCACCACTGTACCTTCATGGATGGCAATGATGTGGGGGTGGTTTAGTGACGACATGATCTCAATCTCCCTCCGTATGTGCAACAGATCCTGCTCGTCTTTGATTTTGTCTTTCCGGATTGACTTGATGGCCACCTGGGAACAGAGAAGGCAGGAGGCTGAGGAGAAAGGTCTGCCAGTGTAGGGAGAGGCAGCCTGGAGGATGCTGGGTGCTCTGGCTCTGGGACTCTGCCTGCAGCCGCGACACCGGCCCACAGAGAGTGCACCGGGAGAAGCCACCCAGCCTCTCTGCCAGGACAGGTGGCAGGGAACTGGAGAGCACTTCCTATAGAAAAGGTTCTCACCCGTGTCTGGTGCAGTTCACATGGCAGGAAGGCACACAGACAGGTGGCCTCGTTTTCAGAGTCTACAGGTGAACGAGGAAAGCCACGACCTGCACGGGTCGCTGCTCGGAGTTACAAACCCCGTAGGCACAGAGCTTTCCAAGGACAAGGGCCCGGACTGTTTTCTCACCGCTGATCCTTGATGCCAGGTATGGGGCCCGGCACACATTAGGCCCTGACAGCAGTTTAGAGCGTTAATCAATGAGCTGGTCCACACAACCACCGAGAAACTGGGACCTGGAGACACTAAATGTTTTGCCAAAGTCAGTCATTCACTAGCCATCTGACTCTGAATTTAGTCCTTTTTCTGCCCCAGTATTCTAACTTGCTTTAAACCACCTAGTCTCTAGCCAAAAAGCGGAAATACTCCAAATGTCCATCAGCATATTAAATGGATAAATAGGATGTGATATGCTTATACAATGGAATATTATCCTGTCATAAAAAGGAATGGAATTCTAAGACTACAAAATGGCTAACTTTGAAAACATGCTCAGTGAAATGTCAGTCACAGAAAGACAAGAGGTTATGATCCACTTCATGAGGTATAAACACAGCACATAGATAGGCAGAAAGTAGAACAACAGTTACCAGGGGTTATGGGACTAAAAAGAGTGGAACTGAGGAAGGTGTTACTGAATGGTATCGTACTTTTATTTGAGATGATAAAAAGGTTCTGGACAGTGGTGATGATCTGCAACATTGTCAATGTACTCAATATGCTAAGGAATTAACAAGTAGTTAATGTGGCTGAGGAGATGGCTCAATGGTTAAAGGGGCTTGCTTGCAAAGCCTGCTGGCCCAGGTTCAAATCCCCAGCCGCCCATGTAATGCTAAATGGGCATTCATTTTTAGTAGCATGAGACCCTGGCACACTCCTGTGCAAATAAATAAATTAAAAACAGGGGGCTGGAGAGATGGCTTAGCAGTTAAGGCACTTGCCTCTGGGAAGCCTGAGGACCCATGTTCTACTCTCCAGATCCCATGTTAGTCAGACGCACAAAGGTGAGGCAAGCGCAAGGTTGCACATGCCCACTAGGTGGAGCAAGTGTCTGGAGTTCAACTTCAGTGGCTGAGGCCCTGGCAGGCAAATTCTGTCTCTCCTCTGTCTCTCTAAAAAAAAATTAAAAACAGGGGCTAAAGAGACAGTTGAATAGCTAAAGGAGCTTGCTTGCAAAGCCTGAAATACTGGGTTTGATTCCCCAGTACCCATGTAAAGCCAGGTGCATAGTAGTGCATGCATCTGGAGTTCATTCTTGCAGTGGCAAGAGGCCTTGGCATGCCGATTCTCTCTCTTTCCTTGCAAATAAATAAATATTTTAAATTAAAAAATAGTAGTTAAAATGGTAAATTTAACACTATATGTATTTTACCACAATAAAAAAAAAAAGTACTGGGCTGCAGAGATGGCTTAGTGGTTAAGGTGCTTGCCTGCAAAGCCAAAGGACCCAGGTTTGACTCCCCAGGACCCACGTAAGCCAGGTGCACAAGGTGGCACATGAGTCTGGAGTTTGTTTGCAGTGGCTGGAGGCCCTGTTCACTCATTCATTCATTCTCTCTCTCTCTCTCAAATAAATGAATAAAAAAAATTTTTTTAAGAGTCCTTTGATACATAAAAAAGCTCTGAAGTGTAGTCTCTTCGGTCCAAGCAAACATAAGTCACCATCTCAGTCTACAGAGTAGAAAATACCATCTTAGGTAAATCCCTCAGGCTGGCATACGACAGGCTCAGGAAGGGTGCAGTGAGGCAGGAGGAAATGGAGGAGCAGGGGGGTTAAGATCACCTGCGAGAGGAGCCCAGTGTCACTGCTCCATCACGTAGCGGCTATCAGACAGTGTACAGCCACAGTGACGGATGTGAAAGCTTATGGACCCATGCTACCTAGGGACCCAAAAGGCCTGGGTTCTGTCCCTATGGCTATGGGAAGTCCCTGTCAGAACCTCCCTCAGTTTTCCTTTCTGTGAAAAAAAAAAAAAAGAAAAATAGACTGAGCTGTCCAAGGGGCTTTCCTGCTCTGAGTCTCATGTACAGATGGCATGGTCCTCAGAGGCTGGGTGGGGGCTGGGTGTCCCAGGCCACTCTTCCTGGCAAGTCCTATCTAAGGACTGGAATGGAATGGTAAACACAAGACTTCCTCTCCCTGGGAGATAGGCAAGTGATGAGAAATCTGAAAGCCCAGACTGAGGTAAATAGCTCCTCATTCAATTTCCCAAGGGGGCTGGCCTCTCCTCCAGATTCAAAGGGAGGCAGAAAGGAAACTCCTGCTCCAGAGGCGGGGCCTCTAATCCACCCTTTCACAGGCTCCAGGCAGACAATGGCTTCCGCTTGAAGGACAGAACAGAAGGCCCAGCGTCCTGTGCTCCCCATCGGACAAGAATGCGGAACGGGCTCTAATCCCTTCAGAGGAGCTGCTCACAATGCAGGCAGCCAGGTCACCCCGGCAACGGGCCAGGGATGGCGTGGCCTAGGCCCCATCCTGCCCAGAAGCTGCATCACCCTAAGTGGGAAGGCCCCCTCAGCCCTCCCAGAGCAGGGCACGGAGGACAATGGCAGGCAGGAGACGGTCGCCATGGAACCTTCTCCCTGAGAGGCTAGGAAAGGCCACGCTGCAGGTGCAGAGATGGCTGCCTGACATTCTCTAACCCACCACTGCTCTCCAAAGAGCCAGCCAGAAAAAAACAAAAAAAAAAACCTCTCGGCTTGGAATTGGCCAGTTGGTTGCAGACAAAGAAAGGGGATTTGAATTCTCTTCTAGCTTTTAGCTAAGAGGCTCTGTGTAGATTCCCGCGGACCCCTCTCCACACCCTGTCCCCCTCTGAAGGTCTGAAAGGGAGATTGTATGGCCTCTTTTTTAAGTCTCTGTGAGCTCTCTTCAGAGACAGGTTTATAAAAAAATGTATGCTAATACATAGTAAAACACTCACGTAAACAAACCACTAGCTAGACAACTAAATGTAGTAAGGTCTAGAAGAAATGTTCCAAAAAAAATGGGGTGCTCAGTCTCTGGCCTGGCTTAAGGATATACAATTAAAACCTCCAAATCTACTGCTTTAACCCTGGAAATCTGACAGTCTTCCCTCACGGGTTTCATTTTCTCCAACACAGGCTTTGAACTGGGGTGTAGGGCGGGTCAAGGAGCCCCCAGCTGCTGACTTTAGGTCCTTGGAGATCACTGCAGTGTCTGGCACTTCCCAGGAAGGAAACATAACTGTCATCAGGTTTCCAGCAGTCTCCAAGAAGGTGACAGACAAGAAAAGTGATGTGTATCACTCCCTTGATGGGACCAGGCCAGTTTCCAAATCCTCCCAGCCCCACAGGAGAGGCCTCTCAATGTCTGCCAGCTGCTCTCTCAAGGTTAGCTGCCACTGACACCTGTTTACCAGTCCAGTCTGCAAACATCACAGATACTCAATAGCGAAGCCCCTGGGTGATCTTTTCCTATAGGAACCAGCGCCCCGATAGGCTTTTTTCCTTTGTCTTCCCAGGCCTAGGCGGAGTCGTCTCAGTTAGGAGAACTAATTTCTAGGGACCTTTGTTCTTATCACCTGCAATTAGGTCCTAGAAGAAGTAGGATAAAAGTAAGCTGACGAGCCAAGGAAGAGAGGTATTCAAGTGTATATCAGTGCCCAGAGGGAGGAAGCCCGTATGCCAGGGGACAGTCCTGGTTTGTGCTGATACAATGAATACTGGCCTTTTTTACTCTACAAATTACCCAGGTTTAGTCAATCTATTATATGACCACTGTTGACCACTGCAGTACTTGAAGGAAAACCAGTCCAGCGATGACACTGTGAATGTGACTGTCTGGCCAGGGGTGTGAGCCTGGGAAGCATGGGTGGCTGCCCCACATCTATCCTTCTCAAGCTGTGCAACTCAAGGCAAGTCACTTGGATGATCGTGTAAACTGGGTTGTCAAGTTTTAACTCCCTTATCTGAACAATCAAAGCACGCCGATTCTCCAAACATCTGAATACCTGGTACTATGCAAGGCACGGGGGCACTTGGACAAAAACTGGACAGCTTCTATGTCTAGGTACCCAGCTGGGTAGAAGGTTCCCATTCCTCAATGTGGTAATGGAGCAGTTACGGTCCCTGCTTCTCAGGAGTCCAAAAGCACCGGCGGGAGCTTTCGTTGGAGCCGGGGCATCATCCCTGGGAGGAAACTGTCTCAGATCTGGAAGGATGGGCGAAGTTTTCAGTCAAGACTGGTGGGCTAGAGAGGGGCAACAAGAGCGTTCTGGGCATTAACAGGGATCTCCGAGCTCCTTTTCACACTCCAGCGTTTACATGTCACTACTGTGCCAGGAAGGTACCAGCCAAGGACTGCTGCACGGCCACAAGGTGACGACCATGTGAAGTGCTAGAGCACAATTCCTACGGAAACCATCTTAGCGATTTTCTTGCCCGTGAAGCTCTGTCCGTTAGGAAGGCAGCAAGGCTGGCTCCCTAGCGTGTTCTGTAAGCAGCAACACCAAGGTTTAGGAAGGTGCGCGGACTTCTCCGTGTCTCTTCAATGTACAATACAGGATCAAGATGGAGGGAGAAGCTAGCATCTCAGAAGACCAAAGTTCCTTGGAGGTATCCAGCCCTTCCTGCCATTCCCAGGGAAAGGAATGCCCCAACTCTTGCCCTGGGCCAGGCTGTGTGTGCCGCCCCATCCCACTTACAGATGTACAAACATGCCCACTCCTTTGCCAACACCCCGGGGAAGCGGTGATGGGGCTCTATTGGCAAATACCAACTTTCTCCCTCTCAGAGCTCTGATCAGGAATGAACTGCATTCGAGAGAGGGCAGCAGGAAGGTCTTAGGAGAGGAGGAGGAAGATCCAGAGATGCTGGCTCTAGGTGCTGGGAGAGAAGGTACCAGCTGGGCATCTCTGGTCACAGCCATGGCCCGGAGTGGAGCCAAGACCCTTGACTCCGCTTGGCCTTTCAAGGAATGGCTGCTGCCTGGGAAGCGGGCAAGGAGCTGGAGGATGCCCCACTTAGATAACGCAGGAGAGGTTGGGTTAGGCTGCCCTGGCTGAGCTCAGTAGAGACGGGGGCCAGAAAGGGGGGTTTACCACCTCACCGAGAAGCAGACAGGAGATGGGAATGGGCTGAATGGGGAGCCTAAGCCATCTCCCCCTCCCCAGAGTCCTAGACAATGCCACCCCTTCCATGTTCGCTCCTTGTAGCCCACTCTGCCAGGTTACTGGGCAAGGAGCTTCCCTGCTCAGCCCTATTGTGCGGTTTGGCTGGAGCCCAAGGACAAGAGCTGCCTGCAGCCTCCCTCCGTGCTGCTGAGCAGGCAGGTGCAGAAGGAGCTGGGAGGGCAGCATCCTGCCCAACAAGCCTTTGGCAGCTGGCCAGCAGGAGCCCTTCTCTGAAGTCAGCTTGAATGAGAGATGAGGGCTTCAAACAAAGCAAGAGACCACAGTGGTTCAACTCAAAGAAGGCTGAGAACAATCTATTCTCTCCCCCTCTCTCTCTCTCTCTTTGTGACAGGACAGGCCCAGGATAGAGGGGTTCCCAGAAAAAGGAAGGCAAAACTTGCTCAAAGCAACCCTTGCTAGGAAAATAACATGGTGTGTATTAGATACTGTGCTAAGTATTTTACAGATTTTTATCTTATTTAATCCTAAGAGAAATTTATGACATAGGAATTATTATAATCCCTGCTTTACAAATGAGGATGTAGGAATTATTATAATTCCCACTTAAAAGATGAGGAGACTGAGAAACAAAGAGGTCACATAGCTGGTGGCAATGGGAACCACAATTTGAATACTTGCCGTCTTGACCCACAGGGTAGGTGGCCTCTTTGATGAGGCTTAAAGTCCAGGAATATGGTGTAGTTCTCTTGTTCAGGATCCCTCAACATAGTTGGGGGGGGGATCCCCAATGATTTTTCCTACTCTAAGCACTGCCTGGAGGGCTGAAGGCAGCGAGAGCTGGCTGTTGAGATGACAGAGCACACTAAGGCAAGCCCAGGCTCATCTCAACTTCTAGACCAAGACTCAGCACTTGGTCATCCCCCGGCCTATGGTGAGTAAGTCTGGAGCTTGTGCTGCAGGCCAGCCATTAACCAGTCACTTCCCCTCTCTGTGCCTCACTTCTCCCATCTGCCCAAGAACGAACCAGGTCATCTTGGTCACTTTCAAGCACGGAAAGCCCACTAGACAATTTAAAAAGTACAAGAAGAACCAGAAACACCCTTGCTCTAAGAGCAGCATTCATCTGGACTCTCTTCCGGCGCCTCATGACACTCCTCGGAGGTGAGGCTTCCTGCAGAATAAGCCAAGGGCTTTGGGGGGGCTCCGCTATCTCTGAGACCCAACATGTGCTTCTCTATTTACAGGGAGAGGGTGGCCAGGGGAGTTGAGAGTCACAGAAGGAAATATCATTTGGATACCAGGAATGTGTCCAAGATCCAGAGCAAATATTTGTTTTTCCTCTCATGTCCTCCTGGAGCAGTCATTAGTCGCACCCACCTGCCCCTCCTAGCAGATAATCCCATCAGGCCCCTGTTTAACCATCTCGGCAGGTTGGGAGAGAAAAGTGTGCCAGGTGAAAGTCACCCAGCAGGCTTCCCTATGAATTGAGGGGATCGCAGCTCATCTGGGAGGTCTGGGCAGCTCCTTGTCCCTCTCCCCCACTTAAATACATTGAGGCAGGAGGTCTGTCTTCAGGAAGGACAGTCAAGATGCAGGAATTAGTGGGTTGGGAAGAGGGCAAGGCTTGAGAATTGAGACACCTCAATACAGCAGAGAACTGCTCTCCAAAACAGAGAGGGCCCTAAGCAAGCTCCCAGCAATGGCCTCAGAGGTTCAGAGCAGGCCCCACACCTAATAATCTTGGTTCCTTACATACAGCAAGAGACATAAGGCCAGGGAGTTCCTTCTGAATTCTCTGTTCTAATGTAAGAAGAGCTGGTATCTCTGCCTAGAGCCACTGAGGTTTGCAAACTAAGATCTGATTTACTTCACTCTGAAATCAAGAGAGATCTCTGCCTACCCCCCAGACAGACAGACACACACACACACACACACACACACACACACACACACACACACACTGTCTCTCTCTCTCTGACCCCACAATGACCTCAGCCAAGAGCCTGATGGGTTTTTGAACTTCGATCTTAGTTTCTGTTTTGGAGCCATCCCAGCCCATTAGACCCAGTCCTCTTCCCAACAAAGAGGCACAGGACACCACAAGCCACTAGCAACTACTTTCCAGCTAAGCCCCCTGACAAAGCCTGGGCCCAAGAGTCTCAAACCTGGAGCTTCCCGGGCTCTCACATTTATAAGAAAGAGAAAGAAAGGACAGCCAGGAAGCACATGATTGCCCAATAGCTGTAACCTGGCAGCGGGCAACTGGGGACTGTGCCAGGCACTCGCCAGAAAAAACATACTTGGTCCTATTGATGGGGCCATAATCCAACGCTTTCTCCAACATCCACTCTCCTTCACCAATCAAATAACTTCTCGCATTTCAAACCAGCTACTGGCTGCAAAAGCAAACACAATTTGGGGAGGGAACCGCTGCCACAGTCAATAGGGCAAACTGTGGAGACACACACACCCCTACCTCTATCAACAAGCATTCGCTGGATTTGGCAAAATGTAACTCCTAAGCCACCAGCTGCTCTAAAGGGCTTGTTAAAAACGTGAAATAACCGGGTGTAGTGGCGCACACCTTTAATCCCAGCACTTGGTAGGCAGAGGTAGGAGGATCACCGTGAGTTCGAGTACACCCTGAGACTACATAGAAAATTCCAGGTCAGCCTGAGCTAAAGCGAAACCCTACCTCGAAAAACAAACAAACAAACAAACAAAAAAAAGTGAAATAGAGACTTTCGGAATAAACTGTCTTGTGTGTGGAACCAGGGAATGAGCATTTTAGACAAGCACCAGCTAATAATGCCCATGCACACTGAACTGGGTGTGAGAAGCACTGTTGTCTAACTTGGCAAATCTGCCATCCTTTCTGGGCTGGCCTTTCTAGAAACGAGTATGAATTCTCACCACTAGAGTTAGACATCAAGACCAACTTAAGTTCACATGTGGATTCCAGCCACTCTTCCTGACAGTTTGAGGCAGTTTGTGTTTTCTTCATTTTTGCAGAAGAGGAAACTGAGAATACAGTGATAAAAGGAACCTGCTCAAAGTCAGATTGCCATGACTACTACGCACTCATTAAGTCAACAGAACAAGTTCCCCCAAAGGCCCCACGAGCAATGGTATCTTGAAGCCCAAAGCACCTGCCACCAGAACCCGACCTTGCTTTCTCCTCCACCCCCCCCCAAAAAAAAATAAAAATAAAAAACCATCTTAAAGAAATTCTGAATTCAGTCTTGGGGCTGGAGAGGACCTACGTGTCAAGAGTTGACATCCATTTACTCAACCACACACCTATTTACTAAACCTCTGCCTAAGATGTGGTGTCTTCTACTTCCTCTTTCCATTCTATCTGGCGAAGTCTCTGGCTCCAAGTAAAATTCAACGTACACCTCATCTGCTCAAGGGACAGTCGCATGGTGCCCATCCCCATCCTACCCCGCTACGCACCGCCTGGAGGGGGGGGGTACCAACAGCGCTGGCAGGCAAGGACCGGCCCCGGCCCCTGGCACTCACTCACCAGGCGCCCCGAGCTCTCCCGCGCCTTCTTCACCTTCCCGTAGGTGCCCTTGCCCAGGGTTTCCAGGAACTCGTAGCGGTGCCGCAGGTTGTGCTTGTGGCGATGTCGCTTCACCGCCTGCTTCTTCATCAGGGGTTTGGGTGACTTGATGAGCCCGTCGGCCAGCGGCCGGGCGCGCTCCGCAGTCAGCCAGGAGGACGAGGGAGCCGGGCCCGGGCGCCGGGGGAAAGTCACCGACTCCATGGCGGCCAGGAGGGCCTCGGTGGGCTGCGGTGGAGAGCCAGAGCCCGGGGCACGCGTCCCGGAACGCGCCGGCAAGTCACGGCCGCACCCGAACGCGCGGTAAAGCGCCGCATTCCCAGTGGTTAAGAACGCTCCCGCGGCCCCTGGCCACGCCCACACGGCTCCCATTGGCCCGCTCGCCCCCGGCTCGTGACCAGGGCCACCGGCATTGGCTCACCCGCCAGGCCCCGCCTCCTCCCCCGCGTGGCGGGGGGTGGGGAAGGTGTGAATCGAGCCCCGCCCACCAGGGCCCCGGAGGGACCGGAATGCAGGGAGAGAGGGAGCTAGGGAACGCGGGTGGAGGCTGCTTGGCCCCATAGTTTTATTGAAGTCCAGAACCCTAATTTTAAGGGCCTTCTGGTCTGCTCTTGTCTCGGAGTGGCGGATGCTCAGAGCCACCTGTTCTATTAGTCCGTGTTCTCAGCTGGCCAGGGACAATCCGGGGGCACTAGAGGTCACCGGAGTATTTCTTCATATTGAGTAATTTGCTTCCTCCAAGCCAAAGTCGGTAAAGTCGTTTGACCACATTTTTAAGTCCATAAAGGAGAAAGTGAAGAAAGGCATGGAATGGGATGTTGGCCAACTCTAGCCAAGAGCTGGTGAGAGAGCTGCTCCCGGGGTCTGAGTTCACTGTTCTTGGGTTAGATCCAACTTCATTGGATCCTAGAATTCCAACGGTCCTGGAAAGTTCTTACTCCTTTCTCAAAGAGAGTGTGTAAGGTTGAGTGGATCCCATAAGATGTGGCATTCGTGGACTTTCATTAATCCAGGGAAAAAAAATTTATTTATATATATATATATATATATATATGTAAAATCACATCTTCGTGACTCTGAATGTGTAATTGTCCCACTCCAGATTTTCTTCCTGGTGATTTTAGAGCCAGGAGGACTGGTTGGTAGGGCAGGGCATCCATCCGGATTGTTTCTGTTTTTGAGGGCTAGAAGCTAGGTCTAGAATCCCCTTTAGAGATCTCGCCCCCACCCCACCCAGCCCAGGCTTTTCTCCTCTCTCAAAGCAGGGAGAAAGGCCAAATTGCTAACTTAATTCTGGAAAGAGAGTATTACTCTGCCAAGGGCCACACAGCTGACAGGAAAGCCACAGAACTGGGATTCAGAGCCTGGGCCTGTGGGGAGAACTGAGTAGGCCTTCATCCCCTTCCCTGAGGGAAACCCCGCCTGCAAAGCAGGCAGGAGACCCTTCCTGCACTCCAGCCAGGCTGGACACACAGCTCTCTCGCCCCCCATGAGGACAGTGGCTCCAGCGGTATTTTCAAGAAGCACAAGAACCCCAACTGCCAAGTGTAGTATCTGGTGTCTGCCCACTCACCCTTTGACCCTTCCCAGCGGAGGTTGTGGGTGTCTCCCTGCCTCCATGGAGCCCTTCATCTCCTTGATACACCTATAAAGAAACCAGCTTCGCTCCCCCATCTGACAGTCCATAGGAGGCATAGCATTCTGCTCTCTACCAGCCTCCTTGTGTCGTCTGAGTAATCTTTGAAAATATGGGAATGAGACCCAGGGGACAATTCCTCAGGCCTGTGCCGCCCCCTCCCAATCTGTGTCCACTTCTGGGGGCCCATCCAGAAATATTAGCACTCTGAAAAGCAAGTTTCAGTAACCTAAGTGTAGGCCCAGGGCTGGGCGCTGGAGACCTGAGGTCTAGTGTGACCTACAAGAACCCCATTCTGTGTCTTTCTGCCAGACACTGCACTCATTCTACAGATCCTGGAGCCCACCAGGCACCGGTCCTGGGTACTTAGTGATGACAAAATGGACACAGTTTCTGCTTGCAGATGAATTCTCACTATAGTGAGAAAGTAAGCAAACCTTATATAGAGGGAGAAGTGCCCATGAGGTGTGTGTGTGTGGGGGGGGGAGGAGAACAGAATGCCCTTGGGATATATAACAGCAGGGAGCCCCTAGCCCAGATGGGAGGAGACTAGTTAGGGGGATGTTGCCAGAAGACAAGAGCAGAGACTTCTAGGACAAATGGCAGTTAACCAGCTGGATCAACATTTCCTCATAAGTATGATCAAGAGGGACTGGAGAGATGCCCACTCACCCTTTAAGTGGATCCCTTAAGATGTGACTTTCATGGACTTTCATTAATCCAGGAAAAAAAAATATCACACCCCCTGTGTCTCTGAATCTGTAATTGTCCCATCCTAGGTTTCCTTCCTGGTGATTTTAGAGCCCGGACGACTGGTTGGTGGTGTAGGGCATCGGTTTTTCTGTTTTTGAGTCCTGAAAGCTAAGATAGATAAAACACTGGCTGTTCGTTGAACTCTTTTTTTTATGATTTATTTTTATTTATTAGAGACAGAGAGGATAGAGAGAGAGTGAGAATGGGTGCGCCAGGGCCTCCAGCCACTGCAAACACAGAGGCATGTGCCACCATGGGCATCTGGCTTATGTGGAACCTGGAGAATCAAACCTGGGTCCTTAGGCTTTGCAGGCATGCACCTTAACCGCTAAGCCGTCTCTCCAGCCCATTCTTCAACTCTTGAGTAACTAAATTTGTATTCCCAGACCTCATGTAAAAGCCAGAAGCTGTGGAGGTCTTCTGTAATCACCTATGGTGAGAAGGGAGGCAGAGAGAGAATTTCCCAGAAGCTCTCAAATCAGCTAGTCTGGTCATAGGAGCAGTAAATACCAACGTGTGACCCTGCAGGGTGGAAGGTGAGCACTGATCCAAAAGTTGTCCTCTGACCTCCCTCCACTCGCACATAGGGGCATTCACACACATGAATACAATACACACACGTGCGCACGCACACACTCATCCCTAATAAAATAAAAGAAAAGGAAACAGATTGTAAAACAAAATAAGGAATTGTTCAGATGGGCTGGAGAGATGGCTTAGTGGTTAAGGCGCTGCCTGCAAAGCCAAGGACCCAGGTTTGATTCCCTAGCATGCATGTAAGTCAGATGCACATGGTAATGCATGTGTCTGCACTTGGTTTGCAGTGGCTGGAAGTCCTAGCAAGCTCATTCTCTCTATCTACCTCTTTTGCTCTCTCTCGCTCCCTTAAATAAATAAAAACAAAATATTTTTTAAAAATAAAAAAGCCAGGCATGGTGGCGCACACCTTTAATCCCTGTACTTGGGAGGCACAGATAGGAGGATTGCTGTGAGTTCAAGGCCACCCTGAGACTACATAGTGAATTCCAGGTCAGCCTGGGCTAGAGCAAGACCCTACCTCGAAAAACCAAAACTAAATAAATAAAAATAAAATTAAAAATTAAAAAAAAAAGAATTATTCAGGGGCTGGAGAGATGGCTTAATGGTTAAGGTGTTTGCCTGTGAAGCCTAAGGACCCTGGTTCGATTCTCCAGAACCCATGTAAGCCAGATGCACAAGGGGGCGCATGCATCTGGAGTTCATTTGCAGTGGCTGGAGGCCCTGGCATGCCCATTCTCTCTCTCTCTCTTTTTCTCACTCTCTACCTCTTTCTCTCTCAAATAAATAAATAAATAAATAAATAAAATGTTAAAAAATTGAAAAAAGAATTATTCGCAGGCGCCCAAGATTCTGGCTCAATTTGGGCTTTTATCAGTGTTTGCAGGCATTCCTGACACCTCCTGCACTAATGAGCTCAGCTGCTGCTTGTGGACCAAATGAATAAATGCACAGTGGAATGCACTGGTTAAAGAGAAAGCGTCTACATATGGCTGATCAACCGTGCTATCAGCCAAACTGGTGATAGCAGAGAAGGCAAACCATCTGTGTGTGGAGTCCTGGACCTCCTCGCCCCTCAGCTCCTTTGATTGCAACCCAAACCCCCACTTAGGGGTCAGCCATGGAAGACCAAGACCAAAGACCCCAGAGAAAACAGATCTCTCCTGTTCTGTGCCGTGGGGATGAAAGAGGTCTTCAGTGACTCAGTGTGTCTTGGCTGCTGTCTGTCCACAGTAGGTGCAAGGAAGAGAAGCCAGCAGGTGTGCAGCTGGGATGGATGACCCTTGCAATCATCGGAAGTGCTGGAAGTCAACACTGTCATTCTGCACCGAGGGACCTGGGAGGTGGCTTGCGTGACTTGGATCTTGGGGAGTTTCTGGGTCAAGGCTTGGGGTGTCTGGGGCTGAGCTGACTCAACCTCGCTCATCTTGTCTAGCTCCCCCTCCAGTCCCGGGAGAGCAGGTGCCTCCTTTCTCCAACCGCCAATTAATGATGTAAGGGCTCTCCAGGAGAAACCAGCCTACTATGTGCTCCCTGGGAAAGTGATCAGGAACAAGTGTCCATTCTTGACCTTGCACGCTCCCCAATCTCTGTGAGTGCTGGGTGGTAGGGTGTGAGAGCAGCTGTCACGTGCACTGCTGGGCACGGGGTGTAGGCAGGAGCGCTGTGAGAGACAGCAAGGGCTGTGCTGTGGGGGTGAGGAGGGGGTGAAGGGGTGGACAGGGCAAGTGTCAGGTACATCTTCAGGGATAAGTAGGCATTTGTCCACTGCTCTCAAGAAGCTTACTGCTTAACAAGATCAATAAGGAGGAATGTACAATTTGTCATATAATGCAAAGCAGGTTGTGGTAGGACCCTTAAGAGAGGTACAAAATGCCACGTGGGACAGGAAGGTTGGGTCTTATTCTGGCTCAGGAGTTCCAGGGAGGACCTCATAGGAACTGAGTCAGGACTTGAGGAGTAGGTGAGATTTGCATTCGCTTTGGGGGATGGAACAGGGGTGGTTGAGGGAGGGCTCTTAGTCCTGCCCTTTCTTCATCTCATGGCCCTACGAGGTGTCCGGGATTCTAGATTATCAGCTCTCTTGGGACTATCTTACTGCAGATGCTTAAGCCCCTCTCCCCTTTTCTCTGGGAGAAGAAAGATCAGGCTGGAGGGCTCAGCTCACCTCCTACCTCCAGCTAGGAAACTAACTGCCTTTCCCTTAGAATTCCAGCGCTTAGCCAACACCCCACCTCCACTCTGCGGTGGATAGCATGAGCCTAGAAGGAGTCGGCCTTCTCCTGTCAGGAGCTGGTGGATCCAAGCACAGAAACTGCTGTGAGAACTAGCTTTCCAAAACTGGGAGGTGTAAATCCATAGGAGACCGCGAAGTAGCAAATTAAAATACCTGGCTCTGAGCCGCCCTCTTCTGGCCAAACTAAGAATAGCAAGTGTCATGGGATGCCCAAAGCTGTGATCCACGTAGGCCATTTGATGAGCGGTTCACTTACTCAACAAGTATGTGCTAAGCGACTGTAATAAGAGGCCTAATGATATTTAACATTTGTTGAGGAAGAATTAGGAAGCAGATAGCTGGAATAAACCTGCTTAATATCACAGTTGTGCCTTACTTTGTGGAATCCATCTGGAAATGGAGCTAGTAAGAAAAACCATCTAAATTCTTCTCTCTGTCTCGTTTTTAGAGGTTGGGTTTTGCTCTAGCCCAGGTTGACCTGGAATTCAGTATGTAGTCTCAGGGTGGCCTCGAACTCATGGCGATCCTCCTACCTCTGCCTCCCGAGTGCTGGGATTAAAGGCGTGCACCACCACGCCCGGCCACTTTCTCTTTGGGATGTGGTTCCTTATCCAAAAGGGATTTGGATATATCAACTCTGAGTCCTGTTTTGAATATGTTGCAACCTCAGACACTCCTCTCCTTTTGCCTGCCCGGTCCCTGATTCCTCCTACAGCCTTCGCTGCCCTTAGCTGACCTGTCCTGACTAATTCAGTGCTCACTACAGCCTAACACAGATTATTCCCCCTCGGCACAGATGAATAAACTGATACGAAGAAGTTGCGTAACTCCATGAAGGGTCACATAGCTGGCAGGTGTCTCCAGAAGTGCTGTTTGTCGTCACACTTTGGCTTGGAGTGGATGCTGGCTGTCCCAGTCTCCAGGTGCTCCGTGTTCCCTTCTGGAACTCCTTTGTGGGCTTGGGACAGAACCAGATATGAAGATATGAGTGGATGGTTTCCTATTTGTCTGTGTGGGCCTTTCCTGGGCCGGTCCCCTCCCCAGTTCTTATAGCTGCCTAAGGGTAGAGGCTCCAACAGTAAGGTTTTTACCAGACATCTTATTTCCAGCTGATCCAACTCAGGCCAGGGGACAGAGGAGAGAAGCCCAGAGCTAGGAAGTGGTCATAAAAGCTGCTTGAGGGCTGCGCGTGGTGGCGTAAGCCTTTGATCCCAGCGCTGGGGAGACAGAGGTAGGAGGATCCTGTGAGTTCGAGGGCACCCTGAGACTACATAGTAAATTCCAGGTCAGCCTGAGCTGGTGAGACCCTACCTTGAAAAACAAAACAAAACAAAACAACAACAACAACAAAACAACAACAACAACAAAAAACCTGCCTGAGGCTGGAGCTCTGTGCTGGGGGATGCATGAACAGTCATTTGGGAGAGGAGAGGAAGGGTCTCTTTACTACCCTATCTCCATGCTGGTTTTTAAACTCCTGGACTGGGGTATTGTGAGTGCTGGAAGGTAGGGTGTGGGATGTCTGGGAAGTTTTAAAGTCTAAGTTCTCTAATCAGTGCTTTGTGAAAGGGCTCCTTACACCGTGTAAATGGCAGAACACAAAGGTCTTCCTCCTCTTCTGCCCCTCAACCCGTGCCTTGCCCAGATCCTTTTTGTGGGGTGGGGAAATGAGGGGCTATGCTTAAGCTGAGGTGACAGATTATAGGATTCTGCCAGTGAGTCCCTGAGACTCCAAGGATTTTCCACCAACTCCTCATGTGGCATTACTGCATGAGTTGCCTAAGGTCCTTGATGAGCTGAGACAAAGTCTCAGGTCAATAACAGTTCCCCCTTACCTCTCTGTTTGCCAACTCTTTCACTCACGATCCTACTGATTCTTTTTTTTTTTAAATTTTTTTTTGTTATTTTTATTTATTTATTTGAGAGCGACAGACAGAGAGAGAAAGAGACAGATAGAGAGAGAGAGAGAGAGAGAATGGGCACGCCAGGGCTTCCAGCCACTGCAAACGAACTCCAGACACGTGCGCCCCTTTGTGCATCTGGCTAACGTGGGTCCTGGGGAGTCGAGCCTCAAACCAGGGTCCTTAGGCTTCACAGGCAAGCGCTTAACCACTAAGCCATCTCTCCAGCCCAGATCCTACTGATTCTTCACTGAGCCTTGGGTTAGGTGGTGACTCCAGGGGCTGTTGATACAGATGAGATGGGGGGGGGGGGGCCAATGAGCCTGAGCGGGAGTCAGAGAAGGCGTTCTATGCCAAATTCCATTACATGGAGCAGGTGACTCTGTTTCCCTAGGTCTAATTCATCTAAGGAGATCCTGAACTTGGGGATGGATTTGTAGGCAGCTAGCCCGTTCCCTAGAAGGCGAGGCTTATAGCAGGGGGCAGGCACTGAAGCACAGGGTCCGGTGTCCACACTCCATGTGCATACTGGCCTAGAGTGACCAGGCAGGGCAGAAAAGGGACATGTGCCCACGAGGGAGGTGGAAGGAAGGTCTGCCCCAGTGCTGCCTCCCTGCCTGGTGCCTGGCTCCTGCCAACCTAAGCCCTTGGCCTCCCAAGCTGATCCTGGAATTTTAACCCCAAGCAAAGCACATTCTTTAACCGGGTCACCAGCTCCTGGTTCTGGGAAAGGGAAGGTGGGGAGCCAGCATTCTTCACGGCCCTGCATAACACCAGCATAGTCTGGCACTAATGGGCTGCCAGTCCAAGGCTGGATTAACTAGCTGGCTGTCACCCGAAGCTCATGCGAAGTCTCTTTCAGACCTAGTGCCCATACTTGAGCCCACAACAAAGGAGTGAGGTAAGCCCATCCTGAAGCAAAGGGATTTGAAATAGTGCATACTTCCTGGTCGGGTTCCCGTGCCTGCACCGGCTGAAGGGGAGCTTAGAGGAAAAGGAGGCAGTGCAGATTCCTCTCCCAGCTGGTGCTGTCTCTGAGCTCTTTGATTTTTGACTTTCATTCAACTCAGCTACACACTTAGATCCTGCCTGCCAGGTTCCCTGTGATGCCCCAAGCCACTTGGGTTAGTGACACTGTCACAGCAGGAAGAGGACTTCAAAAGTGTGTGTGTGTGTGTGTGTGTGTGTGTGTGTGTGTGTGTGGTGTGAGCTGGCAGGGGACAGTGGCTCATTTTTACCAGGCACACAATGCAGAGGTATTCAGGGCAGAGGAGGCAGGTGTGCAGGGAGGGACTGAGGAGCAGCCAAGTGCATCCAGGGAGCATTGAACAGGAGAGGAGTGTGGCTGGAAAGCTGAGACTTTGGAGAGGCCCGAGAGGTCCAGCCGAGGATGGGAATTGCAGGGAGGGCTGGGGAGGCGGATGGAAGATGTTTGAGTTCCATAGGCTGCAGTCAGATCTGTAGCCAAGGTTTCTGAGAAAGTGGAGGGAGTCCAGGGCAAACTGAGTAGGGAGAACACTGAGGAGTGAGGAAGGACAGAGACAGTCAGGGGCCAGGGTGGAGCCGGCTGTCCTGAGGTGCTACAAGCTCAGGACCCAGGAGTAGGAAAAAGTCGGAAGGGCAGCTCCAAGCCAGTCCCCTTCTACAAGTGGGAAAATGAGATGTGGAGCTGGTGTGGGGGGGGGGCGGGGAGAGGGAGAGCAAAAGCCCACTATTCCCTCATAAATGTTTGCTTTTGAGACTGAATTGCTAGGAATAAAACCAATGGCTATTTTCTGTTAAAGGGTAGGTACAATGCCCACCCCACAAAGTCCTTATCTCATCCAGGTGGGCTACCTAGAGGCAGTGACTCCAGCTCTGTTCACACAGTCATGTCCTCCTTCTAGGGATAACCTGATCAGGAGCCCAGTTGGAGCCCTGGCAAGTCAGAAGACCACCAGCTGCCAGCTTGGAGTCCTTCCCTGCCAGCTCTTCATGGTGCAGGCGGGCAGAGAAGGGCAGATTTCAGCCCCAAACCTAACAACTCTGAAGTGTCGGCACCAAATATCCAGACACTTCTCAGTCCCACAGCCCTTCGTCCTACAGACCCCTGAGTCATCTGCCAACGATCTCCTCTTTGGAGGATGGCTGTGAGAGTCAGGTCTAGTTAAATTAGGGGCTGGGGTTCTAGGATCTTTCTAGCCACCCCTTGTTCACTTGCTTAAAACATGGCCACCATCATGTGCTGGCACAGAGAAAGAGAGAGAGAGAGAGAGCAGACTTCCTCTTCTCAGAGCTCAAGAGCTCTTGCCGAAGTCAGAGTTCAGAATACCTTTGGGCCTATTTTCTCACCTGCAAAATAGACTGAGCTCAGCTTTAGCAAGATCCCAAAAGCCCAATTAGGGCTGGCAAGATGGCTTAGTTGGTTATGGTACTTGCCTGCAGAGCCTAAGGACCCATGTTTGACTCTCCAGATCCCACGTGAGCCAGACGCATAAAGGTGAGACAAGTGCAAGGTCACGCATGCCCACTAGGTGGCGCAAGTGTCTGGAGTTTGACTGCAGTGGCCGAGGCCCTGGTGTGCCAATATTCTCTTTGTCTCCCTCCCTTTCTCTCTCTGTCTCTCTTTCTCAAAAAAAATAAAAAATAAAAAAAAGTCCAACTAGTTATGGTGGAAAGTTGTGGCGGGTTCTTTAGGGAGGGGCCTAAAACGTGAACAAGCCAAGGTGACAATGTCTGCGCCATGGTGAGGACACACAAGGTTGCAGCAACCCACCTTTCCAGCGATAAAGGTTCTTAGCGCGGTAGTGTTGTCAACTGGTCAGATGACAGGAATTCTGAGCCTGGGCACCTGCTCCGAGTGTGCACGTGTGAGTGTGAGAACAAAGCTACATGCATGAACAGATGCCTATAACAGGGCGTGCGTGTTTTTAACAAGAGGAGGTATAAGTACAGTGTCTGAGGTGTGAATGTCCACTACATGTGCGCACGCACGATCGTGTGCTTAATAGATACGTGTGTGTGCCTGGAGGTGCGTGTGAGTAAGGAGCATGAGCTCCAGTGAAGGCACAAGTGTGAGAGAAGACAGACAGAGAGAGTGTGGCAGACGGAAGGGTGTGGGTATGAGGCGAGTGGGCCTGAGGTGCTGGGTGCGGTGTCGGAGGCCGGGTCAGTGTGAGGAGGCCCTGCACACTGTCCACTGCAGCCGTGCTCACTCACCCTCACAGTCATGCTCCCTGGACTAGCAAATGGGTTCTGAGTGCTTTGCTTTCTGGAATCAGGAACAAGGTCTCTGGGGCGTTTGTGAGGCAGCTGCACAGCTGCCTGTGAAACGCAAGTGAACCTGGGAGTTTAGGAAAACGGCTCACAGCTCAGCCATTACAACGAAGAGAACCACACACAGGGGAGAACGCAAACTCCACCTGACACTAATGTGGGGCGCTGAGGGCCTTTGGTCCTGGCAGCCAGATGGCTCACTCCCTTCTCCAGGGACAATCCCTCCATCCTCTGGTACTGTGGCTGGGAAGGGACAAGGTCTAAGAAGTACCATTAGGACACCTGCCCCAGTCTGTCCTCTGTAAACCTCAGCTAACTCCAAGGTCTGCATGGATCCTGCCTTGTCTCCACCCTCTTTCCACAGCATTGCCCCACAGAGCCATGAACCCTTTGGCACTCGGGCTGATCTGGGAAGCTCTGCTATCAGGGGACTCTTGCTCCCCCCCACCCCAAGGTAGGATCTTGCTCTGCTCCAGGCTGACCTGGAATTTACTATGTAGTCTCAGGGTGGTGTCGAACTCACGGTGATCCTCCTATGAATTTCGAACACGAGTTCTTAGGCTTTGCAAGAAAGCACCTTAACGGCTAAGACGTCTCTCTAGCCCTTCTTGCTCTTTTTAATTCCGCTCATCCTTTGGTATATGATAAGAGTTGATTTGCAACTCTAAAACCAGCTGTACCTGGGAATGTGCCTTTACTTGGAAACAGATATAATCATCTTAACATGAAGTCATACTGGATATGATGGGCCTCAATCAAATAACTGATATTATCAGGCCAGGAAAACTTGAACTCAGTCACGTGGGAGAGTGTCCATGTGAAGACAGAGCTGAGACTGACGGGATGCTGCCTCATGCTAAACAATGCCAAGGACTTCCAGCCACCACCGGGAACCAGGAAGAGGCAATCAGGGATGTGTCCCCCTAGCCCTACCCCACCTCAAGAGCACCAAGCCAGAGCACAGCCCTTCTAACGTCTTGATTTCAGACTAGAAGTGTGACCAAAAATTGCTATGGTTTATAGCCCTAGAAGGAGACTAGAAGTTTTTGATGTCCTCCCCCACCCCCACCACCTCAGGCATCCCCAGATGGCTAAGGCCCATGTGTCTTTTGTTTTTGTTTTTTCTCTTCTTTTTTGACCTGGAATTCACTCTGCAGGCAACACTGGCCTTGAGCTCATGGTGATTCTCCTACTTCAGCCTCCCAAGTGCTGGTATTGAAGGTGTGAGCCATCATGCCTGACTACAGAGCTGACTTTTACCTGCCCATCCTGCTAGGGTTTCTTCCGCCTCCACCTCTTAGGTGCACACCACTACGCCTAACCTTGGTGGCCGTGAGAACCCCTTTTTGTCTCCTTCAACAACTACACCCAACCGAGTGAATCATTCCACAGGTAGTGGTAGCTCTTAGCCTCAGGTAAGGGAAGCCTGACTTTGCCCATTTTACAAATGAGGAAACAGACTCAGAGGGGTCGAGTGACGTGCCGACATCAAGGATTGCAGGGTCATCCTGACGTGAATCTTGCCTTTGTTCTTTCCCCACGCATGGAGTGTCTTCTAATAACCTGCCTTGGCCTCCCTCAGCTCAGCTCTTGCAGCCACCCTAGGTCGGCTGCACCTGGGTTGTGCTACCAAAGGCCTGATGCTGAGCACACGTAACTGCAGACTTGGTCCCTGGTATCCGGCCCAAATCACAACTGCTGGAGGGCATCATGCCGAGTCTAGCACCGTGCAAGCACATAGTAGGCATTGACCTTAAGTAGTGCTTTGGAGAAGACAATGGAATGAGAATGTTAGACAGACTTTCCAGGGCTATACATTTTAGGGGTGGTCTGTGTCCTTCCTCGCACCCACTGTGAAACGGCCTCGATCCTTCCCACGTTGGCCCTTCTGAACTCTGTACACGGTTCAGTGTATTTGGCCTGGTCTTCCCTAGTGCTAGTTCAAGGCAATGCAGTGCTGGGCTCACGATTTTGCAATCAGACCTGGCTCAGTTACTTACTAGCTGGTGACCCATGGACAAGTTATATAACTTCTTAAATCCCAAGTTTTCTCATCTCCAAGATGGGAGGAGACAGCCTGCCTCGGACTTGATCTGAGCACAGAGGCAGCTGCTTTGCCAGCTTGTGAGGCAGTCTGGGAAATGAAAGCAAGGGAAGTAAGGGACCTTGTCCTGGTGGGGGTAGGGTGGGGAGGCCCGTGGGGGCTGGACGAGTGAGGCCTGGAGGCAGGTCATCGACCCTAGATCCTGTTCTGTCGGTGCAGTTCATGCGGTGCAGCACCGTGAGCTTTAGCACGGACACTGAGTACTTCTGCATTCTTTGGGGAGGCGTTCCAGTCCTCCCACAATGGACCTCTGACAGGGAAGGCCCCGGCAGACACCCGGCCTGGAGTTGCCCCTGTTAGTTCCAATGACTAGTTCAACCTTACGGAACTGGATGAACTCCCAGCATTCCACCTACCTTCAAACGTTTCAGTTCCGTCCTCAGATATGGGACCATTTATGCACCAGAAAGGACTCCCGTAATGCGCTGATTCCTCCTCTTGGGTAGGGGTTGGGCAGCAATGGGAGGGGGTGGGGGAGGGGGACAGCTGTGGGGGCAGATCCTCCAAGAAGTTGTCCTAGGCTTCACGGGCTGCAGCTCTGGCAGGCCCATTTTGCGTAGCTAGCTCAGAGAGCTCAGTGGAAACAGGATGGGTAGGCAGTGGAGGCCTCTCTGTGTTCTGCTCACTGGGGGGACCTGCAGCCTCTTTGCTTGGGCTCCAGCAGGTGGCAGTGTCCTTCTGGTACCCAAAGAAGGAAAAAATCCAGGTACCCAGAACGAAGAGAATAAACCCCTATCTATCCCTTAAAGACTGGGGCTCCACTAGTCCTTGAAGATCCAGCTCAAAGTATCATCCCTACACTGCACCCCAGGAAGCTTCCTCTGATCCCCCAAATTCAGATAGGCAATCCTCCAGGCTCTGCTCCAGGAGATGTAACCACTAAGATCCCTCCCTGCTCCTCCACAGCCTTGGGACAGGGGTTTATTCTTGCATAGAGGTGGGTATTTTGTCTTCTGTGCTGGGGATGGAACCCAGGCCCCTGAGCATTCTAGACAAGTGCTCTGATACTGCCCAGTCAGGTGCAGCTTTGAAAAATAACCAGCCTCAGGCTGGAGAGATGGCTTAGCGGTTAAGGCACTTGCCTGTGAAGCCTAGGGACCCATGTTTAACTCTCCAGATCCCACATAAGCCAGCTGCACAAAAGGTGAGGCAAGCACAAGGTCGCACATGCCTGCTAGGTGGCACAAGCATCTGGAGTTTGATTTCAGTGGCTCAGGCCCTGGTGCACCAATTCTCTCTCTCTCTGTCTGTCTCTCTCACTCTAACTTAAAAAAGAAAAGAAAAACCAGCCTCTAGGTGCTATGCAGGCCAGAGGCTGGCTCATTCTTCTGAGCTTTCTTTGATTGGCTTAAAGTCAGTGAACAGTTTTTTCACCTTGGGATAAGACCAGAATGGGGCCTAGGTACGTAACTCAGTAGTAGACTGTTTGCTTAACATGCACAAAGCCTTAGGTTTGATCCCTCAGCACTACAAACAAACCAAAAAATACTATCTATTATTGGATAAGACCAAAAATGAATTTCAGCTGAATTAAGTGAGATTGGTCGCAGGAGTGACCTGACAAAGACTGAGTGAAGAGTAGGGCTGGGGAGATGGCTTGGTCGATGACGCGCTTGTTGGGCAAGCAGTGAGAAGCTGCGTGCAGTCCCCCCAGCACCCATGTATGTGCTGGGAACTGTGGCACGTGCCTGCAACATCAGCACTCAAGAGGCATATGCAGGCAGACCCTGGGGGCTGGGGAGCTAGACTAGCCACTGAGAACCAGTGAGTCATGCGTTCCTGAGAGACCCTGTCTCAATAAATAAGGTGGAGAGTCGCTGAAGAAGACATCACGTGTCATCCTGGTCTTCACACACACACCGTGCATGTGTATGACGGGTGCTGCCACACATACGGACACACACCCAAAAGGCTGAATGATCACAACCCTGGTTTCACATACATACTCCGTGTAAAATCTGCTGTTTTTCTGGGATGGGGACAGCTGGTGGCTGAGAGAAGGTGGAGCTCTTCATTGGGAACAGCCAAGAATAGGCGGCCACTTGGGTCCTATTTAACGTGAGAACACTAGGATAACTGTCTCATGAGGTCTTCTACCTTCCCATCAGAACAACCCCTAACCCCACCAACCATCTTGCCCCCAGAGACGTCAGGAATGTTGATCTCAATCATTGTGCTGCTGTTATTAACCAGAGTGCACTTCATCCACCCTTTGTGGATTTGGATGCCACAGTGTAAGGGAGAAGGTCTCACCCAGGGACACACTGGGGGCTGCTGGGCACAGAGTGGCCAGGCCTCAGGTGATAAGAGGGTGACAGAAGGCAAAATGCAGAGGGAAGATGTGGCTCAGAGTCAGTTCATCCCACATTCTCAGTGGTCCAGCAGGGACCCCAAGGGGAAGGGTCCTTCTGCCAGGGTTGTTGGCATGGCCTGGCATGTTGCTGTCCTAGATTCAAGTCTACTTCCTGACGAGTAGATGAGGGCCACACATGACCACCAATGGGCAAGGGGTGTCAGTCAAAGGAGAAACAAGGGGCTTGGGACCCCTTATTCTTCATCTTTTTAAGTCTTCAAACCCTTAAACTAGCTCAGAGCTGGGGAAGGGCCATAGCAGCTCCTCTTCTGGGTGGGAACTGTACCCCAACTCCTAGAGCTGGGGAGGGGACAGGCGGAACTCTCAGGAGCCTGGGAAAGGGAGCATTCCTGTGCCTATTTTTTTTTTTTTCAAGTTAGGGTCTCACTCTAGCCCATGCTGTCCTGGAACTCACTCTGTAGTCCCAAGCTGGCCTCAAACTCACAGCCATCCTCCAAGTGCCGGGATTAAAGGCATGCGCCATCACACCCACGCCTGGCATTCCCGTGCCTGAGCACTGAGTGAGAATTCTCTCCAGAGACCAGCTCAGCTGCAGCCAGAGCTGGTGGAGTCATCTGTACTGAGAGTCACTGAGGGGCGCAGAGCTTAACCCCATTGATTCTAACAGGCGCCCGGCGTCCTGGGAAGGAGCCCAAAGTGCTCTGCTGTCAAGCGTGGAGTGATGGAGATCAGGCAGAGGTGCTGGGCTCAGGCCAGCTAGGAGTCAGAGACACACAGTGCCTCCACCGCATCGCTCAGACCCTGGCTGACACCCCCCACGGCCAGGAGGCAGTTCTTGAGGACGATGCTTGAGCAGGCACAGCGGGCCGTGGGCATGGCAGGGAGGGCCTCCCACCTGTTCTTCCCTGGGTGGAATGCTTCTGCCGTCTCCAGGACAGTGGGTTGGTTTCCTGAAAGCAACAAGGAATCAGGCCTTAGACAGAGAAGCCCAGTCACCCATCCCTGTCTCACAGCGACCACTCGACGACCTACAAGGAACAGCCAAGCAACTTTATCGTCTGCGGCTACAGAATGGCTCTCTGTTCACCATCCTAGGCCAGCGACTCTGGTTACTTAACTACTCTGCCCCACCTTCTCCCCGTCTTTCCATCTCCTCAAGAGTAAGCACTCCTAGTTATTTTCAGAAGTTTCTAGAGCACTTCTGTCTCCCTTCTGATTTTCTTAACAAGAAAGAAAAAGCTTTTCCCATGGGCTAGGTAGATGGCTCAACAGTTAGAGGCACTTGCTTGCAAAGCCTACTAGCCTGGGGTTCGACTCCTTAGTACCCATATAAAGCCAGATGCACAAAGTGGTGCATATATCTGAGTTCGTTTGCAGTGGTTGAAGGCCCTGGCACATCATTTCCCCCCCCTCTCTTTCTCTCTCTCTCTCTCTCTCTCTGTGTGTCTCTGTCTTTCTCTCTGCTAATAAATAAATTATTTTTTTTCAAAAAGCTATTCCCATGGTCCATCTTATAAGTCTTTCATGCCTGAGTAAAATGAGGTGTGTCCCACTGAGTAAATTCAGGATACCTAGAAGTCCCACTGTCTGTATTTCTTTGACCTAATGACTTGTGTCCTTCCGCCCCACATTCCACTTCAACATTCCAGCACTCTCCGAGAGGAGGGAGTCACACATCAAATCCAGAGTGCATTGGGACAACTTATTTGATCGCATGCTTTCCTATCCCGAGATAGAGCTGGGGTCAAGGGAAAGAGGTGTGTTGTGGAGGACAAAGCTTTCATGACCCCGCTGCCCTCTGTCCCCAGCCATCTCCATCCAGACAGGGACCCAGGCATGTGAGCTCAGCACAGGGCCTGCACAGTTATCAGCATGTCCTTGATTCTTCCTGCAGTCTTCCTGTTGCAGAAGAGCCCACAAAGCACACGAGGGAGGCTGGAGAGATAGCCTGGCAGTTAAGGTGCTTACCTTGGAAGCCTTAAGACCCATGTTTGATTCTCCAGTACCCACATAAGCCAGATGTACAAGATGGCACATGCATCTGGAGTTTGTTTGCAGTCGCTAGAGGCCCTGGCATGCTCATTCTCTCCTCTCTCTCTCTCCCTCTTAAATACAATAAAATAAAAAGCACATGTGTGTCCCCTATGTGGAAAGGTCAAGTCCAGGCTGCATTGAATTGTTTGGAATAAAGTGGTGAGAGATGGTGTGCAAGAAGTCACTACACTCTGCTGTTCGTACCAAGTACCAAGGAGCAACTGAACACCAGAACCACAACACATTCCAGCTAGGAAGCTCCATCCTTACCAAGTCCCCCAGCCACTATGACCCGACCACTCAGACAGCCAGCCACAAAATCTGCTCGCCGCTTCTTGAGGAAGAATGAGCGTTCCATCTTGAGCCATCCCCCTGCAGGCCAAGGACAACAGCAGGACAGAGACAGAGGATTAGAAGTCGGTGGCCTCTAATAAATGCAGGCAAGAGTCCCAAATGGCTTTTACCCTGGGCGATCCCTCCCTTTGGTTCACCCTTATGGTCAGGGTGCAGAGAGTGTCCCTGTCACTGAAGTGGCGTCCTCTGCCACCTCCATCTTCTCTCTGGTGCTTGCTACAGTCTCAGGTACACATCCTGACCAGGAACTCACTGTTCTGCTTCGGTTTTACTTGGGCTCTATGCCAGAGAAGAAGCTGGTTAGAGGTAGTGAGTGGAGGAGTCAGGATCCCTCTGCTGATTCTCCAGCAGCAAAGGGAGAGTTTTTTTTTTTTTTTTTTTCCCTGATGTGGTCACGCACAGATATTGTAGAAAGGGAAGAAAGGAAGAAAGAGAGGGAGGGAGGGAAGAAAGGAAAGGAGTAGGAGGGAAAGGCTGTGATGAAACAAGTAATCATTCCGACCTGGGCCAGTTCACCCTTCAGTAGGCAACCTGGTGGCCCCCCGCTCCTGGGAGGTCACCATATTGATGCCAAACTTAGTGTGGACACCCGATCGGCATGGGCGCATTGCAGCCCAGAACCCCTGGACTCAAGCGATCCTCCTGCCTCAGCCTCCCGAGTAGCTGGGACTACACACACACATACACCACCACCACACCCGGCCAGCCAACCATTCCAAAAGGAACCCCGAAACAGAGTCTGATAAACAGGAAGGGGTGTTCAGACTTCACAGAGCCTGCTGGCTACGTGAGGAAGATGCATGGCGCGGGGAAAGCGGGGATCTGATAGAAGACGGACCACAGGGCGCCCTTCAAGAGCCGGTGCTCAGCTCACCCTGTTCCATGTCGAACACATCCATGGTCCTCAGGAACTTGGGCTGCCGGTAGAGCCGCCCTTGCCGCAGGCCTCCCAGGCTGTACAAGTGGTTGTCCAGGGTCACGAAGCTGGAGAAGGCCCTCTTACAGGGAATGTTAGGAAACTTGGTCCAGGACCGAGACTCGATGTCAAAGACCTCAAAGGCATTGACCGCATACTTGGACTGTCGTCCCCCTGAAGGTGGCAGCAAGGTGGATAGAAGAGTTGTCACTGAGGACAGGGGTGACTTCTTCCTTCTGACTGTTTCCCAGTCATTCGGGAGGCTCCCCAAGGGGTGAGACAGCGTGATTGTTCCCCCAGTGCCAAGGAGATGCTCAGCCTGCAGGCACTGCTTCCTGGGGAACTGACCGAAGGGAAAAAAAAAAAAAGAAGGGAAATGAGCAACAGACGGCCCACTCTTACCCAGCACATAGATCTTGGAGCCTCGGAGGAAGGAGGTGGCAGCATATCTTGGGGTTGGCATGGGTGCCAGTGATACCCACATATCCTTGAGCATGTCATAGTGTTGCAGGTGGTTGTGTGGACGGAGGTCCAGGCCCATCCCACCTGCTGCATACACTCGATAATCTAGAAGAAAACACAACAAAACGGGCCAAAGCCCTGGCTCAGTTCACAGGTACTCAGAGACAGGCCCACCAGTACCCATCACGTCTCATCGACAGGCCAAATTCCCAGCCGCTGCTCCTTCCAGTGAGTCATGGCTATGTTGGAAGGGGTGGGCGGTACCATTCAAAATCCTTGTGACACAGCCTGGGTCTTCCCGAAGCCACGGCAGGACTGTGTGTCTCAGCCTTCCTTGGCGTCCAGCCCTTGGCAAAGCCTGAAACACTAAACCCTGCACAGGGGCAGAGGGCAGTGAAGCCTAGACGGGGACAGCCCTCTGCAAGTTTGTCCTTCCACTGTCCTCCTTCCTGGGCAGCCAGAGTTAGGAAAGCCAAGGGGACAGGTTACTGTAATGTTCTCCAGTAGTGACTTGCTCCCCAGATATGAATTCTCCAGATACAGCAGGGGCTTTTATTTTTATTTTATTTTTTAAGAATTATTTATTTATTTATTTTTATTTATTTGAGAGCGACAGACAGAGAGAAAGAGGCAGATAGAGAGAGAGAGAGAGGGAATGGGCGCGCCAGGGCTTCCAGCCACTGCAAATGGAACTCCAGATGCGTGCGCCCCCTTGTGCATCTGGCTAACGTGGGTCCTGGGGAATCGAGCCTCGAACCAGGGTCCTTAGGCTTCACAGGCAAGTGCTTAACCACTAAGCCATCTCTCCAGCCCCAGCAGGGGCTTTTAGAACCTGTCACCGGCCCCACTGTCCCCATCACTGTGGGATTCTGGGATTCCTCTGGTTCTGTGTGTTACTTCTGTCGGGGGGGGGGATGGCATTTTCCTTCACAAAGGAGGTGACTTGCAGGAAATGAGATAAGGCCAGGGCCAAAAGAGGGTGAGACTTTGGGGGAACTGACCTCTTTCAGAATCTTTGTTCTGGGGGTGCTGGGTGCTGTGAGCAGAGAGGCCCCTCTCTTTGTCCATAGTCCTAGATGGTAGGTGGGTTTTCAGGGACTGCCCTGACACACTGTCCCTAGAGGATGGATTAGGCATTTGTGTTTCCCCAGGCTTCTCCTGGCACCTCCAGCCACAAGTCCTCACAGCCCTTGGCTCTAAGACACCTTTACTCTTTGAGGTCACTACTGCAGTGGTGAATACCATTTCCCTCTAGTCTTACTGGGAGGGGATCCTAACCCTCACCTAAGGTTGGGAAAGGGCCCAATGATGAGCAAGTCACCTAGTACAAGCTCTACCCTCCCTTCTGGAAACACCTTCTAGGAACCCTCTGTCTACACCACTTTACTGCAGCTCCCATGATCAGCTCTTACCCATCCTTCCAAGCTCACCTGCTGGTCCCTGAGCTGCAATGCAGGGCCTAGAAGATCTGGTTCAGTGACTCCCGTGTGGCAGAACCTCCACCGCATATTTGCCACATTATAACGGATACCAGCTTCATCTATTTCTCCTGATAGATTGGAGGTCCTGAAGAATCTGTTAATCTGTAGTCTCAGATCCTGGTGCAATGTCTGACATGAAACTGCTTACTATGCTAACTGCTGACCCCATCAGATTGTATAATTAGGAGCACGGACATGATCATTGCTTACTTGCTGTGTAACCTGGGTGAATTAACCTTGCTGGGCCCTTACACTGATTCTTTCTTAAATAAGTGTCAAAATACAGCACTTACCTCACTGCACAGACTGTGAGTCCAGTGGTGATAGTTAACTCACAAATACTTTCAGCACAATTGATTGAGGCTTGGAGTTGGAAAGTACTCATTCTCACTGTGACCCGTGGATCTCTGGGCCTTCACCTTCCTTTTTTGAGACAAGGTTTCCTGGTGCAGCTTAAGCTCACCTTGAGCTCACGATTCTCCTGCCTCAGCTTCCGGAATGCTGAGAAATCACAGGCCTGTGCCGCTGCATTCAGCTGCCCAGCTCTTTTCTACATTTTATTTTGAGACTGACTCTTAACAAAGTTTCCCAGGCTGGCCTTGAACTCACTCTAACCCAGGCAAACCTTGACCTTGCTATTCTCCTACTTGAGCCTCCAGGCTAGCTAGAATTACAGGCTTTTGCCACCAGGTCTGGCTTTCCATCCTTCTTACTAACAGGACATGGACACCCCACTGGCCCTCGGAGTTTCTGGGCTAGAACTTCTCTCTGGTCACTTTCACTGGTTAGAAGTCAGGGCTCAGAATTTTTTTTTTTTTTTTTACCTCTACCTTGGGTTAGGAAAGCATATGATAAAATAAACTTTCCTAATAAATTCTGGATTTGATGTGACTCTTCCCTCTCAGAGACTGCTGGAATGTTGAAGTGGAATGTGGGGTGGAGGGACACACGTCATTGGGACAAAGAGATACAGACAGTGGGACTTGTAGGTACCCTGAGTTTATGATATTGTACATCTCCAAGATCTCTTTTCCTTCTTTTCTGGGGCCCCAGACTGTGCCAGGGACTGGCTTCTGATCTATGACACTGCATGCCCGACAGGCAGCTGGAATGGTTCAGAGAGGAAAAGAGGGAAGGTCACCTCACAGTGAAAACCAGTGCTTCTTAGGCAAGAGTGCATGAATTGGGGCTCTCCTAAATCTCACTGGACCATTCCTCATAAAACGGTGCTGTAGCAAAAGAGCTTTGTACTTCTCTGTACCATGGGCTATGCTAGGCCCCAAAGGAACGCCAGTGAAACATGCACGCCTGAGAACTTAGTGAACCTGGATCAGATGCTGCAGCAGCCCAGCCCTCAGGAACGTTCTGATCTCCACTTAGCATCTCTGAGACTAGAGGGGAAAGGAGGAGAAGAAGTTCCTGGAATCGGGTCCCAAAGCCCTGGTGAAGACGGTAAAGGATGGAGTGAACACCCTCAGGAACTCAGGTAAGTGTGTGGAGGTGGTGGTACCTGCATCAAGTTTTAGGGGAAGGGGTTTGCCTGTGAGAGAGGTGGTCATTAAGGGGATGCTGGGGTCTGCAGACATACTGCAGATAATCCCATAGCCCACACACCCTGACTCTTCCTCTGCAGTGACCTGCTCAGCTTGCTGGAGGAACCTGCTAGAGCAGACTTCTGGCATCAGACGGAATTCCTAGACACGTCCCCTGCCCAACCTCCATTTCCCATCTGCAAAATAAGGGCACTGGGTCTCCAGTTTTAGTTTCTATTGTGAGGACCAAATTCAGAATGGGGGATGTGATAGTGACCCCCTCAAGTCATCCTGCTTTCTATCCGTTTTTTTTTTCCCATGACCCTCTACTTCCTTCTTTATGCCCATCCTTATCCCTGGCCCCACTTGCCTTTGGCTGTGACGGAAATGCCCATGGCGGCCTCTCGCAGCACGCTCCTCTTCTTCCACTTGCCCTCATCGATATTGTACATCTCCACGACCTTCAGGGGTAGTTGATTGGTGCCCACGCCCCCGATCACCATGATCCGTTTCCCTAGGGCGATGACTGCCACCCCGGCCCGTGCTGTGGGCAGGGCAGGCAGCGAGGTCCACTGGTCTGCCTCCGGGGAGTAGACCTCGAAGCAGTCCATGGGGATGCCATTGTCGTCACAACCCCCGATGGCATAGACCTGTCCCCCGGTCTCCAGTAGGGAGCAGTAGACCCGGCGGCTAGGCAGTGGCGCCAGGCGTTTCCACTGGAAGTCCTTGACATTGGGCACCTCCATGACAGCCCGGGTGCCCCTGCCCGTGCACCCCCGCGCGGCGTCCGGACAGGTTCCAGTCCCCGAGCCCGCCGGCTACTCCGCGCCGGCCCTCGCGTGCCCTCTCGCTGCCTCCATGCCGCCCGGCGCGCGGGCGCCCGCCGATGGTCCGCCGACTTCTCGGGTCTCAGCGGGGCTGCGAGGTCCACGCCTGGTTCTGCGGGAGGAACCGGGCGAATCAAGGGCAGTCACGAGCCGGCGGCCTCCGCAGCCCCCGGTCAACTTTCAGAAAAGGGACACACGGACCCCGCGGCCGCCCCGTCCCGCCGGGTCCCCGGGAGCGCGCGGGTCCCCCGGCCACTCGGGGAGAGAGAGGCCGAGCTCGCGGAGCGGGGACGCCGCCCTGGCCCCGCGCCTCCCCGCCCGCCTCCCGGCAGCCGCGGCCACACGCGCAGAGCAGCGCGGATATGAGCGGTGGGGACCGAGCGCATCCCCGGGCGGAAGGATGCTCGCCGGCCCGCTGGGCGCACGGCCTCCCCGCGGCCGCACACCTGCGCCGGAGCCCGCGCGCGCCCCGCGGCGGAGAGCCGTGGCCTCCGCGCAAGGCCAAGGCCAAGGCCCGGCGGCGGCGCGGGGAGAGGCGAGGGCAGGGCCGGGCTCGGAAGCGCACCGAGTCGACGGAGGGGCGGGGAGAGGAGCGGGGCGGGAGCCAGCACTCACCCAGATGACGGGCAGGACTCCCGCCAGTGTGGGGGCGCGCGTTTGCGAGTGTTTGTTTTGCATGAGGAGGCGGAGAGTCCAATTACCCAGTTTGTCTACAGTACACAGACCCAGTTCGTGACGGGCTGGCTTTGCCTTTGGCGGGGGGAGGTGTTCTGAAGACGGTTGAACCTCACGGAAACAAGCGATAAGCGAGCGACACACACACAGATCCCACGGATGCATCCAAACAACCCCCACCTCTGTGCGTAACACACACACACGGGGGCCTTCGCCGCTCCCCTCCCGCCGTCCACGCTCCACACCATCTACAGACCTAAAGCGACAAATGGACCGACAGGTGGACCCAACCAGAGTGCCAATAGACTTGGGGCCGAGAGACTCAGACTTGGAAAAGTACAAAGAACAGGGTGCCTTCCAAACTATGGCCCAGTTGCTAATTCTGGAAGTCCTATCTTGTCTTCCCCACCCCTTCCCCCATGGCTCTTCCTCTCAGCCAGGTGACATCCTTTAGTCCTTACATTGAGTGCACATTAAAGAAGCTTGTAGCCTAGCAACCACCACTTAAGAATTCCCTGAGTCACCTGCAGTTTCCCATCTGCGCTGAGCGCACCAAGCCTAGGCCTTGAGGAGTGCCAAGCTGAAAGGAAGTTCAGTCTGTCCTTTGATTCTTCGCTACCCCATCACTTTCCTAGTCAGACAGTTCTTCCTAGGGTCAAACCTAGATTTTTTCTTGCCCTAAGATCTTGCAAAGCACTGGGCCTTGATTTCTCTCTCAAGAAGTGTTTGAAGCCTTTAATCACAGCACTCAGGAGGCAGAGGTAGGAGAATCACCTTGAGTTCGAGGCCACTCTGAGACTACATAGTGAATTCCAAGTTAGTCTGGGTTAGAGGGAGACCCTACCTTGAAAAACCACACATACACACACACACACACACACACACACACACACACACACACGCACACAAAGTGTTTGATGAGCCTGGTGTAGTGGCATACACCTTTAATCCTAGTACTCAGGAGGCAGGGGTAGGAGGATCCCTGTTAGTAAGAGGCCAATCTGGGACTACAGAATAAGTTCCAGGTCAGCCTGGGCTACAGTGAGACCCTACCTCAGGAAAAAAAAAAAAAATGTTTCTCATGGGCGGAAGGTATAGCTCCCTGTGAATGACAGAGGGTATTCCAGAGGCCCTGGGTTTACTCCCCAGGACCCAAACAAACAAAAGCAGTGGTTAACTTTTTGCTATGATGGGATGAGGAATAGGGAAGAGAAAGATCATGAATACTTCCAAATAGTAGACGTATAGAATTTCTATGATTGTGATATTGATGCATTTATCAAACTTGAAGGTGCTTAGCCCCAGAAAGTCACTCAGTGAGTCTGTTAAGTCACACCGTGCACTTTTTGAGGTTCAGCTTGCGTGCAATACGCTTCAGCTTTGCTGAACACCTATCAGTGTCCCTCGGGATCCTTCCTGCCCTCCTGAACTCTGAGACCATTACGGGAAAGTGGGGTCAGGGTGGGGTGGTGGCAACACGCTGTTTCAAACACCAAGCAGCGCCTCAGAGTGGTGCCACACTATGGAGCACCCATGGGTGAGTTTGGTGGGGCTGGCAGAGTCCAAGAGTGAGGTACATTTTAGGGTGACCAAGCTCCTGCCCCAGCAATACACATTACTCTCTAGTCAGACAGAGCTCCTGAGCTCCCCCTACAGGCACCCAGCCTGCTCCCCAGGTCGGGACCACCATCCCCTTGAAGGTCTGCAGTGCCCCACAGCGCATAAGGTACATTGCCCTGGGTTCTGGAGTCAGACTGACCAGGTTTGAATCCCGGCTTGGCTACTCCCTAGTCGGGTGACCATGAACGAGTCCCTTATGTCCCAGAATCTCTTCCTCCTTTCTGGTGATGTCAGGCAGACTGGCTGAACAACCTCCTGTGCAATGGGCGTTTTCTCTCTTCTCTTTGAGACCCTGAGTGTCTGTAATCTCCAGCTATCTGTGTTCGGTGTGCCCTGGGCATCAAGGGCCAGTTTCAAAAGGTGGGTAGCCCCCAGACCCACACCTTCCCACAGCCTGTCATTTTGGCGCCATCTGGCATGGGATCTTTTCTCCCGGCTAACTAAGACTACTTTGCTACAGCTGAAGCTGCAGACCAGTTTGGAGGGCAGCTGGCGGCCTTCCCTGGCCGATCACCTTGGTGTTCTTAGGCAGAAGCCTGGTCTGAGTGCAGAAGTGGGGTGAGGGAGGCGTGGACGGCAGTGTGGCAAGCCTCCCACCTCCTGCCAATCCCCAAGGTCAGGCTAGAGAAAGGATTAAGGCTCAAGCGCATTTGATGGGATACTGTGGTGGCAATCAGAGGCCCGATCTGCACCTATCGAATCTGCTTGTGTGGTGAGGATGCTGGTGTCCCCAGGCTTGGTCAGAGCACTTCAGGAGCCCACCCCACTGCCTTGGAACCTAGAGGGACCAAATGGGTATCTGCCTTATCTGTCTTGGAGTACTTTTGCCCACAGGGTGGGAAAGGGCTCGTCTTGGTTTGCAAGCTGAGAAGCTTCACACGTGAGGAAACAAAGGGTGGTCGCTGTGCACTTCTCCCTTGTGCACCGTGCAGGATGAGTGACAGCAGAAGCAAGGGCGAGCTCTGGAAGACCTCGGCTGCTTTCCTGTGCTGATTAAGGAAGTCGTAGAGGAAGTGGGGCTTCTAGTGAAGCCCAAGGGTCAGGTTACAAACAAGAGAGGATTTCCTGGCCATCGGGTGCCAGAAACTCCCAACACCAGCATGAGAGGGGACGAGAGCTGCCCCTGGGAAGGACACAGGGCTCTAGTGCTCTAGCCCACGCCTGTCATACCTCGGCGGTGCAGCCCTGGGCGTGTCCTGCTCACGGGATCTTTTCCTCCACAGCTGAGAACAGCTCGGAGGAGTCTCCTAGCTTTGTCACTCTTGCTCCAGGGGGGTCACGGTGACAAAGGGGCAGATTCTGGAGCGGACAGCTACGTGTGCACCGAAGTCTGGCCCCCTTGGCTCACACAGACACTGCCAATTCACCACAGGGGACCCTTCTGAGGTTCCTTACCCTGGCCCTATTGTGGTCACTGCTCTTATTTCCCTCCAATCAGCCCAGGACAAGGGAAGCGATGAGGCTTGTGACACTTGCCACCTGACTAATGAGTGGGCCATTCCTTACGGCACTTGTCTGGAAACCTAATCCTGTTTCCTACTGGGTTCTGACCTTTCTAGGGTACTTCTTGTCACCCACAGCTGTCTGGAAGGACTCAAGGGCTCAACTCACATTACAATCTGGCCCTTTCTCTAGAGAGGGAAACATGCCTGTTAAGAATCCCAGGCAGGCTGGCTGGGTGCTGGGTCCAAGAGCGGGCCTTTCCTCCCCATTTGCAGTGCAGGGCGGGGGGGCCGGTGCAGCCTTCCCAGGGACCCAGGCAGAGCTCTGTAAAGCAACAGAGGCTGCAGGCAGGCAGGTGGCACAGACGACTCAGACACGGCTCTTTAAAGGCCCATTAGTAAGTTAATATGACCATTCCCAGAGCCAGCAGACTCCTCCATTCTTCTTAATTAAAAAGAGCTCTATGTCCTGGCAGAGCTGAGAGGGGCGCTGAATGATTTACACTCCAGCCCCATTGCTGCCAGCTGGGAAATCAGCAAGGAAGATTGATTGGCAGATGGGCTAGCCTGGTTGGCTGGCTCGGGCTAAGGAGCACACACACACACGCGTGCACACACACGCGCACGCACACACACATACACGCACACACACAGGCTGGGAGGGTGGCTGTCCTGTTGACAGGTACAGAATGAGCACAGCCACAGCTCCTACAGCGGAAGCTATCACGTCAAGGGCCATAAGATGGCCACTCAGGGTTCCTCTTTCAAGAAGAACTGACTTCTCTGGGGGTGGGGGGGAATGGCTCAGGCCTCAAGGCTATTGTTGTCACTCAGAAGAGTCACTTCCTGAAGATGCCACTTGTTTGGAGGGGTGGGGAGGCATTCACCAGTCCTCATCAGCATCAATGCCACACTGTAAGTTAGGCTTTTTTTTTTTTTTTTTTTGGCTTTTCGAGGTAGGGTCTCACTCTAGCCCAGGCTGACCTGGAATTCACTATGTAGTCTCAGGGTGGCCTCGAACTCATGGCCATCCTCCTACCTCTGCCTCTCAAGTGCTGGCATTAAAGGTGCGCACCACCTTGCCAGGCTTTAGGTTGGGCTTTTACTTGCTCACCACTACTTACTTTAAGAGGAGGCTTTCTGGCTGGAGAGATGGCTTAGCGGTTAAGGCATTTGCTTGCAAAGCTTAAGGACTCAGGTTCGATTCTCCAGGACCTACATAAGCCAGATGCACAAGGTGGCGCATGTATCTGGAATTCTTTTGTAACCAGTGGAAGCCCTGGTGCACCCATTCTCTCTCTCTCCTCTCTCTCCCTCCCTCTTTGTCTCTCAAATAAATAAATAAATAAAATTTCAAAAAGAAGAAGAGGAGGCTTTCCTATGGCTTGACTCTCTTTCCTCATCTCCCTTCCAGCACCAGCGTTTATCTGACTTTGACATCCATTGGGACCCACGGCTCAGTGGGGCCAGTAAGGGAGTGACAGGGGCTACTGTTTGAACTGATGTGAGATGATACGCAACTTGAGGTCCTTAGGGAGCCAGCAAATGAAAGTGACCACTCTCTGAGGTGCCTGCCAGCCTTCTGCCTCTCCAAGCCAGGGTCTTGGGGAAACTTGCTCCTGACCTCATGCCTCTGGTTCCCCTAAGTAACCCACCATTCTCCACTGCAAGGAGGCAGGTAGAACAAACTGCCTCTTCACTGGGTGGGCCTATGTGGAGGAAGAGGTGGCTTTTGTTCTTTTCTCACCTCCTCCCTTCACAACACACACACACACACACACACACACACACACACACACACACGCTTCTCACTACCCCTTTCCTCCCAGAGGCTCTAAAGAAAGGGTAGGACAGAGGCATGATCCGGGAGGGCTGGGCCTAGTGAGCATGTCCTGCTTTAATCCACAGGGGCGTGGGGGGCGGGCAGGCAATCTGCCGCAGCAGCAATCCTGTCATCTGGAATGCTGACCTGTGTTCCCTCCATGCTATAGTCAGAGGAGGAGGAGGAGGGGACACAGGATGAGCTGGCTGCAAGTGGGCTGTGCGTGTTTAAGAATAGATGGGAGTCCGGAAAGGTGAGCACAGGCCAGGCTGTGGGTGGGTCATAGGGTCTGTCTCTCCTTACTAGTGGGTGTTCTCAGACCAGGCAGGCATGGGGGCCCCTGGGGACCTGCGCCGCTTCCCTGCTGAGGAGAAAGCAGAAGGGCCTGAGCTTGTCATCAGGAGAATGTGACTTTCTGCTCAGAGCCTTCCTCTGGATGTCACTATTCATATTTTGACCTTACGGCTGGCGTCCTAGCAGAAGCTACCATCAGGGATACTGTGTGCCCTTTGTTCCCTCAAGGTTATGGTCCAGATAATTTCTTTCCTCGGATAGCCCCCCTGCCCTACAGTGCCAGGCTCAGTGATGTTCTGTAAGGTTGCTTGGCACAGGTTCCCCCAGACCACAGGCACTGTAATGCCTCAGCACAGGGCTCAGCAAACAAGGACTCTGGGCCAGCCTGGACCATTGGCTGGATTTGCATGGCTGTCATCTGAGAGCAGCCTTTACATCTTTAAAATGTGTGGCTGCGTGGGTGCGTGTGCAAGTGTATGCACGTGCGTGTGGAATCCAGAGAGCAGCCCCAGGAGTGCTGTCCACTTCCTTTGAGACAGTAAGTCACCAATTAGGCTGGACTGGCCAGGCCTGTGTGCTGCTTTATATATTCTGCCATCTCCCTCCCCCAGGACCGGGATTCCAGGCACACTTCACCATGGCCAGCATGTGAGTAGGTTGTGGGAATTGAACTCAGGTCCTCATGCTTAAAAGGCGAGCACTTTACTAACTGAGCAATTTCCCCACAGGCATAAAATCTTTCCTACTGGCCCTTTACAGACTTTACCCTCACCTTCACTATTTGAGGGGAGCAAGAAGGAGGTCACCATTTTCTTGACAACTTGTAAGCTGGCTTAGCAGTATCTAGTGGAACAGCAGGGAATTTACACTGTTGGACACTTACACTTTTTATAACGATTTTGAGGGGAGAAAGCACAAATAGCTCCATTTCCATTATGGAAGCGTGGGAGGGCCACTAGACACTTGCCCTGACTCTGTCAGCTCCCCAAAAGAGGACCTGGGAAGTGCAGCTTATGAGTAGGGCGTGTGCTTAGCATTCATGAGACCTTGGATTTGATCTCGGAGCACAAAAAAGAAAAAAAAAGCCTCCTGGATTTTAGGATGAAAAGGAGTGGAGACTGCAGGCAACAAGTCAGCAACAGGGATAAAAGTGACAATTCTGCATTACCTCCCCCCCCCGCCCTTATCCTTTACCCATTTGTCCCATTACTTATCAGTTTTCCTTTGGGAAGATTCAATTTACATTTGAATAGGAAAATCCCAGAACAGTTCTGTTATAGCATTCAGGTGGTAATTACAAGTTCATTCCTCTTTAAATATTAAGGCGCTCCCGCGCCCATCGCTGGGGTGGCAGAATGCTTGGGATGTGTGAATGCTGCATTGAGCTGTTTACAGCAAAGCGTTTACAGCTTCCCGTCAGCAGAGGGCAGAGAGGTGTCTGCAAGATCTGTGCTGGGGCAGAGGGTGTGTGTGAGAGCCTAGCTCCAACTCAGAATAAATGTCCAAAGCAACAATGCTTGTGAGAAACTGGAAGGTGGCCAGTGAGGTGGAAGCTGCCGGGATAGGGGAGCAGAAGATCGCGTAAGTCTCAAAGCTGGGTCCCCACCTGTCTCACCACCTTTCCAAAATGAAGCCCCCATGCCTGGCACTCGGCGGAGCATCAAGAAATATTTGTTGCGTGAATGCCCGTGGGACTGAATGGAGTCAACTAATCAGCTGTGAGGAGATCATTCCATTTCTGATATGAGTCAAGTGTTGCTGTCGGGTCCTCGTCTTCAAGATGGTGAGGAGCCCAGAGAGCAGCCCAGCCTCCAAGCCACGTTCAGTGCCTGGGGGGAGCCCATGAGCTGATGACCCATGACCTTTCCATTTCCCATCCTTATCTTTACTTGTGTGTTCTCAGCCTCACACTCATCCCTGCTTGTGAGCATCCTTTATTGCTTAGCCTGAATGTCACCTTCCCCAGGCTGGCATGATTTCTATAGTAACCTTTCTCATGTTTCCATAGAATGTCCTCCGTGCCTGAGACAAGCATGTATGATAATAGCTGACGTGGCCTCTCACGTTAATAACTATTATTGGTATTCAGAGTACCGTGCCATTTTTTTAATGCGTGGATGTGGAAGTGTGTAGTGTGTGTGTGTGTATGCACGCAGAGGTGTGTAGGTGTGTGTTGGTGCACCTGTGGAAGTCAGAGGACAACCTCAGATTTTGTTTTCCTCTCCTTCCACCTTCTTTTTTTAAGAATTTTTATTTATTGATTGAGTGAGTGTAGGTGCACCAGGACCTCTTGCTACTGCAGATGAACTCCAGATGTACAGGCAACTTTGTGTATTTGGCTTTGCATGGATAGTAGGTAATCAAATCTGGACCAGCAGGCTTTGCAAGAAAGCATCTTTAACCACTGAGCCATCTTCCCAGCCTTCCCTTCTTTTCTTTTTTTGAAGCGGGGTCTCTCTTGTTTTGTCACCATGTATACACCATTCTAGCTGGCTCACAAGCTTCTAGGTTCTCCTCACTCTGCCTCCCACTGGTGTAGTGTGCTATTGATGTAGGTGAGCCCGTACGGCCGAAGCTGCCCTGTGCAGAGACGTGCGCACCGCTTTGCATCCAGCTTTATGTGGACTGAGGAACTGAACTTGAGCCACGAGGCTTGTCAACAAGCACCTTTAACCACTGAGCCATCTCCTCAGCCGCTGCCAAATTCTTTACATAGTCTACATAAGTTCAAATTCATAAGAAACCCAGGGATACTAATGACAATTCTCGATAAGTATGTGCTGCTTAATATGATGAACTGGCCTAAGAGTTTTTATTTATTTATTTAATTTATTTTTTTCAAGGGAGGGGTTCACTCTAGCCCAGGCTAACCTGAAATTTACTAAGTAGTCTCAGGGTGACCTCAAACAGCGATCCTCTTACCTCTGCCTCCTGAGCGCCGGGATTAAAGGCGTGCGCCACCACGCCTGGCTTTGACCTAAGTTTTGTGTATGTGTGATTTAGCCTGGGAGGCAGGCACTACTATGACTGCTATCTTACAGATGGAAAAACTGAGTCTTGTGGGGGGCAAATAGCTTATCCAAGGTCATACAGCCAGAATGGTGTATGAAGTCCTGGTTCCTGTGTGGATATTCCACCCTTCTTATGAGATGGGAGGCATTTAAAGCAGAAACCATACGATGCATTTGTCATTCTTATCAAGCACACCCCTCCCCCTCAGAGCCTAGCACAGCACCTGTACATAGTAGATCATTCAAAAGCTAAGCTGACTGGACCAGAAGCCGGAAGTTCAAATATTAGCTGTGAGCTGGTAAGTCTGCACAGTGACCTTTCACTGTAAGCCAGAGAGGCCTGTTGAAGAGGAAAGGTCCTCCAAAGACCCCCTACTCCTCCCTGCTGTCATGACAGTGGTCTATCCTGGGTCTTCCCTCCCCTCATTAGCACCACTGCCTGTCTACCCACCCCCCACCACCAGCAGGCACTGAGCATGCCAGGGCATGCCTCTGCATGGATGGATTGATAGACAGCTTACCTGACCAGGGAGCCAGGAACATCCGGAGACCATCTGCGGAAGATAAAGGAGGGGAGGGGTTGCAGAGGGAGTGTGGGCTGCCTCAGAATCTTGTCCCCAGGGCAGTGTGGGCAGGATTCCCAAGGCTTCCTCCACCAAGGACCAGTCTATGGCTACAGCCTCTGCCTTATGAACTGGAAAACAGCCAGGGCCTATGGAGGGGTCCATGGTCAGCTCCACTCCACATGCCTGAAGCCTGGGGGCCCTGGGCTCCCGGAGCTGTGGAAGAAGGGTGACCCTCCGTGTGCGGAAGGCAGGAAGCCCTCGCAGCCCCAGCTTCCCGAAGCCTCTCTCTGAGCTTCTCCTGCCAAAGCCCGCTCTGTGCAGAGAGACTGAGGGGGCGGATGCGCTCACACAGACAGTAACTGCCATGGAAACTAACCAACAAAAAGACTAGGGAGCAGGAATCCCTGGCAGATGTGAGAGAATGCCGGGAAGAGAGAGAAAGGGGCTGTCCTTGGCAAGGCTGCCCGTGGCGCCAAGGGCAAATGTCTTCCTCAGTCCTAATCCCGTTAAACTGGATTTTTCCTCTCTTAGTGAGTCTGTGCGCAAAGAGCAGAGACGTGGATTAAATTTTTATGCCAGGGTCCCCAAGGGTCCCCCTGGATCTTTATCTTTCTGTGTACAGTTGTGACATTAGTGGTCAAGTGGGAAGGCCGGCCTCATCCCGCAAAGTGGTGGCGTTCACCGGGTCAAGCTAAATCTTTGCCCAGGTACAGGGCTTAGCAGGGAGCCCTCAGATGAAACGCCTAGAGCTCTGCCAGCTGAGCAACAGGCCAGTCCTTGAGCTCAACCTCTCTTATTAGAGAAGCTGGTGTACCTGCCAACAGTTTCAGCAGGTGGGCGCAGGCTGACATGGATGTAGGAGCTTCTTAAGACATTTAGCTTTGTTTGGGGGTGGGGATTTTTCTCGCAGAGCCGATCTCAGGAGAAGGTGGTGTTAGGGGAAGACAGTAAACCACACGCCAGAATTCCCACTGTAACTACTGAAGTGCACTGCTGTGGTGAAGGGTCTTCCTCTGTAGAAGGAGATGAGTAGGCCGGGGAGAAGATTACATGAAGGGATGTGGGCTTCAGTCCTTAGAACAGGAAGCGCCTCAGCGTTTTTATGGCTGTTGTCATTAATCCTCCCGGCTGTCCGTTTCCTCAGCTATAAAACTGAGCCGGTAGTAATACAAGTCTCCCATGGGGACTGAACATGGGGATTCATTATGCAGTTATACTTGATGGGGTGGTGGGCACAGGGTGTATGCTTGTCAAAACCATCACACTGTGCATTTATTGTATGTAAATTATCCCATCCCCCACCCATGCTGCAGGTGGAACACAAGGCCTTTGGAGAGTTAGGCATTCACTCTACTGCTAGACTACACCCCAGCCCTACATCCCAATGTTTGAAAGTATGAGTTTGTATCACCACGTAAATCAGTCCTACAACCTAGGAAATATTCACTCCATTCTTTTTTTAAAAAAATTATGTATTTGTAAGCCGAGAGACACAGAAAGAGAAAGAGAGAGATAAAGGGAAGGAGGGAGAGAATGTGCACGCTAAGGCCACTGCAAAGGAACTCCAGATGCATTGTCACTTTGTGCACCTGGCTTTATGTGGGTACTGGGGAATCGAACTCCCATCATTAGACTTTGCAGGCAAGCACCTTAGCTGCTGGGTCATCTCTCCAGCCCTCATTCCATTCTTATTCTCTGGTCTTCTGCCTAGGAAGAGAAAGAGATAGCAAATTCTAGAAGCAAAGAGGAGCACTGCACAAAGAAGAGGTATTTATTCTTAGGCCATGTTGATTTGGCAAGTAATGGGCCACTTGTAGAGATTCAGGTATTCTGGATGTTTCCTGAGACCTGCACGTCAGCCTCTCTTGCCACAGCTGGTGTGATTGAGTTGCCCTAGTGAACCCAGCTCCCCTTTTAGTGAAGTGCACCCTAATTGCTGCCTCTGTTCCAGAAGCCTCTCCCTCACTCTTCGGTCTCCACCCCACTATTCGTTTGTCTCCCAGACTTCCTGCTGAGCTGTGCTTTGGCGTGGTGGTCTTTGGCCACAGGCTGTCATTCCTAATGAAGCATTGGTTTAGAGAGATAGCCACCCATCAGAACAACCCCAGGATGAACTGTGAACTGTGTGACATACATTAGAAATGGCAGACAGAGACTACTGAAGCCTAAGTGAGATGAGTGTGTGCACGTGTGTGTGTGTGTGTGTGTGTGTGTGTGACTGGAGGCTGGAGAGTGGAATGTAAGAAAGAGTCAAGTAAACATGATCCCTGGAGACCAACAGTAGACCACGAGCTTACCTCAACAACAACTACTTGGCTGATAGAGATTGGAGCCTTGCTGCCAAGTGCCCCAAATCCAGGGAAAGCGTGTTGTTTACTCTTTGTCTCTGCTTGTCCTATGGGGTGATGACTATAAATTCCATAATCCATATCTGAGAATAATTTAAAATGTAAAAAGTATTTTATTTTTATTTGTTTGAAAGAGGGAGGGGGAAGAGACAGAGAGAGAATGGACACACCAGGGTATCTAGCCACTGGAAATGAACTCCATATGCATGTGCCACTTTGTGCATCTGGCTTACATGGGTCCTGGGGAATCAAACCTGGATCCTTTGGCTTTTCAGGCAAGAACCACTAAATCATTTCTCCAGCCCAATTTAATTTTTTTTTACTTATATGTGTGCATGTGTAGCATGTGTGTGTATGGGTACCCAAATCCTGCAGAATGCATGTGGAGCTCAGAGGACAACCTCAGTGTGCTCCTCTCCTTTCGTCTCCTGAGAGGTCTCCACTGTCTGTGAGCCCAGATTCTCCTGGCTCTGCCCCACTTGGGATTACAAATGTGTTGTCACTTTGGGTGCGGTTATTTGTGGGCCCTGAGAAGAATCAAACTCAGGTCTGCAGGCTTGCAAGCAAGTACCTTTAACTGCTGAGCCATCTCCCCAGCCCCTAAGAATAATTTTAAAGTCAATTTGGAATCCATTCTAAAAAAAAATCTTCGGGGCATGCTAGATTTTTTTTTTCCTGTTTCATTTGGGATATCAAGATTGAGTAAGGGGAACTAGGGACGTAGCTCAGTGGCAGGGCTTTTTACTAGCATATACAAAGCCCTATGTTTGATCTCCAGCACTGAGGAGAAAAAGAATAAAAAAGAAAAAAGGAAAAGAAGATGGAGTGATGCAAAGGTGATGGTGAGGACGTTTCCAATGTGACATCTTTTCACAATTCCGTCCTTCCGCCCTCCAAAAGGTTCATATCTGGGGACAGGGAAGAGAGGGGATGAGTTGAGATTGCGACACTAAGATAACAGCAGCCCCAAATCACAGCTCCGATATGAAATGCTGGGGATGAAGCTCTAACTCCTAGCCCAGAACCCTTATGGTGCTGAAAATAGCAATGGTTCTTTTGACAGTGGTCTGGTATTTGGCAGCAAAACAAAATTGATTCTAGCTGAAACCAGCAGTCTGGGGGGCCAGACTGAAAAGCAAACAAAGGAAGGTGGCCTGCTGTGCCCCGGAATCCCAGGCACAGCCAAGTCACCAAGCCGGGTTCTTCTGCAGGGCTCAGGATTGATCCACACAGATATCCAAGGCTCTTCCCTCCCCACCCAACAAACAAGAGGCCTGAGCCGAAATAGGAAAAAAGAGCTGGAGCTGACATCCTGCCCAATTTAAGCTGCGCTCACAGAGGAGGCCAGGGAAGGGAGGGGGGCGCGGAAATCAAGTAAGTAAATGTCAGCCCTGCAGTTGGGCAGAAGCCATTAGCCAGGCAGAGCATCCTATTAAAAGCCATTGAATCAGAGCAGTGAAAGAGGGGCCCAAACATGAGAGGGCACCACGGGGAAGGAGAGCTTAAGTGCAGCCAGGCAGCGATCAATAGAGGATTATTGTAAGATGTGCAAATGGCAGGAGCTAACCTCTGCCTTCCATGTGACAAGGCTCTCGGTTGGTCGAGACACCCTTCACAGAGTGCCCAGCTCCCCCAGATCCTGTCTCAGGGATCTGGGCTATCTCCAGGGCTAATTTGGAAGAGATTTCTCTCCTTCCTGCCTGAACCCATAAACAAAGGGCCATCTCTCAACCACTCTAGGATGCATCAGAACTCATAAAGAAGGGAGCAGACTCCCTGGAAAACCGTGCTGGGGAGAGCTCATTTTTCTGCTTTTCAATACAAACCTACTGAGACAGATGCTGACGTATATCTGATCGACTGTGCGAGCCAGAAAAGCAAAGCGGGGTCACATGAACACATTTTCATTTAAAGCTGTAATGATTATTTTATTTTGTAAGTGATGACAGGCGAGGCTGTCTTTTTCTTTCCCTTTTTAATAAACTCTCATTTTCTTGTCCAGAGAAGGAAAGATTAGTGTTCCCTCTTTTGTCTCCTAAATTTAGGAAGATTTCAGATTAAGACTCTTAAAAGCCATATAATGTGCCTGAGAGTTCCCATGTGCCCCTGATCCTGGGATTAGGGGACTCTAGTCTGGAAACGAAAGCCCGAGTCACTCTGATTTAGGACAATGGAGGCTCAAAGGCAGATAAGGCATAGAAATACATTTTTCAGAAAGCATTTCAAGACAGTAGTTCCATGTTTGCAGATGAGGATGTGGTTGAGAATGCTGGTATGATTGCCAGGTAAGATACAGGATGCTCAGTTAAGGTTGAATATTTCGGATATGCTAAAGAAAACTGACTTATGAGCTGGGTGTGGTGGCTCACACCTTTAATCTCAGCACCTGCAAGGCTGAGTGAGGTAGGAGGATTGCTGTGAGTTTGAGGCCAGCCTGGGCCATGGAGTAGGTTCCAGGTCAGCCCAGGCTACAGGGAGACATCAACACAATAATTTAGTGACTGAAATTCTGATTTAAGTAGGTGTTCTATATTTTTATTTACTACATCTATCAATCCTGTCACAGGAGGAAATTACTCCTGCCATACGTCAAGTCCCCGCAATATTCCCAAGGCTCAAATGTGACATCTATAATTTCTGTAAGTGCTTCTGTAAAGTGAGCAGAAGCGAGCCCACTTTACAGCTGACAAAAGAAGATTATAAGGGTGAAACAGCCTGAGACTCTGAGTCAAACAGGAAATACGTGGCAATGATGAGCTGTCACCCTAGACCTGATCAACCCCCAAATGCCTATGGTTACTGAAAGATCAGGTGAAGAGAGACTCGCAGAACTAGCGGCAGTTCTGGTGAGAATACCAGGTTAAGGCTTGAGCCTCTCAGGCGGCAATGAGGAGTCTCAGAAAGTGGACCACGCAAGAATTCTGGCAATCAGTCCACCACCTCTTCATCTTTTCCACACTTACCCATAAACCCTTGCTACATTCCAGGTACTATGCTAGGCTCCATGTGTGTAATGGAGAAAAAGAAAGGCCTAGTTCCCGTACTAGCAAATAAATGAACCAACAACTGATTTCCATAGAGGGCGATGAGTTTGATGAGAGAGGAACATGGCCTGCTGGGAGATTACCAAAGTACCACTGAGGAGATGAGGACCCAAGTTAGGGTCGTAGCCATATCAATATATGGTGCTTTTGCAAACCAAGATTCTGAAATATATTCAAGGCATGACCATGTAATTTGATTCTTAGTTACAAGAAGAGTTGGAGCAGGAAAAACACAGGTCATTAAACTTCAGGTATCTCCTAAATCCATTTATTCAAACTTATCCACAGGTTGTGGATATTTATATATTATATTTTATATAAGATATTTATATCTTCATCTACTCACACACAAAACAGTCAAGACTCATAGCTAAGGGAAAAAGCCTCAAAGACCTATTTAAGTGCCAACACTATAAAACTATTAGAAGGAAACAGGCTTATATCTTCCTGACCTTGGATTAGGCAATGATGGTTTCTTAGATATGACACCCAAGACACAAGGAACAAAAAGGAAAAAAAAAATAGTTGAAAAGCATTTTTTTTTTTTGAGGTAAGGTCTTTTTCTAGCCCAGGCTGACTTAGAATTCATTATGTAGTCTCAGGGTGGCCTCAAACAGCCCCAAATCCTCCTACCTCTGCCTCCTGAGTGCTGGAATTAAAGGCATGTGCCACCATGCCCAAGTTAATTTTTTTTTTTATTTACTTGCTCGAGAGAGACAGACGCTTTATGTAGGTACTGGGGAGTCAAACCCAGGCCGTCAGGCTTTGCAAGCAAGTAATTTTAACCACTGAGACATCTCTCCAGCCCCAAGAAAAAATAGTTTATAGCATATGTAAACCTAAATAACAATCAGAGGGAGAGAGAAACTGTCTAAAAAATACTAATGTTTGGGCTGGAGAAATGGCTTAGCAGTTAAGGCGTTTGCTTGTGAAGCCAAAGGACCCAGGTTCAATTCCCCAGGACCCACATAAGCCAGATGCACAAGGGGCACATGCATCTGGAATTCATTTGCAGTTGCTGGAGGCCCTGGTGTGCCCATTTTCTCTCTGTCTGTCTCTTTTCTCTCTCTCTCTGCTTGCAAATAAATAAATAAAAGTTAAAAATAAAATATAATATAAAATAATATTAATGTTTATTTGAGAGTGACAGAGCATCACAATGGAAATACGTGTGCCATGGGGAAACTTTGGGTGTAGTCAAGGACTTTAAGGCAAGGGGAAGGTTTTTTTTAAATAAATAATTTCCCTTTTGAAAAAATTTTATTTAATTTTCTGCATGTATATGGTGGGCAGGGCCAGTGCATCAGAATTTCTTGCCACTGCAAATGCATGCCCATCTAGCTTTATATAAGGAGTGGCTGAAGAATTGAGCCCTAGCCAGCAGCCATTGCAAGCAAGCACTTTCTATCACTGAGCTAGCTCCTCAGCCCCAGAAGTTTTTAAAAACAGAAAAGGAAAAGTTGACATAAGCTACTGTGATAGGAGTTAGTTGGCCCAGTAGACTAAAGGCAGAAGTTGGCATCATCTCATTGGTGAAAACCCTGTTGCTCTGTGAATGTTCTGTCAAGAGTGCTTTGTCTGAATTGCCAGTCTTAAAGAATGTTAAAGACAAATTCTGTTACAGAAATCTGTGCATAGGATACATAAATAGGAAAACATACCTTCTAAGTCTCTAGAAGGTTCTTGGGAAAGTACTTACCTCAGAGAGGCAGACACAAGCCTTCCCCTCATAACTTCCTGACTCTAATTTTGTCTGTGTCCCGCAAGAATGGTTTCATCTTAGTATTCTCAGCGTTCACATATGCATTAATACTTCCTTTTATTGCCAGCAATATTTCATTCTATGGATATTCCCATTTGCTTCTCCATTCATCAGTTAGTAGACAGGGTTTCTCTTTGGGAGAGCATAAAGTCTTAAAATAAACTGAGGCAGGATACCACAACTCTGTCTGGTAAAAGCCATAAAACTGTACACTTTAAGTTGATGAGTTGCAGGGCATACGAATTGTTTATCTCACTAAAGTTGTCTTTAAAAGAAGAGAAGGCCAGGTACAAAGATTTGCAGTCGCAGCTACTTAGAAGGCAGAGACAGGAGAATTACTTGAGCCTAGAAGTTCTGGGCCAGCCTGGGCAACATAGTGAGATCCTATCTCAAAAGATAAATAATGAAAAGACTTTTTAAAATACAAAAGGCTTTACCATAGAATAATGATGGAGCTTCCTTCCCAGTTCCCCATTTGCTCTCAAATCAACTTTCTGGCTTTAAGTTCCTCCCTCTATAATATCAGAATTAATATATAATGCCTAGTTCACAAAATCACTAAGAGGATTAAATGAAATAATTTGTGTAAAGTACTTAGCACAACTCCAGGCACATTATAAGCCTTTAATTATGGTTACTTACACTAAGGTTGGACAAGTACCAACTTTTTTTTCCTTTTTTTTGAGATAGGGTTTTGCTCTAGCCCAGGCTGACCTGGAATTCACTATGTAGTCTCAGGGCAGCCTCAAACTCATGCCAATCCTCCGACCTCTGCCTCCCAAGTGCTGGGATTAAAGGCGTGCGCCAACACGCCCGCTGAAGTACCAACTTTAATTAATTAATTTCCAAGCAGAGAGATACAGACAGAGTGAGAGAGACACAGAGAGAGAATATGGTCATGACAGGGCCTCCAGTTGCTGTAAGTGAACTCCAGATGCAGGCACTGCTTTGTGCATCTGGTTTTACATGGGTACTGGGAATTGAACTCGGGTTGTTAGGCTTTGCAGGAAGCCACCTAAACCACTGAGCCATCTCTCCAGCCCTCAAGTACCAACTTTTTAAATATATATTTATTTATTTACATCCAGGTGTGGTGGCACACGCCTTTAATCCCAGCACTCAGGAGGCAGAGGTAAGAGGAGCGCCATGAGTTCAAGGCCACCCTGAGAATACAGAGTAAATTCCAGGTCAGCCTGTGCTAGAGTGAGACCCTACCTCAAAAAAAGAAAAAAATATACATATATAGATATATGTATATATATATATGTATATATATATATACATATATATATTTATTTATTTATTTATTAGAGAGAGAGATAGAGAATGGGCATGACAGAGCCTCCAGCCATGGCAAACAACTCCAGATGCATGTGCCACCTTGTGCATCTGGTTTATGTGGGAACTGGGGAATTGAACCTGGGTCCTTAGGCTTCATAGGCAAGCACCTTAACCACTAAGCCATCTCTCTAGCCCCCAATTACCAACTTTCGTGTGTGATCATAGAGCATCCTAAATTCCAACACCTTCAGTAATGCAAGGTGTCCTATGAAAACATCAGGAAAGTTGTAATCGTGCAATCCAATGCTGCATTTCCAAGTCAAGAAATGTACCTCTTGGGCTGGGAGATGGCTCAGTGGCTGAAGGAACTTACAAAGCCTGACAGCCTGGGTTTGATTCCCCAGGACCCATGTAAGCCAGATGCACAAAGTGGAACATGCATCTGGAATTTGTTTGCAATGGCAAGAAGCCCTGTTTTGTCTGTCTTTCCCTCCTTATATATAAATAATTTAAATAAATAAAAAACGAAAAGCTAGTTGGGCGTGGTTGCACACGCCTTTAATCCCAGTACTCGGGAGGCAGAGGTAGGAGGATCACCATGAGTTCGAGGCCACCCTGAGACTACATAGTGAATTCCAGGTCAGCCTGGCCTAGAGTGAAACTCTACCTCGGAAAACAAACAAACAAGCAAAACAAAACAACAACAGAAAAAAAAGAAAAGAAAAGTTGTTTTCTTAAGCAAAAAGAAATATACATCTCACTTGTTCAAATGCAAGCTTCAATATTACAAACCCATGTCAAGAGTTGTCCAGAGTTTAATTCCATCAGCAGTTTGTGGCCCACTCAACAGGGGAGTGTGTATGAGGTGCATGTCCTTCCTGTGGACCTGTGGACGAGACAACAGGCAGGGGTGGGATTCACTTCAAGGCTGTGTAACCAGGACCAAAGCAGCCAGGAAGTGTTTGGCCACAATTTCCACAGCATCCACCTATGTTTGTTCTTCTATTTAAAGGTGAACCTTGAAAGCTGAACACCTGTATTTCCATGTGCCTGTTATGCTGTCAAATATAGCTTCTTGTGAACACATTAAAAAAAAAAAAACTTGTCAGTGGCTGGAGGGATGGCTTAGCGGTTAAGGCGTTTGCCTGCAAAGCCAAAGGACCCTGGTTCGATTCCCCAGGACCCACTTAAGCCAGCTGCACAAGGGGGCGCATGCGTCTGGAGTTCATTTGCAATGGCTGGAGGCCCTGGAGTGCCCATTCTCTCTCTCTCTCAAATAAGTAAAAATAAAATCTATAAAAAAAAACTTGTCAGCTGGTTTGATTAGACATCAATGTGGAAAGCTATACAAAAAAATAAATTGTCATGACTAACAGGTTTCACAGTTTTCATTTCTCCTGCTGGTCCTCCACCTTGGTTTGTTTCTTTGCATGTATGTGTGTGGTGAATATGTGTGTGATATGTGGTGTACGCGTATGTGTGAGACGCGTGTACCCCATGCACATGTGTGGAGACCAGAAAAGAATGTTACATGTCCTTCTCTTATCTCTCATCCAGATTCATCCTTCCTTCCTTCCTTCCTTCCTTCCTTCTTCCCTCCCTCCCTTCCTTCCTTTCTCTTTCTTTCTTTCTTTCTTTCTTTCTTTCTTCTTTATTTTTGTTTCTCTTATTGTTGGTTTTTCATGGCCCTAGCCCAGGCTGACCTGGAATTCACTATGTAGTCTCAGGGCGGCCTCAAACTCACTGCGATCCTCCTATCTTTGTCTCCCAAGTGCTGGGATTAAAGGCATGCGCCACCAGTGCCTGGCTCATCCAGGTATTTCTTTCCATGGTCTCTTCCTCAACTTGGAGCCGCTGTCTATCAGCAAGCCCTAGGGGTTCTCTGGTCTTCACCACTCCCTCCCCTCACTGTGGTGACAGGTGTGCATAGCCACACCCAGCATTTCAGTGTGTTCTGGGAAGTTGAACTTAGTGGTCTCTGGCCAAGAGCCTTAGGGGTAAATGGCAAGCTTATGCTCTTAACCACTGAGCCATCTTCCCAGTCCTGAGTCTTGTTTTTATAAGGCAGGATCTTGTTATGTAGCATAGGCCAACCTGAAACTCACTGTGCAGCCTGGGATGGCTTCAAATCTGTGACTCTCCTGCTTCTGTCGGTCCTTTTGCCAGCTCAGATGAGGAAAGATAAGCACAGATAAGGCAGGCAAAGGAGTGTGAATTTTGGAGAAGCACGATTACTCATAACTGGTCATTATGATTAATAATGTTAACAGTCTGAGTACCTACCACAGACACATTACCTAGTGTGCAAAGCCCAGGCAAGGGAAGTAGTTTAGTCCCCATTGTGTAGATGAGAACATACAAGTCCACGGCTAGTTTTCCAAAATCGCAGAGCAAGAAAGTGGCAGCGTAAGAGCTGGACGGTTCTGGGCCTGGAATCAGACAGAAGGTTTTCTTTTATCCCAAGGCCATGACAGTCCTTCTGGGCCTGGTCCACAATGAAAGAAAAGCTAAAGGTCACAGTGTCTCCTCCTCTCTGTCGAGTCATCTGAAATCTGTTAATCTTCTCTAAAGCAGAATTGATTGCTGACCTTGGCTGCACACTGATGCCTATGTCCCTCCCCGAGAGATGCTGATGCAGTTGGTCTGGGGTGCAGCCTGGGTGCTGGGGAGCACACCGGAGGGCCCTTTGTGATGTGAATGGGCAACAAGGCTAAGACCAACTAGGTTAAGGGAACCACTGTGGCAATGATCTGGAGCCTTCAGTATAAATGCACATCAGGATGGACTCAGAGAAGATGCCCATCTCCAGTTATCTCTTTAAAAAATATACTATTTAGCTGGGGGTGGTGGCGCACGCCTTTAATCCCAGCAGCACTAGGGAGGCAGAGGTAGGAGGATCACCGAGAGCTCGAGGCCACCCTGAGACTACATAGTGAATTTCAGGACAGCCTGAGCTAGAGTGAGACCCTACCTCAAACAAACAAACAAACAAACAAAAGGGCTGGAGAGATGGCTTAGCGGTTAAGTGCTTGCCTATGAAGCTTAAGGACCCCAGTTCGAGGCTCGATTCCCCAGGACCCACATTAGCCAGATACAGAAGGGGGCGCACGTGTCTGGAGTTCGTTTGCAGTGGCTGGAAGCCCTGGTGCACCCATTCTCTCTCTCTATCTGCCTCTTTCTCTCTCTGTCTGCCACTCTCAAATAAATAAATAAATAAAATAAACAAATTATTTTTTTGTTTTTTCGAAGTAGGGTCTCACTCTAGCCCAGGCTGACCTGGAACTCACTATGGAGTCTCAGGGCGGCCTTGAACTCATGGTGATTCTCCCACCTCTGCCTCCCAAGTGCTGGGATTAAAGGCATGAGCCATCATGCCCAGCTCAAAATTTTTTTTAAAAAACCAATATATATATATATATATACACACACACATAATTTATTTATTTATTGGTATGTGTGTGTGAGAGAGAGAGAGAGAATGAGAGAGAGAGAGAGAGAGAGAGAGATACAGACAGACAGACAGAGAATACATGGGTTTGCCAGGGCCTCTTCCACTGCAAATGAACTCCAGATGCATGTGTCACTTTGTGTATCTAGATTTATGTGAGAACTGGGAAACTGAGCCTGGGGCCAGCAGGTTTTGCAAGCAAGCACCTTTAAGTGCTGAACCATCTCCTAGCCCTCTAGTTGTCTTTGGCAACACCAGATCTCCTCAGAAGCTGGGCCTTGATGACAGAGAAGGATCCCTTATGAAGCCCAAGGCAGCACTGCAGAGCCTTGCATGCTAGATCCCAGACAGACAGTTAAGGAGACCAAACCCGGCCTCCCATCCAGGCAGCTATCTCAGGGCCACATAACTGTTGGACCAGATTCATAGTTTATGAACAAAATGTGCCAGTGCAGCAGGTTTTGGAATCTTGATTGCACAGGGACCAGAACTTGTCCTCTCATTCTTACCTGGTGGCCTGAACAATAGACTGCTGCTTAAGTACCATAGCTCTCTCTCTCTCTCTCTCTCTCTCTCATCTGACTCCTATCTAGCCTCAAAATAGGCCACACAGAATGACAGACAGCTACCGACCCTTCAGTCCTCATTTTGAGCATCCGAACTCACATTTCATGTTCAATCCTTATCAAAACTGTCTTCCAAAACATGTGTCCCAATTAGCATATTTTAGATTCCTATTGTCTCCCAGCACTGGCTGGATGGACATTCAAGGTGATCGATGAGAACAGACACTGTCGTCATTGTCTAAGAATCCACAGTCCACAGGACAGCTACATACCTACCATCTGTTCGTGCCAAGCCAGACTGGACCAGAAGAATTAATGATACAGTTACAGTGAAACCAATTAAAAAAAAAAAAAAAACCCTGCCTTTCTCCAACTCTAGCAGATTAAAGTCAGGAAATTCAAATGCTGTTCAGGAGAGCTGACAGCCTAAGGCAGGGGAAGGAGCCCAGTAGACCTGTGGGCATAAGTCACATCTAAGCCTGGCCTGGTGGCAGTGGTGGGTAGGCTTCTCTGGAGCCTCAATAACATGTCAGAATTGTCCTCCCCCCCCCCCTCGATGCTGAAGGGCTTGTTTCATGATTTTCCATACCAGTCAGACTTTGGCTGTGCAGAGGTGAATACCACTGACCAGGAAGGGCAGCAGAGGTCCACTATGAGGAGAGGAGGAGTACCCATCAGTCCTTTAGCAGCTTGTCCACACAGCAGGAGCAGGAGACAGGCCCGGGAAGGGAATTCAGGTAGAGGGCCAGAACACCATATATTCAAACATCTTGACAAGTTCTAATCAGCTTCTGTTATGGCTTGTAAACTACCCCCATAGGATTACGTATTTGAGCACTTGGTCCCTAGCTGGTGGCACTGATTTGGGATGGTTATGGAAGTGGGGTCTAGTTGGAGGAAGTGCCTCAGTAAAATGCAAGCCTCGAGGCTTATAACCTGGTTCTACTTCCTGCCCCACCTCTGCGTCCTGCTCCCTTGAGATGTGAGGAGGGGGAAAGCCCAGCTGCATGCTCCAGCCACCATGCTGTCCCAGCCATGGGCTCTTATCCCCTTAAACCATGAGCCAAACACAGCCTTTCTCTCTTAAGTCGCTTCTTGTCAGGTGTAGCAGTTAACCTTCTTTACTGCGGAGACAAACACCCAACCAGAAACACCGTACGGAAGAAGTGGGTTTATTTCGGCTTCTACTTCAAAGGGAACCTTCATCGTGGCGGGGAAGAGCATGGCAGGAGCAGACAGCAGGGTGTCACATCTCCTCAGCAGCAGAGAGTAGAGAGACTGAGCTAGGTATGAACACCCATCAGGGAAGGAACAAGAGATCCAAAGTCCCACCTCCTGTGACACACCTCCTCTAGCAAGGCTCCACCTCCCAAAGGCTCCGCCTGCTGGGGATTAACTATGAGGCTTAATCACACACACACATGAGGCTATGGAGGACGTCCTGCATTCAAACCAGCACATCAGGCATTTGGTCATGGAGACAAGGAAAATAATACAATAGTTTGTACGTGTGTTCATCCTACCATTTCACGAGCTTTTTGAGGAAGCAGATGGCTTCTCATTGTATCCCAACTCCCAGCACAGTGTCTAGCACACAGTAGTCTCTTCATCAGTTCCAACAGGATGAAATATAGTTAAGAAAACAATTACTACAACCTTTAAAGAGGTGAAGTGTAGCTATCAAAAATTTGTCAGGTGAAGCCAGGTGTGGTGGTGCATGCCTTTAATCCCAGCACTTAGGAAGGCAGAGTTAGGAGGATCGCCGTGAATTCGAGACCACCCTGAGACTACATAGTGAATTCCAGGTCAGCCTGAGCTAGAGTGAGACCCTACCTTGAACCCCACCCCACCCCAAAAAAATGATCAGATGAATGAGGCATCAGTAGGTAAAATCATACTGACCATGTGTGTGGTCAGCCTGGGCTCACTGAACTTGGCCTATAACCCCCCCACTATTGCAGAACTTGCCAACAGAGGCACGTCTGTTGTTCTACACAGTATTGCACTTCTCCACTATGGGGAAGATAGCACATTCAGAAGGAACCTTCTGATGGCTTCTTCTGAGCAGTGTGCTGTCACTGAGGATTGATTGTGGAAAGCCTAGCCTCAGGGAATGCCCTGGCTTCTTCTTTCTGCTTCTGGGTTTGGGATAAGCCAGCAGTTGATTGGCAGATGATTAAGGATGCGTTTCCTGTTCTTCCCCGCGTAGCCTCCTTTGGCAAGCAATGTCCCACCTTTCAAGAAAGCTGCTGGCAAGTGACAATGCTGCCCATGTCTTCTTGCCAAGCTGCAGCAGCACGCTTATGAGTGAAACATCGTAGAGGCAACCTCTAAGATCTGCATGGCTGCTACTGTTCAGGGAGAGGAGGATCCCTCTCCCTTGTGATCTCACCCACTAGCTGTATTTACCACACTTGTCAAATATTAAGAGAGGGTGGGCTAGAGACATGGCTTAGCGGTTAAAGCGCTTGCTTGCAAAGCCAAAGGGCCCAGGTTCAATTCCCCAGGATCCAGGTAAGCCAGATGCACAAGGGGGTACACGCTAGAGGCCCTGTCATGCCTATTCTCTATATATTTGTCTCTCTCTCACTGTTTCTCAAATATACATATATAGAGAAAGGAGCTGGGCCTGGTGGCATATGCCTTTAACTCCAGCACTCTGGAGGCAGAAGTACAAGGATAGCCATGAGTTCAAGGCCAGCCTGGGACTACAGAGTGAGTTATAGGTCAGTTTGGGTTATAGGGAGACCCTCCATCAAAAAAATAATTAAGAAAGAAAAATGATCATTTCTAACATATGAATTTGAGAGGGAGGGTGGAAGGCAGAAGATCAGGAGCATGACATGTGATGGGCAGTGAAGGATTATTCCAACGGTTCTCCATGAAGAAATGCAAGAAAGTAACAAGATGCATCAGTAGAATTCCTGTGAAAGTGAGTTTGCAGCTAGAAAAATACATCTACGAACCTCGGGCATCCAGTGGGCTCTACTAGACTAGACTATGCTGATATCACTGCCGGGTGTCAGGTGGGTAATCCCTGCCGGGTCTGGCATGGTCTGGTTGGGCTATCATAGGCAAACTATGTATAAAATAGGATTTATGAAGGTTCAACGTGTCTTGGCTACAACATACAATTAAGGGAGACATGTACAGCGGGATGCAGGAAAAGGAAGAAGAAAACTGACGGGCACTCAACTGCCGATGTATTTTGCTTGCCCATAGTTGATGTTTCTTTTTTCATTTTTATTTCTTGTGAGCTGGGCGATCAGACCTAGGACCTTGTGAATGCTAAACAAGTACTCTCCCACTGAGCTCTCGCCACAGCCCTCGTTTTACTCATTTCTTTTTTTTTAATTTCTTTTTGTTTACTTTTATTTATTTGAGAGCTGCAGACAGAGAGAGAAAGAGGCAGAGAGAGAGAGAAAGAGAGAGAATGGGTGCGCCAGGGCCTCCAGCCACTGCAAACGAACTCCAAATGTGTGCGCCCCCTTGTGCATCTGGCTAACGTGGGTTCTGGGGAACCGAGCCTCAAACCGGGGATCCTTAGACTTCACAGGCAAGCGCTTAACCACTAAGCCATCTCTCCAGCCCTACTCATTTCTTTTAGTGTATGTCCACATGTATGACGTGTGTGTATGTCTCTGTGTGTGACTGTGGGCGCATGTGTGCCACGGTGTGCACATGGAGGTCAGATTGCAACTTTTGGGTGTCAGTCCTCGCCTTGAGGCAGCTGTTTACGACTGCGTTCACCAAGCTAGCTGACCCATGAGGTGCTGACAATTCTCCTGTCCCAGCCTCCTTCTTGACGTAGGTACTCTAGGATTACAGATGCTATAGATACAGCTTCCAGCCTTTTATAGGTTCTGGGGATTTTAACTCAGGTACTCACACTTGCTCATTTGAGGGGTGACCCAACATCAACCTTTAAAAAAAATCTTTTTTGGCCAGGTGTGGTGGCTCATGCCTTTAATCTCAGCACTTAGGAGGCAGAGGTAGGAGGACTGCCGTGAGTTCGAGGCCACCCTGAGACTACATAGTGAATTCTAGGTTAGCCTGAGTAGAGGAGACCCTACTTAAAAGACAAAACAAAACAAAAAGATTTAAATTTTTTTTTAAATTTAAAGTTATGTACAGGTGTGTGTATGTGGTATGCATGTGTGTGTGCATGTGTGCGTGTGCACATGTGCACACATGGCAGAGATCCTCAAGTGTCATATTCAGGAATGCTGTCCACCTTTTTTTTTTTTTTTTTTTTGGTTTTTGTTTTTCGAGATAGGGTTTCACTCTAGCCCAGGCTGACCTTGGATCCACTATGTAGTCTCAGGGTGGCCTCAAACTCACAGTGATCCTCCTACCTCCTGAGTACTGGGATTAAAAGCGTGCTCCACTGTGCCCAGCTCCCCCTTTTGTTGAGATCGGGTCTCTCATTGGCCTGGAAGTCCTTGATAAAACTAGATTAGTTGGCCAGCAAACTCCAGAGCTTTGCCTGTCTCTGCCCACCCCCCCCCCCCCAGCCCAGAGCTGGGATTACAGGCATGTGTCGCCAGCTCTAGCATGTTACATGGATGCTAGAGATAGAACTCAGGTCGTCATGTGAAACTAACAACAGCTGCTCATGGGGGCCATGGTTTCTGGGTGAAGTGCTCAGTGCTGCCCAGCTAGAGCCTCCCTCCCCACTTCCCACTCTTTCTCACTGGCTTTGCCAAAGAGCTCCAGAAGGAAGTCCCACCGTGCTCTGTGCCAGGCAAGCGGCAGGGACACTCTAGTGACCCTCTGGCTCAGTCAATGTTGCTTCACACAAGCGATGGCTCCTCTTTCCTTTTGTACCACCTGAGTGCCTATGGGGAATCTGCCTCACAACCAAATATGCCCAATTTGCTAGGAACTTCATTATTTTAGTCTTGAAATAACTTTTAGCTTTCGGGAAACAGTAAAGCTTAACTGTATCTCAGTTACTCTTATCAACAAGACTTTCCTATTTCTTTTCTTTAAATTATTTATTGGGCTGGAGAGATGGATTGGTGGTTAAGGCACTTGCCTGTGAAGCTTAAGAACTCTTGTTTGATTCTCCAGGTCCCACGTAAGCCAGACGCATAGTAACACAAGCATGCAATGTCACACATGCACACAAGGGGCACACATGTCTGGAGTTGGTTTGCAACAGCTGAAGACTCTCTCTCTCTCTCTGCCTCTTTCTCTCTCTCTCAAAAAAAGAAAAAAAAAAAAAGTCCAGCTCCCGTTGAGACTGGTGGATTTTTAAAAAAATATTTATTTATTTGAGAGAGAGAGAGTATGGACACTGCAAATGAACTCCAGATGCATGCACCACTTTGTGCAACTGACTTTACATGGGTACTGGAGAATTGAGCCCAGGCCTTCAGGCTTTGCACGCAAATGTCTTTAACCTCTGAACCATCTCTCTAACTCAACTTTCTTCTTTTTCCTTCCTTCTTTCCTTCCTTCCTTCCTTCCTTCCTTCCTTCCTTCCTTCCTTCTTTCCTTCCTTCCTTCCTTCCTTCCTTCCTTCCTTCCTTCTTTCCTTCCTTCCTTCCTTCCTTCCTTCCTTCCTTCTTTCCTTCCTTCCTCCCTCCCTCCCTCCCTCCCTTCCTCCCTCCTTCCCTTCCTTCCTTCTGCTGAAGATGGAACCCAGGGCCTCACACATACTAGGCAAGTCCTCTACCGCTGAGCCACATTTCCATTCCCTCAACAAGAATTTTCTTTGAGCAGTGGTAGAGACAGTACGAAAGGAAGGAGAAGAAAATCAAGAAAAGATAACACAACGAACCTAAATAGCCCCTTTTCTTGCATGTGAAACTCGTTGCCAGCCACTCCAGTTATGAACAATATGGTCTCACACTTTTCTATTTGTGACTGTGGCATGGCAATGAAAAGAACTTGGTGCTTAACCAATTAATCTTGTTTGTGTGTGTGTGTGTGTGTGTGTGTGTGTATTTTGTTTTGTTTTTTGAGGTAAGGTTTCACTCTAGTCCAGGCTGACCTGGAATTCACTATGTAGTCTCAGGGTGGCCTTGAACTCATGGTGATCCTCCTCCTCTGCCTCCTGAGTGCTGAGATTAAAGGCGTGTGCCACCACGCCTGGATCTTAACCAATTAATATTAAGAAGGGGTAGCACAGTGTGTCTGTGATCATTAAAAAAAAAAAAATGGAGCCTTCAAGGATTTTTTTCCATCTTCCAGCCTGAGCATCAGCTAGATCGCGATGTAAATAGTACACGCGCTGTAGGATAAGCCTCACTGCACTACGTGTGGAGTACAGACCAGGCTCCAGGGCCCCTGTTCCAGGCAACTAGCTAGATTCTGTCGCTTCAGCCCCTGCTCCCCTTAACTGTTCTGCAGTCAGATGGAAATCACCCTTACAGGGTGGCAGGTCTGGCCCCAAGTAAACAGTGACATTTACAGGTCTGTACACCTCAGAGCACTGATAATGACATCCTATCAAAGCATAAATGAGAAGGATAATGACATCCTATCAAAGCATAAATGAGAAGGATAATGACATTCTATCACAAGCGTACTGAGGTGACTGGAATCCTTTTCAAACTCTTCGTTTCAGGGAATTCTCTGCAAAGAAATAAATAGGAGCAAGATCTGGGTCATGTATTTGTGGTTTCAAATGTCTATTTGGTTTGGAAAGTGCTTGAAAAAGAAATGGGCTCTTTCTGGATGCTGTGCAAACCTAATCTTCAAAAGAAGATCCAGAAGTGACTGAGCTGCAACTCTCTACCCAAGGAGCTCCATGGTTTGCAAGAGGGCACTGGAGGTGTTCGAACTGGGGGAAAAAAAAATCCTTTTGTGGTGGTTTGAATGAAATGCCCCCCCCTCAAGGCTCATGTGTTTTGAATACTTACTCCCCAGCTGGTAGCAATTTGGGAATGTTGTGGAGCTTTTGGGAGGCAGAGCCCTGCTGGAGGAGGTCTGTCACTGTGAGTGGACCTTGAGGTTTATTAGTCGAGCCCACTCGAGCTCACTCTTGCTGCTCCTGCCCAGCAGCTGATGTGTGAAGATGTGAGCCGGGTGCCTGCTCTACCATGCTTTCTCCACCATGATGACACTTCCCCTCAAAACTGTAAACCTGAAATAAAATCCTTTCCTCCCAAAAGCTGCTTCTGGTCAGGTGGTTTGTCCCAGAGATGAGAAGATAACTGATGTACCTTCTATAGCTAGGAAGGAGTTTGCATTGGAAAGAAGAGAAACAACTTTTAGACCACTTCTCTTCCTATTACTGAGGCAGTGGTGGGGACAGAGCCCTGCCTTCATGTTTGATTTGGCCCAAAATCAAACTCTCAATGTCATGGCTTCTGCTAGGTAATGGCATAGCTGAATGTGGGATGGGGGTGGGGAGGTGGCTCTGTGGCTAGAGCAGACACTGAAGTCCTGTTTCTTACCTGGACCCAGGTGTGCTCTAGATGCAGCAGGAAAAGACATCATAGTTAAAAACAAATGCTCACAGTATCCACCTTGAGAGCAGGAGAAAGCTTGACCTATTACATTATTTAGGATGAGGCAAATACCTCTCTTCCTTGATATGGCCCCAGTAGCAGTTTGAGAGTCATTATGGTTGTGACTGAGCAAAGGAGGCACTTTCAGGGGAAGACTCCTGTGTTAACACACTTTCCAAATCCCCTTTTATCTTTTCAGCTAAAATATTATGGTGCAAGATGAACCTGCCCATAGGCATTTTTCTCTCTCACTTTAATCTTTTGAATATGTGCTCCAAGTCTGAGCTAAATAAGCCCCCCAAAGTGTGCCTACTATCTTTCCTTGTTAGATTACGACCTTAAACCGAGCATGTTCAGGAACGTGCTCCTAAACTGAGCATGCTTAGGAATTGGCTTATCCCCGTGTGAGTATGTATAGGCAACCTGAATAAGCTCTCCCTGCTTCCTCTATTCAGGGGGAGCATCGCTTTGAAAAAGACTCCCTTGCTCTCCTTGCCCTCTGCAGGTAATAAATCTTTCCCCACTATTTTGTCTTGGCTGTGTTTATTTTGGTTTTGCACTCACCAAGATGTGAACCCATTGTGTTCAACTGTAAAGCAACTGTTGGCCTTGGAAGGGGTGGGCATAACTGTCCTGTATAGGAGAAACAGGATGCAGATTCACTCAGAAAGTGGCACGCTCAGGTAGGGATAACACCTGAAACAGGAAAGTGATATTGATGTCTACTGTGCATCTGGGAGAGGAGCACTGTGGCTAGGGTTAGACAATTTTTTTTTCTTTGCCTGGGATTCTGGACATGATTTACTCAGCATCCAGTGTTATGTTCTTTCCTTCCCACATTTGAATCTCCTTCTAAAATGTCAAACAGGGCTAGAGAGGTGGCTTAGACATTTGTCTGCAAAGCCAAAGGACCCAGGTTCAATTCCCCAGGACCCATGTAAGGTGGATGTACAAGGTGGTGCATGCGTCTGAAGTTTGTTTGCAGTAGCTGGAGGCCCTGGTGTGCCCATTCTCTCTCTCTCTCAAATAAATAAATTAAAAAAATGTCAAGCAAACAATAAAAACCCCTGTTACGTACACACACAAGCACAGCCGATGTTACTGTACCGCGGAGGGTTTCGGCACTGGAGACAGTGGCCTTCCCTGTATCAGCCCCTTGCCGAGGTCAGCCTGTGGCAGCTGTTTCATGTGGGTGGAGGACAGAGATTACAGAACATCAGGTAACCCCACCCTTGCATATTTTCCCCCAAATCATCAGGGAAAACTGAGCCAAAAAAAAAAAAAAAAAAAGAGGATTGACTTGGGCACAAGTATTCACAACACAGAATAAGGACATTCTTAGCGTTTTCTAAGCAGAAGAGTTCATCTTGTTCCCTTCTCTGCCTCCCTGTTCACACTGGGCAGTTGCCCCAGCTCTCAGTGGGGTTCCTGCACTGCATGTTGCTTGAGAACAGGACTTGTACCTTATATTAATTTCATTTGTCCTTTTGTTTCACGTTCACAGGAGGCTGAATGTATATATCTTGGGTGTCTTCCACAGACAAGTTCTTCCTCCTGTGGGAGCCACCATATGCATCTGGCTTACTTGGGTCCTGGGGAGTTGAACCTGGGTCCTTAGGCTTCATAGGCAAGTGCCTTAACCACTAAGCCATCTCTCCAGCCCAAGATAAAATATTTTTAAAAGTAAAATAAATAAATACACACACACAAGCAAGTTCTGGTTCAGCATTTGAGGCGAGGTTGGACCTGAGATGCTACTGCTACTGGTCATTGACCTACCTCTTGAGTGGCAAAGCATGAAACTATTGTCATGTGCACTTTCAACTGACAGAAACTGGAGATATTGATGGCTTTCTAGGAGTGTTTCCTTTATTAAGTACACACGGTCTGTCTAACACAGAGGCTGCTAAACCAAAAGCGACTTCCCCTGTCTCCCTCGGCGCTCTGGACTAAACACCTAACACAGGGCTGGCGGTGACTGCGGATGTCCTGTTTCAGCTGCTAGCTGGCAACCTGAGCTGCAGATTAACGCAGCAGTCCTGCGGTTATCAGGCCAGTGTCCGGGATTCAGCCTTCCTTTATACTTCTAACCTCATGGTCATAGAATCGCTAGTGCAGCTCAGTGAATCAAACATCTCTCTTGCTATTTAATTAGTGTTCTTTTTTTTTTTATTTTTTTATTTCCAAGGTAGGGTCTCACTCTAGTTCAGGCTGACCTAGAACTCACTATGTAGTCTCAGGGTGGCCTCGAACTCTCGGCGATCCTCTTACCTCTGCCTCCCATCATTTTTTTTTTTATAATCATAATGAGACTGACCAGGGAGACCCACCTCTCCCTGGGCAATGAGCGAGTATAAAGGATTGTTGGAATATTGCTAAAATCTTGTCACTGTTGAGGATAATCCCTATAAGCTTATATTGTGCACACTTTCTGACATTCATTTTCTTGGAAGTAAGCAGAGGTGCTGGGGAGATGGGGAAATTTGACTCCCTGACTGGCAACTAGTTGAACTCTCTGTCTTGCTGCCCAAGCTGCCTTGAGCAAAAGGGCTGTCAGCTGCACATATTACCTCATGCCAGCAGCGGTTGTATTGATCACTCCCCTGATGCCTCAGTCAACTAAGCTGCGTGCATGTACTGGCTCCTGGAGACACAGCCCAGCAGGGCTGTTCCAAACAATTTGCAACAGACGTTTTGCATCGTAAACCTGAAACCATTTCCACCTTGGCCAGAGAGGGAGGCGCTTCCCCTGGTGGAAGGACTAAGATGGCTGATAGAGTTGTGATTGGTCCAGATTGTGACTGGTACTACACACCAGGCTGGTGGTTGGCCAAATAAAATGGCTGGGATTGGTCTAAGCAACCGGTCTTGGTCTGTAGAAGAGGCTGCTTAGGCTGGCTGAGGGAATTGGCTGGAAGACAGTTTCCTGTGCTACCTACCCTGGTGTTGCGATATCAGGTCCAACAGAGTTCTCTCAAGTGTTCCTTCCTTGCCCACTTTCCTTCTTTGCTGTTCTTATCTCTCTCCCTTCTTCCCTCCCTCCCTTCCTTCTTTTTCCTTTTTTTTTTTTTCACTATTTAGGGAATTTTTATTAAAGCAAGAATTTCATAATCTAAATTATGTTTCTTTGCTCCAGTTACCAATTCTGTTACTTAAAACAGAACTGACATTCTGAGCTATTCCACAGTAAAGAATTACAAAATTAAAGAAAGGAATGCTTTACATTTTTGTACTTTGCTGAAAATTCTTTTTCCAAGGGTCTATAAAGCATTAATTTGTTTTTATATTTTGCTATTTCTCTGTGGTTTTTTTGTTTTTAAATCAAGTAATCTAGGTCTAGCATTATTTGCTAGACCCGGCATTTGCTTGGTACATAAGGTCCAAAGTTTCCTTTCCTTTTTTAATTTATTTTATATTTTGCAATGTTTCATGATATTTAATTTTTTTTCTGCTGTCCTTTTCTTTTTCAAGATAGGATCTACTCTGGCCCAGGCTGACCTGGCACTCACTCTGTATTGCCAGGCTAGCCTGGAACTCACAGTGATCTTCCTACCTCTGCCTCCCAAGTGATGGGGCTAAAGGCGTGCACCACCACGCCTGGCCCTTGCCCACTTTCTTTCTGTCTTTCCTTTCCTTTCCTTTCCTTTCCTTTTCTTTTTTCTTTTTTCTTTTCTTTTTCTTTTTTTTTTTTTTTTTGTTGAGTCAATGAGTTTATTGGGGTTATCTACAGTATGGAGGGGGAGTTGTTACTTACTGGAATGTGGAGTCCCCAAAGCAGCCTCTTTGATGCGGCTTCCTGTGTCAAGATTACTCCTTGGATGCTCCTCCTTCAACCACAGGGTGAGGGCTTACTTACAGAACATGGGGAATCTAAAGAAGCCACTTCAATGGAGCTCATTGTCTCATGCTCTTTACACTGTATCTATGTACTGTATCTCCCCCTGAGACCACGAGACCTCATGTGTTATAACATACAGCTGGTACCTGGGGCGACTGAGGTCCCAGGTGGGGTCTGATGAACCTCCTCATGCCTTCTCTTGTGGGTTACCCCAGCTGCTTTTGGTAAAGCTGGAAATAGTTGTTCACACCTTTCGCTGCTGAGGAATTTTGTCACAGAGCAATATTGTTGATGACTTTTCTCTCCCCGACAGGTTGCGTAGGCTTTTCCAGCATTCTGACAGCTAGTCAACAGGGAGGAGGCTTCGAGCTCAGCCCCAGCTTGATTTCTCAGTGATCTGAAGCCCAGGTTTGTGGATTCTTCAGCAGCAATAGGGTCTTATCATCTAGTTCTGGTGGGCAACCAAAAGCCTTGGCAATAGCCTGTAATGTTTTGGGGGCATCAGGGGCCTCCTTGGCCAACAACTTTCTGAAAGGCATCTCACACCTGGCACTGAGATTTTTCTAATAACAATCTATGGCTCTGGGTACATTATCTATATCCACAAGATATTTCTGCCCAAATTCTCTCTCTCTCTTTTTAATTTACTTTTTCATTGACAACTTCCATAATTATAGATAATAACCCATGGTAATTCCCTCCCTCCTTCCACTTTTCCCTGTGAAATTCCACTCTCCATCATACCCCTTCCTTCTCTCAATCAGTCTCTTTTATTTTGATGTCATGATCTTTTCTTCCTATGATGATGGTCTTGTGTAGGTAGTGTCAGGTACTGCAAAGTAATGGATATCCAGGCCATTTTATGTCTGAAGGGTTCTTTGTAAGGAGTCCTACCCTTCCTTTGGCTCTTACATTCTTTCTGCCACCTCTTCTGCAATGGACCCTAAGCTTTGGAAGGTGTGATAGAGATATTTCAGTGTTGAGCACTCCTCTGTCACTTCTTCTCAGCACCAAGGTGCCTTCTGAGTCATCCCAAGGTCACTGTCATCTGAAAAGAGAAGCTTCTCTAGCTAAAAGTGAGAGTAGCGTTAATATATGAGTGTGAAACTTAAAAGAAATGCTTACTGGGACGTTCTGTGAGCATAGTATATACATTTAGCCAGGCACCAGCAGACGTTATATCCCTAGGGCTTATGACTACCTCATAGGTTTTCAGCATCAGGCATGTATTGCCTCCCGTGGAGCAGGCCTCCAGTCCAATTAGAGAGCGGTTGGTTTTCCCCATAACAGACATGCCACTATTGCACCCATTGGCTCATTTGTCCTGGCTGGCCAAGTGTAGGGCTTGCAATGTCCACTGCTGAGTATCTCCACTGGTGATTTCTCTCTCTTCCCTTGGTTGGTATGCAGCGTAGCTTTTTCTAGCTTTCTGTCAGCTGGTCTACATGGAGGAGGTTATCAGCTCAGCTTCAGCAGGATTTCTCAGTGACCTTGCAGCCCAAGTATGTGGAGTCTTCAGCAATAGGGTCTTACCATCTATCCCTGGTGGGAAACCAAGAGCCGTGGCAATGGCCTGTAATGTTTCAGGGACATCAGAGACCTCCCTGGCCAACAACTCACTGGAAGATATCCCATGCCTGGCACTGAAAATTTTCTAATAACAATCTACGGCTCCTGAGTGTTCCATTGTCCAAAAAAGTAGGTTTCCATATGACTTATTCATACCCTCTTAGATTTTGATTAACCCTCCCCCCTCCACCTTTCCTTTACTCAGTCTCTTCCCCTGACCTCACTTAGGTGCCCACTTTCAATAGTGCAGGCTGAGCTGGAAACAGAAAGAAGCAACGGAGAATGGTGGCAGTGACGAGGGCAACACTGGTGAGGCTGGTGGAGGCAGCTTGGCAGCTGAACCAGCACTAATCCCTTGGGCAGTGGCTTGATCCCAAAGGCATGGAACCACCCAAATCTCCTAAGTGTCATGCACATGTCCCTCCTGACATGAAAGCCTGACATTGCCTCACTCAGCCCCTGTATCCAACACTCCTTCTGAGCCTGAGCCCCAGGCTTCAGAATGCAACTGCTAACCTGCTGAAGAGGTCTAGTGGCCTCACAAGCAGTCAGGGTAGCTGGCACTTGGTATACCTTCTGAATAACCCCACTTGTAATTGGGAGTGGTTCTGGAGACCCAGGCTCTGGCTTCATGAAGTGAAGACTGCTGAAAAGAGGGCAGAGAAGAGGTCTAAGATAGCTAAAGAGATGGCTGTCTGCAGAAGTCTCAGAAGAGTCTGGGGGTGTCCATGTATCACTATTGCCTGGGAGCACCTACTGATCATCCCCAGAGATCCACCCACCCACAGGTCTCCCACTCCTGATGGCAGAAGTTGCCTAGTCTACACACAGTGCCCACTTCCTGAATGGCCTTCACCATGCCCTGGCTTCCAAACGCTGCCCCGACAGAGACAAGTACCCCGAGACATCCTGACTGCAGCCACTGACAACTTCAGGAGCAGCTGAACAGTTTGAGTAGCCTGGGCAAGCAGAGAGGGAGCGGAAGCAGAGAAGACAAGAGAGCAGGGGGCTGGTGAAAAGGCTGGAGGAGCCAGAAAGCGTGCAGGCTCTGGTTGCCCAGAGAATTCCAGAGAGCCGTGAAGCCTTCAGGGCTGGGGGTCTCAGACTGAGAGCTCTAATGTGGGTTCCTGCCAAGTCCAAGGGTCCTGGTACCCAAGGCGTGCATGGGGACTGCATCCCTTGTAGGGGTAAGGCTTCCATTTCTCGAGACTGACACAGTGGCTACCACATTAGAAGTTGCTCACTTGCCCTGCCTCCACCTGCCTACTAGCACCACCCAAAGCTGCTAGAGACCTGCATCTAAAGACTTTCTTGCCTGCCCTACGATTCTGTCCAGGTGACACCAAGCAACCCTCAGCCAGCTGGTTGGTGGCAATATTTTCTGCATTTGGTTCATTTCAGTTAGGTTTATGTTACATTTAGTTATTTTAAATAATATTGCATATTTTAAGCCCCAGGTATTTTTTTTTTCTTTTACTTGGGATGTATGTGTGGGTGGGTGTGTTCCACAGTGTGTGTATGAAGGTCAGACTACAACTTTCAGGCTGGTTTGAAGCAGCGTCTGTTGCTGTTCACTGTTTGGGAGCTTCTGGGGAATTCTGTTGTCTCTGCCTCCCTTCTTGCTATAGGCATGTTGTGATTTGCTCCTGAAGTTCTTAACCGAAGACTGGCTTCTTTTCCACAGTTATGTAGACAAACATCACGATGATGAAAATGCCAAAGATAGCAAGCTTCAAGCTCCATGGGAGGCCACTTTCAGGGCTCTTGCTCTGGGAGCAGTTGTCCCTCCCTTTGGTGGCGCACCCGTGCTTCCCCGGGCAATAGTCCTTCCCTTTGGTGATATACTCATGTTTCGTCCTGGTATTTGGAGATCTTGCAGCACACCTGTGAAAACACCAAGGGCTCTTAGGATTGTGCACAACTACTGCATGAGCACCCTCAGGTAGGTGTGTACACCTCAAGATTCCAGGGAGCAGCCCCAGGGCCACTTAAAAACCTATGTTAATGTCAGCGTGTGGTACCATCCCATGCTGAGGCATAGGAGGGCTGTGGATGTGACAGCATTTACAACCACTCTCATATACCAGTGTAGTACTCAGTGCTGGCAGGATCTTAAGGTCCCCAGGTCCCCACTGGGACACTACAAGTGGATGGGAACATCATAAAACATGTCCTGGGGCTCCGAGGTTAAGGTGCTTGCTGGCAAAGCCCATAGATACCAGTTCAATTCCACAGTACCCACATAAAGCCAGATGCACTAAGTGGCACATGTATATAGGGAGTTCATTTGCAGTGGCAGGAAACCCTGGTGCACTCATACTCACTCTCTCTCTCTTCCTCTCACTCAAATAAATAAAATTACAAAAAATTAAAACAAAAACTATGTTCTGTCTCCCTCTCTTCACAAAGAAAACACTGTCTTTCAGCGTGGACAAGATCACTTTCAACCTTATTTAAAATCAACATTTAAAAGAGAAAGAGGATACTTGCTGAAACATTTTGGTGAAAGCTTTACATTTTCTTTACTTTCATCCTGCGAAACCTGCTAAGGCTTACTTAGAAGTTAGGGAACGTGAGCTGGGGAGGTAGAGGCAGGAGGAATAGAGTTCAAAGTCATCCTTTGCTACGCAGCATGTTTAAAGCTAGCCTGGATTACATGAGAACCTATTACACACACACAAATACACATACATGAACTTTCTGGAAGGTTTTCGTATTGTGGTTGAAGATTGAATCCAGGGCTTCCTGCTCTGTCACTGAGCTACACTCCAGACCCTAGATTTGCTTTCTGATTGTGATGGCTAATCTTAATTGTCAATTTCATGGATTTAGATCACCATGGAAACAAGGCTCTGAGCATGTCTGGGAGGGAATTTCCAGACTGGGTGAATTGAGATAGGAAGACCCACCCTAAATGTGGGTGGAAGCAGTCCATGGACTGAATAAATAAAAAGAAGAAAATGAGCACAGAACCAGCATTCGTTGCCTTCTGCTTGTGACCAGCTCTTTCATGGTCCTGCTGAAATAGCTTCCCCACCGTCAGGGGTTATATGCCCCTTCAACGAGAACCAAAACAAATCCTTCCTTCCTTCCTTAAGTTGCTTCTTGTCAGGAATTTGATCACAGCAATGAGACCAGAAACAAATATACTAATTAATAAAATTACCTATCTAGCTTTTAAAAAAAATTGTATATATATATATATATATATATATATATATAAACACTAAGCTCCCTACCCCCTTTCCACCTGGCCAAAACTCAACAGGAGATCTAGGCAACCTGGCTCCTTCACTTGGCACCAGCCCACACTTCCCCAAGGGTCTTCACTCACAGAGGAGTTTCTCCCACTTCTGGGTCCTTGCTCGCTGTCTTTTTAGCTCTCCTGCTACAAGTGTGTGAAGCTCCCTTTTTTCTTCCCCTTCTCTCCCCAGCTTCTTTCTCTCTGTGTCTGTGGTATACACACTCTCTTTCTCTCTCTTCATTATGATTATTATTATCAAAGGTTGTAGTCATATCCCCTCGCCTCTACTCCCACTCTCCCTGACGGCTGTGCTCAGTGAGGTTGTTAGTGTTCACTATTGGGTAATTATGGTCTCAGTCTCTGTGGGGGGTGGGGGCTGTGCAGTCAGGATATTTCTACTCACCCTGTGGCTTTTACAACCTTCACATCCCCTCTTCCCCCCACCCCCACCCCACAATGATTCCAGGAGCCTTGGCCAGTCTTTTAGCAGTCTGGTTTAGTGTTGAGTTCTTTGTAGCCTCTGGGGAATCTGATTTGATGTGCTTTGATTGGCCACAGTGTCTGTCGCTGTTCCCCTGGAGCTGGTTGTCAGCTAGCAGTTCTCTCTTCTCTCTCTCTTTTGGCCCTCCTTCCCGAAGTAAGGTGTGTGTTTCTTTCTTACAGTGCTGTATGTCTCTATGTATCTTTCACTGTCTCTGCCTCTCCTTCCACACATACCTTTCTCTCATTCTCTCTCTCTTTTCTTTTTCTTCAGTTTCAGGCTCATATCCACGACCCCTCTCCTGCAAATCCACCAGTACACACGGTTGCTTCCGGGCTGGCAGTACTGCAGTCCACAGCCAATTCTCTTGGTTCCTTGCCTCTCCCCCCTTTCCTGGAATTCCCACTCTGAGATGCTAATAAACTCCCTATTCCCCCCCCCAAAAGTGGCCTCAGTCTTCTAATTTTTGAACCCTAATAGTCATTAGTGTTTTATTGTCATTGTTCTTGTTTTTGCCCCTGCAAAGGAATGCTAGATGCTTGTGCCTTTTTTTTTTTTTTTTTTTTTTTTTTTGCATCTGGCTTTATTAGAGTGCTGGGGAATCAAACCCAGGTCAGCAGGCTTTTTAAACAAGTGCCGTTGACTGCTGAGCCATCTCCCCAGACCTAGCTTTTGTTTTATATCCATTAATTTATTTGTGTATTTCTTTTTGAGAAAGGGCCTCATTCTTTAGCCTAGCCTGTCTTGAATTCACTGTGTAAACCCGGTTGGCCTTGAGACTTTTGGCATGACCCTCAATTCCCACCTCATCTGCTTTCTTGCCTCTAAATAAGAGCAACAAACTAGATACTGGCTTTGAAATGATGTAATATGACAAGCCTTTCTCCTTTCTCAACAGCTTCTTTTCAGGTTCAAACCCTTCACAGAAATCTGGATGATTGATTTGCCTCCCAACAACATCAGTGTCTTTGGTTGCTACAGAAAGGCTTTACGTATGGGCTGGGATGTTACTCATGGTAGAACTCTTGGCTAGCACTCACGAAGTTCGGGCTTTGATCCTCAACACCACAAGTAAAAATGAAAACACAGAAATACATTTTGAAACAAAACCAACAACAAAAGAAGATGAGAAAGGTTTTACCTGATTCCCTTTCTGGGCTTCTGGCCTAGACAGCAGATGTCAAGGGTTCTTTTGCTGATCGAAGACTTGGGTCTCTGCTATATGGAAAGAAAATGCCAACAGGAATTTATTTGCAATATCTTACACATTTGTTTTTATCCTGGGGGGGGAGTCACTTAATCTGATAACTGATAACTGATTCAAGTTGTTTTTATTTATTTTTTATTTTTTATTTATTGAGAGAGAGAGAGAGAATGGGCATGCTGGGGCCTCTGGCCACTACAAACTCCAGATGCATGCACCAGTATGTGCATCTGGCTTATGTAGGTTCTGGGGAATCGAACCTAGGTCATTAAGGCTTTGCAGGCAAGTGCCTTAACCACTAAGCCATCTCTGTAGGCCCCTGATCCAAGTTTTTGGCACAACAGGTAGTTTAATACTTCATAATGTAACCATCTTTACAGGACTGAAGATACCATTAGAGATTAAGAGTAAGGTAGCCTTCCTTTGCAGGGAGTCAGGAACTGTGCCCACGAAAACACAGATGCCAAACTGCCCTAGAACATTAAAGTGGGGATTACAGAAGATGCAGTCCCAGAACCCCTCTATGTCCCACTTCAGCCTGAATAAGCTAGATTGAATCATTGCTCATCCTCTAAATGATTTCAGGGTCTTAACTAAAGTGGGAAATGTTGTGAGTAGACAAACATTAGATTTAGAGGTCATTTGAAAGAAGGACCCCACCTCCTGTTTCCCTGGTAACATTAGAAAGAGAAGAGAGGTGGGAGAGATGGCTCAGCAGTTAAGGCGCTTTTCTGTAAAGCCTGATGACCAGGGTTCAATTCCCCAGTACCCACGTAAAGCTAGATATGCACAGTGGTGCATGCATCTAGAGTTGGTTTGCAGCAGTTGGAGGCCCTGGTGCACCTGTTCTCTCTGCCTGTCTCTCTATGCTTGTAAATAAATAATTAAAAAAAAAAAAAGAAAGAAAGAGAAGAATCACTTCCTCCTGGTCAAAGTCCTTTGGTCCTGAGTGGAACCTGTCAATCATTCATCTGGTCAAGAGACCGCCCCTTATCTAAAGACACAATAAATAGGTGGAGGGCTCCATCATGCTCCAGAATGAGTAAAGACAGACTCCAGCTCAACAAACAAGAACAGGTGGAACAGTGACAGGGCGGGACATCTGGGACACCCTATATCCCACTCTGCCCACTACAGTGTATCCACCCTGCCACAAGCAAGTGTATGGGTCTCTGCAAGGGCACATACACACATTACATACACACAAACAAAATCATTGTCTTCAAAAAATATAATGAAACCTGGAGTGGTGGTGCACACCTTTAATCCCAGCACTCAGGAGGCAGAGGTAGGAGGATTGCCATGAGTTCGAGGCCACCCTGAGACTACGTAGTGAGTTCCAGGTCAGCCTGAGCTAGAGTGAGACCCTACCTCAAAAAAAATAAAAAAAGATAATGTACTATATCCCCAAGAAGCCCCTCATAGACCCTGACTGCTAAGCCTGCCCTCTTTTCTGAGTTCTAACTAAAGATGCATATTTTTCTTGTTTTCCCCCCTTCCTTTTCTTTGGATGCCGACAGAAACCCTATGCATTCTTGCCCTGACACTGTGACGCTTTTCCACGTTTATATTCCCAGCTTCAAGCTCCTGATCCAGCAACACCTTCTCTCTTTTTTATTTTTTTTATTAATATATTTTATTTATTCATTTGAGACAGAGAAAGAGGATGGGTTGCCAGGGCCTTCAGCCACTGCAAACAAACTCCAGATGCATGCGCCCCCTTGTGCATCTGGCTTACGTGGGTCCTGGGGAATCAAACCTGGGACCTTAGGTCTCACAGGCAAACACCTTAACTACTAAGCAATCTCTCCAGCCCCAATACCTTCTCTTTCTTTTGAGGAACCCTCCCACTCTTGAGTCTTATCTGTATTTTCTTTGATAAAGTCTTTTTTTTTGGGGGGGGGGTTCGAGGTAGGGTCTCACGGTCTCTTGTTCCTGAACATCTTGAGGGAGAAGTCAGAGTTCCCCCAAAAACAAAACCCTGATTTTCTTTTATAACAATGCCTGGCCACAATATACAATTTCACACAACCACAAAGCATAATAGCAAATGGCAGTCTCTCCTCTCTCCTAGTCTCTCCTCTCTCCTCCTCTCTCCTATCTTCTCATCTCCCCTCCCTCATCTTCTTTCTCTCTCTTTCCCTCACCTCATACTCCCCCCCCACACACACACACTCCATTAGGGAGTCCTTCTATCTTTCTCAGCATTCTCGCTTGTCTCTGCTCAAAGCTCAGTTCCCAACTTCCAGACTCTGCGACTCCTAAGAATGACCTCCAACCCATCCTTTGGATTCCACTGGTTCCCCACTGTCTCTGGCGCTCCCTTCAGGATTTCCCACATCCTGGCTTTCCCCAAAGGCATCTGCTTCTCTTAGGAGGGTCTTTGAAAAAAGGGTCTCTTTCCTCCTCCCAGAGGGTCCCTCCCTCTTTAGAGATAAGGGCCAGATATGGAGTGCACATGTACTTTCTGTCTTTCTTGAGTGGTTTTAATTTTCTTCTTCTTCCATATGTCTGTGGCGGGCAAAAATGCACACACCCAAAGCTTCCCGTCAGAGGCCGCATGGCCTGGCCATCACGGCATTGGCCATGTGGGACTGATCTTCAGGGCATCATGTGAAGTTCACACAGCCTGCTCGTTCGTTTGATAAGCTACACCCTCCTCAACTACGTTCCAGCGAGCAGTTCTACTCCCCATACTCCCCGCACAGCTGGAAGTGCAGGCAGCTAAGACCAGGTGACGTGGATGGGAGAGGAAGGGGACAGCACCCCAGCAACTCTGCCACTAAAGAGAAAATTGTGCAGGCCTACCTAGCATGCGTGGGGTGACGAGGAGGAGGGAAAACGCAGGACCTGTGAGGGCAGGGGGCACAGCTGCCTCGGGCACTGTCGTGAGGTTGGCACTGTTGCTTGCTGCTGCTCCCAGGACATGCAAGCCTCTCCTACACTACGGCCACTTCCAAGTCTTCCCAACAGCAGAGAAAACAAGCTACCACTTTATTACTATTACTATTATTAGTAGTAGTAGTAGTATTTGAGGTAGGGTTTCACTCTATCACTTTAAATTCAAAAACTTTGCACCTGTTTAGAACTCTTCCCAAGATCCTATTAGGCTCTGCTTAAGATATAAGTTTTCGCCAGGCGTGGTGGTGCACACCTTTAATCCCAGGACTCGGGAGGCAGAGGTAGGAGGATCGCTGTGGGTTTGAGGCCAGCCTGAGACTACACAGTGAATTCCAGGTCAGCCTGGGCTAGGAGACCCTACCTCGAAAAAAACAAAAACAAACAAACAAAAAAGACGTAAGTTTTCTAAGAACTGTCATACCTTTGGAAGTACAGCTTTTAGACAAATTGCTTGGTGTATGGTGGTGTTAATCAGAACAGCAGTTTAACTTCAAATGATAAATATAACTGAAAGCTACAAAATTGTTGGGTCTTTTTAGCTAAGGGTATATACATTGTCAATATGTCTATTTGTATATTGTTCATATGGTAACGTTGGTTTATCAGTGAGTGCTTATATAAATTAAATTGTGAAGTTAACTCAAATCCTTTTCCATCTACTGTAGCTACAATTATAAAGGGTAAGAAAAAAAGTGCTCTGGTTTTCCTTAGTTTCCTAGCCATTTTTATGATTTAAATTTTACTATTCTCAAAGGTCATACAAGCCCAGGTTTATTGCTGACTACCATTCACCCAGCACCGGGTCCCATTCAGCATTAACTCACCAAGGCCTGCTACATGACCCATGCTACCCTTTTGTGGTAGGCACTATCATTACTCCATTCTGGACATGAACTTGAGGCATAGAAAGGTTGAGAAACTTGCCCTGAAGTCACACAGTATTATCAATGGAGAACTCTGTGCTCCAACCACTACAGTAGATTCCATTCCTCTGTGGTGTTCAGTTTCCATAACAAATTTCTGCCCTGCAGGAAATCGTTTATTACTCTCCTCCATAAAAGCCATGCCCTTGTTCTCTATTATAATACAATGCAGTGTTCTTAGCCTGAACTCGTATTTACTCTTTTTTTAATTTTTGGCTTTTTTTATTACTTATTTGAGAGTGACACACAGAGAGAGAAAGACGCAGATAGAGAATGGGTACATTAGGGCCTCCAGCCACTGCAAACAAACTCCAGATGCATGTGCCACCTTGTGCATCTGGCTTACATGGGTCCTAGAGAATGGAGCCTTGAACCGGGATCCTTAGGGTTCACAGGCAAGTGCTTAACTGCTAAGCCATCTCTCCAGCCCTGTATTTACTCTTTCAGCAAACATTGGCTGTGTATTGCTGAAGCACCAGGCATAAGCAAACTGAAGATATCAGGCTGGACAACTGGGCACCGAGCAGTAGTTTGTAAGCACTGGACAATAGCTTCCTCCTCACCAGAAGGAACTTCTTGTGGGGGAATCTCACAGAGCTGCGTCTTGATGGTGTGCCCTGAACAAGAGTGAGCCTCTTGCCAGGCGTGGTGGCGCACACCTTTAATCCAAGCACTCGGGAGGCAGAGGTAGGAGGATCACCGTGAGTTCGAGGCCACCCTGAGAATACAGAGTGAATTCCAGGTCAGCCTGGGCTAGAGTGAGACCCTACCTTGAAAAAACAAAACAAAACAAAACAAAAAAGAGTGAGTTCTCACTGCTGCTGCACTGTTGGGGATGCAGGATGCAGCAGCCAATAGGTGAGCCACTGAAGACCCCCGAGTTGGCGGAGATGACCAGCTGTGGAGCAGAGCCAAAGCTGTACCTGACGGGACCAGAGAGGCTGGATCAGGTGTGTGGAGCTGGGACAGTCATGGGGACACAGGCACTCAGGAGCCGCCAGAACACCTTGTTCTCAGCACCATCAGGACTGGACTGTCACCCACAGGGTCCATCAGCAGATCCAAGGCCTCAGCACCCCCAGACCCCAGCTGTGGGAGGGTTGCAGTTGGCCGTCCCTCCTTCCCAGAGTGGCAGTGACACCAAGGGCCTCTAGCATGCTCTGCGCCTGGGCCTGAACACCCCAGGCACCTCCAGGAGACCTGGCGCAGAGAACTCCCCAGAGGTCCCCACCCAGGTGCCTGCCTAGCAAGAGGTAGTTCATGCTTTTCCAAAGGGTGCTGGAAAGCCTTTTATTGAGCAAATTCCTCTCTCTAAATAAACACTTTTACATGTGGAAGAATCTAAACATACCCAAAAATAGACAATAGTATAATGAACCTCCACACGCCCATCACTGTTTTTTTTTTCTCCTAAAGTTAAAAACAAATGTTAAATAAAGCACTTAATATAGAAACCTACTGCAGAAATTAAATTATAGGATTTCACATATCTCTTTTGTTTGTTTGGTTTTGAAGTATGGTCTCCGTCTAGCCCAGACTGACCTGAAAACTCATGGCGATCCTCCTGCCTCTGGGATTAAAGGCATGCGCCACCACACCTGGCTGGATTTCACAAATTGTAAACAGTCAAATACTCCCTGCCTTTTCTTTCCGCCTGCTGTAAGTAGCTTAAGCTCTTTTATTTCCTTCTCTTTCACTCTTTTTTTAATTAATTAATTTCTTTCAGAGAGAAAGAGGCAGACACAGAGAGAGAGAGAGAAGAAAAAAATGGGCACACCAGGGCCTCCAGTCACTGCAAACGAATTCCAGACACATGTACCACCTTGTGCATCTTGCTTACATGGGTACTGGGGAATCAAACTGAGGTCCTTTGGCTTTGCTCGCAAACGTCTTAACCACTAAGCCATCTGTCCAGCCCCCTCTCTGTCTTTCTCTCTCGGAACAGGGTCTTGCTATATTGCTCAGAATGGCCTTGAACTTCTGGGCCCAAATCCTCATTCTCTTTCAGCAACCTCCTCAGAAGATGAGACTGCAGACACCAGCCACTGCGCTTACCTCTTCTAGAATTTGTTTCCTTTCATGTCAGTTATATGTCGAGTTCTCCATAGTAGTAGAAGGTGGGCATTTTGATTTTCAAAGGGGACTAATTGTGGTCAACCGTCAATACCACTGCTAATCATGTTATGAAGACTTTGTCTCAGGAAAGGGCTTACCAGTAGTGCATGACTAAAGTGACGTCAACTGTACATGCATCTGTGTGTGCACATAAGCAAAAACTAGACGGAAATTGAATAAATCTGAAATCAATGTTTGCACCAGTGTGTGCGTAGTTGATTTTTATTGTGTCTTTTACAATAGTCCCTTGCCAACTGGGAGGGAGATAGCTCAATAAGAGGTAAAACACTTGCCTCACATGTGTAAAGACCTGAGTTCCACCACCAGAACCCATCATGGAAAAAAGCCAAGTGTTGAGACAACAGATGAGTTCCTGAACCTTGCTGGTCAGCTAATCTAACCTAATTATAGAGTTTCAGGCCAATGAAAGACCTTGTTTCAAAAAAAAAAAAAAAAAAAGGTGGATGGGGGGCTGGGCGATTGCTCAGTGGTTAAGGGCACTTATTTGCAAAGCCTGATGGCCCAAGTTCAATTCCCCAGTCCCTGCTGCTATTCATTTACAGTAACAAAGGACCCTGGTATACCCACATGCCTAAATAAATAGATAAAAAAAATTAAAATGTCTTAAGCCTGGTGTAGTGGTGCACGCCTTTAATCCTAGCACTTGGGAGGCAGAGGTAGGAGAATTGCCGTGAGTTCGATGCTACCCTGAGACTATAGAGTTAATTCCAGGACAGCCTGAGCTAGAGTGAAACCCTACCTCAAAAAACCAAACCAAAACAAAACAAAAAATTAAAAGTCTTTTATTAAGAGAGAGAGGGATAGAGTAATAGAGAGAGAGAGAGAACTGGCATGTCAGACCTCAGCCACTGCAATCAAACTCCAGACACGTGTGCCACCTAGTGGGCATGTGCAACCTTGCACTTGCCTCACCTTTGTGCATCTGGCTAACGTGGGATCTGGAGAGTTGAACATGGGTCCTTAGGCTTTGCAGGCAAGTACCTTAACCACTAAGCCATCACTTCATTCTTAAAAAACAACAATAAATTTTAAAAAATTACAGGTGGATGGTTCTCTTGAAGAATGACACCCAAAGTTGTCTTTTACCCTCCACGCCTATGCATACAGACACACATGCACTACATACAGACACATTTAAAAATCTTTTCAATGCTGCTATAAAATGATTTCCACCATAAGTGACATCTACAATGGAACTAAAAAATACTGCTGGTCTAAAATAATAGCTTAGGGTTGAGAAATGCAGACCTGGGTTCAAATATCTAGGACTCACATAAAAATGCTGAGCATGGTGGCACAGACTTGTAACCCCAGCACCCAGGAGACACACACATACACACATGCAAATAAATAAACAAAATAGGGCTGGCGAGACAGTTTAGTGGATAAGAGCACTTGCCACAAACATGGGGGTCCAAGAAGGCCTGTGACTGCCTGAGTTTAATTCCCCAGGATCCATGGGTGTGGCCACACACACATATACCCCCAGTCATGCTGGGTCAGAGACCAGAGACGCTCTGGGACTTGTGGAAACTAGAGCCACACATTGAAACAAACACTCTGTCTCAAGTAGATACATGGATGACTGATAAAGTTGCCTGCAGTTCTCCTCTGGCCTCTGTGAACCTGTGCACACATTTGTTTACACACATGCATATAGTACACATGCAAAGGACACCACACACACACTTCACACACACACACACACACACACACACACACACACACACGACAATTTTGTTTTTGTTTTTCCGAGGTAGGGTCTCACTGTAGCCCAGGCTGACCTGGAATTCACTCTGTAGTCTCTGGGTGACCTCAAATTCCAGGCAATCCTCTTACCTCTGCCTCCTGAGTGCTGGAATTAAAGGCGTGCACCACCACACTGCCGCTGGGCTGACAATTTTTTTTTTTTAAACAATGGGCTATTGAGAATAAGTGACACCCAGGGGAGATACAATATCTGCTTCTTTCTCCCTGTCCCAGAGCTAGAATCTGCAGATGGCTGCTTTTTCAAGGCATTCAGAGCTCAGGGCTGTTTTCACAAAGTATTCAGAGTTTGAATTACACCTATAATCCATCCCAGCATTTGGGAGCTGAGGCAGGAGGATTGCAACAAATGTAAGGCCACACTAGACCAGACTACACAGCAAGATGTTATAAAAACCCAAGGAGAAGAGGGGCCCAAAGCCAGGGAATGTGTGAGCACCTCCACTTCTCATCCCTCTTCATTGTGTTCCTAGCATCCAAGTCGGAAAATTCTACCTGTCGTATGGCCAATAGCTGCAACCTCCTACTGACCAAGCTCCAGTGGGAAGTGTAGGTCTCTTCTCTGCAGTACCAGCTCATGCCAATGACACGTCCAGAGCGCTAGGCCGATGCTAAGCATTTTACATCGATAAGCTCTCTGAAGCTATGAAATTGCCCTACCACAGAGGTGCTCCTCCTCACATTCCTCTGAAGTCTATTCACAGAGAAAGAGGCTGAGGCAGAGAGCATGTCAGCAGCTTGCTCTGGTTACGTATGTGAGGTGATGGTGTCGGGAGTGGGCCCAGGCTGGGCAGCCCTGGGGTCCTTGTTCGTGGCCGCCACACTGCCCTAGAGTGCGACCGTGCTGCTTCACGAGGCGGCATTAGAAGTCCGCATGTGGAACATCGATTAGCTTGGGCAGTCAGTGGACCTCGATTCATTTAATCCTTCTAAGAACTCCAAGAAGAAATTACTTCAGTCACCATTTTGTACGAGAGGAAATTTTTTATAAAAGCTTAAGGAACTGTATTATTTTCTACCGGGGGAATTCATCACTGAAAACATGTCAAAATATTTCTAAAAACTTTCCATTAATTAATAAATTATCAAGGCATTAATTTCCAGTGGAAGTAATCATTGCAGCTATTTGTTGTATTGTTAAACATTTCAGAAAAAGTGGCCTTTTCCTAAGTATTTTCCAGGTGTACTATTTCATACTAATTCTGGCCTGTTTTATGTGTATTATATTGACTCTGAAAGTGGATTGTGTATGTGATAAGCTACTATACTATATTATATTATAGTAAACTACAAAATACTAGGCTAATATCTAGGGTCAGGAAGAATAATAATCAGTCTATATTCTTATTAAATCATTTTCCATCAAAAATTATATATTTTTGGACTGGAGAGATGATTTAGCTGTTAAAATGCTTGCCTGCAAAGCCAAAGGACCTTGGTCTGATTCTCCAGATTCCACATAAAAGCCAGATGCACAAGGTGGCACATGTGTCTGGAGTTTGTTTTCAGTGGCTAGAGGTCCTGGCACATCCATTCTCTTTGTCTCAAATAAATAAATAAAATATTTAAAAATTTATATATACATATATTATATATATGAAATAAGCTAACTTGACTAAAGCCATTACTGATTGTCCACAGAGAAGTACAAGTTTGTGTTTTCACAAGACATGCATTTTACACTTTGGATGCAAAGGTAGCCAAAGTTTCATGGACTAACACCTCTAGTTATGGGCAGTCAAAGGTGACCTGAGTGCTATTTCCTACCCTTCTTTTGTCTTGTTCTTCCAGAACTTCTTACCCTTCAACTTGAGAGAGTCAGGAGTGCTAGGACTTGGACTTGGCAATCTCTCCAACTGATGTGATGCATTTTCCAGCCACTCTAGTTCATTAATGTGGTTTTTTTGTTATTAAAGAAATGGTTTATATGGAATCAGGAATTTTCATAGATAATATAGCAAAGTTACAGCTATGACCTGCTCATAAGTAGAACAATAAAACACTTTAAATTTAGAGCTCTTTAAAATTGAGTTAACCCCAAATCCTTTCATTCACTAATATGATAGTCTGATATTCTAATGAGTTTTTATTAACTTAAATATCAGACTCTTTTTGTCCTAATCTTGACTTAACAAATTTTCATTAAAAAAAAAAAAAGAAATCAGGCTGGAGAGATGGCTTAGCGGTTAAGTGCTTGCCTATGAAGCCTAAGGACCCTGGTTCGAGGCTTGATTCCCCAGGACCCACGTTTGCCAGATGCTCAAGGGGGCGCACGCATCTGGAGTTCATTTGCAGAGGCTGGAGGCCCTGGCATACCCATTCTCTCTCTCTCTGCCTGTTGCGCTTAAATAAATAAATAAAAATAAACAAAAAATTTAAAAAAATCCGTTTGGTGGTACATGTCTGTAATTCCAGCACTTGGGAGGTGGAGACAGGAGGATCAATAGCTGTAAGGCCAGCCTTGGCTACATAGTGACTCTGATACCAGCCTGGGGTTCATGAGACCCTGACTCAAAACAAAAAATAACAAAATAAAATAAAATAGCATCTCTAAAATATATTGTATTCCTTTAACCTAAGAAATCATCTTGAATTAATTTAATGCTTACCACATTAACATGAAATCCCACCATCACCCATCTGTGTTGTTTTCTTTTGTTTTGTTTGTTTTGTTTGAGGTGGGATCTTAGTCCAGCCCAGGCTGATCTAGAACTCACTCCATATCCCAAGCTGATCTTGAACTCCTGCTATGTCAGTCTGCCGAGAGCTGGGGTTAAAGGCATGAGCCACTATGCCAGGCCTATCACCATTCTTAAAAGACATCTTAGGGGTGGAGAGCCATATGGCTTAGCAGTTAAGCACTTGCCTGTGAAGCCTAAGGACCCTGGTTCGAGGCTGGATTCCCCAGGACCCACGTTAGCCAGATGCACAAGGGGGCGCACGTGTCTGGAGTTCATTTGTTGTGGCTGGAAGCCCTGGCGTGCCCATTCTCTCTCTCTCTCTCTCTCTCTCTCTCTCTCTGCCTCTTTCTCTCTCTGTCTGTCACTCTCAAATAAATAAATAAAAATAAAAAAAAATAAGAGGAATCTTCGGCACCCTATACCAGCATGCATGCTCAAGACCAAGGAAGAAGGCTCAGTGTTCTCACTGCTATGTAATACTGTAATGAAGAGTTCTTAGTACAGTTACACAGAAAGAAACTAATGGTATGGACACCAGATTTCAAAAGAATCTACAGGAAAATTATAATGACCAAGAGCTCATTGTTACAAGGTCCATAAGCCCCACTTCTATACAATAGCAACAAACAATTTTTAAAATACCTTTAAAAAGAATGTTGAGGGCTGGAGAAATGGCTTAGCAGTTAAGCGCTTGCCTGTGAAGCCTAAGGACCCCGGTTCAAGGCTCGATTCCCCAGGACCCACGTTAGCCAGATGCACAAGGGGGCGCATGCGTCTGGAGTTCGTTTACAGTGGCTGGAGGCCCTGGCGCGCCCATTCTCTCTCTCTATCTCTGCCTCTTTCTCTCTCTGTCTGTTGCTCTCAAATAAATAAAATGACAAAAAAAAAATTAAAAAAAAAAAGAATGTTGGGCTGGGTGTGATGGCGCACGCCTTTGAACCCAGCACTCGGAAGGCAAAGGTAGGAGGATTACTGTGAGTTCGAGGCCACCCTGAGACTACATAGTGAATTCCAGGTGAGCCTGGGCTAGAGTGAGACCCTACTTCGAAAAAAAAAAAAGAAAGAAAGAAATAATAAAAAAAAAAGGATGCTGGACCTGGTGATACAGACCTGTAATCCCATCCCAGCTACTTGGGAGGCTGAGGCAGGAGGATCAGAAGTCCAGTGCCTGCCTGAGCTACAGAGTGAGTTCAGTACCAGCCTGGGCAACTTAGCGAGACTCTCTCTCAAAACATAGAGAAAAAGAGGGTGGAGATGTAGCTCAGTGGCAGAATATTCCCTTATCATTCACAAGGCTCAATCCCCAATACCTTAAACAAAACCGTGTGTGCCTGTGTGTGTTCATATGTACGTGGGTAGGGGTGCGTGCACATGTGCATGTCTGTGCATGTATGTGTGGAGCACAGAGGAAACTTGAGGGGACTATCCTCAGGAACCACTGTCCACCCCTCTTTAAGACAGGGTCTCGGGCTGGAGAGATGGCTTAGCGGTTAAGGCACTGACCTGCAAAGACAAAGGACCCAGGTTCAATTCCCCAGGATCCACATAAGCCAGATGCACAAGGTGGCTCATGTGTCTGGTGTTCATTTGCAGTGGGTGGATACCCCGGTATGTCCATTTTCTCTCTTTCTCTCTCGCTCTGTCTCTGTCTCTCTCTCTCTCTCTCAAATAAGTAAGTAAAATAAAAAATATCTAAAAAATAAAAGACAGGGTCTCTCAAGTTCATCACTAGGATACAGCCAGCAAACTCCAGGAATCCTCTTGTCTTCTCCTAAGTGTTCACATTATAGCAGTCTACCATCATGCCCCTGCATTTTACATGGGTACTGAGTGTTAAGGTCTCAGAATCTCTCTCCATTCTAACTAGGTGAGGCTTTCAAATGTCTCACTTTCCCAAAAGGGCTCTATGTGGGTGTCTTGCTAGCCTGGCTCTGACCCCGACCACTAGCCCACACCCAAGACCCTTCCCTCACAGAGCAGTTCCCCCTCCCTGAGAAGAAGCAAATATAAGGCCTCCCTTGAACACCCCTTCTCTCTTGAACTAAGGTGCATGCACCCCATCCCTTGCTCTGCCAGTCTCTGCCTCCATCTCTCACTGCCTCTGTCTCTCTACATACACAGCTTTCCATTCTCTGCCTCTCCTTCTATTTTACCTCTATCCTGTTCCTTTCCTCTCTCATATACTCTCTCCCTCATGCCCTCTCTCTTTTAGTTTTCAGATCCCCGGTCCCACCTGTCCATCCCTTTTTTGAGCCATGCCAATATAATTCGTTTCCTGGCAAATTTATCCTCCCAGAACCTGCTCCCTTCTCGCCTGAACCACTCCGCTCTGAACACCCTGCCCTGAAGAAACTGTGCCCTAGGACTTCTGTTTTGAACAGAATAAATAGTGCCCGAAACCCAGGATCAAACCAGGGACCTTTACACTGGGAATCATACTCAGGTCCTCGTGCTTATAAAGTAAGCAGATTGCACACTGAGCTATCTACCCAGCCCCACAAAAGTTTCAAATTAAAAATTAAATAAAAGACGCTGTTTTTTCTTAACAGTAGCAAAAATAAATTAACCCAAGAAAATAAGTTAACCTAGCAATAAAGCTAACCAAAGAGAAAGATGACTTTTAGTGAGAAAATTACAAAATCTTATGGAAGGATATTAAAGAAAATTGCATTAAATGTAAAATTATTAAAATACCCATTCAAAAAGACTTATGTAGCTTGGCATGGTGGTGATTCCTGTAATCCCAGCACTTGGAAGGTGGAAGGATTATGTGACTGAAGCCAGCTTGGTCTACATAGGAAGACCTTATCTTAAAAAACCAAAACTCGGAGTTGGGGATTTAGCTCAGTGGTCCAGCACTTGCCTAGCAAGCACAAGGCCCTAGATTCAGTCCCTAGTACTGAGGTGGAATGGAGGGAGAAGTAAAAAACAAACAAATGAACAAAAACTATGTATATGGAACTAGAGAGATAGCACAGAGGCTAAAGGTGCTTGCTTGCAAATGCCTGGTGTCCTGGGTTTGAAACCTCAGGACCCACGTAAAGCCAGAGGCACAAGGTGGCACATAAGTCTGGAATTCATGTGCAGTGGCAGGAGGCCCTGCCTGTCATAGACTCACTCTTTCTCTGTCTGCCTCTTTCTGTCTCTCCCTTTCTCAAATAAATAAAAATATTTTTTAAAAACCATATTTTTGAGCCAGGTGTGGTGGCGCGCACCTTTAATCCCAGCATTCAGGAGGCAGAGGTAGGAGGATCACCGTGAGTTGGAGGCCACCCTGAGACTACATAGTGAATTCCAGGTCAGCTTGGGCCACAGTGAAACCCTACCTCAAAAAAACAAAAACAAAACAAACAAACAAACAAAAACATGTTTTTTTTAACATGGAGAGATGGCTTAGCTGTTAAGGCGCTTGCCTGCAAAGCCTAAGGACTCATGTTCAGCTCTCCAGATCCCACATTAGCCAGACACACAAAGGTGAGGCAAGTGCAAGGTCACACATGCCCACTAGGTAGAGCAAGCGTCTAAGTCCAATTGCAGTGGCTGAGGCCCTAGCATGCCAATTCTCTCTCTCTCTCGCTCTCTCTAAAATAAAATAATTTTTTAAAAAACTATGTATATGCATGCATATGTAAAAATTGGACATGTGACAGATGTAACACTTCAGATAGAAAAGGCTGGACTGTTCAGAGTGGCACTGCTCAGGATACATTACATATGAACAAACGGAAGAAGGCACCTGGACAATGGACACAACCAGAGCAGCAACAGGGTGGTGAGATCCCTGGGTTTTCTGTTTACCTCACATATCCTGCACTGGGTGCTGGGTAAGTTGTTAACTTGGAAACGCCAATTGATGCCATCCACAAAAAGCCCCCGGAAAAGCCAAAAGATGAGGTAAGGGGCAGCCTAGTAAGACAGAAAAGTTTCTGATAATAACTCCCTCACTCCAGCCAAACAGCCCACCTCCTCCCCACGCTTCGCCCCCTCGCGGGGGTGATTTTGGAGAGCAGCTTGGTAGTAAGCACTGTCCCCACACACACCCCAGGTGTTCCTAGTGGGGAATCTGGCCAGCCGTGAGGTGTGCCCAGACAGAAGATCTACGCAGGATTCCGAATGAGCTGGGTGGGAATGTGGCTCCTGTTCTGTAATCCCAGCACTTGGGAGGGAGGCTAAGGCAGGAGGGTCATCTTGAGTTCAAGGCTAGCCGGAGCTACAGAACCTCGTAATTTGAGAGATTGCAACCATCCTGATAGGAATGACGACATCCTAAAGAGATATTCATACCCCTACCTTTGGCTACCAGACTTTGAAACAGTGGACCTTCCCAAAATTAGAATTCTCCCAGGGATTTCATGCCAGGAGAAGAAAAAGGCTGGGGCCAGCTAGAGGAGGAACTTGCCTTCCAGGAAGGGATTGCTCACAGTCCTGACCACTTGTTAGAAGACCCTGCAGGAGGGGCTGGAGCCCAGGTGGGGAGTCAGTGATGGGTGAGGCCATACCTTGACCAGGACTATTTCGTTATGCATACCTCCTGCCTTCTATTTAAACCTGAACCACATGTCAGGACCCCAAAGATGGACTTGGTGGGGCACTAGACATCATTATCTGCTCCTCTTCCCAATGTGGCCACAATGAATAAATCTCCTTTCTTTGCTTTCCCCCATTACTGGTCTGTTGAATTGGCCTATTGAGGATGGGTAGCAGAACCTGTCTCATCAGGGCTGCCAGGGCCCAGGTTCTGATTCTAAGTTCTCTGATAATGATTTTGCCCAGCCATGGCCAGGGTAAAAGACACATTTTGAGTGCCAGTCACCAGTGGCACACCAACCCTGAACGGTGCCTCCCAACTGCTAGACTCTCTTCAGGCAGGACTTGCCTAATTGTCCCATTTTCAGTTGACATCAGCTGCTATATACCTCTGTTGCATGCAGTAGGACTTTCTTTTGGATACTCAGGAATGTCTGATTCTTGGTAAGTTTCTCCCCATTAGTACATTTAAGGCTTTGCCTTCCTTTTAATTTGGGGTCCCCTTAGAGATGGTTGGGTTGGTTTTCAACCATTTCAGCCATTGTTATTTACTGACAGACATCAACACCAAGATGACACAGACGTTGAAATGATCTCACCAGAATTTTAAGACAGCTATTATCAAATGCTTCAGTGAACATGTTTGAAGCAAACAAAAGAAATTCCCTGCAGAGAGGTAGAATGCATAAGGAAGAGCTAAGGGTAAACCCTAGAACTGAAAGCAAAGCAACTCAAAAACCCTCACTGGATGGGCTCGGCAGTGGACCGGAGAGGATGGAGGAGAGGATTGGTGAATTTGAAGACAGACAATATAAATCAGCAAAGCCCATGGCAGAGAAGGGACTGAGGAACCTTGAATGGGGTCTCACGGTTAGCTGGGGCCATAATGCAAGACCCAACACTCATATCATCAGAGTCCCTCAAAGGAAAAGAGCTGGAGTGATCCTAAAGAAGTATTTGAAGAATAATGGCTGAAAATGCCCCAAATATGGCAAAAGACATTTCCCTGCAGACTCAAGAAGCTGAGGGGATCCCAAAGATGATAAACATGAAGAAACCCAGCCCAAGACTCCCACAGTCAGACTCCTAAAACTCTTTCACATCAAAATAGAAATTAGCTACACAGTCTAGGAGAAGGCCCCAAAAGTAAAGTGTTTTTTTTTTTTTTTCTTGGCTAAAAGTGAGAAATATCCTTGAGCCTATAAGAGGAAGGAGGGGATTTTCAATTTTTCCTTGTCCCTTTTTCCCTAAACGAGTCTTTCCCTTTAGAAACCTAACATAAAGATCTGAGAAAGATGACGAGGTGCCTGGACGCAAGGCATGGGATCTGGCTTTTCCTTATATTTCTTCCCTAAAGTAGTTCTTCTTCCCTAGAAACCGAACATGAAGATGTGAATAGGACTGCAAAGTACAGACACCTGGCATGGGGACTGGGGTGACCAGCTCGACCCCAATGAAGACTTAACTCAATCAAGTTTCATTCCCATGAAAGACTCCAATCAGAGTCAGCAGGGGTGACCTGCTTGGGCCTCTCCTGCCGTACAAGAGCTCTGCCTTCTTTCCTTCTCTTAAGCTCTACAATAAAATATTTCCAAATCTCACCCTCTGTGGTCTGTGGATTCCATTCTTCAAATTTACAAGACAAGACCCTGGAGACCACTTGACTCAGGAAGTTTTGTGTAACTGTGAGTGTCCAGCACCCTAACTACTGAGTTCAAAGCCTGAGGAAAGGTTGAGAAAGGTTCCATCATTCTCAAAGACATGCCAAATTCCATAACAAAAGCATATTATCAAGAACAAAAAGTCTCAAAGTACAGAATGAGAAGGAATATTTTAACTCACATCCTCACAAAGGTCTGTTATTCACAATATATAAGGAACTCTCACACAATATATGAAGAACTCAACAACACAAGAGTAAGCAACCCCATCTAAACATGGACAAAAGATGTGAAAAGACATTTTTCTCAGGGCATGGTGTCACACACTTTTAATCCCAGTGGAGGTAGGAGGATCACCATGAGTTCAAAGCCAGCCTGAGACTACATAGTGAATTCCAGGTCAGCCTGGGCTACAGTGAGACCTTACCTTGAAAAACAACCAAAGCCGGGCGTGGTGGCGCACGCCTTTAATCCTAGCACTTGGGAGGCAGAGGTAAGAGGATCGCCGTGAGTTCAAGGCCACCCTGAGACAACATAGCGAATTCCAGGTCAGCCTGGACTAGAGTGAGACTTTACCTCGAAAAACTAAAAAAAAAAAAAAAAAAAAAAAGAAAAAAGAAAAACAACCAACCAACCAACACACAAAAAGACAGTTCTCCATGAAAGACATAGAAATGTAACATAGCCTATGAAAAGAAACTCACCATCATTAGCCATGAGGGAAATTCATACCAACCCACAGTGAGATGCCACCTCACTGCAAAGAGGGAAAAAATAAGTAGAAAACTAATATGTTGAGCAATCTAATAAAAAAAAAAGTAGGCCAAAGACATGAACAGACACTTCACAAGTGAGAAAACGTAAATAACCGACACATATGACAGATGTCTAATCTAATCAGATAAAAGAAATTACAATTATAATCATGAAGCAACGTGCTATATCTTCACATTGACAAAAATTAAATCTGGCAGTTTTGAAGATTTAGAGTAATGAAGATTTTTTTTTTTTCTTGAGGCAGGGTCTCACTCTAGCTCAGGCTGATCTGGAATTCACCATGTAGTCTCAGAGTGGGCTCGAACTCATGGTGATCCTCCTACCTCTGCCTCCCAAGTGCTGGGATAAAAGGTGTGTGCCACCATTTCTGGCTCAAAAAGGAAAGTTAAGAATACTGCAAAGAGGGAAAAAATAAGTAGAAAAGTTGGTATAGTAGTTACTGTGGGCGAGAAGAAAGGGGACAGTGAGTCAGGAGGAATGCTTTAGGATTCTAAACTGATTTAGAAGCTATTCATTTTTCAACCTCTGTGGTATGAGTTCAGCTGTTTATTGTATAATTCTTTATCCCTTTTTAAATCATAAGATATTTTAAATAAAGCATCAAAAATATTCCAATTCAATTTTTTCTCTCTAGCTGGGCAACTTCCATCCACCCACTTGTGCACACGTTGGGTGTGCTTATTTCTGCACCACAGCAGTGGTGTGTAACTGGAAGGGTCACCAAAGCAAAGGAATCACCAGAAAAGGCAGTCAGCCACCTTGAGTGAACAGATGGCCTGAGTCCTCTTGCAATACCATGGAAGGTCACCAGGGGGAGCACGTTCATCACTCAGGTGCTTTTTTTCTTCCCTCTTTGGTCACTTGAGTGGATGGAAATTAAGAGACTGAGGTTGTGGGGCGTTTTTTTTTTCCGTGTAGCTCTCTATGTGTTCGCGGGCTTATCATATCCTTCCCCGCCGACCATTTACTCATCTTTAAGATGAAGCCCGCAGCCTCCGCCAAGATGCTTCTCAGGAGGAAACTCCACGATCAATAACTACAATAAATCATGCCTAGGCGCCTGGGTTATGATGAATGGTGCCTAGTGCTCATGAAGTCCTGACAAGTCCCCTTGAGGACTCCTATGGGAAGTGCAACAGGAAATTCCTCTTAAAAGGGGGACATCGCTGCACTTCCAGAAGGGAAAGGATAGCTACAGTCAGCCTGGGTATATTATATTCCTGATGGGAGGGACATGAAAGGTGAGTTTTCCAAACAAATTCATATGTTCCTAGAGAAGAAAGACGCCACTATCCAGTTTTATGAACTTAAGGGGGTTTTACCTTTATTAACGTCTTCAAGTTTTTACAATCACAGTCTGCTTTCCCAACATCCTCGGACTGCCCTTGTGTTTCAAAGATTGGGCTCTGTGACACAGAAAGAAATCAACAGTCACCCGCCAAGATCAAGACGCACTGACCAGTAAGCTTATCTAATCCTTCTATCCTGGGAGATCAGGACTTTTAGGGTAGAATGTTAAATTATATTTCTTGCAGAGATGGCATTTAGCTCCCATTAGCACCTGTCAAAGATAAGAAGAAAGGGCTTATTAAGTGGTTATAAAAATACGTAATTTACATTTCACTTTGACCCAACAAGAGCATAGAGCCTTTTTTGCTAATAAGGATGGTTTTTCAATTAATTAACATACTATTATAGACATGTTTGCCATCAGGTCTTCTAGAACCTTTATATACACTTGATCCACACACTTAATTGAAGCCCTTTAATATTCATTCGCTTGTCACGTTGGGCTTTCTGGGAACAACATTTAGAGTGGGCCCCGCATGCTAATTGTAGGCCTACAAGGTGTCTCATAGGCAAAACCAGAAATTGAGACATAGAGAATAAAAATCCCATTGTGTGTCAGCACAGAGACATTGACACAGTCTAAGAACTGGAAGGGCTTCTGATGTCAACATGGATGTGCGTGCATGCTTGGAGCCCAAAGTCACAAGTCTCTGGAGGGGGGAAAGTGAGGCCAGTGGTTCAGGAATTGGAGCAGTGGACCTGGGCCCAAGGACGGGGCAGTGAGGGGCAGGCCCCAGGGGGTGCTGGTATATTCAGGGGTTAAGAGGGCAACAACGGGGTTATACAGAGGAGACGGTTACTGTGGCTGGGAGACTGGTCATACACAGAAACTTTTAAAATTGAACAAAAATGTAGCTATACTGATGAGAATCCACCCTCAGAGGATAGTGGAATCCAGGCTCAGAAAGTGCTTCACTAAGGGGAATGGTTAGAAAGAACACTGGTGGAGGTGGCAGGACAAAAAGCATTTGTTTAAAAATACCATAATGAGGGCTGGAGAGATGGCTTAGTGGTTAAAGTGCTTGCCTGCAAAGCCAAAGGACCCAGGTTCGATTCCCCAGGTCCCACATAAGTCAGATGCACAAGGTGGCACATGCATCTGGAGTTCATTTGCAGTGGCTGGATGCCCTGATGCACCCATTCTCTCTTTCTGCCCCCCCCCAAATAAATAAATAAAAATAAAAATACCATAATGAAACCCAATTCTTTGTGTACTAGTAAATAATTTTTTAAAACATTAAAATATTGACGTAGTTAAAAGAAAAATATGGGGCTGAAGAGATGGCTTAGTGTTTAAGGCACTTGCCTGCGAAGCCTAAGGACCCAGGTTCAATTCCCCAGTACCCACATAAGCCAGATACACGAAGGGGTACATGCGTCTAGAGTTCGTTTGTAGTGGCTGGATGCTCTGGTGCACCCATTCTATCTATCTGCCTCTCTCTCTCTCTCACTTTCTTTCTCAAAATGGATAAATAAAATAAAAATTTAAAAAAGAAAAATATAAAATTTGTACACACGTATATATAAACCGAGACATTTGCATTTGTGTACATAAACACATTTCCTGGCTTTGTCCAAATAAAGGCCAGGAAGCAATGACACCCAGGAGACAGGAGCTCCTTGAGGGCCTTGGTTTTGGTTTCTCAACACCAGGGGAAAATAAATCAAAAACATCTTTGTGCCAGAAACTAAGGAATGATGCGGACTTGTCAAAAACACACAGTCTCTTCCACTGGCCAAGTCTGGGCTACCTTAAGCGCTAAAATACCAAAAAAAGGGCTTGGGGATGTAGCTCAGGGGTAGAGCATATGTTTAGCATGCCGGAGGCTTTAGATTCAATCGTCTGTTGCGGGGGGGGGGGTATATATATTTGTACCAGTACACACACATAGTAAACTGGTAAATGTAAGCAAATTCCTGAGATCTGTGGGCTGTTCTAGCAAATTACCACACCCAAGGAAGGGCTCATGGGAACCCCTGACTTATAGCTGGCCCATCAGAAGTACAGGAGAGCCTGGGCTTAAGACTGTCATTTTAAGTGGAAGCAGTTTGGGGGCACTGAGCCCTCAACTTGTGGGATTTGATGCCAACTCCAGGTAGCTAGAGTGAGAACTGAACTGAATTGTCTGACACTCTATTACTATCTATTGGAGAGTGGGCTGATATGAGAGGAAAAAAGAGAGAGAGAGAAAAGAAAGGAAGGAAGGAAGAGAGGGAGGGAGGGAGGAAGGGAAGGAGAGAGGAAGAGGAAAGAGGTCTTACCTCATCCCCAGACACTCGCACCTAGTGTCAGAGCTGGTCTGTGACAGCATTCTAACACTGCAGAATGAAAACACCAGACTCTCAAACTGTCCAGGCCATGCTGCCAGGGACAGACTGCGACCTGACAACAAGAAGTGACAGGTGTTCCTGGAGGGGTGGCGGACCAGGAAGACATTGTTAAGACAGCTGCTGAAGCCTAATGGAGTCTGTGCGTTGGATGTGGTATTGGGTCCAAGTGGATTTCTGGTTAGTTCTTTTGTGGTTACAGAGTGCTTGCTGAAGGTCGGGGTGCCTTTGCAGTTTGCCATCTAAACTACAAGCTCTTAGAGGGCTCCGAGAGACAATAGTACTGCGTGGGTATGGGGTGCACAGAGCAAAAGTGTTACACGATATATGGGGTTCTTTTAGTATTCCCACAACTCTCTGTAGGTATGAAGTTACTTCAAAATCAACTTTTAAAAAACATTTTACTTATTACAGAGAGAGATGGATAGAAGGAGAGAATGGGCACACAAGGGCCTCTAACCACTGCAGATGCATGCACCACCATGTGCATCTGGCTTACGTGGGTTCTGGGGAATTGAATCTGGGTCCTTAGACTTCACAGGCAAGCGCCTTAACTGCTAAGCCATCTCTCCAGCCCCAAATCAGTTATTTTTAAACTGTATAAGGTAGTGGAGAAGGAGCCAGGTGTGGTGGCTCACGCCTTTAATCCCAGCACTGGGGAGGCTGAAGCAGGAGGATCACTATGAGTTCAAGGCCAACCTGGGATGCAAGTCAGTCTGGGCTAGAGTGAGACCCTGACTCAAAGAAAAAAAATGTATGGAAGGATTTAAGAATAAGATTGTGGTGGTTTGATTCAGGTGTCCCCTATAAACTTACACATTCTGAATGCTAGGTTCCCAGCTGATGGAGATATGGGAATTAATGCCTCTTGGAGGGAGTGTATTGTTGGAGGAAGTGTATTATTGGGGGCGGGCTTATGGGTGTTATAGCCAGTTTCTCCATGCCAGTGTTTGGCACACTCTCCTGTTGCTATTTTCCACCTTATGTTAGCCAGGGGGTGATGTCCACCCTCTGCTCATGCCATCGTTTTCCTCTGCCATCGTGGAGCTTCCCCTCGAATCTATAAACCAAATAAACCTTTTTTTTTTTTTCCTCCACAAGCTGCTTCTGGTTGGGCGATTTCTGCCAACAATGTGAACCTGACTGCAACAAATTAAGAAGGAGGAGTTCTCAGGCTGGAGAAATGGTTTAGCGGTTAAGGCACTTGCCTCCAGAACCAAAGGACCACGGTTCGACTCCACAGGACCCACATGAGCCAGAAGCACAAGGTAGCATATGCATCTGGAGTTCGTTCACAGTGGCTGGAGGCCCTGACCTGCCTACTCTCTCTCTGCCTCTCTCTCAACAAATAAATATATTTTTTTAAAAAACTAAGGAGGAGTTCTCAATACTCCTAAGTGTTTTTTGTTTTGTTTTTTTGAGGTAGGGTCTCATTATGTAGCCCAGGCTGATCTTGAACTTGAGATCCTCCTGCCTCAGTTTCATGGCTTTAACATGTACGACTTTAAGAAGCTCAGTGTGCCTCAGTCACACCAAGTGCTCACAGAACACAGTCTGTAGTTAGGCTGTGCATTTACTTAGGTAAATCCATTTCTGGTCACATTCTGAGCTCAGTACTGAATATACTGTTTCATTATGTTACTTTGTTGTAAGTAATTAAATTGTGTGCTTTTACTATAAGTATGATAATAACAGCTCCTATTTCTACCTAGATATCTTTTTAAATATATTTATTTATTTATTTGAGAGAGAGAAAAGGGAGAGAATAGGTGTACCAGAGCCTCTAGCCACTGCAAATGAACTCCAGAAGCATGCACCAGTTTGTGCATCTGGCTTTACTTGCATGCTGGGGAATCGAACCTAGGCTTTGCAGGCAGAGTACCTTAACTACTGAGAAATCTCTCCAGGCCCTAAATATCTTTTTTAACCTTTATTTATTTATTACTACTTTTTTTTAAAATTTATTTGAGAGTGACAGAGAGAGGAAGAGGCAGATAGAAAGAGAGAGAATGGGCGCGCCAGGGCTTCCAGCCACTGTAAACGAACTCCAGACGCGTGCGCCCCCTTGTGCATCTGGCTCACGTAGGTCCTGGGGAATTGAACCAGGGTCCTTTGGTTTTGCAGGCAAATGCCTTAACCGCTAAGCCATCTTCTCCAGCCCCCTACTCTATATATTTTTTTCAGTGCTGGAGGAGGAACTTAGAGCCTTGAGCATGCTAAGCAAGCCCTCTGCTCTTGAGCCACATCCTAGTTCAAACTGGTACGTTTAACACCACCACCACCACACACTACCAGGCGGAGAGCATGTTCTCTTGCTTATAGGTGGGGAAGCTCAGAAACAGAGAGTGTCATGGTCCAGTGAGTGGTAGAGCTGGGTTTGAGCCCTAGCAGACCATATTTTTGGTAACTGAGCACATTCTTTGTATCCAGAGCTCATTTCTAAGTTTCTTCGGGAGAGAAACACTGCTCCTTTGGCACCCACCTTCTTCCTCAACGAGACCTATTACAGAAGATGACTGTTGGCCAGGTGTGATGGCGCAGCCATTAGGCCTAGCATGTGGAGGCTGAGGCAGGAGGGACACTATAATCTAAGGTCAGCTTGGGGCTACAAAGTGAGTTCCAGATCAGCCTGAGCTAGAGTGAGACCCTACTGTGAAAAATCGAACAAACAAAAATGGTTATTGCTGCCGGGAGCGGTGGCGCACGCCTTTAATCCCAGCACTCAGGAGGCAGAGGTAGAACTGCCATGAGTTCAAGGCCACCTAGAGACAACATAATGAATTCCAGGTCAGCCTGGGCTAGAGTGACCCTACCTCGAGAAACAAATAAATAAAAATGATTACTGGGGCTAGGGAGATGGCTCAGCAGCTAAAGGCACTTGTTTGCAAAGCTTGATGGCCTGGGTTCAATTCCCCAGTGCTCACATACACTCAGATGCAGAAGAGTAGCTCATGCATCTAGATTTATTTGCAGCCACACATATACATACACACACTCTCCCTCTCTCTTTCTTTCTCCCTCTGTATCTCTCTCAAATAACTAAATATATTTTTTTAAATGATTGTTAGCAGGGTGTGGTGGCGCACGCCTTTAATCCCAGCACTTGGGAGGCAGAGGTAGGATGATTGCCATGAGTTCGAGGCCACCCTGAGACTACACAGTCAATTCCAAGTCAGCCTGGGTTAGAGTGAAACCCTACCTCAAAAAAGCTAAAAAAGAAAAAAAAAAAAAGATTGTTAGTCATGACTGAGAGCCAGGGGTGGAAGCTCTGTTCGTTTTCTGAATTGTTGCCAACCCACCAGGACAGGAGCACTGTCTGTCACCACAATAAGATCTGTCTAAAAGGCAAATCAGCGTAGACCAGGAGGCAGAGCAAGAGAGCATCCACCTCCACACAGGACCAAGGCTCCTTCTCATGTGGCCAGCAGGGACCCAGGAACCCCCTCTTCCATACGCCTGGCATGGAATTGAATGCAGAAGCTGTCAGAGACACCTCACCTTCAACCTTTTACAGCCTAGAGCAAAGGTCCTTGGGCAGAGGGTCCTGGGCGGCTGACGGACAAAGCACTCTGAGGCCTGAGTGCATGGAGCACATTTTGAGAAACTCCCTGTGGGGTGTTTAGGGCAGTGACAGGTGAGAAGAGAACACCCAGGCATAGAGAGCAGGAGCCACCGAGGTTCTGCCTCAGAGAGCAGGTTGTATCTGGGACAGAATAAGGAAGGCCTCAGCCAGGCCCAGCACACGCCACCATGGCCAGCTGCCCTCTGGCTACGGGATGCAGTGGCCCTCCCAACATGGGGGCGTGAACACACAAACACTTCCCCCTCGGAACCGAACCCAAGGGACCACGTGCCCTTTCTGCACGAGACGGTCTCAGCTTACTCCTCGTCTTCCAGTATCCCTTTAGCTGGCAACCCCTTTCATTCTTAAAAGTATTCCCGTTGGGGTGATAAGTCACATGGTCACTGCTGTCCCTTTATGTAACCTACCAGTGTAGACTGTGGCTTCCCAGTCAACTGCAAATCCCCTTGCACTCTTTGCAGTAGAGTGGGGCATACAGCTGAGTAAAACACAATGGCATAACTCCCCATCCCTAACCTGGCTTCCTAAGGGGCCTTAATGACCAAGTCATCAGGCTGTGTAGGTGAGTTGACTAAATACACAGTCACCATGGTAAATAGAGTGCTGAAAATGTTGTAGACCAAGTCTCAAAGTGGCTATGTTCCACTAGCCATCTACTAAAACAAGGGCTGGAGAGATGGCTCAATATTTAAGGTAATTGCTAGCAAAGCCAATGGACCCAGGTTCAATTCCCTAGTACCCACATAAAGCCAGATGCACAAGGTGGCACATGCGTCTGGAGCTCATATGTAGTGGCTAGAGGCCATGGTGTGCCCATTCTCTTATCTACCTGCCTCTTTCCTTCTCTTTCTCAGATAAATAAATAAATTCATACTTTGGGCTGGGGAGATGGCTCAGCAGTTAAGGTACTTGCCTTCAGAGCCTAAGGACTCAAGTTCAATTCCCCAGTACACATGTAAAGCCAGATGCACAAAGTGGCACATGCATCTGGGGTCTGTTTCCTGCAGCTAGAGGCCCTGGCATACCCATTTTCTCTGTCTATCTCTCTTCTCTCTCTCTCTCTCTCTCTGCTTGCAAATAAATAAATATTTTTTAAAAAATAGAAATCTAGGGCTGGAGAGATAGCTTAGTGGTTAAGGCATTTGTCTGCAAAGCCAAAGGATCCAGGTTCAATTCTCCAAGACCCACGTAAGCCAGCTGCACAAGGGGGCGCATACATGTGGAGTTTGTTTGCAGTGGCTGGAGGCTCTGACACGACCATTCTCTCTCTCTCTTTCTCTCTCTGCATCATTTTCTCTCAAATAAATAAAATAATATTAAAAAATAGAAATCTACAAAAAATGAGATAAAGTAGTGTTTGACCAAATACTCCCATCCTAGGTCCTGACAAGACTATTAAGTGCAGACCACTGCTCTCAATGAACCAAAAACTGGAATGTTAGACAAGTGTGTCAATAGACATACTTTTGGCCACTCTTACATGGAGATTTAAATGCTTTTTTAGTTTTAGATTTAAACTTGACCAGATTTTGGGGAGACCCTTGAGAGAATCAAAGTGGCTTATGTAAGTCCTCCACATCAAAAGGTTTTATGTCATCACAAACTTTCTATTTGATTCTACTGCCAATTCAAAATATTAATATTAATGTGACTTTGTTTTAGGTATACGTAAAGCAAAGACTGACAGGCAATGATCCCACTTTAGGGCTTTTGAACACATAGGTTGCTTTTTCTAATATAACTAGAAAAAAAAAATAGTCTTCTGAGGGAGGGAGTTTCAGTGAATAGGAAGGATTCCTTTTGTGAGCCACGTGGAAGATCTTTGAAAATCCTTTCAGCTGGTTTGCCACTCTATCATAATCACTTCATCAAACCCGAATTGTGTTTGAATGGGGGCCAGTGCTGCAGCACATCACAGCCGTGTTCGTGGGGTTTCTTTGCACTTATTGAAACTCGGAAGGTAGTTTAAATACTAGAATCCATTTGCAACTAACCTAATTGTTGTTGGAACTGTTCAGTAGATTTGGAGAGCTCTGGACTCCTATCAGGTGCAAGGCTCAGCTACTGAATGGGGTAAAGTGCCATTTTTGAGGGATTCACATGAGTGGCCTTTGAAACATTCCTTTAAAAAGTCACAGGGTTTTAACAGGAGAAAAAGCCAGACTGGTCACGTGAAGAATGAGAGGGATGCGAGGCCTAAGGACCAGCTGGGGCTAGGGCAGGAACTACACCACATCTCGCATATGTTCTCTCTCTCTCTCTCTCTCTCTCACTCACTTGCTTACAGTTCAGCTGGGCTGGCAATGAGGAGGAAAGCTACAGGAAATGCTGAGTGTCATTGTAGTGTAGAGCAAGCAAGTGGCATGATTAAGCCTCTGCTTGCAGAGCTAAATCAAAATTGGGAAGAGTTAGAGGACAAGACAGTCAGGAGGATTTTGCCATTGTCCAAATAAAAATAATAATAGTAGGGGGCAAGCTGGGGCAACAGCAGTGAGAAGAGCAAGAAGAGATTTCCTTTTGCAGGGAGGAAAGCTGAGGATGGAGTTCTGGGCCTGGCATATGCTAGGCAAGTCCTCTACCACTGAGCGACAACTGCAGCCAGTGCAGAGTGGTTGGTTGGTTGGTTGGTTGGTTGAGGTGGTGTCTTGAGACAGAGTCACTTTCTCCCCACCTCTAATAAATAAATAAAAATAATTTTTAAAAAATGGATAGAGGTCAGAAGACAGAAAAGGCCAGGAGTGAGGGGTGTGAGAACTTGTACTTAGTACCAATTCTGGGCCTTACCCTGCTGAGAGCTCCTCTTGCATACCACATGGATGCTGTTCTAGTCCCAGAGCTACTAGAGTCTGCAATTGCTACGTGATTTCCTCAAAGCAGACCATGAGCAAGCAGTGGGTAGGGACCCTAAAGCAGCCAGGCCTCTCCACAGTGTGCACCACACATTCAGCCTCTCACATCACTGTGGTGGGGGCGGAAGTCACATCTCAGTGGGAAGGGGAACAGAGAAACATGTTCATTACATGTGCCCCATGGGGCTAGAAGAGCGCTCAATGGTTTAGGTGAATGCTGAAAGAGAAGTGTGAAGATGAGGGAGGTCATGGTGGATCTTTACTAAGTGTGAAGATGAGGAAGGTCATGGTGGATCTTTACTAAGTGTGAAGCTGAGGAAGGTCATGGTGGATCTTCACGAAGTGTGAAGATGAGGAAGGTCATGGTGGATCTTTACTAAGTAGTGTGAAGCTGAGGAAGGTCATGGTGGATCTTCACTAAGTGTGAGGATGAGGGAGGTCATGGTGGATCTTTACTAAATGTGAAGATGAGGAAGGTCATGGTGGATCTTTACTAAGTGTGAAGATGAGGAAGGTCATGGCAGGTCTTTACTAAGTGTGAAGATGAGGAAGGTCATGGTGGATCTTTACTAAGTGTGAAGATGAGGGAGGTCATGGTGGATCTTTACTAAGTGTTAAGATGAGGATGGTCATGGTGGATCTTTACTAAGTGTGAAGATGAGGAAGGTCATGGTGGATCTTTACTAAGTGTGAAGATGAGGAAGGTCATGGCAGGTCTTTACTAAGTGTGAAGATGAGGAAGGTCATGGTGGATCTTTACTAAGTGTGAAGATGAGGGAGGTCATGGTGGATCTTTACTAAGTGTTAAGATGAGGATGGTCATGGTGGATCTTTACTAAGTGTGAAGATGAGGAAGGTCATGGTGGATCTTTACTAAGTGTGAAGATGAGGAAGGTCATGGTGGATCTTTACTAAGTGTGAAGATAAGGGAGGTCATGGTGGATCTTTACTAAGTGTGAAGATGAGGAAGGTCATGGTGGATCTTTACTAAGTGTGAAGATGAGGAAGGTCATGGTGGATCTTTACTAAGTGTGAAGATGAGGAAGGTCATGGTGGATGTTTACTAAGTGTGAAAATGAGGAAGGCCATTGACTAAGGGGAAAAAGTGACCTCAATAATCTGGATTTTTTTTTTTTTTTTTTTTTTTTTTTTTTTGGTTTTTCGAGGTAGAGTCTCACTCTAGCCCAGGCTGACCTGGAATTCACTATGGAGTCTCAGGGTGGCCTTGAACTCACGGCGATCCTCCTACCTCTGCCTCCCAAGTGCTGGGATTAAAGGCGTGCGCCACCACGCCCGGCTAATAATCTGGATTTTTGGCTCAATTATGTACACCATTTCATAAGCAAAATCCTTCATTAAAATGATCTACTTTAGACTAAGACTTTATTACTCAGAGGGAAGCAATTTGCTATTTCTTCTTTCTCTCTCTCTCTCTTTGTGGCAAGCCTAACAGACTGGCCTTTCTTTTTTGTGCAAGGGAATGAGAGTGAGAGTGAGAGAGACAGAGAGAGTTGGCATGCTAGGGCCTCCAGCTATTGCAGTCAAAGTCTAGACATGTGTGTCCCCTTGTGAGCATGTGCGAGCTTGCACGCTCACATCACTTTGTGCATCTGGCTTATGTGGGACCTGGAGAGTTTAACAAGCATCCTTAGGCTTCATATGCAAGCGCCTTAACTGCTAAGCCTTCTCTCCAACTCATCTTTCCTCTCTTAATGTATATGAAAACGCCATGTCCTATCTTTAATATATGTGTAAAAGTATTCATGCATTAGAATTGTACATACTTTTTTGGATTCCTTGCCTTTTTCTGTTGAGAGTGTGATATTTCCTTTCAAAATGATATTTAGCTCTGGATCAGGAGAAACAAAAGGAAAACAGGCCATGAGAACATAGGAGCCCGCAGAAGAAATAAACACCCAGCGTCAGACGCATTCTCCCAGCCACAGGATGTTTTTGTGAGGGGAGGAAAAAGCTTCTCCCCTGAGTCGCAGCAGCCGTGGTGAAACACACTTAGGCCTCCCTGGGGACAGGGCTGCCTGTCATATATGTATGCCTCTGAGAGACATCAGGGGCTGGCTGCTCATCTGGGCGGCTGTTTTCAGTCTAGTCATTGTTCCTGCAAACCAGCCGTAAGTCCCAGACATCCCTAAATGTCAGGATCTTCTGCCTTTCTATCCCAAACAGCACCCTGGGGAGGGAAGGCCAGAGACTTCCTGAGCAGCACAAGAGCCAGTGGCAGAAATCAGCCTGTGGTGACACATTTAGATGAGGGAGGACTTCAATGCCTTTGTACATTCAGCCCAGCTGCTCATGGGGGTGGGCTGTTTTTTGTGTTTGTTTGTTTTTGAGGTAGGGTCTAGCTATAGCCCAGGTTGACCTGGGATTCACTATGTAGTCTCAGGGTGGCCTTGAACTCACAGCAATCCTCCTACCTCTGCCTCCCTTTGAGGCAATGTTTCACTACATAGTCATGGCTGGCTTCCCAGTTGTGGGCTTCTTACCTCAGCCTGCCCAGTGATGGGATTATAGGTGTGCTTCACCACACCTGGTTAATGTGGGATTTTAAGATAAGCCAAAAATAGTCGCAAGGTTTGAAAAGAGGTTGGAGGCCAGATGTGATGACACATCTATAATCTCAGCACTTTAAAGGCAGAGGCAGGAGGATCGCTACAAGTTCAAGGCCAGCCTGGGTTACAATAGTGAGACCCCATCTCAACTCCCTGCCATTAAAAAATAAAAGAGACTAGATAATTGAAGCTTGTGGCAAGTCACTGAAAATGAGAAACATCTAAAAAAGCACTGGTTCTTTGCATGACTTAGGTTTGCTACAGGTCTAGAACTTTCTGTACCCTGCTCCCCACCTCAGCCCTACCCCCCCAAACCAGCATCAGGGGCCAAATCTCCACAAGAATTCCCTCCGGCTCCATCAGCTCCTGTTCCAGCTTCCATTCCAAAGGCACTAGGGACTCTGTGAGTCTTGCCATGAGCACATTTAAATACCCTGTTCAGTCCTCACCTGGAAGACAAGGTTTTGTGCTTGGAGCCAGCACTGGCTATTGATAACCTGGACTGCAGGACAAGAGTAGGACTGCAGCCGATCCTCTACCTCTGACCTGAAGGCTGGCATCCGGTGCTTCAAAGCAGCCAAACTCAACAGTGGAAGGACCAACTTTCTCCCAGCCCCAGCAGAAATACACCTCTGCAGATGCTGCATGCTGGAAACCAGTGTGGGGCCGAGGAGGACAGAGCCAGCGCAGTCTGGGTCCGCAGCTCGGACCTTTGTAGCAGCCCTAGAAAGTTCTTATGGCTGGTCCCCCGAGCTCCATCCTGGGACTTTAACAGGCCCAGATCTGGGATAGGACACAGAATATTTTCTTTTCTTTCTTTTCTTTTTTTTTTTGGGGGGGGGGGCTGGGCATGGTGGCACACACCTTTATGATAAAGAGAAAGAGAGAGAGAGAGAGAATTGGTGTGCCAGGGCCTCTAGCCACTGCAACCGAACTCCAAACACATGTGGCACCTTGTGCACATGTGTGACCTTGCACTTGTGTCACCTTGTGCATCTTGCTTACAAGGGATCTAGAGAGTTAAACATGTGTCCGTAGGGTTTGCAGGCAAGCACCTTAACCACTAAGCCATCTCTCCAACCCCAGAATATTTTCTATATCCAGAAGTCTCAGATAGCCACTTGCCAGAGGTTCTCTTGTGCAAAGTGTTCGACTGGCTGATGGGATCTGTCCCTAAGCCTTACTGTCCTTTCCAGATGAGGTTGGCTATACCCAACTCATGGGGAAAACTCTGTACCCATCCAATATCAGGATTGTGGGAAGTTTTTCAGTATGCATGGTTTAATTAAACTGTTAATTTGGAGTATGTGAAATTATCCTTTTGTATAGACAGATCAGCCTTGGTCCAAAATATAATATATTCATCCTCACAACAGAAAAGAGAAAAGTGTAGATTATAGGGGCAGGAGAGCACAATTTTGAGGGCCAGATCTGGTACAAGTCTCAGTTGCAGCACTAGAGTGTGCATGTATTTGCGGGGGGAGATGGGGATGAACCCCAGGATCTTATGCATACTAGGCAAGTGCTCTGTCATTCAGCTACATCCCCAGCCCAGTTCTGTCTCTTTCACTCTCAGACATATATTGAACGCCTGCTGTGTGCTTTGTGCGGTTCTAGCTGCTGGACAGAGGGTGGTAGAGGAGGAGGTGCCCCTGCACTTCATGGCAACCTGTGCCCATCCTCCAGGACAACCTCCCAACTATGTAACTGATGTTAGGCCAGTTCTCCACCTCTCTGGGCTTCAGCTGAGGGTTGTGAGCATTCAGTAGGATGCTGTACATCAGAATGCAGGGGTGGCCTGCCATAGTGTTGTTTTACTGTGGCACACAGAGAACTCTTAGGAAATATCTGTGGCATGCATTGTGGGAACCCCTAAGGCCATACTCTAAAAACCCTGAGGCAGAAATCATTGCATGACTTATGCACTTGTAAACGGTGTGCATGCTGGGGTCAAGGTCACTGAAGGCAAAGCCCGGAGACCCAAAGACCACTGCTTCCCACCACCCAGTGATCCCAAAGCTGCCGGCAGCCCCCCCGTAAATCAGGAGGGCAGCTGGCATAGGGAGTACTCAGAGAACTACAAGTTGGCTCATCTTTCTTAATAGGCATGGCATCCTTTAATCTAAAGGAAATAATGGTGAAGTTGATTGACTTAAGAAAAAGCAGAGGTTGGAACCTCAGAGGAGGCTGGGGATTCACCTGTAGAAACTAGTTTTAAGGAATCAATGCATAATCTGGCTCTAGTTAGGTAAAGGGTGTGCAAATTGGCCCATCCTTCTTCCCACCCAACTTTCAGATTCCTTATGCATCCAAGGTATTATTTTTTTCCAGGCTGTGTGTGCGCTGAGGCCACGGGGCTGTCTCACAGGCCTGCATGCACTTAAAGCAATAAGTGTGAAGACGGCATCTAGCAGCGCCTGTGACGGTACCTTCACTGTCATCGCTGTCCTCACATCTGTCTGGCTTTCTGGATCCGTCCATGGCAGGCGGGCCACTGAGAGGTGAGACCAGCAATTGCGCTAACTTTTTCTCGTACACTTTTCTGGTGGAGGCTGAAGAAGAACGTGGAAAACAAATTAAATTGTCCCGTGTCTCTGTGTGATCCTACTGCATTCAAGTTAGTTTTCAATTCCGACCTTCCTTGTAATCCCTTATGCTATTGGTTAATTATGGCTTTTAAAATGAGGTGGACCCCACAGTCACTCAACTCATTCCTTCTACTGTACAAAACAGTCAATGCCCATGTGGGTTAGCCAGGTAGAATCAAGCACTGGCTACATCTGAGAGGAACAGGGACAAGGGTGGGCAGCCCACCTAGGGGACACATCCAAAAAACAAAACAGGCTAATATAATAAAGAATAACTGAGCCAGGCATGGTGGCGCACGCATTTAATCCCAGCCCTTGGGAGGCAGAGGTAGGAGGATGGCTGTGAGTTTGAGGCCACCCTGAGATTACATAGTGAATTCCAGGTCAGCCTGAGCTAGAGTGAGACCCTACCTCGGAAAAAAAAAAAAAAAAAGAATAACTGGCAGGCTGGAGACATGGCTCAGTGGTTAAGGTGCTTGCCTACAAAGCCTAAGGACCCAGGTTCGATTTCCCAGTACTCATATAAAGCCAGATGTACAAGGTGGCGCATGTGTCTGGTGTTCATTTCAGTGGCTAGAGGCTCTGGCATGCACCCATTCTCTCTATATATCAAATAAATAAATAAAAATTTTAAAAGAGTAACTGGTTTTTCAGTATTTAAAAAAAAAAAATGAAGCCATATGTGGTGGTGCATGCCTTTAATCCCAGCGCTTGGGAGGCAGAGGTAGGAGGATCACCGAGAGTTCGAGGCCACCCTGAGACTACATAGTGAATTCCAGGTTAGCCTGAACTAGAGTGAGACCCTACCTTGAAAAACCAAAAAAAAGGAAAAAAAAAAAAAAGGACATACTAATTTGTAGGAAATTGGGTATATTCATTACCTCTTCCCTCTGTATGGCTTTCTGTTTTCCTTTTTATATTTTAATGGTTTTAAAAATATTTTATTTTGTCTATTTATTTATTTGACAGAGAAAGAGGGATGGGGGGAGAGAGAGAAAATGTGCATGCCAGAGCCTCTAGCCACTGCAAATGAACTCCAGACACATGTGCCCCCTTGTGCATCTGGCTTGCATGGGTCCTGGGGAATCGAACCTGGATCCTTTGGCTTTGCAAACACCTTAACTGCTAAACCATCCCTCCATCCCTATTCTGATGTTTTTTTTTTTTATTGCATGCGTTCCTTCTATTGTAAGTTGCTTTAAACTTTGGAGACAGTTTGTAAACCACAATGAATAGCCCTTAATATTCACTGGAGACATACGTAGTATTGGGCCAGGTGAAAATCCAAGCTTTTCGAGTCTGTCATGCAATTCATAGTCACTCAGACACTGCACATCCACCATAGTGCCAGAAGTTTGGCCTCTTCTGACAGTGGAGTCCTTGAAACAGGGAAACATTAGATTCATTAAGACAATTTTATAAGTAATTACTGAAAGCAGATTCCCTCATAGCCCCACCTCCCCACTCGCGGAGGTGCACAAGTAAGTACACGTCAGCATTTTGTTCTTCTGGGCAGCCCTACTGGGAGAAGTGGGATAGTGGCCTCCATGCAGAACTTGGAAGGCTATCACTTTACACAAGATTCTTAAGGACCAGTGATTTCTTGTTTCTCTACTCAACCAGTGTGAGAAGTTTTCTGGACAATATGAACAAAATATTTCCATTACTGGAGCTGGAGCAATGGCTCAGCAGTTAAAGGCACTGGCTTGCAAAGCCTGATGGCCTGGGTTCAATTCCCCAGTACCCATGTAAAGCCAGATACACAAAGTGGCACATGCATCTGGAGTTCATTTTCCATGGCAAGAGGCTCTGGGGCACCCATTCTCTCTCTCTTTCTTGATTGTTGCAAATAAATAAATAATTTAAAAATTCCATTACTACTCAATAACTCTGAGTATGACTCAAGTGCCAAGAAGACAAGATGTTATTTAAGGGCTGGAGAGGTGGCTTAGCTAAGTGCTTGCCTGTGAAGCCTAAGGATCCTGGTTCGAGGCTCAATTCCCCAGGACCCACTTAAGCCAGATGCATAAGGTGGCGCATGCATCTGGAGTTCATTTGCAGTGGCTGGAGGCCCTGGTGCACTCACTCTCCATCGATCTGCCTCTATCTCTCTCTGTCTGTCGCTCTCAAATAAATAAATAAATAAAAATAAACAACAACAAAAAAGGTGTGTGCCACCATGCTCGGCAATAAAAAAATATTTTTAAAAGAGATGTTATTTAAATATTAAAGAGCTAAGGGCTGGAGAGATTGCTTAGCAGTTAAGGCACTTGCCCACAAAGACTAATGAGCCAAGTTTGACTCCCCAGTACCCACGTAAAGCCAGAGGCACAAAGTGAAGCATACATCTAGAGTTCCTTTGCAGTAGCTGGAGGTGCTGGTGTGTTCATTATCTGTCATTTCTCTTCTCACTATCTCTCTCTGCTTGCAAAAAATAAACAAAATATATTTTTTAAAAGAGGGGCTGGAGGGCCAGGAGTGGTGGTGCACGCCTTTAATCCCAGCACTCGGGAGGCAGAGGTAGGAGGATCACCATGAGTTTGAGGCCACCCTGACACTACATAATGAATTCCAAGTCAGCCTGAGCTAGAGTGAGACCCTACCTTGAAAAGCAAAAAGGCAAAAAAAAAGGGGGGGGCTGGGGGCTGGAGAGATGGTTTGGCAGTTAAGGCACTTGCCTGCAAAACCTAAGGGCCCAGGTTCAATTCTCTAGGTCCCACGTGAGCCAGATGCACAAGGTGGCACATTTGTCTGGAGTTCATTTGCAGGGGCTGGAGGCCCTGGTGCACCCATTCTCTCTCTCTTTCTCTCTCTCTCTCTATTGGCCTCTTCTCTCTCTATCCCTCTCTCTCTCAAATAAATAAAATATTAAAAAAGAGCTGAGGTTTTTCTAGTGTGTTAAATAAGTCACTTATCCCTGACCTCCTTTGTGTGTGTTTTATTTTATTTTAACTTTTTGTTGACAACTTATAATATACCATGATTAGTAAATCACAACATACCATTATTAAAATATTTTTATTAGTTGCAAGCAAGGAGAGATAAGAGAATGGGTACACCAGGACTTCTTGTCAATGCAAATGAATTCCAAATGCACCTGGCTTTATGTTGGTACTGGGGAATCAAACTTGGATGGAGCTTTAGAGGCAAGCACCTCTAACCACTGAGCAATCTCTCCAGCTCCCTGGCCTCCTTTTGATGAGAGGACAGAGCATTCAGTTATTACAAACATAGTAGTTCTCATACTTGCAGTTTAATTCTGAGCCTAATGAGATGGCAGTTTTTGTTTGTTTTTTTTTTTTTTTTTTTTTTTTTTGGGTTTTCGAGGTAGGGTCTCACTCACTCTAGCCCAGGCTGACCTGGAATTCACTATGGAGTCTCAGGGTGGCCTCGAACTCACGGCGATCCTCCTACCTCTGCCTCCCGAGTGCTGGGATTAAAGGCGTGTGCCACCACGCCCGGCTAGAGATGGCAGTTTTTAACTAGCCACCAGCAGGCTATTTATAGTTGCTGAGCTCGCATTTGAAGGAAGTCAACTCTTCGTTCCCCTTTTTAAAAATTTTTTTGTTCATTTTTATTTTATTTATTTGAGAGTGACAGAGAGAGAAAGAGGCAGATAGGTAGAGAGAGAGAGAGAGAGAGAGAGAGAATGGGTGCACCAGGGCTTCCAGCCACTGAAAACGAACTCCAGAAGCATGCGCCCCCTTGTGCATCTGGCTAACGTGGGTCCTGGAGAATTGAGCCTTGAACCGGGGTCCTTAGGCTTCACAGGCAAGCGCTTAACCACTAAGCCATCTCTCCAGCACCCCTCTCTTTTTTTTTTTTTTTTTTTGAGGCAAGGTCTCGATCTAGCCCAGTCTGACCTGGAATTCACTATGCAGTCTCAGGGTGGCCTCGAACTCTCAACGATCCTCCTACCTCTGCCTCCTGAATGCTGGGATGAAAGGAGTGCACCACCACCACCCGGCTCAACTCTTCATTCTTTGGCACACAAATTGATTTATCTAGATAGAACTTCCTATGCCTATGCAGCCTCAAGTTCAATTTGTTTTATTTCATTGATCTCTTGACACTTCCTCCCCACCGAAAAAAAAAAAAATTGATCCCCTCATTTACTTAAGCAAGTCCTGCAAAAGGGAGACTTTTTGCTTAGCCTTTTATTGTTGTTGTTTTGTTTTTTCGAGGTAGGGTCTCACTCTGGCCCAGGCTGACCTGGAATGCACTATGTAGTCTCAGGGTGGCTTCAAACTCACGGCGATCCTCCTACCTCTGCCTCCTGAGTGCTGGGATTAAAGGCGTGCGCCACCAGGCCCAGCTGCTTAGCCTTTTAACAGACTTGTTTATTGCACCTTTATTTCCATCATGTTTCAAGGGTTTTTAATGTTGCAGTGAAAACAAGCACAAGATAAGTATTCAGCCTAGGAGGAACTTGACCAATTTTAAGAAATGACTTTGCTTTTATTGGTGCTCAATCAATGTCCAATTAGGAAGAACTCTGTATACAAGCTAGAAAATGTCTGGAATCGTGCACTTATGATAGAGCTGTTCAGGAACACCTGCTTAAGCAGTTTTGTACTTCAAAGCCATGCTTCTTTTTATGGTACATAGGTATTTAGTTAACGTTAGTTTTCTTGCTTTCCATATGTTCAGGAAGCTCAGTGGACACTTCCAGGCCATTAGGGAAAAACCTAAGGCTGGGAAGGAAAACGGCACTATGCCTAAGCATTTCAATTTCTTTTTTACTTTTTCCTTTTTTTTTTTTAAACTGGAGGCAGATCCAGTGACATTTGTTCCAGAGAACAGCTGTCTGTTGTTTCCCTAGCTTCCCAAAAATAACCTCCCAAAGAGCCCTCATCAATTTCAAGTGACATTAGACAATTGCCTAGAGGGAGCACACATATGGAAGGGAAGAAAAATATTCAAATAGAATCCAAAGGAATGATTAATCCACTTACCCCTTCACATGGTTGTCTGAAGTCTGCGCAATCAGGCTGGTTACTTACGCTGGGTGAGTTTCACCTCAGGGTTTCTATACGCAACCATCCCCTCTTTGCCTATTAGACATTATGATAATCATAATACTGACAGTATGACATCAGCCGCCACCCTAGCAACAGACTGATGGGAAAATCAGTGATGAATTGAAGCTAAGCTCAAACAGAAGGAGGCACTGGCCTGCTTCAGAGCCAGGCTGCCCCGGTAGACTGCGAAGAGGCTCAGAGACCTTATCCTTATGCCCAGAAGTAAGGAACTGCTGCCCAGCCAAACAGTGCCAAGAGACTAGGAGGAGATAATCAAACAGCAGAGTCCTGGCGCCATCAGACTCACCTTTGCCGGTGTCGCCTTTCATCCCGGCACTCGAGAGGCAGACATAGGAGGATCGCTGTGAGTTCGACACCACCCTGAGATTACATAGTGAGTTCCAGGTCAGCCTGATCTACAGTGAGACCCCTACCTTGAAAAACCAAATACCAAAAAAAAAAAAAAAAAAAAAAAACCACCATTGAGGGTGGGTTATCTGGTGTCTACTCCAGGAAAATAGGAAAGTGGAAGAAACTTGATTTAATTTAAGGATCACTCAAGAAAATAAGAATCAGGATGGAGGGTTAGATGCTGCAGAAGTTTGAACACATTTCATTCCATCCTCCGAACACGTCTAGAGACAGCTGAGACCGACGTTGTCATCTACAGTGCAAAATGCAGATCTTGTATCTTTGTTTTGTTTAAGGAAAGATCCGTTATACTACTAGCTGGAGTCACTGCTGTGATTTTAAAGACAATTATGCAAGACAAAATGTAGCTGTGAGAAAACACAGTGTGTTGATTAAATACCAGGGAAAGGGGGAACCATCTGAAAGGGTTTAAAGGAGGAGTCAGCCTGTCTACAGTCAAAGCCTAGAGACACAGTGGGGGTGACTATGTCTCTTCTTCACCTGCAGTGGTACTGACAATGGTTCTCACTGCCTGAGATTGACAAGGGGATTCAGTGAGTTATAACATATAAAGAGCTCATCACAGGGGGCTGAAGAGATGGCTCAACCGTTAAGGCCCTTTGCCTGCAAAGCCTGACAACCCAGGTTCATTTCCCCAGATGCACAAAGTGGAGCATGCATCTGGAGTTTGTTTGCAGTGGCTAGAGGTCCTGGCATACCCATTCTCTCTCTCTCTCTTCTCTCTCTCTCTCTCTATTTGCAAATAAAAATATTTAAAAATAAATATGTAAAGATCTCAGCACACAGTGAGCGCTATAGAAGTGTCTCCAAGGTTCTATTTATTCATGAGCCCATTTCTCACTCAGTGGCCTAAAGGGACACCCAGTCTCCTCAGGAGGCTCCAGCCCATTTCTACTGGCCCTTGGTGCTCTGTAACATCCACTCTTCCGAGACCCTGGGAAAGAGCAGAGCATGTTGGAGTGGATGGCTGGAAAAGCTCCATGCATGCTCCCGGGCCGTAGCTCTGAAATTTTGAATAGAGAATCAGTTTCCAAACATGCAGTACAATCATTTCCCAGCATCCAAACACTGGATTTGCCAAACAAAGACTTTGAAAATTGACACATTTGCTTGAATCAAAGCAACTAAATGATAGGCTTGGATTACTAGGATGCACAAGCATTTGTTTACATTTCTCAGACTGGCTTTCAGCCAGCTAAGCAGCCAGCAGGTGGAAGTGCTTCCGTGTTAAACAATGAGATTGTTGAGATGAAATAGACGTTTCCGAGATATTTTCTTGATAAAGCTTCTGGTGCCTTTAACCCCAGCACTTGGGAGGCAGAGGTAGGAGGAGTGCTGTGAATCTGAGGCCAGCCTGGGAATAGAGTGAAATTCTACCTTGAGAAAAAAAAAAAACAAACCAAAAATATAAATTCATTGAAAGATAAATAAATAAATAAAACCAGCTAGGTTAAGAAAGGATCAACCAGTGCTGCTCTCACTTTTAGTCAGAGAATGTTCTTTTTGCAGGCAGCAATGTGACTGGAGAGACTCAAAACACATTAACGTGATGAGAATATGTGACTCAATGCTAAATGAGACAGCTTTCTCATACCCTCAAAGGCTCGGGGAATCCTGCAGAAGGGAGGACGGAAAGAATGTAAAAGCCAGAAGATGGTGGTGAGGAGCACTTTGGGACACTCTCTTCCGGACAGGAAGTGGTCATTGCTTCATGACGTCACAGTAGCTACACGCCGCAAGCAGCACATTATCTGCACGCGACCTGCACAATATTGAGCTCATCACAATATTGAGGATGATGGCGAAGGGGGAAAAAGTCATCAAATAGAAGAGGGGGTTGGGGAAATGGCACAGGTGCTTGCTTGCAAAGCCTGCCAAACCAGGGTTCAACTCCCTAGCACCCATGTAAGGCCAGATACAAAGTGGCATACGCATCTATAACCCCAACGTGCGTACAATGGGAGGTCAAGCCAGGAGAATAGCTGAAGCTCTGTCTGGCAGTTAACAGTGACAAGAGATCGGTCTTGAAGAAGGTGGAACACAGTCATCTTGAAGTTGTCCTCTGATCTCCGCATGCACTGTGGCATGTGCACCCCCACCAATAAAAATAAAATACCTGGGAGAGGTGGCACATGCCTTCAAGCACTTGGGAGGCAGAGGTAGGAGGATCCCTGTGAGGTAGAGGCCACCTTGAGACTACATAGTGAATTCCAGGTCAGCCTGGGCTATAGCAAGACTCTACCTCAAAAATAAATAGATATATAATATAATATAATATAATATAATAATAAGGGCCAGAGCTCCCAGTTCCTTCTCTACCTCCCAGTTCCCTGGTTCTAGTTCCCCTGCTGCTGGTTTGGGGCTGCCTGGACCCTTCAAGCTTACTGCGGAAGCAGGCCCCTAGCTCCACCTTCCCGATTGAATGGCCCCTGGAGCCCCTGCTCCAGAGGGTATGTCCCCAAAAAGGTGGCGAGACCCGAGGAGATAAACTACCCCTCACAAACCAGGCGTGGTGGCACGTGCCTTTAATCCCAGCACTCGGGAGGCAAAGGTAAGAGGATCACTATGCATTTGAGGGCACCCTGAGAATACAGAGTGAATTCTAGGTCAGCCTGGGCTAGAGTGACACCCTACCTCAAAAAACAAAACAAAACAACTACCCCTCACACTTCACACAAGCACCCCTGAAACCACAGAGGAACTGGGGAGATGAACAAGCGGCTTCCATGGTGAAACCTGACAATCAGCGCCAGGGAGGAGACAGACCCTGAGGACACTCAACACTTACCAAAGCAGAGATCCAGAGGCTCCTAAGAGCTCATCACTGAAGTAGACTTAACACTCACCCACCACAGCTCAGGGAATTTTGCAGAAGAGGGAGCGGAAAGATTGTAAGAGCCACCCAGAGGCATCCCTTCCCCGCCACAGAAAAAAAAAAAAAAACCCTGCTACTCCCACAACGCATAACCCACAACCCCATGGGGAATAAATAGCTGCAACCCCACTGAGGAGGGTCCCCAGCATAATGGGGGCAGGGACAGAGGCAAAAGAGGGTACCAACACATGATGTACCCACATGAAATATGTTAAAATAATTAAAAATAAATAAAAATAGAAGAGGGACTAGTTGGGAAGAAGAAAGGATTCAGTAGAAGTGGATGGAAGAAAGGGGACAAAAGAAGGTAATGAGAGGGAATTATAATCAAATTACATTATGTTTATGTATGAAAATTGTCAATAAAAAGCTTAAAAAATCAAAGGATCAACCAGACGCTCTCAGCCCTCATCCACGCAGACTCCTCTGTGTGAAGCGATTCTCTGAGACTCCGCCCCCTGTACAACTACAGGTTCTACTGTCAGCCTGATCCACTTAGGACTTCCTGTACTCTGTGAAATCCTGAAATATTTGGCATCAACATATGTAGCGTTCTCCTCGGTTCTATCTCTGTAGTCTTGGGTGTTAGCTTGTTTTGTTTTGTTTTTTATTCTCTCTATGGCTGCAAAGACTATTCCATTTCTTGAGGGAAGCAAGTTTTAATTGCCAATCGGCTAGGTATTCAACATGATAAGGTATCTAAATCCTGAGAGCTTCCTCCTTTCATTAAAATGTAGATCCAATTTCTCTTTCCTTAATGCCACATGCTGTTATTAAACCCAAGTAATGGAAGTAGAAAAAGCCAGATGTCACTTCAGTCTCAGGTTTGATGTGGGGCACAATTTCCTCTCCTCAAGTTTAATCTGCCAGTTATTTACTAGCCCCATCCTTTGGAAGAATGCACAATTTAAATGTAAATGCAATTTACGTAGGGGCGCACATAGTAGATTTGCAGTTTCAATTGCCAGTAACCATTTGCAAAGGAGGAAAACCATCAAAAGTGAAGAGCAGCAGCTGTCAGTCTCAAGTTCGGATCACTCAGCTCTGCTCCTGAAGCCACCTGCTTGGGAACACCAGCTATAAGGCGAAGGGAATAAGGAAAAGTTCTTGTCTGGTATTCCAAGCTGAATACACTATTTGTGGTGAGGGAGAGATAGGCTTGGGTTTCAATGAGCTAAACCCATTGTCGTTATTATCGGAACCCTGAGCTGACCAGTTTGTTTCAACAAATATTGACCACTTGTTACAGAACAGGCATAATACTTGGCCTAAATCAAAGAAAGGTCAAGGAGACTATAAAAGCATCCTCAGGGCTGGAGAGATGGCTTAGCGGTTAAGCGCTTGCCTACGAAGCTTAAGGACCCCGGTTTGAGGCTCGATTTCCAGGACCCACGTTAGCCAGATGCACAAGGGGGCGCACACGTCTGGAGTTCGTTTGCAGTGGCTGGAGGCCCTGGCACGCCCATTCTCTCTCCCTCTCTCTCTCTTTATCTGCCTCTTTCTCTGTCTGTGGCTCTCAAATAAGTAAATAAAAAAAAAAAAAGTGTCCTCAAAGGCAGTCACTGTCTCTTCTAAAAGGAAAGAACACAAATCATCACAAGAAAGCATGGTGTCAAAAGGGAAGTACAGAGTCAGGGAGTCCTGAGTGGGCCACAAGTGTGAATTCAGGGTGAAAGTTCCAGAAGAAAAAAAAAATAGCGTGCTCTGAGTTAAGGGGCTGCAGGGAGGTGGGGAACCAGAAGGGAAACCAGTTACACTGGGTGGGGTGTGGCCAAATTTTGAAGAATTTTGGAGAAGGCCATGTTAAGGAGCTCAGTTTTTACCTTTGGGCACATCTGGAAGTTTCTAAATGGGATGTGGCATCTGACAGCCCACTTAGATTCAGTGTAGTTTGATACTGAGCGGAGGACGGGTGGGTTGGACAGTCTGGAAGACACAGGACTCCACAGGAGATATCACAGCTGCCCAGAGGAGACTCATGATTCACTAATGACTGAGAGGACAGGAAACCCTGGACAGGATGCCTGCCTTGGTGGCTCTGTTCTTCTCTTACACAGGTGTCACCCCAGTTCCTGGCCTCTGTCTCAGCCATGAGCCTGCTAAGAGAAAGGGCCATAACCAGTATAGTCTACATGGCCCTGACACTTAAAAATGAGTCTGCCCTTGTCTAGTCAACCCTGATGACACTCTACTTAAAGGCAGCAGCAATACAAATAACCCATGACTTTCTTCTATTCAGCTCTGGAATTAATTACACCTTTGAGAGTGAATTTGCCTTCCTAATTAATCTTTCTTAGGGTAATATTAAAATTAACTAGTATTCTCAGAGCCCCTGCCGGCTGGGTAGGGCAAAGGGAGCCGCAGAGGGTGGAAGAAAAAGCCCACGCCACCCTGAAACCCACCTTGAATCAACTGGGTGCAGCTCACTGGCAGTGGCTCTGTGATTAGAGAGTTAGCCCCCACCCCCCAGCTCAGCCCCTGAGCATCAACTAAGCACCGAGCATGTTGGGCGGCTAAGGGGAGATGGGGAGATGGCGCTCAGGGAGGCAACAGCACTGGAGGAAACAGAAAGTAGACGCCTGGTTAATCAGGTGGATTTGTATGGAACAAGTCACTTAATTACCTTTTTAGAAATACAACAACAAATATGCTTTTAATAAAGCATGGATAATTTCTTCCCTCAGTAAGCCAATTTGGTAACTTCGAATAGAAAGTAAGATGTGATCTTTCCTAGTGTTTTTCATACTGAGATCTACTTATCCAAGAACTCCTCAGAGATGCCTGGAGAGGTCCCACAGCCCCACGCCAAGCAACTCCACTGTCACCCGCTTTACACACTGGGCCCCTGCGAAGGTTGCATTCTAAAGGAAAGTTTTCATTGTCACATAAAGGTAGGAAATAGCGATTCTATTTTCCAAGCTGCTTCTTAACAGCAAAATGATTCTAGCCTCCAGGCTTGTCATGAAAACGAGCAAGGCTCTGACAGTGATATATGATGATCTTGGGGGCTCATTTCCTGGCATCCTCCACATCCTGCATCCAGAGATTTTATGGTGCATAAGCCACATGCAAGAAGTTTTAGATTGAGGCCACCTTGAGACTACATAGCGAGTTCCATGTTAGCCTGAGCTAGAGTGAGACCCTACCTCAAAAAACAAAACAAAAAAAGACAATCTAAAAAAATATATTTAAAGTTTTAGGTAACCTGTGTGTATAGGAATACATCTAAAATGAGGTTCTGTACCTCAAAGGGATTCCATTCCAGACAGAGAAACGAATGCCAGATACACCTGCCATTTTGCATTTGGTTTTATATGGGTGCCGGGGAATTGAACCAGGGGCCAGCAGGCTTTGAGAGCAAACACCTTTAACTGCTGAGCCATCTTCCCAGCCCCAAAGAACACCTTTTAAAAATATTTTTATTTATTTATTTTAAACAGAGATATTGATAAAGAGATAGAAAGAGGCAGCTATAGAGAGAGAGAAAGAGAATGGGCGCACCAGATCCTCTAGCCACTGCAAACAAATTCTAGGCACATGCACCACCTTGTGCATCTGGCTTACTTAGGTATTGGGGAATTGAACCTGGTCCTTAGGTTTCATAGACAAGCACCTTAACTGCTAAGCCATCTCTCTACCCCACCAAACACCTTTTCTAATATTTTAACTTTAATTTACTTGTTTAAGAGAGAGAGAGAGAGAGATTGAGGGGGAGAAAAGGGGCATGTCAGGGCCTCTAGATGCTGTAAATGAACTCCAGACACATGCTCCACCTAGTGCATCTGGCTTATGTGGGTCCTGGGAAATCAAACCTGGGTACTTTGGCTCTGCATGTAAGCACCTTAACTGCTAAGCTAGCTCTCCAGCCCCAAACGACACCTTTTAATAAGAGTCTTAACAGACCAAGATGTGTAGGGCATCATAGGGAATTCACTCCTGACCTTGAAACCACAAGAGGTGACTTAAAGGAGACTGTACCAGCGAGGACTGGAAAACAGCCACAGAGAGACAATAAAAGTGGAGGCAAAATGAAACAGAAAAAAATAGCAGAAAAAGTGAGATGGAATGAAGTGCAAGAGATGGAAGCTTTAATGACCCATGGTTTTCGTATAACTTGATTGGAATTTACATTGGAAATCATTCTCTATGAGCCACACAAAAACTCTAGTTGACTTCATCACTAGATGGAACCAAAATAACTGTTCCAAGTCATCAACTGCTTCTGATTCTAAGAAGCATGGATGTTTCCTGAGCATCCTGATGATGGAAGGGAATTGTGCGAGCAACCAGCAAGGGACAAGACTGAATGACAGGGGCCAATTTGCACAGGGCCTCAGATGCATGCCTCGGAACTCCAGGGCTTTAACCTGAGACAGGAGCCACTGAAGGGTTTATGGAGGTTGTTTGTTTGGGACTTTTTTTTTTTTTTTTTTTTGAGGCAGCATTTTATTCTAGTCCAGGTTGCCCTGGAACTCACTCTGTAGTCTCACGGTGGCCTCAAACTCATGACGATCCTCCTACCTCTGCCTCTCGAGTGCTGGGATTAAAGGCTGTGCACCACCACACCCAGCCCTGTTTCCATAATTTAAAAACAATTTCAAATTTAAATATATCCAGATAAATAAATGGTGCACAAGTATAACGAATCTACATATAGCCCTAAAGCTGCTTCAATAGTTGTCAACATTTTGCCAATCTTGTCTCCGAAGGGCTTTGGACAGGGGAGTGAGACATTTCTGTTTGAGAAAGGTTCTCTCTTGCTGCTGTGGACAGGATGAGGATGATGCAGGACAGAGCAGAGCACTGTGGTGTCCTTGGGTTCATTCATTTGCTCATTCACTCAATACTTCCCGAGTCCCACCACCCTACTACGTGCCTGTCACTGTCTGGCTGCTGGATCTCCAAATGTAAATAAAGCGCCCAGGTTCCTGCTCCACCGAGCTTCTGGGTAGGAGGGGAGGCAGACAGGAAGTGAATGGAGTGAAGTCGTTTCTGAGAGGGCTACTGACAAGCTGGTGGGAGACAGGGTGTCTGGAGGGCCCAGCTGCTGGAGAGAGCGGGTGGGCTCCTTAGGCTCAGGTGGCAGCAGAGACAGGAGCAGTGGATGGAAGGAGATTTAGGAGGAAGAATTAACAAGAACTGTTGGTGGATCCAAGGGGGAGGGGGAAGAGGGATGAGGGCACTCAGCTTTGAGACTTGAATACCGCCATAGCAGAGGAGCCTTTCCCTGGCACAGCTAAGAAGGCTCATGGAGCCAGTCCTGGTTCGCACGTGACTTCCTTACGGTCTTTCAAAGTGAGTCCTGGGGAGGAAAGTTAAGAAACCAGCCACCACTCAGCTTCTGGGCCAGCAGTTGTCTAGACAATTCCGTGTGGTTGCCCCACCCCCAACCCTTCCAGCTGGAACCAATGTCCCTCACCTTCCACCATCTAGGACACTTTTGTTTGTTTGTTTGAAGTTTTTACTAACCAGGTTAAGTTTTATTTTTATTTTTTCTGTTTTCCTTTCTTTCTTTCCTTCTTTTTTTCTTTTCTTTTTTTTTTTTTTTTTTTTTGTGGTAGGCTCTCACTCTAGCCCAGGCTGCCCTGGACTTCACTATGTAGTCTCAGGGTGGCCATGAATTCATGGTGATCCTCCTACCTCTGCCTCCAGGCGTGTGCCACCATACCTGGCTACAAATTTTGTATTTATTTATTTGCGTGTGTATGTTGCACTCTCTCTCTCTCTCTCTCTCTCTCTCTCTCTGTGTGTGTGTGTGTGTGTGTGTGTGTGTGTGTATGTATGTATGTATGCAGGCTGTCTGGCTCTGTGTGGGTGGCTAGGAAATTGAACCCTGGTCTGGCAGGCTTTGCAAGGAAGTGTCGTTAGCTGCTGAGTCATCTCTCTAGCCCCTTATTAACCAGTTTTTAATGAAAGTTGTATATAAGATTGCTTGGCTCCTGCATTTTCTCAATTTTCGCCTTTTCTTTCCCTTCCACCTCTTCTTTTTTTAAATATTTTATTTTTTTAAAAAAGCTTTATTCTTTTATTTTATTTTTATTTATTTGAGAGAGAGACAGAGAGAGAGGCAGATGGAGAGGAGAGAAAATGGGCACACTAGGGCCTTTAGCCACTGCAAACGAACTCCAGACACATGCACCACCTTGTGTGTCTGGCTTACATGGGTACTGGAGAATCAAACCTGGTTCTTAGGCTTGCCCAGCACCTTAACCACGAAGCCATCTCTCCAGCCCTAAAATATTTTACTTTTATTGATTAGAAGTGAGAATGGGCATGCCAGGGCCTCTAGCCACTGCAAGCAAACTCCAGTCGCATGTGCCATCGTGTGCATCTGGGGAATTGAACCTGGGTCCTTGGGCTTCACAGGCAAGCACCTTAACCACTAAGCCATTTCAACAACCCTCCTCCTCTTCTCTTGTTGAAATCGTATCTCACACTGTAGCCCAGCCTAGCCTGAGACTCACTATGTAGCCCAGGCTGCCCTCAAGCTCACAGCAGTACTCATGCCGTAGCCTCCTGAGTGCTGGGGTGACAGGGGTCTCTTATTTTGCCCCTTTCCATTCCAGGATCTTTCTGCAGTCTCTGACCAGCTTTGGACTGGTGACAACCGCCTCACTGGAGTGAATGTCCACTTGTACAGTTGTGCCGTTAGCCTCTTCCTGCTATACCCAGTCAGTGTAGATTTCATTTTTCTTCCTTAAACCTGCATTATTTTGCCAATCTGCTGACCTTTATAGTGTCCTATCCCGGCCTGAACTTCATTGTATTTCTGCTCAGCTCCTTGGAGAGAGAGGCATACACGATCTTCCTGTGTATATGGGAAGGTTTGTTATGATTCCTGTTTTTGTCAGAAATCACAAAGGGATTAACTCCATTTTGGCTGCTGCTGCTTCAGCGATGGCCACTAAGGGGCCGGAAGGAGGCTTTTTAGTTCAGCTTCAATGTGCTGGGGCAGAAAGGAAGGGCTATGGTACTTTAACAGGACCTTGGTGGTAGGAAGGGCACACTGAGCGAAATCAGAGGAATATGCATCCATGGTGTTTTTTAAAAATATTTTATTTATTTATTGTTGCAGTCAGGCTCATATTGCTGGCAGAAATCACACGACCAAGAGCAGCTTGTGGGAACAAAAAAAAGGTTTATTTTGGCTTACAGGCTTGAGGGGAAGCTCCATGATGGCAGGGAAAAACGATGGCATGAGCAGAGGGTGGACATCACCACCTGACCAACATCAGGTGGACAACAGTAACAGGAGAGTATGCCAAACACTGGCAAGGGGAAACTGGCTATAATATCCATAAGACCACCCCCAATAACACACTGCCTCCAGGAGGTGTTAATTCCAAATCTCCATCAGCTGCGAACCTAGCATTCAGTTTGTGGGGGACCCCTGAATCAAATCACCATATTTATTTATTTACGTTGAGAGAGAGAGGAAGATAGAGAGAAGGGGTGCACCATGGCCTCTTGCCACTGCAAACAAACTTCAGACTCATGCACCATCTGTATTACATCTGGCTTACATGGGTCCTGGGGAATTGAACCTGGCTTCCTGGGCTTTGCAGGCAAATACCTTAACTGCCAAGCCATCTCTCCAGCCCTCCGATGGTGGTTTTGTTCTTCTCTAGTTTACTGTGTCACTTTTCCTGGGGAGCTGGGAACAAATGTCTATTCACCCCCCCCCCCAAATGGGGACAATCAATAAGCAAGTTCGCCCAAGTCAGTTTATCAAATCAGTGAGTCTCCTGGGATTACTGACAGAGCAGGGTGAGGGGCCATCTACAGGAGCATGGAGAACTCAACATGTGTCCCTGGAGCTCACTGGGAAGATTTGTAGGCAGTTCAGATGGTAAGACAGTCTTGTGCCCCAAGCAGTTCTTATTTAACCTTGAGGAGGGGTCTTGTGACTGTCTCTTTTTTAAAATATTTTATTTATTTCCAAGCAAGCAGAAGAGAGAGAGAGACAGAGAGAGAAAAAGGACATGCCGGGGCATCTTACAACTTCAAACAAACTCCAGATACATGAGCCATTTTGTGCACCTGGCTTTATGCGGGTACTGGAGGACTGAGCCCAGGCCATCATGTTTTGTCAGCAAGTGCCTTTAACTGCTAAGCCATCTCCCCAGCTCCAAATCTACTTTTTATTGTTAATTATTTAATAATGTAAGACAATGCCAATTTTTTGAATATTTAAGAAGCTAATTTATTAATACAGTGCTTTAAAAATACCACATAGAGCCAGGTGTGGTGATGTACGCCTTTAATCCCAGCACTTGGGAGGCAGAGGTAGGAGGATCACCATGAGTTCGATGCCACTCTGAGACTACATAGTTAATTCCAGGTCAGCCTGGACCAGAGTGAGACCCTACTTGAAAAAATTTAAAAAAATAAATAAAAAAAAATAAATAAATCCTCATATAGAATACAGAATTTTCATGTGAAATAGGTCTTAGGCCTAGATACATTCTTAAATTCTCTGTGCTCGTATAACATTTTGATGTGAACCAGCTCAAGAAAAGTGTAGGGGTGACAAACATTCAGGAAAGAGCCTTATAGTACATGTATTTACTACAGAATCTTGAAACTCTGAGCTTATAATCTCTCACTACCTTATTTAAGGCATTGATTGACTTCTTAAAAAGATTTTATTGGGAACTTTAATATATGAACATCCTGTAATCTGGTCTGGTTCCCATCACATTATCCTCTTTTATCCTCTCATTTCTGCCCATATTCCACTGAGGATTCTGCTCTATCAAGGTAATACTTCCTCTGTTTTGTCGTCACATTCCTTTTGTCCTCCTCTGTCCTCTGTCAAAACGTTTATGGGCTTAGGGCAGTGCCAATCTTGAGGGGGTATCGGTAACCACTGTGGCGTACAGGTCACGAATGCACCAGCCAGTCGGTTCATGCTGGGAGGACATCTTGTGAAGGGTGTAGGTTCAGAGCTTCCTGAGACTCCTGAGGTATTTACATCTTGAGCCCTGTTTACTCCCTGATCCCTAAAAAGCTTCCCACCCATTCTGTTACTAATGACCCAGTGTGCAATTTGGAGGAACTTGCTATATAACACTGGTGCTGTTGTTGAGAGGTGTTATTTGGTTATGTTTTGGTTTCATTTGTTTTTTTGGGAGGGGCGGGGGGTGTTTTTACATACTCAAAGCTGGCCTGGAACTCTTGATCATCCTGCCTCCGCCTCTTCGGTGCTGGGATTGTAGTCCCGTGCCAGCCACCACACGTGGGTTTTCATGCTGGTGTCTTTTCAAGAACCGATCTAATAATGAAAGAGCTCCTCTGAACCCATATCAGTGCTTTCTGCCATTTCGTGGTTCTGCTCATGTCATTGCCCTGTTATCTCAGGAAAATATGAAGACCAAGAATTAAAGGGAGACAACACATAGGCCCGGGGTTGGAGAGAGTTTTGAAGTGAGAAAAGCTGTTCTCTTCTCCTGTGACTTTTGCATGGTAGACATTACTTGTTAGAAGAGATAAAATGCAGGGGCTGGGGATGTAGCTCAGTTGGCAGAGTGCTAGCCTAGCTTGCTGGGTTTAATCCCCAGCACCACATAAACTGGTATGGTTGTGTACAGCTGTAATCCCAGCCCTTGGAAAGTGGAGACACAAGGACCAGAAGTTTAAGGTCATCCTCAGCTTTATCGTGAGTTCAAGGCCAGTATGGACTACAGAAGACAAGGAGAGAGAGAAGAGGGGAGGGGAGGGGAGGGGAAGAGAGGAGAGGAGAGGAGAGGAGAGGAGAGGAGAGGAAAGGAAAGAAAAGAAAGGGGGAGGACACAGGCAGGAGGAATACGTGACTGTGAAATCTTTGAAGATAGCTGGGATGGGCCAGATGCAGAGACCACATATGGGAGCCCAGAATGGCTAGGGCTTGTGTCTGTCTCTGGAAATGGCTCCTCCACTCACCTGCTTTCTAGCTATTAACTGTCCTTGCTGCACCTTGCTTTAGATGAGCATTTTTCTCCACTGTCTCATTTGGTGTGTGTTGGGGTGGGGGACAGGCATTCAGGGTCATTGTCTGGAAATAAATCCTGGACAGCAGGAGGCTGCTGCTCGCTCTCCTCTGCCCATCATCTGTCACCCAGCGAGAGTGGCTGGCAGCTAGGCCGCGGACTGCCTAATGAAGACAGAGAGGTGGTTCTGGCTGTGCACAGGTGCCGCTTCCCCATTAACAGAGGTGACATTCCAAAACACCACTCATTACAGAGCAGACATTGGACAGGACTGGGACTCATATTGATGGCAGCAGGGCCAGCCAGCGTCTGTCTCAAATCCCATCGCCCCTGAGCAGCAAGGGAAAGAAGCATTCTAAGAATGTCAGGTCTGCAGGCCCCTCACTTTGCAAAGAAAAATGATTCCTCGCCAGCCCTGACATTGAGGAGCACGTCATTTTCTCTGCTGTTCGCTGACCCAAGGGTCCCTAGCATCAGGCCCACCGCAGCATTGACCAGCTGGGGAAGAATTCTCCAGCTTCAAAGCGGGGAGTAGTGGCTCACGCTTCTAACTAATACCAGTGCTCTATCCCCAGTATTCAGGAGGCGGACGTAAGATAATCACTGTAAATCTGAGGCCAGCCTGGTCTACAGAGTTCCAGGTTAGCCCAGGCTAAAGATCCTATCTAAAAAAAAAAAAAAAAAAAATTCTCCAGCTCCCGCCCTCCTGGGAAGGACTGATGACGTGAATGTCTATCTATGGGGCATGCCTGGTTCTCGACCTGAGACCTGGCTTGAGTTGGAGCTAGGAATGTGCCCAAGATGTGGCTAGGAGAAACGGAGGTGGGCTGTAGAGAACTACCAGGTGGAGGGCTATCAGGAATGAGAAGCAGGTAGGTGGGCAAGAACAGAGGCGGCAAAAGATGTACACATCTCCCCACCCCACCCCCTTTTTTTTTTTTTGGTTTTTCGAGGTAGGGTCTCACTCTGGTCCAGGCTGACCTGGAATTAACTATGTAGTCTCAGAGTGGCCTCTTGTCCTGGTAGACTTGTGGTTCCCTTGGGACAGAAGCAGCCTACCATTCATCTTGGAGATGGAATGTCCGCACCACCTAGAGCCAGACGCCAAGTGGCCAAAGAAAGAGCGTCTTCCACGCCCGTGCACTGAGGTCGGCAGCGGGCAAGGCACTCTGCGCATGCGCACTGGGCCGCCCCGCCACCACCTACCTCCGCAGTGGGGCGCCCCCGCGCCGCTCGGTTTTAAACTTGCAGCAGACGGAACCCGACTTAAAAATAACTATTTTGACAGTTGCGATGTAAATATGTGAGTGACGCGTGGGGCTGTTTTTCCTTCGTGCTTCCCTCACCCCTCGCTCCCCAGCCGTTCCAGCCCCACTCCAATGGAGGCGGAGACGACGGGAGCGCCGCCTGCAGGACGCTCGGCGAAGTGCACAGAAGGAACTCAGCAGGGAGAACCCCAAGTCACTTTCAGCTCCCTGCGTTTGGGAGCAAACCTATTTCTGTACTGCGTCTTGTCTGATACCTGACAAAGAAGGTCATCTAGGTGCTCCTGGGTTTTTTTTTTTTTTGTTCGAGGCAGGACCTCTCTATATAGCACAGATCTTGAACTCACAGACCTCTCCTGCCGCAGCTTCTCCAGGGTTCACAGGCCAGCATCAACCAAACCTCACGCCATACCCTTCTTCAGTTCTGTATAACGTGTATTGACTGAGTCTCTTCCCGGTACCTAGCACTGCGCTAGATGCAGTGCAGAGATGCGCCAAACGCACGCTTGCTGTTTGTAATTCTCCCAGCTGGCCTTCACATTTACCTGCGCGGGACCAGGCCTTAACTAGGAAAGCACTTAGCCCATGGGACTTAACCTGATCTTCACAGAATCGCACGAGGTGATACTGTCTGCATTTTACATGTGGGAAGCAGAGATGTGGGACATGAAATGACTTTAGCAGATTGTCATAACTAGTAAAGCGCATTGAGATGGCCTCATGTTCTCCCCATAGCCAATTATGTGAGGGGAAGAGAAGCAGTGTCACCCTCTCTACAAGGAGGGAACTGAGGTCCGGCACCAGCCTACTTGTCCACGAGCTGAGGCAGCGCCAGGACGGCCACGCAGGCACTTTGAGCCAACCTGCCTTTCTCGTCTTATGGCCTCGTGCAGCGTGGAGGGAAAGGAGGGAAGAGCGTGTTTTTGAGGGTTTCCAACTGTGCCTTTGGAAGAAGGGTGGAGGAAAAGAAGGCGAGAGAACGAGGAGGAGGAAGGCTGGAGAGTGTTCAGACATGAATACGTGTGAGAAAGTATGTCTCAGCAGGGCGCTGCCATGACGTAGGGTTTCTCACGCTCAGAGTCCAGCCACAACGTCTGTGCTCCCTTTCCTGCCCTAGCACAATTCTGGTGCTCACAGACACCCCCAGGCTCTCTCTCTCCTCTTCCTAACAAACCTGCTCCAGGAGAACCTCTGACATTGAGGGACAAATGTCTATTAACCACCCAACATTCACCCCTCCCCCCAGATACAAATCCCAGGGAATTGAAGCCCAATGGTCAAAGCCCCAATGAGATGCCAGGAATCTGACTTTGGAAGAGGAGAGGGATTTGGGAGCACTGATACTCACCTGTGACAGAAGAGGCTAATCACAGCACCTGTTGGTAAGCTCACTGCCAGCTTTGCCAATACACATGACTGTGGGCAGAAGCCCACGGACATTGGCAAAGGGGAAATAAGAGGTCCCTGAGCTTGTATCTTGAATGAGCTTTCCCCACCATCCTTCAAGGCTCAGCTCGAAATTCCCTCCTCTGAGAAGCCTTTCCTGGTCCCTCATCAATCTGCAAGCTCTTGTGCCCTTTCAGACTGACAACGCGACACTTTTTCCTTTAACTATGCACTGTTTGAGCCTCGTCTCTCTGTTGTATCATGCTCACCCTCAGGGTCAGACTCAATACTGCCTGAATGAAGTCCATGGAAAACAGAGCACAGCACACATTTCTTCTTACCTGGGGACAAAGGCTAAGGTGCAGACCGCAGAGGGGCTGGGGCAGGTGACTCCAGAACCAGAGACACAGGATGCCAGTCTGTCCCATACCAATCAGTGAAGACTTCATTAATGCTTTGTGCCAGGCGTCATGGAGGTAACTGGGAAAAAAGACAGTCACCTTGGCCAGGTGCAGTCAATCCATTGCTCTCAACTACAGCTGCTAGCTGGACATGGTGGCATGTACCAGTACTACCAGACCTCAGGAGGCTGAGGCAGGAGGATCAAAACTGTGAGGTCGACTTGTGTAACATAGTAAGTTCCAGGCCAGCCTGTGCTATAGAGGATCCTGTGTCTAGAAACTCTGATTAACTACAGCTGCTCTGTGACCTGCCTAAACCACTCCTTCCTTAGACGAGAGTGACTGGCTTTGGGATTACAGTTGATGGCTCAGGCTCTTTCTTCCTCTTAGGACCCCCTTGCTTCACAGGTAAATAAAATCTGTGCCCCCTCCCCAACATTCCAAGTGGAATTATGACAGGATAATTCTTTTTCCAGGAGCTGTATTGATATATAACTAAAAAAAAAAAAAAAAACATGATAGAGCCCTTGTTCTGAATGCTATGCCATCTTATAGCATCTGTCTTTTCTTGCAAGATTCAAAATTCCCCAATCTCCTGTCAACAGTTTTGAGAAGCCCGAGTAAAAGCCTTTGTTCTATCACCAATGTTCCAGTAAGCCATGGGATCACACTGGAGTCCTAACATACTTCCCTTTCTTCACCCAGTCACCCTCCACTCAGCTTGACCCACTATTTCACAGGCAGGAGGCCTACTTTCCCTTAATTTATAAATAGCACAAATAAAGCTCAGAATACCAGTGCCTTAGGTGTCCCCGAAACTCCTTCCAGGCCTCGTCACCCCACGTTATGTGCACACTGCTGACTCCTTCTCCCCAGCTCCATTCTCCCTCCCTCCTCTCAGCAGATTGGTGGAAACACGTGTTTGGCTTCTGCTGCTGTGTGTGTATTACCACGTGAAATCAACACGGATGCTCCACTTGCCCTGACAACATAATTCACTTACTGCAAAGGAACATAATAAAGTCTGTTTATTACAGCAATTAACAGAGTAGCGTCTGCCAGCACGCTTTTCAGGGGTGACCAGAAAAGCGCTTACTCCAGGTGCATAGATTCGGGAAATCATGCAACTTGAGCCAAAATGAAACCAATTAGAGGCTTAGTAAATGGGTCCCAGCCACCCCCGGAAAATGAACCATCGAGGAGTGGGCTCAGCACGGGGAGAACCTCAGTGCAGGAGTTAGTAAGAAGTGGAGTGCTGGCCCCTAGGTTATGATCTGCACCTGCTTCCAAGGTCAAGGTCATGAAGCACATACAATGCACCCCACAGCCACGTGCTGGGTTCACATCTCACTGCCCTACATAGGGGTGTTTGGTGGGGGAACATTAGCACCATTGATTCTCAGGGGATGCCCTGCCACTGTGGTGAAGGCCAGAACCAGTTAGACTAAAGGCTGGGCTAGGGAGGGGGAAACGTAGCTGAGAAGCCCTTTCATGCAATGCTGTCTTCAGGAGAATCAAGAGCTCAGTGGAAGAGCACTTGTGCAGTATGTGCGGAGGTCTTGGGTCCCAGCCCTATCACCCTGGAGAGAAATGGCCCTGAAGCCCAGGAAGTGTGGCTATGTTAGGGGAAATCTGCCTTCCAGTCTGGAAAATATGCTATTTCGCTTGGGCGGAAAGACTGAAGAAAGACATGAAGCCATTTTTCCTACCTCTCTGCTGGAGGAACAAGGGGTAGAAGAAATCACTGCTTAAATTTTGTGGCGTATCAAGTTATATATATGACAGCTAATCAGCCAAAACTAGGTTGTATGTTGCTTATGTCAACATAATATTCCTCGGGACCGTGATCAGTGTTCCCAACAGCAGCAAGCCATGTTATGACTAAGGAATCTGCAGCAGACTCCCAGGGTGACCATGGCATTGCTGACTTCACAGAAAACATGAAAGTGCATACCAAAACCAGGTACCAAGCCAAAGGTTCAAAAGTACAGAGGCAAACCCCTAACTGACAGGTCCCCTGGTTGAGGGGGGTGACTTAGGGGGTTCCCCTCTGCTCCCTGGGCCTCTAGAAGGTACCATGTAGAGGGATAAGGGCAGAAGGCAGCCTGGCCTCTGTGGAACAGAGAAAGTCAGAGCCTTGAGCATCATGAACAACAGGATAAAAATAGCGGCGTTACCATAGCAACAGAGACTGGGAGAGTCCTGAGGATGTGTCTGGGTCCTGCCATCTCCCCCTCCCACCTTCCTTCTGCCCTTCAAATGGAACACAGGAATGAAATGAGGGATGAGGGAGGGCTTCCCCAGAGGGGAAGCGAGCTGACCAGAAGGCCACTAGGAAAACCTTTGAATTCTATACCTTAGGGGCTTCTCCTAGTGCCCGCCTGGCTTCTGGAGTTTCTTCCTCAGCATAGAGGAACCCTGGGCCCCTCTCCCCTGAACTTCTTTGTGGATAGTCTACCCTCCTAGCCTCTCCTGTGAAAAGATAAGGTTTCTGTTTCCTCTTCACAACTCTGATTCGGACCCCACAGGAATTTAGAGAAGGGACCCCAGACAGAACTGACCACAGCGACCCTGGCATGGTGGGCACTGAGTACTCCAGGGATGGCCTGGGTTAAGGGGGACTGGGGAGAATTTGTTCTGACAAACCAGGAACACTAATCTTGGATTGTTTAGCAACAGTCTTGGAGGTGATGGTGTTGACAGCCATTTCTCGCTCTTGCTTGCGTGTTGTAGGGATAGCATGCTCATTTCTTGGGAAGATTCTGGTTCTTGCGATGTTGTCGGCCCAATATCCTGATAGGTCCAGCAACCTCCTTCAGGATAAGACACTGGATTTCCCAGACCACCTGCTAGGAGCCATCCGAATTCAGCAGCTCAGATCCGCTTCACTGGTGAAGACCTGTGCTTGTGGCTGTGAACCAAAAGTCCGTTGCCAGAAGTTGCAGCCGTATCTGGATAGGTCCGAAATAAGATGCCCTTGCGCCCATGCCTTTCTGTGAGGAGGCAGCTAGGACAGGAGTGGGAGAGGAACCTACGTGAGCAGGAGCCAGCTGAGGAACAAGAGATTGGCTTTCCAGTCACCAGCGCCTCCTACACGTCAGTGGGTAAATCTCTGCCCGTTACAGAAGGCAAGGACTGAGGGGGCAGTGGTCCCATCAACTTAAGAGGTGGGCACATGGGCAGCTGTGTGAAGAGAAACCCAGGCAGGGCACTGACCCTTAGAATCTGACTCTCCTGAGCGTCTGAGTAAGGAGAAAGCACAAAGGTGACAGCTACAACGGCCTGCACAAGGCTGGGAGTCAGAATCCAGACCGTAAACTTATTGAGAGGTCTGCCAGTCCTCACTGGGGAGCGCTCTAGCAGCAGCTCTGGATGACTTCACTTTGCCTCACACTTCCTACCATCCTCAGCTCTGTTATCACTGCCACCCACCCTCCCACATTCATAGTCTCTAGGCCACACAGACTGTTCCCTGGTCTGTAGGCCAAAGAACTCTGGACTCTGTAGGGGACTCAGAGGACATTAATGCAATCCCCTTTATCGCTGAGGAAACTGAGTCTCAGAAGTAGGGACCAAAGTCACTGGATCATTGGTATCCAAGCAGGGTTAGAACCCAGGAGACTGTTTCCAGCCCAAGGTTCACTGTATTTCACCTTCCTACCTCATACACATTTCAGTTAAATTATTGCTTTTTTTTTCCCTCTAAAAATAAAAATCTCTATATATTTCTATGGACCCATATGCTACATTCAAAAGGCCTCTCCCAGGTCACTCTCCAAGGTTGAGGGAATATTGCCTAAGAGGTGGCAGGAGAAATATAAAAGCCAAAGGATGGACAGGAGTGCTTTGGAAAGCTGTCTTCAGGACATGAAGTGTCTTTTGGATTCATGACCTCACTCACAGTGGCTGTCATTACTTGCACAAGACCTGTACAATATTGGACCCATCAACATTCACCAGAGATGATAGAAATGGGCAAAAAGAGAGCTGGGTGAGGTGCTGCACACCTTTAATCCCAGCACTCAAAAGCAGAGGTAGGGGCTGGGGAAATGGCTTAGTGGTTAAGGCGCTTCTTGCCTGTGAAGCCTAAGGATCCCGGTTCATTTCCTCAGGACTCACATACATAAGCCAGATGCACAGGGGGTGCATGTGTCTAGAGTTCATTTGCAGTTTCTGGAGGCCTGGGTGTGCCCATTCTCTGTCTCTCTCTGCCTCTTCCCCTCTCTCATATATAAAGAAATATATTTTTTTTAAACAAAAAGCAGAGGTAGGAGGATTGCCATGAGTTCAAGGCCACCGTGAGACTACATCGTGAATTCCAGGTCAGGCTGGGCCACAGCAAGACTCTACCTCAAAAACCAAGAAAAAAAGGGGGGGGGCTGGAGAGATGGCTTAGTGGTTAAGGCGCTTGCCTGCAAAGCCTAAGGATCCATGTTCTATCTGTCTCCAGATCCCACATAAGCCAGACACACAAAGATGAGGCAAGCACAAGGTTGTACATGCTGCCCACTAGGTGGCGCAAGCATCTGGAGTTCAATTGCAGTGGCTGAGGCCCAGACACTCCCAATTCTCTCTCTCTTTTTAACCCAAGTTTCTCTGGGGGAGTAGGGAGAAACTGACACTCTAGTAAAAAGGCTTCAACCTAGTAGCTGGGCGTGGTGGCACACGCCTTTAATCTCAGCACTCAGGAGGCAGTAGGAGCATCACTGTGAATTTGAGGCCAACCTGAGACGAGACAGTGAATTCCTGGTCAGCCCAGGCCAGAGTGATAACCTACCTGGAAAAGCAAAAAAAAAAAAAAAAAAAGCTTCAACCTGAGACAAAAAGCCCTTCGGGGGGCTCATGGGCCAGTCAAGTCCCAAGGTCTCCAAGCATCATTCATATTCCACCCTCCATTTGACAGCCCACAGCTCAAGAGGCAGAGCGGACTAGGGATTGCTGAGCCCCACCGTTCTTAAGGACTGGTGCCATGCAGGAGGAGTGGGAGGTGTGTACCCCCCTTCTCATCCTAAGAGCTCAGGGGCACCTCATCAGTGGAATTTGAAAAGATCCATGGGCTGGTTCCCCTGAAGTGGAGGGAATTGGAAACAGAGCAGAACTGTCTGACTGAACCAGCCCAGGGCAGAGGTGGGAACAGGTTTGCAGCTGCTTCCCCAAATGCTGAGAGGAGCTAACCCCAGGTCTGAGGAGACAGCGGGCAGAATAACGCAGGAAGGGTCTGTTACATGCTCTGCTGCCTCCTGCTCAGGCCATGTTTTTGTTCCGTTTTGGCTGCAGTGATGGTCTCCTCTTGCTTTGGATAAAAGGGGCTTGGAGGCCCAGGACCACTGTCCGCACGCATCAACTGGCCCTGCACCATCCGGATTCCTATAGAGAGGGCCTGAGATATCCAGTGTCCCTCCCACACCAAGGGCGCTCTTGTGGGGGAAGCTCTCCTAGCTGGCTGCCAACGCCCACGGTTGCCTCCCTGCCAAGAGGGCACTGGAGAACTGTCCCTCACCCCCTCTTCTCTACTCTCTGACCTTTCCTCCGGGTGAGCCTGTGTGGTTAGGACATAATACCCAACACCTCTGAGACTCGGGGATATGATTTCATCCTCCGGCACAGAGTGACTTCTGCTGCAGCCTCAAAGGCCGCAGCCAGGGATACTCGGCTCGGGGCGGGTCCTTGGTTTCTGCATCAGGGTAGGCCCAAAGGCTTTTCTGCTTTCTTCACCCCACCCAGGGTCTCTACTGTCCAGGAGGACAAAGAGGCAGAGAGGCTTTCTTCTGTCCCTTATGCCCTCACTGCAGAGTCTTGCTATTTCCTTGAGAAAAGAATTTGTTTGGGATTCTTCGAATAGAAAAGGAAAAAACAGATTGTAGGCAGCTCAGGCTTGGAGGCGGGGCCAAAGGAGGGGGTAGAGAACGAAGGAGAAGCCTCTTAAGCTGTGCCCGGGCCTCCCCGAGACAACCTTGATTTCATCAAATCTTCCCAAAGCCCAGAAAATGCCCCTGACCATGAACAGGACGAGCAGCCTTCCCAGAGGCCCTCATTTCCGGGGAAGTTGAGTTCCGACCCACTCTCTGCCCCATAGCCTTGACTTGCCAGGCCACTGTCCCAGGTTTTCTGTCCCTAAAAGGTGGTGGAGATAAGACGACAGCGCTGAACTGTTCCAGGAAGGAAGGCAGCAGGCTTGCGGAATTAGTTGCTGGAGTGTTCGGTCCTGTCCAGGCTTCCCTATAGCACCTGAAAGGTCCAGGCACAATGACCAAACTGAGGGAGGGCGGCAGGAAATGGAAGGAAAGATTTTTTCTTTTGCTTCTTACTTCCTGAAAAGGGGGAAGAGGATTGAAGGTGGGAGGTCAGAGGGACAGGGAGATGAAGTCAAGGGTAGTTCTATACTCCCAAACCTTAGAGTCCTCTAAAGGCACTACATGCCAGCAATACCCACTGACCATGGCTTCTGAAAAGAGAAGGTGGGTTGGCTAGGGGAGGCAGGAGATAAGCGAACAAAGTGTGTGACTTAGTTTAGCAAAGAGATCCTACAGCCTGGACCCTAATGGGCATTCCCTGAGGGGGTTAGTGCTTGGGGGAAGGCTTGCCCCACATCTGTGCGTTGCCATGGAAGCATGGGCGACCACGGAAGCAGTGGGGTCAGGGCCACAACTAAGGGAAGATTGCACGTAGGAGCAGAACCACCTGCTGCCTCGCCTCTCAGATGTCTCTGCCCCCACCTCCGTTCTGGCCAATGTTGCCCAGGATGCTGCTGAGAAAATGCTGGGGTCCTGGGGCTCCAGCAGAGACCCCATCCTGGGCTTGGAGATAGCATCTCATATGGCCAACCCTCCAGGGCCAAGATTGCTCGGCACAGTGAGAACAGCAAGTTGATTTTTTAGCAGCGGATCTCCCCTCCAAGGGCGTATGTTCTTCACGGGAGGGGTTACCCTGAGGAAAGCCCAGGAGCTTCATTCTTCAGCCTCCCTCAGTCTCGGGGAGGCAAGCGGCAGGTCCTGGGATTCCCCATGTGCAGCTGAGGCTCCTCTCTAGGGAGGACCAAAGGGTGGAAGCTAATGGGTGTGGGCACAAGGAGGCCCAGGAGACACCCAGTGCCCTCAGGTTAGTTGAGTCAGATGCCAGCTAAATCAAGATGGAAGAACCATGTGGCTTCCTGCCCGGAGCTCCTCTGTTGCAGTGAGCCACGTGGGGACAGGGACCTGTGGGGGGTTGACACGGGGCCCTGACTTTGCTCACACGGCTGTTTCCTGCCCTCGGTGAACTTCCTCCTTCTTCCTCTTCATCTTGCAGAAGCCATGGAGACCGCAGAAACAGGCGAAAGTAAACTGGGGCATGCCCCGGGCCAAGCTGAGACCGCTCACAAGAGATCTGCAGGGAAAGGTGGGGGTAGAGAATGGAAGAAAGGCAAGAGAGAAACAATCTGGAGTTAATGGTCCCAGGACCCTTGGGGCTCCCTGGGGCTGCTACCTGTCCCACCACCAAGCAGCATCTTTGAAACGTGTGGGCTTCCAGATCTGTGTGGCGCTGACAGTATCAGAAGAGAAAACGCAGTTGTTACCCATGTTGTCCCTAGCCCTGAGCCTCTCCTCATCCCCATCCATCTGTGGCCAGTAACAGGATGCATATGGGCTCAAAACAGGCTCCTAGCTGTGCCACCCCACACAGATTCCAGGATCCATGTATACCTGTGTGGTGGGATAGAGGGCTCCACTCAACTCTTTTTTTTGGGGGGGGGGAGGCTTTTGAGGCAGGGTGTCACTCTAGCCTGGGCTGACCTAGAACTTACTCTGTAGCCCCAGGCTCACAATCCTCCTACTTCCACATCCTGAATGCTGAGAACGAAGGCACGTGCCACCATGCACAGCTTCCATTCAACTCTTGAGGTCACACCTCTAATGTCCCAGATGCAGAACTTTGCCGAGGTTAAAGATGGCTTGACTTTGACACCGGGAATGGAGTCACGGGGTCCTTCCTTCCCTGACGATCCCCAGTTGTCTGACATTATTAGGGAAATCTCTAGGAAGCTTACATAAGGTTAGACACAACCACATCCTGGTCTCATGTAGAGAATAGGCAGCAAAGAGGTGCTCAGCCAGCAGGCCATTTTATTCAGCAGCTGTGCTGAGCAAAGGGCTCGGGAGGGAGGTATAAAGGAAAGATCTCTTCTTCCCCAACACAGGTCAGTCTGAGGTAGAGGCTGAGGCTAGATTTGACCCAGCTGGGCATGTCAGTCCTCAGCATAGGAGTGGAGCAGACACACACTGGTACCAGACAACAGTCTGGCTGGCGTGGGAGAAGCCTTTGGGCTGTGAGAACATGCCCTTTTATCAACCCTGACTTCCGTTTCCTTTGTCCTGCCCACCTGCGCATTCACCTCACTGTCCTTCTTCGGCCCCTGAGCAGTTCTGCTGTGGTGGTGGTGGGCGGGGGGCTTCTAGTCAGCTTGGACCCAGGGGCTAGGAACAAGAAGGCAAGTAGCCCACTTGGAGGTTAGGCCCGCACCGCAAGCCTGGTGGGAACGGCTTCACTGGGAAGAACCCTGTGAGAAAGCCGATCAGCAGAGACGACACAGGATGTCCTGTGCCCCACACAAGGCACAACCGTAAGGTGGCTCTCCTGTCTCTGAGGACCCTGGCATGGTCCAGGTGGGGACCGTCTTGTCAGTTCCCCAAGTCAGTCTTGAGATTAACTTCCTACGTGCTTGTCCTACACAACAGAGTGCCCGCAGTGGAGTGGGTCCTGTCAGGATGTGCCTGGTTATACATTTAATCGCTGTAATTAATAGGGGTGCTGCATTTCCAATGGCCAGCTGGGTGGGCAGGAGGCCCAGCTTGAGTCAGCACGGGTAGGAAGGCAGGCTGCTATTTAATAACCTGCTTTCCAGTTCCATTTACACACCCACTCTAGAGGAGTATATATAGTGACTAGAGCACAGTCTCCAGGATATATATAGACAGAGCCAAGACACCACTATATTTCTAGAGTTATCTAAGGCAGCAATCTCTCAATCCTCATGACAAACCTAGAGAGACAGGGGTATCAGCTAGGGCTTAGATGGCCTGTGTCCATTCTTGGCTCTGAGGCGGGGCAAGCTGTGTGTCACCCTGAACAAGTGGCTATATCACTCTGGGCCTTCCTTTTCTATTATCCATGTACCAGGAGTGTGGCCAAAGTTTGATGTGTAGACACTAAAACCCGAGAGCCTACCTCAGCACTGGGAATCCTAGCCAGATCTGGAAGAAGGGCGTGAGAGCAGGAAGGGATCCTTTGTCATCGGTAGTTTTAGTACATTACACGTCCATGCTAGGGGTGTATGTGAACAGCATGATTCACAAAGTATCCCCCAGACTGCAAGATATATTGCAATGGAACAAAAGGATGGTCACAACGAAGCTGACATGGGGATGACAAAATTCACACCTCAAACAAATCAGCACAAAGCTTCAACCCTCCCAGCCCCACTACAGACACAGGGTCATCTCGGGCTTTCTGGTCGATGGGGGGGGGGCACTGAAATCTTCACCCCACCCACCTGTTCTTTCTTCAACACAGCAAAATGCCCTTCCTTAAGTAGCTATCTCTGCCTAGAGTCCTTTAAGGAAGACGAAAACCCGTTTTTCTCAGCCCCTTCTCGACGAAGAAGGCCTGGGGCTAGAGTAAGAGAAACTAGGGTTTACATGGCACAGAGAGAGCTGAAGATGTCCCTCAGAGGCTGGGCCTGCCACTTGGCTGCCCAATGGGCCTCCTGGGTCCTTTCCTTCCCAAAGGCAAAGAGAATAAGGCAGAGGCCTGGCCACTCTATCCAAATCTTGGATCGAAAGTCCTACTCTTTCTCTAGGACACCTGCTAGGGGCCTCATGCAAGGACATAACTCCAAGCCCTGGAGACAGCTCGGGCTTGAAGGCTGCTAGTCCAGCTCCTAAAGTGGGAGACATATGGAGTGAAGAAGCCCATGTCAGTGTGCCTGATGGCTATGACCCCATTCTTCCTCCCTAGAATCCCCACCCACAGGTACCTGGGGGCCCCTCTGCTGGGGCTGCAGTCTCCGTCCTTCACACCTGCCTTTCCAGCTCCCATCCCAGTTGGAGAAGCCTCGTGGGCGAGTTAGGCTCAAGACTCTCCTCCTGCTAGTCTCTGGCACACTCCCCACTCGTCTGTACTGTGATGGGAATCCCCCTTCCCTCCAGTCCTTCCCCACAGTCCAGGAGGAGCTGAGGAACAGAACACACACAGAGAGACGAGAAACTCCAAAACCCCAAAGCGAAATAAAGGGGGTGGTCACTGGACTAAACTCCTGCTGTCCCGTGGCTGGCTCAGGCGATTGCAAGCTGCTGACCTTGGCTCCTTCCCCACCCTCCACTCCGCTCCAAGATAGTCTGGAGTCTGAGGTGAAAGACGCACCTCAGCCCAGACAGCTTTGTGGGAATTGAACAGAAGCGATGCCAAGCCACAGAGCATCCATCTTCCCAAACCACCCAAAGGTCCCAGCCTCACGGCTTACCTCCTCCCTTGGCCCTCGCCCCACACTCTCCAATGACCCTGCCACCTCAGGCAAAAGTGGGGCACTGGGTCCAGACAGTCTGAATATGTGGGAGAACCAAGAGGAAGAGGGTACTTCTAAAATGGGGAGGAAGCCAGTGCTTCTGGCCGGCGGATCACAGACTCGTTTTAGTGTCTTTGGAATTTTGGCAATGTCCTCCGGAGTGTTTGGAGGTGGGGGGCAGGAAGATAGTGAAGTGTTGGGACAAGCCAGGAATCCTCTGACAATTGTCTCTCCCACCCCCAATCCCTTTATTTCCCAAGGCAGCAGCCCGAGTCCAGTAAGATTCCCCCCCCACCACCACCACCACCACCATCCCAGGTAAAGGGCCAGAGAGAAGAGACCCAGTGAGGAGGGGTGCCCAGGCCTGGGAAACAATGCAGAGCCCCCTGCCCCCTCCCCACCGCGCCTCAGTAATTAAAATATGAATTCACCTTCCCTCCCTGAGCCATTCATCCCCTGGAAGGGAGGCAGCAGCGGCTTAGGAGACCGGATTTGGGGATTAGCTCGGGTGTGCAGCAGACACACCAGGAGAAAGAATTCAAAGGGGGTGAATTGGGTTTTCTCTCTCCGCCTCCTCCCTCTTCCCTGCTATCACGGAGCCTCACCCCACCCCTTCCCCCAAAGCCTGGCCTCTGCAGGTTTCTGGGAACTGTAGTCTGCAAGGCAGTGTTGATAAACAGGCAGACCAGGGGGTGGGTGGCGGCATAAACTACAGATCCCAGGACTTCTTCCTGGGGTTGGCAGCAGCCAAACTGGGCACAGGGCACCCCGTCTGGGAGAAGCCCATGCTCTCCTTGGGAGTTAACCCTCTCTTGGACTGCTGGATACAGAGCTCCCTGGAATTGGGAGCCAAGTCTCCCTCCCCACCTTCCATGGCCTGCAGAGGCCACACAGTCCCTAGCTTGCTTGCCACAGCCAATCTCCCTGTTTCTTGCTTCCCTGCCTACAGAGAAAAAAAAGAAGGAATACAAGCCTCCCCTTCAGGACTGCAAGGACAGCCAAACACTTGTCAGTGGTTCTCAGGTATTTGGGGGCCACTGTAGCTGGGGGCAAAGGTTAGAATAAGGATAAGAGTGACCAGCCAGGAGAGCTCAGCAGAGGTTGGCCCATCCACGTCACAAGTAGGGCAGGCAGGGACGTTTCAGTATGGCATTCAGCAGCCAGGAACCTGGTGCAGAAGGCTAGTCCCAGAAGGTGCTGCCCAAGAATGCCGATTTTTTTGTTTGTTTTTGTTTTTTTTGTTTTTTTTTTTTTTTTTTCATTTAGAAAGGAGCGAGACTTAGCAGTCAAACCGTTTTCACTAGAAATGAGCCAAATACCACCAGTGACTCGCCTGCATCTCGCTCGGGGTGGTAAAACATGGGACGGTTCTCCCTAGGGACACACGACATGCCGGCTCTCACCGAGGGCCGCAGGAGACTCACATCCCTCAGTGACACTGTTTTCAGTTTCAGCCGTCTGCAGGCAGGGACAGGTCACCGCTCTCATCGGTGAATCCTCGGAGAGAGACAGGGCGTGAGGCCAGCTTGCCTATTCAGGGGATCTCAATAATTATGTGAGGTGCACAATTGCATATGATCTCTGAGCCTGCCCCACCCACAGCGGCAAGGGATAAAAGCTGAAAGGTCCAACTCTATTTCCCAGAGCCGTACCCCCAGGCATAGCCCCAGCAGAGGGGGGACTTGTCTCTCATCTCTTTTATCCTACCTTTTCTCCCAGCTAATCTTCCCTCCACTAATATTCACTGCGCAGTACCTATTGAGTGCCTTGCCTTGCTATAGCTTTACCAAAGAATCATTAAAGCACTTCTCCTGTCCCCTTCCTTAGTGCTGAGGCCCTCCTGAAGTCACTGTGCAAAGGATTCCCGAGAGGGCAGGAATGTTGCACTGTTCCGTTCTAACTTTCCAATTAGAAAGCTAGGAACCAAGGGAAGCATATCGAAAGATTCCCAGAGCAGAACAGGTAACCAGATCACCAGGGGTCTGCGCAGCCACAGAGGAAAGGGGGCTGACTTAGGGGCTAGCAGCCTGGACAGTCCGCCATAAAACCACGGCAGGTTTGGGCGTTCTCACTGCTTCTGGGAAAGGAAAACCAGTGATGGAGAGCCAATGGGTGACCGGAACTAGGCCACGGGGCCAATTTGCACGCATACATCCCCTAGAGGCATCTAGAGAAGAAACCTTTGTGTACACAGTCCAGCCTGAGCTCGGGGTATTTTCCCACCTAACAGCTATATGGCTCCTCTCAGCCTCCACCTGAGATGTAGTGAAAACCCACACAGGTGGGTTCCGTTGAACCACATAATCTGGGTTCAATTCCAAGCCATTCTTCTTACTAACTGCGGTCATTTGAATAGATGTCCCCCAACAGATTTGGGAATGAATCAAAGCTTCGTGTGTTTCCAGCTACCTTGCTGGAGGTCTCGTCACTGGGGGTAGATCTGAATTCCAGTCTGACGCCTGAGTTCAGCCTGGGTTCCCTGGTTTTTTGCTCTTGCTTTTGGTGAAGGCTTTTTTCTCTCTCATCATGGACCTATGGTGGCGGGGGAGGGGGGGGGAGGGGCACTTCTTCTGTCATTGTGGAACTTCCCCGGATCTGTAAACTTCAATAAATCCTTTCCTCCTCCCATAAACTGTGCCCGGTTTGGAAGTGCATCCCAGCGACCTGAAGCTGTCTGCTACACTAACCATATACACTGGGCTAATTTCCCAGCCCCTCTATGCCTCAGATTTCCCATAAGTAAGACGAGCTAATAATAGATAGGGTTGTCTTGGGGGTTAAATGCATTTGTACAAGATGGCTGGATCTGTGGTACACAGTAAGCACTTGGTAAAGTTGATTAGGAAACTTAAGGCTTGAATACACTATAAGTAACTTGCCTTCTGATTCCCAACACCAAACATAGTATGCTATAATTCTTCAGTGGTCTGTATGTTAGACAGACTGGGGCTGGACCAGGGTGGAGTGGAGCGTAGGAGGCGGGGTGATTCCCCTGCCACTCCAGCCAGACTGTGGGCTTCATTTCCATCTGTGCCGTCTCCCAGGATGGCAAGGGCGGAGTGAAGCACTTTACCCAGGGTGGGAGTGGAAACAGGCTGGCAGAGGGAGCATCTAGCAGGAGGGGTGCAGGCAAGGCAGTGTCATTCACACGCCCAGCAGGAGACAAGGGGCAAGGGCTAGGAGCTAGGAACCCTGGGCTCCAACATGCCCTGAGCCTTCCCAGTTTCATTCTGGGACATCTTCCCCCGCCATTGCAGCTGGCCTGAATGCTCCCATTCCAGGCACCCAGGAGCCCCCAGGGTTGTGACAAAAGTGGATTCTGAGTTGGGCAATGGAAGGAGAAATACAAAAGTAACTTGGCTAAGGTCACACAGCTTCCCTCCGTGGCTGGTGCCCTCAGTGGCTTGTGCCTCCTGTGGCTGGGGCCGCTGGACCTCCGGGAGGTACACTTGTGCAGAAGGAGCTTGCCCCTCACTGTAGCCCATGGCTTTTAGCCCTACATGAATTTGGAACAGCAATCACATAGGAATGAAAAGCCATAGGCCACAGCAGAGCTGAGGGTCCAGGGGCAGGAGTCTCAAAAGGAAGGGGGAAGCTGGGGAACCTCCCACCTCCCTCCTCCCTGACTCTGCCTCCCTGGAGGCCCAGCCCACCCCCCCCCCACACCCCCAGGTTGCATTCTCCCACCATCCCCCACCACTTGCAGGACCCCAAGAACACTAAAGCCATCACAGTAATGAGTTTCCAGTTCTTGCCCTACAAAGGCCCCACACAATGGTCCTCACTGCGGGTGGGTATGAAGAGGTACAGCTTCCTGGCCATAAAGGACCTCCTCCAACTCTCCTAATTAGCGTCCAGCCCTCCCAGGTCCCTAACTACCCCCTCTCTCAGCAAATAAGGGCAATCTTTTGAAGACAGCTGAGGACAGTCCAGAGAGGCCCCCTGGTGGGCTCCCTTTTTTTTTTTTTTTTATAAGGCTTAACCCTTTCCAGTCCTGAAGGGTGCAGAGGGTCTTGGCAAAGGCATACAGAAGCAAGGCTTGTATTCTTTTCAGAGGAACAAAAGCCTTGCTTGGGTGGCCCAGACTTCCCAGACTGGTATAAGGTATTGCCCCATTCAGCTCCCAGACCTGGTTAAGAGGTGAGGAAAGGGCCTGGGCTGAAACCCGCACCAGCTGAGGACAGCCAGCTTTGAGCAGCGTGTCCACTGCAGTGCCTCAGGCAGGCAGGGTGTGCTCTGAGTGCGGCCTCTCTCTAGTCAGCAGGATACTGTGGTCGGCACAGGCACCTCCAGGACTGGAGTGAAGAAATGAGTGGGGAGCACCAAGGTCTCAGAACCCTGGAAAAGATTATATATATATCACTAGTTCATTTTTTTCTCCCCTCGCCCGCTATGGGTCTGTTGTATAGCCCCTGGGGCTGGTTTTGACCTCTCCCAGGAAGTCCCAACAGGAGGAGGTCCTGATCAGAACCTGCCTCTGCCAGGAAGTAGTTGCCACCCACCTCAGCCTTACCTCCAGCCTCTGCCAAGGACAAGCTCAGAGGTCCGCGGCAGAAGACAGGATGAGGTAGCCCTCCCTTAAGTGAACTTCCATCGTACACCAACAAACAGCTAACCACCGCCCCCCCCCCCGGGACTCACACACTCAAGACTTTCCCAACCGTAAGGATCAAAGTGAGAGAGACCACCCAGCTTCGCACCTGAACATCTGGGTCAATGGTGACCAGTTCAGGAGCATCTGGTCTCTTTCTCTTCCATTCTCATAGGACCCCGAGGCCTGCAAAAACGCCACGGGTTCGAGACTGAGCGCGTTCAGTCAGCTCCAAGGCACACTAGCCAGGGAGCGCTAGGTTGGGAGAATGCACCTGGCAGACCCGCAATCGCCCTCACAATTCCAGCAGAGCCACTTCCTGCCTGCCAGGCAGCCAGTCCTTTCTCCACTCACCCTCAGAAGCTCCACGTCCCACGAGGGCAGGCCTCCTCCGCTGATCACTGGCCTGAGCGGTGCCCAACTCCTCTCCTTGACTCACTGGTGACCCGTCCCTCCCCCAGCCCGTGGCCGGTGGGGGCGGGGTGGCCAGCAGGCGGGTCAGTCAGGTATTCCTTCAATCCTGACTTGGGCCTGAGTAACAAAGGTCTCATTGAGCCTCTGGGCTGTCTGGTCACTGAAGCACAAAACTCTTGTATCTACTTGCTTTTGATCTCACTCCCTCTGAACCAGCCCGTGTATTACTCACGTCCCCCTGCCGGGCTATTGGTGTGGAGGGGCTGTTTTGTCCCCTCCCTTCTACATCTTTCTCTCTCTCTCTCTTTTTTTTCTCTTCTTCCTTTCCTGGCTGCTCCCCTCCAGCTTTTTTATGGTTTAGTTTTTGGCAGGAGACCTGAGGCAGCTCCCTGCAGGCCCTCTCCCCCCCTGACCCCCTCCCTATCTCACAGCTCTGGCTTTTCTTTTCACTCCTCCTCCTACACCCCGTTCCCACCACTTCCTGGCCCCAGGAGCCCAGGACCTACCGGTGTGTCTTCTAGTCTCCTTGTTCCTGCTTCAAGAGTTGCCCACCACTTTCTCTTCTCACCTTATCCTTCCTTCCCATTCCGCCCCTTAGAGAGCCTGTCCAGGCTGTCCCAAGTAAGCCCTGATGTGGGGTAGGGGGGTTTCCTTCAGCTGTTTCTGGGGCCAAAGGCCTGGTGGCGGTGGAGGTGGAAAAGACAGCCACTGGGGTTCGGGCATAAGCCCGGCAGGACTTCACTTGAAACCTGGAGGAAAGGGCGGCAGGTCAAATGGATCTCACCTCCTCTTCCCGGGGAAGAGAAGACACGGCCTCTCCAGTCCTTAGAAAATGCTTTCCCCTCCCCCAAAGGCAGTACAAGGCCTCCACTCAGTGAGGTCCCACGGAAGTATCCTTTCCACACCGGTGCAATGCCCATGACTCCTACTCTGTGGTCACCCCAAACCTTCTACAGCTCTGCTGGCGGTGGCTCAGGCAGCTGAAGGTAGTACTCACTGTACATAAAGGTCACCTTACAGGGCCACTGGGAACATGTCCCTGGTCCTGCCCCCTAACATTCAGTGGGAACAACCTGAGGTCTCCCCAGAAATGCCAACAGATGTTAAGAATTCCCAGGATCTGGGCTGGAGTGATGGCTTAGCTGTTTAGGGGCTTGCCTGCAAAGCCTAAGGACCAAGGTTCGATTCTCCAGTCCACGTTTCCCCAGGACCCACATAAGCCAGATGCACAAGGTGGCGCAGGAGTCTTCATTTACAGTGGCTAGAGGCCCTGGCGCACCCATTCTCTCTCTATATGCCTCTTCCTCTTTCTTTCTCTCTCCTTCCCTCTCTCAAATAAATAAAATATTTAGAAAAAAAAAGCATTCCCAAGGTCACTGACCCAAGAGCGGTGCCTGCACCTAACCACCTTCGTCTCAGAGCTTCCACTCATCCCCAGCCCTCAGGTACTCCCCTTCAGCTAAGCCTGGGATTCGGGAAACTTCTGCTCTGACAGAGGCCCTATTCTTCCTGTCTCTGGCTCTCATTGTCCCTCATGACTCCACACATTCTTGGGCCTCTAATGAGAAACCCAGACTGCCACCAGCTCTGCCCTGCCCTGCCCTGCCCTGTCAGCACAGCCCCGCAGCTGCCTGTGACAGCGGCTGGGGGAGGGGGAGCAGGGAGGAAAAGCAGGTGGGGGTGGGGCAGGCGATCGGTAGAAACAGAACAGACACACCGAGAGCAAGCGAAGTAGGTGACGACCCATGGAAATGTCAGACATACGTGCCACAGGGAAAAGGAACTTATATTTCTGAGTGCAAACTCATGAATGCATCAGGTAGCCATTAATTAGAATTAACAAAGAAAACCCTGGTTAGTTCCATTTGGTGGATGAGAAAACTGAGGCTTACAAATGTAGGCATGGTGGAACACACCTTCAATCCCAGCACTTGGGAAGCTGAAGTAGGAGGATCACTGTGAGTTGGAGGCCAGCCTGGGCTATTCAGTGAGCTCCATCTCAACCTGGACTACAGTGAAGAAACAAAAAAAAAAAAAAAATTTTTTTTTTTTTTTTAAGAAAAGGAGCCAGGTGTGGTGGCGCACGCGTTTAATCCCAGCACTTGGGAGGCAGAGTTAGTAGGATCACCATAAATTCGATGCCACCTGAGACTACATAGTGAATTCCAGGTCAGTCTGGGCTAGAGCAAGACCCTACCTCGAAAAATAAAAATAAAAAAGGAGGAAGAAGAAAACTAAGGCTTTCAGAAGCTCTGGTTTGCTTGGGGAGATTATTTTTGCTCCTATAGCAGGGGAGGAAGCAAGCGAAAGAGGGAAAGAGAAGAAAGGGAAAGAAAGACACTTGGTAAATCCAGCTGGAAACTGAAACCTGTTTCACTGGGGAAAATACTAGTGTTTTTAGTCACACAGTTCCCTTCTAGCAGTCCCTCTGAACCTCAGCCTACATCTGGGTCTTGGTGTTGACAGCATTTCCAGATGAGTATGAGCCAAGAGGAAGAGACGTTTACACAAAGGGGAAGGGGAAGGGGCTAGCCAATAAGCCATTAGCCCTCCATAGGCGAGAAGAACAAGGGGCAACCCGGGCTGACCCCAGGAAGGACAGCATAACCTGCACTGTATGCTGAGAGACAGCCAAGCACAGGTGCACACAAGTGGGACTCTAATGCAGAAGAAAATCTGGCGTGTGGAAGGAAGTTCAATTGCTCAAATCTATATTCCCATCAAGATTCATGGGTGCACAATGGAATACTCAGAGGTTTACATAGACCTTTTGGGTATCACGAGAGCCCAACACACCGGTGGCAAAGCAACGTGACATTAGGAAGATGCTAAGAGGCACTTGCTTTCACCAACCCAGACGCTCCAACCAGGGGAGGCTAAACTAGAGGCATACTACAGCATTCTAAGGATGCCACTGAATGATGAAGGCTTGGGTTTGTTGAAGAAATGAATGAATGAATGAAGCTTGGAAGCAAGAGGGATGCCTAAGTGCTCCTGACTTTCAGGCTTGGTGTGTACTTGGGAGCTTGCAGTTTGTAGGATGGGGCGGGGAGCGCGGCTTGGCAACCTGATTCCACCCACCATGGGAGAGGCCCTGCTGAAGGGTCAAAGGCGCCTCGAAAGGATTTGATTTCTGTTGCCTGCTCCTCCAACAGACTTCCCAATTTGGAGATATGTTTGGGGAGGATGTGTGGGTGCGTTCTTGACCCAGACAACTGGGTCCAGTGGGCCTGGTGGGTTCCCAGACACATTGTCCTCAAGATCTGAGCCAGGCTGGGAATGGGCTTGCTGGTGGGGGAAAGGAAGACCTTCCACTTTCTACGCCACCAGGTAGCCTTCCCCAGGGCTTGAGCCTCCTTTGCTTTATCCCAAAGATGAGCAGTTCCAGTTTCTTCTCATTTAATAGCTTGGGAGCACCCCACTGGAGGAGGGGTGGACAGTGCTCCACTGAACAGGAAAGCAGGGAAGTCAGGCATGAATTTTCTTTTTCCCAGCGGCTTTCTCCAGTTATCCCAGGAGCCTCCGTTCTGAGAACTTCCAGGTAAACAGGAAGCTCCCAGGTCAGAAGGGTCCCTGTGGTCTTTACAGGAGGGACCTAACGATGGCCTTAGAGAAATCCAGGCCAAAGAGAACAATACAGGCAGAAGAAGCTAGGAGGTAGGAGGTAGTACCACCAACCTTGTCTCTGATCCCTACTAAGCCCCAAGGATGGCCTATGGGAGGGAAGGAACGGGGAAGGTGCTTGAGCCACTGGAATCCAGGCTCCTAAGCACAGGACCCAGACTAGTTTTCCCTCTCAGTCAGCCATGCTGTTAAAGCAAAATATAATAATGGGTTATTAGCAAACTTGCACACAGCTCAGCCAGAACAAATAAGGAATAATACGGACAAGTTCCCCTGTCTGCCCAGGCCTTAGTCCTGCTCTTTCATCCCATGGCCCCTCAACTCACACAGGGTGACAGCAGCATAACCTACAGGGCTTGGAGCTAAGTCCTCCCCAGCTGCTGCGGAACACCCCTCAAGGGGGCCGGCAGAGATGGAAGGTACAGAACTATGTGAGGTGAGGACAGCCACTCATTCAGCACATACAATGGGATGGGCACTGTGCTAGGCATCGGGAGCTAGGACTCCGTAAGGCACGGCCAGCATGCCAGCAGTCCAGTGGGTGACCGCAAGCCAGAGCTGTCCACCGCGGTCTCCTCTACCACCCACCCAGTCTTCAGGACAGCTATCCGAGGGTCAAACTGGACTTGGCTGTTGCTACTGGTGGATCTCTGCATTCCTAATAATGGTTTTAGGAGTGTAGGGTAGTCGTGTGTGGGGGGGGGGGTGGCAAGAGGGTAGAGGTAGGGAGAGGGGCCCAAAGTCACCATGGTACCAGTACCCCTTGGAGGAAGTGCTGTCTAGGGGCTGCGGTCACGCATATGAGAGCTTTCTCTTTTTCCCACCTCCGTGACAGACCCTTGGAACTGGGAGGCTTGAAAGCTAGAAGCTTTTCCCAGGCTTGTGCCTCAGCTGGGGCCCGATATCCTGGAGGATATAAACCACCAAACTGCCACCCTGGAAACTCCTTGGAGAACAATCCCCTTCAGAGTGCAGCCACTAAGAGCTGACTTCCCCTGCAAAGTTAGCCCTGAGCTGAGTTGTTCGCTGGCAGAGGAAGGTGTTGTTGAAAAGTCACCAGAGAAGATTAAATCAGAACAGAAGAATTTGTTAATGAGCATCGAGGGCAGCACACTGGTGCTTCCAAAGGGAGGCTGTGGAATGTCGTGGATAAGGGGGGGGCTCTGCCTCCAGCCCCCACGTGCCCTCTCCCAACTGGTTCAAGAGAATCTGGGGGGAGTGGATAGGCCTCTTTTAGGAGCACCCTATAGTCAGTCCTCAGAGATCCTTTCTCAGAAAAGCAGCAGCTACCCTCTCCTAAGCTGCCTTGCTGGGCTGCCACCCTAGCCAGGGTTCCTCCTCATGGGTGGCCTTGTTCTGGCCCTTCTTAGGTATGCCAGGGCCCCAGGGTGAGATGGTGGAGGGATCTGAGAGCCCAGAGGTCCTGCCTACCCCACAGACACAAAACTGTGGAGGGCTAGAAAGGGCGTGGAGTAGCCAGTGTCCCCTCATCCCCGGGAACATGCTTGTCTTCTATTTGCTAGAATTGGTGGTTCTACCCAGGATGGGGCTTCTCCCAGCCTTCTTCAGAAAGATGTCCTGGACCTGTGCTTCTGAGGTATCAGGCCACCTCAGCTTCTCCCTTTTTGTGCCAAAGAAATGCACAGGTGTCACAAGGGCCTGGTCCCTAGCTCAATTACAGCCCCTTCCTCGTCCCACCCCATCATGGAGCAAAGGAAAGGGGACACTCAGCCTGGAGAGGGAGACTCCGCGTTAGGTTGCCAGTTCCCTCACACGCCCTCCTGAAGCCCACCAGCTGCATATCCCTTAGAAGAAACAAAGGCATTGGGGATGGGGATGGGTAGGTGGGTGGGTGGGGGTTTCCTTTTAGCCTGACCAAGACAACGGTAGACGCAGGTGGCAGCAGGTCAGAACAGGCTTTGAGGTGAGAGCCTGAACCCACACCTCAGAGTCTAACCGCGCCACAGGGACCCCTCACCTCCCAGCCCAACCCAGAGCGGAGACGCAAGTCCTTAGTGGTCCCCGGCTGGCCCCAACCCCGCTGGCAGAGGGGGTCGCGGACTCGCAGCACTTTCTGCCTATGTTTCGCTCTTGTACTCACAGTTCGGATGCTGAGCCGGCTCGTCTCTTGCACTCACTTCCTTTGTCTCCCTCTCTCCCTCTCAACCTCTGTTCCTTCCTTGTCTGATCTCTGCTGTAGCTTCCAGCGGAGAAAAATAATTATTCTTCTCAATGGGTTCGCACGGGGCGCACGCACACACGCACGCACACACACACACACATGCGCGCGCGCGCACACACACACACACACACACACAAACACACTGCCCTGCTACCCAATCAATGCACAAATCATCGGGGTCCCTTTAACCTCTGCGGATGACTCCGGGAGTTAATTATGAAGCCTATTTCGGCACGGCATAAATATGCATTAAGGTACGCAATGACAACCGATGTGCTGAACTTCAGGGAGCTGGCATTTCAGACACACTTCGTCTCACCGTCCTTCCATTCCCTCTACCGCCCCACGAACCAGCTCTCAAAGCCTCGCACCCTCCCGGGCTCGCAGTGGCCATCGTGGAGCTCCTCCCGGGACTTCAGGGGAGCACACCCCCCCCCCCGGCCTTTCGCGCGCCCCCTGCGGTTGGGACAGACCCTCAGCGAGCGGCGCCCCTCCCCATCCCCCTGCAGGCGTGCCGGGAGAGGTGCGGGGGGGGGGTCCCTCATGCGCCCGGCCGGGGTTTCCATCTGGAGCCACTGCGAGCTCAGGTCCCCCCTCCCCCCAGGAGTAGGACGGCGACCTGCCCCGCACGCCTGAGTTCTGGGCGGTGGAGAAAGCCCGCGAAGAGGCTCAACTCTCTTTCGGCTCGGCAGCCCCCCCCCCCCCCGGCCACCCGCACACGCACGCAGGCATGCATGCACCTACCCACCGCACCCACGCGCGCGCCCTCCCCCCACACCCCGGCACACACAAGACACTCCCTCGCGCACACACACACACACACACACACACACACTCGGGGTGATAACAAAGGAAGGGGGGCTAGCGCTGCCTTACTTTTCTTCCGCTCTCCTCTCTCCTGCAGCACACCCCCCCCCCAAGCCCCGGGCCGGCCCACCCCGCCCTCCACGCCCCTCCTCCCCCCACCCCTCGACGACGGCGGCGGGGCGGCCGGAGAGGCAACTTCGCGCCCCGCGGGCCGGAGACAAAAGCTGGCGGCGCCGCCGGAGGCCGCGCGGCCAAGGTGTGCTCGCTAATTGTCAGGAAATGTACGAGTGTGTGTGTGTGCGCGCGCGCGTGTGTGTGTGTGTGTGCGTGGTGCGCGCGCGGCCCGCAGCCTGCGGGGCGGGGGAGGGGTGGCCGGCGAGAGAGAGAGAGAGGAAGAGGGGCCACCCCACCCCCTCCCCACCCCCCAGCCCGCGCCACTCGCCCGCGCCCGCCCGGCACCCGAACCGGGATTAGAGAATAAATTATCTGCTCTCTTCCCATTGGGTCGCGGTGGAGGACGCCGTCGGCGGCGGCGCGGGGCTGGGAGCTCGCCCAGCTCTTTGCATTCACTGCACAGCTCCGGCGGCTCGCCTCCCTTCGCCCGCCGGGGCTGAGCCTGGGGCTGGGCTCCAGACATCAGAGGACACCAGCCGTCTGGTCACGCCGACCCTCACCCCCCCCCCCAACACACACACACACACTACACTCCTTTCCCAATTCTTGGCTGCTGGTGTATCGGGGACCGGGGCAGAGGCTTTGGTGGGGATAAAGACCTAGGTGTCCCTCTTCTTTCCCATACACACCCCAGGAGGAGGCAGGTGTGGGCTTGCTGGGGCCAGTCACCTGAGCCACGCCCACCTTAGCCAGAAAGGGCTTGGAGAACCTCAGAGGAGGTCCGTGCGGTGACCAAGGCCCAAGGCCTAGGTCTTGTCCTACTCTGCACAGGTCAAGACAGAGGACACAGGTAGCTCCTGTCCTGGCCTGTCCTCTCTCCAGCCCGATCTGATTCCACGTTTCCTGAGCCCGCCTTGGACCCACTTGGAAAGACAACTTGCCTGGCCCGTGAAGGAAAAGCCCTCTAGTAAGTCCACGCAAAGAACTCATTCGGCGAGCCAACAACACGCAGGACCACCTATGTGCTGCGGTGAACCAGGGACCAAGGAAGACCCTATGGGGAAAGACTCAGGGGGGACACAGCCCAGGCCTGCACGTGGTGCTGCATTAGTGTTTAGGCAAGGTTTGAAACCAAAGGCAGGAATGACGCACTTCAGCTGTCCGTCCATGCAACAAATAGTTCAGCAGACTCTGAGTTAATTGTGGGGGATGCACGGGTAAGCCAGTGGGCTCTGAGCCTAGTCGTCTGGAGCACACAGTCTGGTGGACAAGATGGACACTGGTGTGATAGGAGCTAATCAGAAGACATGGGGGTGGAGTGAGAATCACAGGAGCTCGGAAACACTCCTCTGAGAAAAGGAGACTCAGGATGTAAGAGTGCCAAATGGGTTGAGGAGGGGAAAGAAAATTTCTGAACAGTGAGGATTTGTAAAAGGTCCCTGGGTGGCTGCTGCTAACTGCTTTTTACCTATTTATTTATTTATTTTTGGTGTTTCGAGGTAGGGTTTCTCTCTGGCCCAGGCTGACCTGGAATTCACTATGGAGTCTCAGGCTGGCCTCAAACTCACGGTGATCCTCCTACCTCTGCCTTCCCGAGTGCTGGGATTAAAGGCGTGTGCCACCACGCCTGGCTTTTAACTGCTCTTTTGAAGACAACTGAATGTCCACCTTGTAGAGAGGAAACACAGAGAAGAGGAGCTAGACGTCATGTTTAAAGTTGTACTGACAACTCAGGTCTTCAGTGTAACAACTGGATGCGGCTCACTTGCGTATTATCATCTCTCAAGCAAGCCAGACCCTACCGCAGGCTTGCTGCCACCGGAGCCAAATGGGTGCCGCTAACTGCAGATATACCAGAGCCTCAGGGAGAAGCTGTCATGCACTGCTCTAGATCATTTTATATGTGCTGGGATTGCTTGCTTGCCCGGTACTTCCACTTTTTATCACTAGATTCTCACAACAGCCCTGCGTCTGCAGATAGAAACTGAGTCAGCGAAGGAGAGTGGCCTGCCTAGTGTCATACCTGAATTCAATGCCTAAACAGACTTGGTGGCTCCCTGCCTTCTCTCTACTGCAGCTCAGGTATTTGCGTCCCCTCATCTCCGCCTCCCCCCCCCCATACACAGGCACACACAAACCCAGGGGTCCTCTGCCTCTGCAAGAGCCTTCAGCACCTAGGACAGAGCTCTGCGTGCCCTTTCTCACTCAAACCAGTGGCCGGAGTCTAGTCTGGGCAGGAGGGGAGGAAGTGATTGATTCACAGGCAGATTTAAGAGCAAGTTACTGTGGAAACTGGGTGAGCTTTGGACTTTGATTGGAATTGCCACGGTTACCACCCGCTCTGCACTTAGCCTCTCGGAGCCATAGTTTGTGCCCCACATCTGCCAAATGGGATTCACGGTATCTGAGAAGGCTATCATAAAGACTGAGAGCGTCACATGTGTGGAGTATATGGAAAACACAGAAAGCACTGTTAACAGTAATTACTGCCGGGAAGGAGAGCTGGTGTGGGGCTACAGCTCCTGCATTTCATGGGCTGCAGTCTAGGAGTTGTGAGTTTGTGCATGTGCCTGTTCATTATATATAATATAATATTTTAATGAGACAATTAAGCAGTGTAAGTACAACACTGAAATAGGTCATGTACCTTTGGTGACATGGGTGGAGTCCTGTAGTTTGAAATACCAACACAGGTTATTGAGGAAAATCATAGTCTCTTTCGGAAAATGAGCGCTGCCTGAGGGTTTGCACACCCATCTGTCTCCAAGCATGGTTGTGGATGGTGCACCAGGGGAGATACCCACCTACAATGTGAGCAGTTCAAATCCTGTGTCACAGAGGAAAAGGGTATCCCGGTAGGAGACACAGATTCCTGCGGGGAACAGATGAGTGGGAACAAGGCAAGTGAGGAGGTCTGCGCAGCCCTACAGCAGGCCCATCATGTCCAGAGAGGTCAAATGGGAAGGACTCGGGTCTGTAGCCTAGCGGTTCTAAAGTTTAGAGAGCCAGATACCTGCCAGACACCCCTGTGGCCCCAAGGAAAGCTGAGAGCAGCAGGTATAAAGCCCAAGGAGGGGAGGGTGCTTTCTCCTGTTACCCTCCAGGTACTGAGGTCCTGAAAGCGGACAGGGCAGCCATTCATCAGCCAGCACAAAGACACACTCTCTAAGCCACATGGAGACCAAGCCAGGTCACCTCAGACAGTGGGACAAAGCATCAGCAGGAACTTTAGAGGCCTCTTAAAAGAAAGCTTTGGACTGGCATCTAGTGGTATGTGGGGAGGGGGCTGGAACAGGAAGGAAGCAGCCTGAAGAGGAAACTGTCCGTTGCGTTCCCAAGAAGGAGGGCAGATACAATGGGAAAGACAGAAAAATAGGAATTTGAAAATGTGCAATAATTTATTCTGGAAAGGCCAGGTGTGGCAGTATAGGACTGCAAGTGCAACCTTCAATAGACTGAGCAAGGAAGATCATGAGTGCCAGGCCAGCCTGGGCTACATAGTGAGACCCTGCTATAGAAAGGAGGAACGGGAGCTAGAGAGATGGCTCAGCAGTTAAGGCACTTGCCTGCAAAGCCTAAGGACCCAGGTTCAACTCCCCAGAATCCAGATAAGCCAGATGCACATGGTGGCACATCTGCAGTGGCTAGAGGCCCTAACATGCCCATTCTCTCTCTCTCTCTTCTCCCCCCTTCTCTCTATCTCTCTCTCAATAAATAAGTAAAAATAAAATTTCATATATATGCCAGAGTCCCAGGGCTAGAATGGCTATCTTCCAGGGTAAGGAGCATGCAATATTCCTTTCCTGCCACATTGCTAGAGGAGGGCTAAGGCCGGATGATTTTAGTCTGGGGCAGGGAGGGAGGAAGGGAGGAGCAGGGAAGGGACAGACAGGTATGTCCAGTGGTTATAACACTGAGCACTTCCTGGCCTTCTCCCTGGCCTCTGGTCCACCTCGTCTGAATTAAGGCAAAAATCTAACGACATCACAGTCCTCAACCAGTCTTGCAAACAGCAATGACTTTCACAGGAGGGACAAAGTTCAAACCTTTTCCATATTAGGTAGTCAGAAGTGCCTTAGGGATCATTGTCAACCACAGGGTTCCACGGATTTGCTTTGTGTCCTGCTAGGGCATAGGGACAGTTTCTACTTCAGTACTGTGCTGGTGAACATTGTCAACGTGGCAGGATTTAGAACCGCCATGGAAACAAACCTTTGGGCATGTCTGTGTGGTATTTTCTAGATTAGGTTACTTGAGATGGGGAGTCCTACCCTAAATGCGGGTGGCACCATTTGATGAGCTGGGGATCTTGGACTATATAAAAAGAAGAAAGCTAGCTGGGTACCAGTGTCCATCTCCCTCTGCTTCTTGAATGCGGACACAGAGTGACCAGCTGCCTCGTGGTCCTGCCACCATGCCTTCCCTGCAGTGATGACTGTATCCTGAAACTGTAAGCCAAAGTAGACCTTTCCCTTCTTCAGCTTATTTTTTTTTTACATATTCATTATTTATTTATTTGCAAGCAGAGAGAGAATGGATATCAGGGCCTCTAGCCTCTGCAAACAAACTTCAGGCACATGCACTACCTTGTGCATCTGGCTTTACATGAGTACTAGGGGGCTTTACGTGAGTACTAGGGGCTTCACGTGAGTACTAGGGCCTTCACGTGAGTACTAGGGGCTTTACATGAGTACTAGGGGGCTTCACGTGAGTAGTAGGGAATCAAACCCAGATCATTAGACTTTGCAGTCAAGCCCCTTAAGCTGTGAATCATCTCTTCAGCCCTCTTAAGTTGTTTTTGTCTGGGATTTGATCACTGCAAAGAGAAAAGTAACTGATACAAGTACCGAAGTGTCACATGTGGGACATCAATGTCTACACACAGCCTTAGTTTAAACCAATGAATATGCCACATAACCGGCATGGGACTAGACACACAGATACAAAGATTGGCTTTTTCCCTTCTTTTGATTGTCCTCATTCTTGCCAGCTAAATACTTTGGACTGTATGTAGCTGGGCAAGTTCTCCACTGAGCACCAATCACTACCCCTGTATGTAGCTTTAACAGATCACCCGCCATCCTTTGCAAGTGTTAGGACAAGTCTCCCCACACCTTTTGTCATAGTCCCAGCCTCCCATTCCATCCACAATCTCAACCTCTGGAATCCTCACACCATTCTGTAACAGTCACTGATTAAACCCCATCTCCCAGCCCTTTCCACTGTGTCTTCTGCAAGGCAGCTCGTCACAGGCCAGTGTCCCTCTGCCTGATCGTTCCTTGAACATTCTCTTTTCTGTCTTGCTATACTGATTCCTGAAGACAGCCTTCCCTGCAGTGAGAGCTGAAACATAGAGGAAACAGTGAAGCTGCTCTGGTCTGCGGGCATGCAGAAACTCCTACCTCTCCTAAGGTAACATGTTAGACACCCATTGTCACTGACTCACACATGTGACCAGACCCTACATGGTGACCCTACCATTCTCTGCAGACATCTGCCACTGATGCCTCCCTTTCTGCTGCCTTTCTTTAAGGCCTTCCTTCTAACTATTCTGTTTTTAAACTTTATTTATATTTATTCATTTATTAGAGAGAGAGAGAGGGAGAGAGAGAGAGAGAGAATGGGTGCACCAGGGCCTCCAGCCACTGCAAACGAACTCCAGACACATGTGCCACATTGTGCGTCTGGCTTACATGGGTCCTGGGGAATTGAGCCTGGGTCCTTTGGCTTTGCAAGATAATGCCTTAACCGCTGAGCCATCCCTCCGGCCCCTTCCAACTATTCTTCAGTCTCATGGAGAATGAATTCATGGAACAGATTTGCTGTTTGTCAGGCCCTGCCTGTGACCTCCCCAATCCAGCTCAGTCTCCATGGTCTTAATGCCTCTCTTCTGTAGACCCTCTCATCTTTCTTTTTTTTTTTTTTAATTTTTATTCATTTATTTATTTGAGAGCAACAGACAGAGAGAGAAAGAGGCAGATAGAGAGAGAGGAATGGGCGCTCCAGGGCCTCCAGCCACTGCAAACGAATTCCAGACACATGTGCCCCCTTGTGCATCTGGCTAATGTGGGTCCTGGGGAATCGAGCCTCGAACTGGGGTCCTTAGGCTTCACAGGCAAGCGCTTAACCGCTAAGCCATTTCTCCAGCCCCCTCTCATCTTTCTTGCCTCTCTTTTCCTCCATTGCACTTATTGGGCAAAACCCCAGTCCTGGTTAAATCCAGACAGCCACCCACCTTTCACGTGTACCCATGCAGGTGAGCATTAGTGGAGGAAGTCACATCACTATACTGAGTGACGAGACTCACCCTGAACTCACCACTTTAACTCTCAAAAGGACTCAGCCCTCAATAGCCAGCCTACACGTCCCTCTTCCCTTCTCCCTCCAAAGGCTGTTGTTGTTGTTGTTTTTGGTTTTGTGAGGTAGGTCTGGCTGTAGCCCAGGCTGATCTGGAATTCACTCTGTAGTTTCAGGATGGCCTTGAACTCATGCTGATCCTCGTACCTCTGCCTCCCGAGTGCTGGGATTAAAGGCGTGCGCCACCACACCCGGCTCAAAGGCTGTTTTATACCTTCTCGGGCCCCCACTTACTCTTCAAGTCGTTAGCGCTTTCCCTCACTCCATACTTTCTTATAGAATAAAAATAAATGAGTACAAATAGGCATCTTTTCACCTTCTCACTACAAATTCAGCACCCTCTTATGAGAGCTCCACTCTCCCTGTCCTTCTGACAGTTATGAAAGATGAAGTCTCCGGTCCTACCTGGGGCCATCCCCATTTGTGTTCTGGATCCTTCCATTTCTGCTTCTTCCATGCTTTTGTGCCTGCAATTGTCCCCATGTGCTGTCAGTTACCACTCTCTCCTTCACCTCAAGATCAAAAAAGTCTCCAAGCTTCTCACCTTCAAAGCCACCTTGGGGGCTGAGGAGGTGGCTCAGCAGTTAAGGGCACTTGCTTGCAAAGCCCGATTGCCCAGGTTCAATTCCCCAGTACTCACATAAAGCCAGATGCACAAAGTGGCTCATGCATTTGGAGTTCCTTTGCAGTGGCAAGAGGCTCTGGTGAGTCCAATCTCTAAATAAATATATATATTTTTTAAAAAGCCACCTTGGGACTGGGGAGATGGCTCAGCAGTTTAAGACACTTTCTTGCAAAGCCTGAAGCCTGGGTTCAATTCCTCAATGCCCAAGTAAAGTGACACTAGCATCTGATGTTCCTTTGCAGCAAGTAGCAAGAGACCCTGGAGCACAGCTACACACCCCTATGTGCACACACACACACACACACACACACACACACACACGCACACACACACACACAAATAAATAAATTTTTAAAAATTAATTAATCATCTTCCAGCCTTCTAGGCTGGAGAAATTGCTCAGTGGTTAAATGGTTCTTGCTTGTAAAGCCTGCTAGCCCAGGTTCAATTCCCCAGCACCTACATAAAGCAAGCTGCAAAGTGACACATTATCAGTGAACCTAATGCGAGTCAGAGCCATGAGAATCCAAAGCTCACAGGCCAGCTATCCTAGCATTCATTTGCAGCCTGGCAATTCATTTCAGCAGTAAGAGACCCTGTCTAAAAGAAGGTGGAGCAGATGCCATGAAGTTGCCCACTGAGCTCCACACGTGTGCCAGGGCACATGTGCACACAAATACATTTAAAGCCTTTCTCTGACTCTCTCCCACATCTTTTTCCAGGTAAAACTTCATTGAAAAATAATTTATCTGGGGGCTGGAGAGATGGTTTAGCGGTTAAGTGCTTGCCTGTGAAGCCTAAGGACCCTGGTTCGAGGCTCAATTCCCCAGGACCCACGTTAGCCAGATGCACAAGGGGACACACACATCTAGAGTTCATTTGCAGTGGCTGGAGGCCCTGGCACGCCCATTCTCTCTCTATCTATCTGCCTCTTTCTCTGTCTGTCTGTTGCTCTCAAATAAATAAAAATATAAACAAAAAAGTTTTTAAATATATTTTATTTTTATTTATTTATGAGAGAGAGAGAATGGGTACACCAGGGCCTGTAGCCACTGCAAAACAGCTCCAGATGCATGTGCCACCTTATGCATCTGGGTTTTCATGGGTTCTGGGGAATTGAACCTAAGTCCTTAGGCTTCATAGGCAAGCGCCTTAATGCTAAGATGCTAAGCCATCTCTCTATCCCAGAACTTCACTTAAAAATATTTTACTTATTAATTTATTTGAGAATGAGAGAAGAGAGAATGGGCACATTGGGGCCTCCAACCACTGCAAAAGAACTCCAGAACATGTGCATCTGGCTTTACCTGGGGACTGGGGAATTGAACTCAGGTTCTTAGGCTTTGCAGGCAAGCACTTTAACCACTGAGCCATCTCTCCAGCCCCAAACTTCATTTTTGTCATATATATAGATATATAAATCAATATATATGCAAATTATTGTAAAGTGTATAGGTTATATATGTATATATATTTATATACATCTTTTTGGGGTGGAACCTAAGACTTCACACAGTTGATTACAGCCACAAAGACCTGATTTTCTCTCTCTTCTTTTCTGAGACAGGATCTCATGTATTCCAGGTTGCCTCAAATTTGCTATGTAGCCAAGGATAATCTTGAATTTTTGATCTTCCTGCCTCTACCTCCCAAGTTCTGGAATTACAGGTGTGCACCACCACAATGGGTTTATGTTGATAATAAGGATAAACAAGGGCTTCATGCATGCTAGGCAAGCACTCTACCAACTACATGCCCCTCTATTTTCCAATAAGATCACATTCAGTTATTGGAGTTAGGACTTCAATATGTCTTTCTGAGGAATCCATAAACAGATATTGCCAACTTAACATAGCCATAATAGAATTCTTGATTTCTATACCTCTTGCACCCAACCTGTTCCTTCCTCAGTTTCTCCATCTCATTTAATATCACTTAAAAAAATTTTTTTAGCCGGGTGTGATGGCACACACCTTTAATCCCAGCACTCAGGAGGCAGAGGTAGGAGGATCACCATGAGTTCAAGGCCTCCTTGAAAATACAGAGTGAATTCTAGGTTAGCCTGGGCTAGAATGAGACCCTACCCCCGCCAAAATAATAATAATAAAATAAAATTATTTTCAAGTGGAGAGAGGGGAGGATGGGTTCTCCAGAGCCTCTAGCCAGTGCAAACGAACTCCAGTTGTACCATATTGCGATCTGGCTTTATGTTGGCAGTGGGGAATCAAACTTAGGTTGTTAGGTTTTGTAGGCAAATGCCTTAACTGCTGAGCCAGCCCCTTAATAGAACATTTGACTGTCCAAAAACCAGGAGAGCACCCTGATTCCTGCTTTTTTTCCTTTCATAGCTAGTCTATCAGTAAGATCTGATGCCCAAATCCAGTTTTTCACTAATCCTACCCTCTGCCACAGAGTCTAGAAACCTCTCCCACCTCTCAGCCTCCCACTCCACCCATCCATCTTTCTGTGGTCTATTTCCCTTCAAAAGCCAGAGTGAGTACTGTAAAGCATAAATCAGATCACATCCTTCCCACAGCTTAATGCCTTCCAAAGACTTCTTACTGGAATTAGAATAAAATCCAAGCTTCTTAACTGGGCTTATGAGGTTTTACATGGCCTGACCCCTCTCCTCTCATTTCCTACAACTCTCTGTCACCCTCACCTTCTCTCCAGTTGCCGAGCTCTCTTTTGGCTCTCTGGAACATTCTCGGCTGCTCCTGCCGGAGGGTTTCGCGTTTGCCGTTCCTTCTGCCTGGAGCACCTTTCCCCCAGTTTCATATCACTGCAGCCTCCAGTGCTCCCCACTGGGAAAGGCTCCCCATGGTCACGGCATTGACCACCCCATGACTCTACCTTGTTGCATACATAGCTTATCTGGCATCTTTCATTTGTTGCTTTCTGTGTTGTTTGTTTGTTTTTTTTTAATTGTTGTTGTTTTTTTGTTTTTTTTTCAAGATAGGGTCTCACTTTAGCCCAGGCTGACCTGGAATCCACTATGTAGTCTCAGGCTGGCCTCTAACCGATTCTCCTACCTCTGCCTTCCGAGTTCTGGGATTAAAGGCATGCACCACCATGCCTGGCTTTCTGTGTTTATTAAAAAATGTATTATTTATTTATTTATTTGAGAGAGAGAATAGGAGCGCCAGGACCTCATGCTGCTGCAAATGAACTTCAGATGCATGCATCACTTTGTGCATCTGGCTTTACATAGGTACCGAGAATCTAAGCTGGGCCATCAGACTTTGCAAGCAAGCATCTTTAGCCACTGAGCCATCTCTCCAGCTCGCTTTCTGTGTTTATGAGCTGACTCTTCTATTAGTCTTTAAGGACAGCAGAAAACAATCCACCTTTGTTACTGCTGGATCCCAACACTCACACCAGAGTCTGGATGTAGTAGGTACTCTGTAACATTTATTAAATACTTTTAATTTGTGTGTGTGTGTGAGAGAGAGAGAGAGAGAGAGAGGGAGGGAGTGCATGCATGCACACATCCTCTCTCCCACCTTCTTTGAGATAGGGTCTCGCTTGTTGTTTTGCAGCTGGGAGGGCAGTTAGCTTCTGTGTTTTCCTGGCTTTGTCTCCCATTGCTGTGGGCTCTTTGGAATTACAGACACATCTGTCTATATGTCAGTGCTGGGAATCGAACTCCAGTCAGCAGGCTTATGGAGCAAGTGCCTTTAGCCACTGAACCCTTTCCTCACCCCTGTATTAATTAAATAAATCAATTTGCTGGGCATGGTGGCGCATTCCTTTAATCTTAGCACATAGGAGGCAGAGGCAGGAAGATCGCTGTGAGTTCAAGGTCACCTTGAGACTACATAGTGAATTCCAGGTCAGCTTGGGCTAGAGTGAGATCCTACCTCAAACAAACAAACAAACAAGCAATAAATAATTAAATGAATAAATTAATTTTCTACTATGTAATAGGTATTCACTAACAAGCAAATAACAAAATCTGTTTCTCCTTCATAAACAAGACAAAGACCCTTCCTTGTCACATGTTACACAGAAAACCAGCTGTCAAGCAACTTAGCCACATTGTCCCCAAGCACAGGGTCTCTGAGTGTTACTCCTGCCACTTCCCTGCCTCCACATCACAGAAGATTGTCTTGTTTGTTTTTCTTTCCAAGGCAGGGTCTCACTCTAGCCCAGGCTGACCTGGAACTCACTCTGTAGTCCCACACTGGCCTGGAACTCACGGCCATCTTCCTACTTCTGCCTCCCAAGTGCTGGGAACAAAGGCGTGCACCACCATGCCAGCTTTAGTCTTGTTTCCTATGCCCCAGAGAAAAGTGAGGCCTGGACTCAGAGCCAGGTTTCAGCCTCTGGAACCTCCACTTCCCAATTCCAATTCTCTCCTGGCCCTTCGGAGAGGAGGAGGCTTTGTTTGCACTCAAGTCTACATGGGTGTCAACTCTGGGTCTGCGCATAACTTTGGACAAGTTTCATTGGCTCTAACACTGAGTTTATTCTTGGTTTCCTCATGAGTAAAATGGACATGAGAATACCACCTTCCTTAGGTTGCCCTGAGACATGGGTTCAAGGCACCCTAGGTCAGATGCCTGCCTACTCACAGATGCTCAGTAAATGTTTGACTCCCTCCCATTCCCCCAGATCAGCATTATCCAGTCTGACTGACAGAGAGAAACTGAAGGCCAGTTCAACAACATTCAGATCGAAGTTACTGTTTGCTCAAAGGCAGACCCTGAACCAAACCCCAGGTCTCAGCCTCCAGACCCAGCATTCTCACCATGGCTACAAGAGGCTAATATAAAAATAATCTAAATCTGGGCGTGGTGGCGCAAGCCTTTAATCCCAGCACTTGGGAGACAGAGGTAGGAGGATCGCCATGAGTTCGAGGCCACCCTGAGACTACATAGCTGAATTCCAGGTCAGCCTGGGCTAGAGTGAGACACTACCTTGAAAAACCAAAACACAATCTAATGACATGTTAACAATACAAAATTAATTTGATTAAAGGATTATCCTTTCATCTTAAATTTTGTCCATTCCATGTATATATTGAGGGTTATAATGTCCTTTATCTTCTGCAGTAATCAGAGTTTTGTTTGTTTTGTTTTGTTTTGTTTTCTGAGGTAGGATCTCATTCTAGCTCTGGCTGACCTGGAATTCACCATGTAGTCTCAGAGTGGCCTCGAACTCAGGCGATCCTCCTACCTCCACCTCCTGAGTGCTGGGATTAAAGGCATACACCACCATGCCTGGCTTTGTTTTTGTTTTGTTGATCATAGAGTTTTAAAAAAATATTTTTTATTAATTTATTTGAAAGAGACAGACAACAAAAAATTGGTGGATAGTGAATGTGGCCACACCAGGGTCTCTTTCCACTACAAACACACTCCAGATGCATGTGCCACTTCGTGCATCTGGCTTTCCATGGGTACTGGGGAATCAAACCCAGGTTGTCAGGCTTTGAAACAAGTACCTTTAACTGAGCCATCTCTCCAGCCTGATTGTAGTCTTTTTTGGTTTTTTTCTTCACTTAGAAAGAATCCTAGCTACACAAGTTCCCTCCCCTCTACTAGAATACTAACTTGGGTATCTAGACAGGCTGCTCCTCTCTGAGGGCTGGCCCCAGAATTTCCGTACTGGAGGGATAAAAGTGGCGGTCAGTTGTAGGTTGAAGATTCAGAGAAATCAGTGCCCTGCTCCCACCTCCTCCCCACCGCAGTGCCCCAGCTGGGCAGTCTCTTCAAAATGCTGGGGGTGCTGCCTCCTCCCTGTGGCCATCCTTCTCTGGCTGGATGGAGAATGGTCTCTGCCTTTCTCTTCTGAATTGCTCCCAGAAGGCCTCATGGGAAAAATCTTGGATTTGAATGGAGAACATAAAAATGCAGTCAGCATATTGGCCGTGGTTTTTCATTTTCTTTTTTTTTTTTTCATGCAATTGGCCCCAGGAGGTGAGCGACAAGCTGAGCTAAGTGCACTGGAAGCCGCACTTCTCAGCCAGCCCCGGACTCCCGGGCCATACGGAGCCCTGAGGATTTGGCAAGCCTGCAGGGAGCCGAGAATGTGCAGGCTGCAGGCCATCTAGTGCTACGGAGGCTGCAGTGGGAAGGAATGAAGTAACGGGGACGGCAAGATGGACTGTTCAAGGGCCACATCCACCGCTACCTCCTGAACGACCCACAGTCTTTTGGGTAGATGCTTAGAATTTTCATTTGTGCGGCAAAGAGACTGAATTGGGCTTTTGTCACACAAATCCACAGTCCCCCTTTGTAACTAAGGTCAAGCAGATGACAGGGGTGGGTAGGATGTCAGGGCAGGAAAATGCAGCTGAAGGACACAGAGACACTGAAGAGGCGTGGAAGAGGAGAACATGTGGCCAAATGGTGGCCAGAAATCCCAAAGACAGGAAGGGACCAGTGACAAGAAAACTCCCTTCCAAAGAGCGCCCCCAGTGACCTACTTCCTCCAACCAGGCCCCATTTCCTCATTTCCGTCACTTCTCAATGTTGTCAAATTATCAATCTGCCCATGGATTAGTGCAGTGATTAGAGGACAGCGTCGGCGATCCAATCCCTCTCAGTGACTGGATCCACCAGCTGGGGACCAAGCTTTCCATAAGACGCTGTCTCCAGGACCCTTAGGGGGAACATTTCATGTCCAGGTCATAACCAGGCTGTCAGGACTGAAAAGCATCTGCAAGACCTCCTGGTCCAGGGCTCAGCCTTGGTGCATTTCTCAGCACTTACTGAGCACAGTGTTTCCTGAGAGGGCTTGAGGAAGCACATTAAAGGGCCACATCCCCCCCCACCTCCTGAATGGCTCACACTCTTTTGGGTAGATCCTTAGAAATTTCATTTGTTGGGCTAGAGATATGGTTTAGCGGTGCTTGCCCTGTGAAGCCTAAGGACCCAGGTTTGATTCCCCAGTACTCATATAAGCCAGATGCACAAAGTGGTGCATGCATCTGGAATTCATTTGTAGTGGCTGGAGGCCCATTCTCTCTCTCTCTCTCTCTCTCTCTCTCTCTCTCTCACACACACACACACACACATAAGTAAATAAATAAATAGAATTTTTTTAAAACAAGAAATTTCATCTGTTGGGCTGGTGAGATGACCAAGTAGATTCAGTTGAGATTGCCAGGTCCAGAAGCTTCGGTGGCAAAGCTTTGGTGGCTTCTGTGTATCAACGTTTGCCTCTGGTGAGAAGGCAGACAGAGACAAGAGAATTCCCCAGAAGCTTGCTCGAACAATGAGAGACCCCGCTTCAAAGGGGTAGAAGTCAAAGACTGACCTGGAAGTTGTTCTCTGACCCCCACATGTAGACTGTGGCATGTGCACACTTGCACACAAGTGTGTGCGCGCACACACACACACCAAATAAATTTTTAAAAAGAAATTTCATTTGTAACCATCCTGGGCAGGTCATAGTCTGGGCCGATGGCCTCGATGACATTGAGAAGCCCCATTCTGGTTTCTGACCTCGCTCCATCTTCCTAATGTGTCCCTGTACGTACCTGAGGGGACGGTAAGGGCCACAACATGCCTCTGCTGTCAACCAGTTGACAGGGCGGCTATAGAAAGAAGCTGTCTCCAGGACCCAAGCGTGAAGGCCTGAATATTGGCCTGCAAAGAGAACTTAAGAGTCTGCCTGGCCCCGTGGAAGGCTCTGGAAGGAGACCGATTTAAGCAGGGCTGGGACGACCAGGCAGGTATTTTTCCCAAGCAGTTAAGATCTGCTTCTGAGTGGAGGGTTCAATTAGCCCAGCTCATGAATTCTGCATGGCGAGCTGACTTTCATCTACCTCCCCTCCTCCCTTCAGCAGAGCCCTCTGCTCCCTGGGACGTAATTACAATATCTGGCCAGTTTTAATGAAGGCAGAAATATTCTGTGTTTGTATGTGGTATCTCCTGAGTGGGAGAGGGCTGGAGAGGGCAGGGCAGGGAGGCGGTGCCTTGGGAGAGGAAAGAGTAAGAGGCCCTTCCAGGGAGCATCTCCCTTCACAGAGCCTGTCCCATATATTTTCTCACTGAATTACTGCTCTACCATGGCAGCCGTGTGTTGCAGAATTATTCATACCAGTGAGGTGTGCCAGCGTCGTTTCAGAAATGATGTTGACATTATGTTGACTCAACTAAATCAGCATTTCCCCCTCGACCAGCTCACTCAGCTGGATGTTCACAGACCAGGATGCAGGTGAACATATAGGATCCTGTCATCGGAAGTGGCTAACTAGGGCTGGAGAGATGGCTTAATGGTTAAGACGATTGCCTGCAAAAGCCAAAGGACTCAGGTTAGATTCCCCAGTACCCAGGTAAGCCACATGCACAAGGTGGTGCATGTGTCTGGAGTTCATTTGTTTGCAGCAGCTGGAGGCCCTGACATCCTCATTCTGTCTCTCTCTGTCTGTCTCCCTCTCTACCTCTTTCTTTTTTGTCTCTTAAATAAATAAATAACTTAAAAAAAACTGGTTAACTAGGCGTTAGGTTTTGTTTTTCCTGTCCCCATTGATTCATGTCTAGCCTATCATACTACATGATGACTCTATGGTAATGGACACAATCACACCACTAAGAACATAAGGAGCATTCCCAAGACACATGCTGATTTCAAAGATGGTTAAAATTCGAAACTTAGGGCTGGAGAGATGGCTTAGCAGTTAAAGGATTTGCCTGCAAAGCCAAAGGATCCCGGTTTGATTCTCCAGGACTCACGTAAGCCAGATGCACAAGGGGGCACATGCATCTAGAATTCATTTGCAGTGGCTGGAGACCCTGGTGTGCCCATTCTCTCCCTCTCTCTGCCTCTTTCTCTCTCTCAAATAAATAAATAAAATATATTTTAGAAAGTTTTGAAACTTAATTCATGTTAAAGCTGGCAAAATGGTTAGTGACAGGGAACGAGGCAGCAGATAGTAATCTAGCTGTCTTTGGCATATGAATCTTTTTATTGCATATTGATCCTAAATTCAATAGCAAATGAGAAGAGGGCACAGAAAAAGGTGAGGGGCACTTTCCAGCTTATCAAGGACCAGAGATCATTTTTTTTTTGCCATACTCTAAGGAGTACTAGAAATTTTAAAATGTACATTTCCATTTCACAGGTGAAACTGTCAAGGCTGAGCCTGATCAAGTAGTGCATGCCTATAAGCCCAGCATGTGGGGGCAGACACAGAAGGATTGCCACTAGTTTGAGGTCAGTCTTGTCTTTGTAGTGAGTTCCAGCCTGGTCTTTGTAGTGAGATTGTGTCTCATAAAACAAAGCAAAACAAAATACTTTTTACTTTTTTTTCTTTTTCTTTTTCTTTTCTTTTCTTTTCTTTTCTTTTTTTTTTTGTTTGTTTTTTTGAGGTAGGGTCTCACTCTAGCCCAGGATGACCTGGAATGCACTATGTAGTCTCAGGGTGGCCTTGAACTCACAGCAATCCTCCTACCTCTGCCTCCGGAGTGCTGGGATTAAAGGCGTGTACCAGCACTCTCTGCTTTTTACATTTTTTTAAAAAAGGGCTGGAGAGATGGTTCAGTGGTTAAATGCACTTACTTGCAGAGTCTGACAGCCCAGGTTCAATTCCTCAGTAACCACATAAAGCCCAAATGCACAAAGTGGTGCATGCATCTGGAGCTCATTTGCAGTAGCAAGAGGCCCTTGGCATGCCCATTCTGTCTTTCTTTTTTCTCTCTCAAACAAACAAATAAAAGTATTTAAAATATTTTAAGAGGGCTGGAGAGATGGCTCAGCAGTTAAGGTACTTGCCTGCAAAACCTAACGATCTTAGTTCCATTCCCCAGTACCCATGTAAAGTCAGCTGCACAAAATGGTACATGCACCTGGAGTTTGCTG